>OZ022557.1:63981537-65231537 GCA_963991005.1 Barypeithes pellucidus
GAATGGTGCGTCTGACAAGAGAAACGCAAGATACTGTTTTCATGTAAAATTGACCAGGCTAATCAATAAAATCTACATGAAAAAATGTCAATGGTGTACCACTTTTTTATAAAAAAATATCAGAAGACATGTTTGCACGGACGCCACTGCTTTATCGATAGAATAACTTTTTCTTACTAAATTTTACTTTTATTTTGTTGGTATGGTTTTATATCCTATTAACACATACCAAAAAGATATCTGAAGTAGTTTCGGAGATATTAAAAATAACGATTTAAAAAAATATTCAGCACCCTGTGGCGGAAACATTAATGAATAGAAAATGTTTCCTTTTTCCGTTTGTCTTCGATAAGATTCTGCTTTGGGTTAGGCAAATACACCGCGAGATGTCGCGACGAGTTTTATACTCCTTTCGAAAAACATTAATGTTTACTTTTCATTAAGAGATTTTTTTGAAAACATTCACGGTTATGTGAAGGGTAATTTTGTGTTGCCTTTTTAGAAAAACAAACGAACGTGTACAAGTTTTAACATGCAATTAACTTTTTTTAAGCTTTATTCAGGCTTTGGGTAAAATAAATTTTGTTCCATTCGCGATTTTTACTATTCTTAAAATTGTAAGTAAGGGCCAATTCTATATAATTTATTTAAAAGAAAAGGGGAGAAAAGAAGTTACGCTTTTTGCTTTTAGGCTGTTCCGGCAATATATCAAAGGACCATTAAATATGAATCTTTATTATTTTTCACAAGGTCGCTAATAAAGGCATGATATTTTTTTACTTAGAGAAGTTTGTCACTTTTTTGTAAGTTTTGGGTTTAAACAAACTATTGTAAATGAACTACTATCGTTTCACTCTGGGGTTTTAAATTGCTATTTTTTAATCATTAGCTGGAAGTTTACTGTACAACGTGTCCAAGATAAGGAGGACCAGTACAGGGATCTCGGAAACCGTAAGAGATACGAAGTCGGTTAAATGGAGGTAAAGTTGCGCATTTACGTGCCTAATAATATGCCGTTCAGAAAGTTTTGAAATTCCAAGTAGTTCCGGAGATATCCGGAAAAACCCGAAATTCTGAAAAATCGTTTTTTTTTTGTTTTTTTTTTAGATCGAATTCTAAAGTAAATTGCACTTTACATTGTCACTTTTTCCGCTCTATCTAACAGCGTTAATTGTTTTGTAATCCGACGAGTCGCCTTCGAAGTGCCATAATCAACTTTCTTTTTTTAAATACGGTCCTGTTTTTCTGATATTGGAATTTGAGAGCTTTTTTCTCCCGAATGCAACGATGTATGACACATTGTGGTTGAATGTGGCGTTTCGAGGGTTTTTTAACAACATCAGGATATTTTGGGATACGGTCCTGTATTTCTCCTAATTTTATAAATAATATCTCATAAGTAAGCTCTAAATTTTTACTTATGTTGGACTAGTTCAATAAATAACAAATAATTTAATAATAAACCACAAATAAGCGAACAAAAATCATACCAAAACAGTAATAAAACGAACAACGAAACAAGTAAGGAACTACATAATCAGGTGTTCAAAATGATTATTATTCTCTAAGCACAAATAAAATCTTCTAACTG
This sequence comes from Barypeithes pellucidus, assembly GCA_963991005.1. Lineage (NCBI taxonomy): Eukaryota > Metazoa > Arthropoda > Insecta > Coleoptera > Curculionidae > Barypeithes > Barypeithes pellucidus. The sequence goes on from OZ022557.1 coordinate 63,983,129, forward strand.
CCACATAACAGTTTTTTTGAGATAAAATAAAACATGTGATAGAACATCAAACTTTTCAGCATTTGTAAAATTATGTTTCATATTTTCTGGAAAATAGAAAACCTCTTAAAACCCTTTCAAACGAATGTCAAGTGAAACAAATCACGCGTCATCATCTTAATTTTTTTGTTTCAAACGCCTTTTCTTTTAAATCTCGAATCAACAGAAGTTTGAAATAATGTTTGTGTATTTTGTTCACTTATTGTGGTTTATTATTAAATTATTTGTTATTTATTGAACGAGTCCAACATAAGTAAAAATTTAGAGTTTACTTATGAGATATTATTTATAAAATTAGGAGAAATACCGGACCGTATCCCAAAATTTCCTGATGTTGTGCAAAAAACCCTCTAAACGTCATTAAACCACAACATACATCGTTGTATTCGGGAAAAAAGCTCTCAAATTCCAATATCAGAAAAACAGGACCGTATTTAAAAAATAAAGTTGATAATGGCACTTCGAAGACGACTCGTCGGTTTACAAAACAATTAACGCTGTTAGATAGAGCGGGAAAAGTGGCAATGTAAAACTGCAATTTACTTTAGAATTCGATCTCAAAAAAACTGAGGAAAAAAATTAAACGATTTTTCAGAATTTCGTTTTTTTCCGGATAACTCCGGAACTACTCGGAATTTTAAAACTGTCTAAACGGCATATTATTAGGCACATAAGTGCGCAACTTTACCTCCATTTAACCGACTTCGTATCACTTACGGTTTCCGAGATCCCTGTACTGGCCCTCCTTATCTTGGACACGTTGTATACGAAATATAGCGTTTTAATTCAATCGTAAATAAAAAATTACCCACGTGTAAACTTTTAATTCACCACTTTTAGATTCTTTTTTTTTAATTAAATATTACAGAAAAATCGAACAGAGAACTTAATTAATTAATTTGTTTTCCATTTGTACCACAGATAAATCCCGAAAAGATTATTACATTCTTGAACCATTACCTACATTTTTGAACAATTGATTTTATTACATGATTAGCTTCTTCAACAGAGTTATTTATTCTGTTTTCGTATGCCTTTCTCCTAATTTAGTATTAATTCTATCGTTTATTTTAATTTATTTGTTCATACAAACTTAACTTGGTAATATTTAATTTCAAGTGTTATGATTCTCATTTCCTTTTAAACTACTCATCATTTTTGAAACTATGATTGTTACTTTGTTATGATAAATTCAATTTCAAGTGTTATGATTTGCCATTCCTTTAAACATATTTATAATTTTGGAAACTATGATTCTTACCTTGTTGTTACCAATTCAAGTTTAAGTGTTATAATTCTCTATTTCCATGAAGAAGAAACTATACTTGTTACTTTGTTAAAATATATTAGATTTCAGATGGTACGGCTCAAAAGTTGATAATTCTAATTGAAAATCTTTTTTAGAACTGATACTTATTCATCTATCTTGTAAGATTTTGGCCATTTTATGTCGAACAACCCATAATGTATGTGTATTTTTTTTTTCAAAATAATTTTCCAAAGTTCAACTAAATTTATGGGAAGTCAAAAGTTTTCCTTTATGTTAAACCGTACTTTATCATTATCATTCGATAATTTACCACGCTCTGACTTATTTAGGACCAGATTAAATTAATTTTAAAACTTTTTTCCTCGTAATCCCAGTTGATTAAAGCTTGGCAGTTCTATAATGAGAATCAGGAACGTATTATGCCAGTTAATATCTTCAAACATTTTAAACAGTTTTTAATGATAACAATCTTGATTGAGTCATTAAGGCAAGTGAAAAGTTGTTAGCGAGCTCGAACTTTTAACTGGTTAAGAGAAATTGAAGTGGACATTTTCCATTTCACTTTGCGAAGGATTAGTATGTTGTTGGTAATATGGTACGGCTAATTTATTGGTGAACCTGGGAATATATGGAGAATATCGGCAATTTGTTAGGCGCATACATAAATAACAATATTGCCAGTTCAACCAAACTATATTATTACTTCCTAAAGGACCCCGCAGAATCCTGATGGAAAATGGGTCCCGGTCAAATTGGTCCAAACTTTCCTCGCTGATAGGATTCAGTGAGTAGATAAAAAGTATCCATGGTCGCCCAGCGTAAGAAACTCCCTGTCCAGAGATATCTTCGTCCGAAACTAGGTTCTTTTTCGCTGCCTAGTGTCCTGCAATAGCGTGTCAGGCTTCCGTAACTCCTATACGAATAAACTTAGAATTTTCATTCATATGCCGATTTATACTGTATTATAGGGTGCATTTCAGGAAAATATTTTTAAACAGGGTGGCCCAAAAATGTGTGGTATCATAATGCTGTCTTTTAGTAAATAGGACACCCAGTATTTTATTACATAATTTGGTTCGTATTAGTGTCCTTTATCATTGCCTAAAGTTTTATTTCAGTTGGTTATGTAGTTTAAGAGTAATAAATTAAGAACCAAAAAGAAAAACGTTTTGGAGTATTAGAAAAAAGGAAGTAGGAGTCTTAGAAATAAGGAAACTAGTGCATATGAGAGAGATTCAATTTTGTTTGTCAAGAGTACTTTTATTTTTCATTTTAGATACAATTTTCATTTGTAGAGGTTGTTTAGAATTAAAAGTTATGTCCGTCACGGGCTTCCTTCAAAATTTTTTTAAAAATACTTATTTTCTTATCTTAAGCCGTCTTGCTAGTATTTCATCTGAAATGTTGAGGAATGTAAATAGATCATTTGGAGAGCGTATGACTTGTGTCCAGATAAACATGGTAGGCATTTTGAACATTTACTGTAGTTTATAATTATGTGGCGTGTTTGAAACCTAATTATAAACACCCTGTATAAAATAGATAAACGCTATTATAATCACAGTATCACTAGACCTCTTGTCTTAAATTCCACCCAATGCCTTGGTTAAAAAAGTCATTTGAGGTAGTTTTTTTAAATGTTTTTCTAAGATTCCAACATTTTTTTTAGTTTTTAATTTATTACTATTAAACTACATAACCAACTGAAATACAACTTTAGGCAATTATAAAGGACACTAATACGAGCCTACTTATGTAATAAAATACTGGGCGTCCTATTTAAAAAAATACAGCATTATGTTACCACACATTTTTGGGCCACCCTGTATATTTAAAAATATTTTCCTGAAATGGACTCTATAATACAGTATAAATCGGCATATGAATGGAATTCCTAAGTTAATTCGTATAGGAGCTATAAGAAGCCTGACACACTATTGCAGGACATTAGTCAGCGAAAAAGAACCTAGTTTTGGACGAAGATTTCTCTCGACAGGGAGTTTTTTACGCTAGGCGCCCATGGACACTTTTTATCTACTCACCGAAGCCTATCAGTGAGGAAAGTTTGGGCCAATTTGACCGGGACCCATTCTCCATAAGGATTCTGCGGGGTAATTTAAATTAAATAATTATTATAAACTGACTGGTATACAGGGTGTTCAGATCAGGATACTGGGAGAGGTGATTCGACATGTTAAAATAAAGCTATAGTCTATTCATTTTCCCAATTCAATAGACCAAAACAAATACACGCGACGAGCACGTGAACAGCACATAGGGTCGAATTAAGATACAATATAACAGTACCTGAAAGTATTATCTGCGATTGGCCAATAGCAATAAGTTTATGCATCGAGCACGTGGCTATCACTCGCTAATGTTCGTTTATTCTCCTAAATTGGTAAAATTAATAGAGTATAGGAGTCATATTATAACAAAAAGTCGAAAACTATATACTTTTTTTGCTTCCATTTGAAAAACTGATTTTACTGCTAACAAAAACTTTAATTTCAGTTTTGAGTCTAAACGGTGTGGTTTATCGAATTGAAGGGTACCTTTTTTGTTAAGTATTCTTTTATCTTTAAAGTGGCATGGCATTCCAATAACTGTCAATACAAAAAAGATATGTCAAAAATTAAATTTGAATTTCGGGTAAAGTGGCCTCTGATGGTATAGTCGAAAAAATTTTTACAGCAGAATGATAGAAGTCAAAAATTAGCCGCAAGATATTAAAAATAAGAAAAATTGAACATTGAAAAATTTTGACTTTTCGACTTTTGTTATATCACCTAGTACCTTTATTTTAACATATATAATCAATTCTCCACGTATCCTGATGAATTTTCCGCTTAGAAAAAGATGATGATGAGTTAATGATCCGATAAAAAAGACATCGGTTACGTCGGATAGTAAACGTTGTATTTTTTGACTGGATATTCTTCAATTCCCATTAAAGCAATTTTCACATACAATGCGTTTTTATGTGACTTTCTAACTTTAACAGAGCTTCAACTATCTTTTGAGCGAAGAATAGCTATCATTGTTGTAATAATTTTGTTATTTATCAACTATATTTGCTAAGTACTGATTGATTTCATTATTACATTACATTATTTTAATGAGGATATGAAGCTTGTCAGTGGAATAATCAGTATATAAACGAATCCTTCTTATTCGGCAAATTTTTCCCATGAGATATGGGCAAAAACAAAACAATAAACACCACCGGGGTGATCTATTAACTTTTGTGTCGGATGCACAAAGCAATTTAATCAAGAATTAGCGAATCAGATAATTGGAATGTTTCCGAGAACCAATTAAGTTGTGGTTATATTACACTCCTCGACATAAAATTTTTTGATTGATGTTTTAGAACTTTTTTTATTTTTAATCCGATTTTCATTATTTTTTAACTGGTTTGTAAATACATTTACTGGGATCTTCCTTTAATAATAATATTTTTCGCTTAGGTGTTATACAGGGGTAAATTAAAGTTGTTATTTGTTCTAGTTTATTCGGGTTTTAAATCACCCTGTAGAAAAATTGAGGCGGATAATTTTGTTTATTAACTGTTTACTATAATCTTAGATGTATTTGTAATAAATGATTTTTTTTTAATTATCCCATTCTGTCATTTCTTGTAAGAGCTGCACAATTTTAAATAAACAAAAACACTGATTTTAAAGATTTTTTTATTGCCAAAAATAGAAGCCAATAGTAATTAACAACAGAAATAAAAATTTTAATATCGTGTATGGTTCACCGCTCGCAACAATATAGTCTGATATTCCTCTGTCATTGCCAACCTTAGCTCTAGCAAAGTTTGTATTGGGACAGGACGACGACGAATAGCTGTTTTAAGTTAATCCCAGAAATGTTCTATGGGGTTAAGATCCGGGCTATATGGGGGCCATTCAAGTTTTTGCAGTCCAACCTCATCCAAATACCGTTTACTACATGTGCAACGTGGGGCTTATGTATTAAAATAAATTCCTTCCCAATAAAAAGAGTAAATACATGTCGTTATCAGTTAGGATATTAGGAATATATCTAAGATTATGGCAATAAGTATAAGCAAAATTATCAGCTTCAATCTTTTCATAGGGTGTTTTGAAATTGTGACAAAAAGCAACATTTTATTTTACCCCGATATATATAACATCGCCTAAGGGAAAAATGTTGATTTTTAACAGAAGACGGAATAATGTAAATGTATTTACAAACTGGTTCAAAATCGTATTAAAAATAAAAAAACATCACATATTAAGCCAAAACTTTGAAGTGGCGGAATTTTATATTGGGGAGTGTATATTCTTTAGTCATCAATGAAACCTAAAAAAAACTTTGTATCACGATCTATCTGGGATCGCATCAATTGGTCAGTGGATTATGCTTGTTCTGTGATTCTGGATTGAGGATATTTAAAGAAGTTAACAAATATATTAAAATATTGACCCGGTGGTTCCTTATTTTTATTACTTTGAGTGCGATAAGCATTCGTTTTTTTTTTGTTTCTTTAATTTTTTCCGGTTACCAAGTTACGATCTTTAAATTTATGAATTCGACTTCCGATCAATTGCCGTAGTTCGGTTTATATTACTATAATTTATATAATTTAAAAATAAGGGGCTTCCTCTTAGAAGATGTACCTACCTAAAGATGTCCGAATTTTTGGCTATCCCAATATTGAATTAATGTTTGACATTAATTTTACAAGGAATTTCTAGTATATGTGTTCTAGTACATGTTTTAATTAGTATAAGGAATAGCATTTTGCTTTATTTTTATTTATAGTTGGCTTTATCTATCACACAATGGTTTAAAATATAATATTTATTTTCAGGTAAGTGGAAACGCATACCCTTAGAAAACTATGTTGGCAGCAAGTTGGTAACGTATAAAAATATTTTAATTTCATATTTATTTAGAAAATTACGGATGCTCAGTTCTGCAGCGGAAAATGTCTAGGGAGAAAGTTGTTTGGTTTTGAGGGAGGAATAGTTTGCAATTTAAACCACCCCCTCAACCCCCGGGCGAAGGTGGGGGTAAGTTAAGATTTTCAAATGGAACCCTATATTTTTTATTGGCGTATCGTGTTCTCCGACCAAAAATAAACATCTTTTGTCCGAAATTTTTTTTTATTCGGGCCCATCCTTTACCAATAATCACCATGAGAAAGACAAAATCAGAACCGTGCGATAATCAAGTTTTATCCCGGAAATACTCTTTTTCTCTGTCTTGTACTAAAAAATGCCCGTGGAATACAAACAACTTTTTCCACGGTTTTGATATTGTCTTTCTCATGGTGATTATTGGCGAAGGATGGGCCCGAATAAAACAATTTTTCGCACACGGGTGGGGGGTGGTTTAAATTGCAAACTATTATATACTATACTATCTTCTTTGAGTCAGCCCCCTTTTCTCGCTCTCCCCCCAAGATTGTAAGCCCTCTTTCTCCCTAATCCAGCACTGCGGATGCTGTAACTGCTAAATGAGTTTGAGAAGAAGCGTACTATTTATAAAACTACATAATATATGTGCTGTCTGTTTGTTATTATTTTAATGTATAACTAAGGACAACTCTCATTACGTTAGGGAAGGTTAGTGGCCATTCTGTAGCTACTCGTAAAATATCAGAAACCTTACAAAAATATTCGTACGTTGTAAATACATAGTGTTGTGGAAATGGTTTAATATATTTAAATGGGACCCCTGGATAGACAGTAGGCGTGATTTCTTTGAATCTGGCGACCCCCAAAATTTTTTTCGCGACCCCTCCGGGGGTCCTACAGTTTACGCGCCACTGTCCTAAATGACTACCTCATACTTTTTTAATCGTTCGTCTAGAAAATTTTGTAAATACCTCCAAAATGGACCATGTGTTCGCTTGACAAGTATATAACCATGTTGAATTGTTTACAAGTCAGCACATCTTCTAATGAAAAAGACATATGGTGAATTATCACGACTATTAGTACAGGGTGTTCATTTTTCGATGGTGTTAACGAGTATCTCCGTTATTAGTAAAGATAGAGGGATGCGGGTTTCACAGCACTGTGCTACAAAGATGCCGGAATTACTCTGATATACGGGATGTTTTGAGAATTTTACATTATATATGGTCCTAACTTAGTGATTTTTGACTTTAGATCGAGAGGGCATAAAATCTTTTTGGTTCACTCTTTTATTTGTGACCGACATATAGAGAAGTATACCGGGTGTCCTATTTAAAAAAAAAGCATTTTTTGAAATACGCGACGTTCAATTTTTCCGGTTTTGCCATTTTAATCAACGAAAAAAAATTAAATGCTGCTAAATCGTCTTGTGTAGTTTGTAAAAGAGTGGATCATTTAAATAAGGATTTATCTTTTTATCGGTAAGTATGGCTATGTTTTAATAGTTAACCATGTGATATAACCAGACTTCAACATTGTTGCCATTCACATGTAGTTCTATCTTCCACCCATTACTGATTTTCAATAACATTTCACACAATCAAGCTTCACTTTCCAAGAGTTTTATGAATGGATTATTGGACCTGTGCTTTTTTCCAAAACACCCTGTTGATTGCAACAATAACAACATCAAGTTTGAATTCAAATCAAACTCAAGATCAAATAATTTGTAATTGTCACCAAACTGTGGCGATGTAGGTATACATAACATTCTTAATATTTTTTTGATACTTAACACCCTTTAGGGGTCTCAAGTTCAAGGATTTTTCGGACTTACCCTATCATTCGTGGAATTCATTTGATTACCACCACCGGTAACATTAACCAGTGTTGTTACCAATCCAGCTACCCTAACGGCTTCCACGTTGGCTTTTGTTAAATCTCTGTGTAGTTTCCGCAGGTGGAATAGGGTCAGAAATACGCAAACCAAATTAACGGCTATCCAAAGAGCATTCAAAATGTAGTGCCTTAAAGGGCCATAGATTAAAGGACATGAGGGATGTTTGTGGCCGGCTTCTCCTTGTGCTGCTAATGCGCCTGGAAAATAAACAGAATATTAAATTTCCAATAAAGTCAAAGACGCTCGCACAGCATTCGAATAATACTGGGAAACAGCAAAAATGTTTCCGATACCAAAATAGCAAAATCGGACTTATTTTATTATACTAATTACCAATCTGTCTTGCAATAGTCTCAGTTGGCTCCAGTTTTATAGATCCGGTTTTATTTATCCATCTAATTATGATAATTACCTACTTGCCCATAATGTATGGGAAAATTCGACCATTAAATGAGAAATACATGGAAAAACGTATCAGGGAAAATTTAACTGTGAGATGTTAGCCGACTATTGCCACATATATTATATAAACAGTATATTGCTAATACCATCTGCAATTATGTCCCCGCTATGGGCATCGAAGGGGACGTTGTGAGTTTGCGCAGTTCGGAAATTTCCTTGTGAAAGTAAACATTGGACAGGACCGGATTTAAACTTTTTTAATGTAAATTTCACTGGTTAGTTAGGAAAAATATTGCAATCAAAATTTCGATTAGTTCGATTTAAGACAGCGTTCCATGTATACGATTTCTGACGATATGATGATCCGACGATGCCCTGATTTTTTCACACAAGCTGTATAATAAAGCAATTCCATAACACCCAGTATATGCCTGGAAAGTTATTTTTCGTTGCTTGTTAAGATTATTTACTATTTCCTAAGCATGCACGTACTCGAGTCTATGTAACTTTGCATATTTTTTTAAATAAAATATCGCTTAAATTAAAAATGAAATGCAAGAAATAATCGTCAAGAATGCCGCCATGAATTTAAAAACAAAAGAAGCTTGTGTGTTTCAACTGTTTCATGTTGGCCTACTATGCGAACATATTTCAATGTCCTCAAAAATGGAACTGCAGATTTTTCAATGCAATATTGCAATGTCCTCGAAAATAGAACACCAGATTTGTTCAGTGAAATATTGCCAGGAACACGCCAGAAGAATGAATATTAAAGTACAAGTTTTATAAAGCATGATATTTTAGCACGCGTCCATGTTAGGAAACGAGCCGCTTGCGGCGAGTTTTCTAAGTGGACAAGTGCCATAATAGCTTTATAAAACATGCACTTTATACTACTTTTTCTATTTTGTGTATTTTTTTAATAAAAAACATAATTAAAACTAATAAATGCCATAAAAATTTTGTAAATTTGTATGTTTAAATTTTATGTTGTCAAATTATTTATCAAGTAAGCGTTGATAAATTATACGTGTCCGCCATTTTGTCGCGAATATTGAAAGTTTTCTTAAAATTAATCAATAATGGATCAAGGAGATATTGTTAATTTAACTCCTCCTGAGTTAAGGGAAATTGCAAATAATACATTGGATCAACTTTTACCAAAAAAGTCCAAGAAAGTATACGAAAAAGACTACAAGACCTTCACAACCTGGTGTACTGCGAAGGGTGTTTCTAGAAGTAGTGAAAATGTTCTAATCGCTTATTTAGAGAAGGAAAGTAAAACTAAGAAGTCGTCCTGTGGTCCTTATACTCAAAATTAAGAGCTTGCATTAACATTTATGAAAACACAGATATAAGAAATTATGCAATACTTCAAGCCTTTTTAAAAAGGCAATCTGAGAGCTACAAGCCCAAAAAATCTTCCATTTTAGATTTAGAGGATATCAATAAGTTTATAACTGAGGCTGAAAATAGCATTTACTTAGGTTTAAAGGTAAGAAAATTGTACAGTACCTACCTATACATTAATTTTTTACAATCAGTTCTTAATAAAAGTGGATTATTGGATCCGCAAATGAGGATTAATCATGAACAAAACGTTTCAAACACACAAACTATGCCCGATTTTAAAATTAACGCTGCAGACACAAGTTCGGTCACAATAAAAATGTTTATAACAACTGCACTTTTAATAATAAATAAGTATAATTAGTGTACAGTGTATGTGTTGTTGTTCATCTAAACTTGTGATTGTGAGGTTAGTTTACGAATTGTTTCTTATGCAACCAAACATACACAGCAGTACCACCAACTGGTTAAAATGAAAAAACGGTGTCGAAACAAGCTTATTATGACACTGAAAACGATATCGAAACAGCTTTCATATGAAACCAAAATAGAAAAACTACTTTTAGTATTTTTTGTTACATAATAGTTATTTATGCATAAGTTTCATACAATATTTTTTCTACGATCGTTAAACTAATTTTTCGAAATTAAAAAATATTTATTGGTGCATAACCAACTCACTGTTACATAGGAATGCAATAAGTTTAGGCTATTTGCTTATATCGACTTGATTATTCAGAATTAATGTTGATTTTAGCTTGGAATAGCACGACCATAAGTCGAAGATTTAAAAATGTTATACCTTTCTTGAAAATACGTTAACAATATCCGTTCGCTGAAACTCTTAATAACGCAATTTAATAAACGTATTATATTCCTTTTTATCAGCTTCTTTCGATTTTTAGGCAACAAATTTTGTGTTGCTTCATTGGCTTTACTAATTATTTATTCTGAATTGCATTGAAATGAGTTTTCCTCGTCGGAATCGGAATTATTTCTTTCCATTTTTGATATTTTCAAATATTGACATTTGTAAGGTAAGAATAACAATGCGGCGCCCAGGCAACTAACGAGGCGGATGCTGTTTTCATGGCAACTTGATTTTGTAAGCGTTCAGAGAGAAGTGAAAAATGACACATTACGGCACTTTTTTTAACACTAGCTTACTTCTTTTAACTTTGTTAAAAAAGGACCAATTTTTTTTTCATTTGCGTAAAAAATATAGATTTTATCCTGATTAATCGTAGAAACTTTTATCACAAATTTCATAATAATTAGTGTGAAAAAACCGATGATTTTAATAATCGAGTACTTGATACTCGAGCGATTTTAATAATCGAGTGAATCGCTCGAGCGATTATTCACTTGACATTTTTATGACTAAGAAGAATGTGTTGATAAAACACCAAGGGTTGTTTTTGTAAGTTTTATAAGTTTAGTCTGGAGTTTTTATTAAGGAAGAACAGTTACTATTGATTCTGATTTGTTTAAAAAATACATACTTTAATTTTTTAAGAATTTAAAATCGCCGTTGGCTAGCCAGTCAAAACAAAACCCGATGTCGCGATGAATCCACTAAGGGATTTGGAATACTTTTTTATATGCACCTTTTCGTTTATGTGCCATTAACAAAGACGTATGTCGTGCCACATTTCAGGTGGCGCGCGGAGATCGAGTATCAAGTGAAAGGCATGATTTTTCGCCTGAATTTATAACTAGAATATTTCCTATCGAGCGAAAAAGTGCTCGAATATACGTCGCGCGTCGGTCTCAAGTGAAGCTCGGATATCGAGTGTAAGGTAATAAGTGACAAGCGACGATTTTCGCTTGAATTTATAACTCAAGCGGTTTTTTTAATAATCGAGCGATGTCAGTTATTTCAATAATCGAGTACTCAAGGGTTTTTTCGCTCGAGCGATCACAACACTAATAATAATCTTCTCTTCGAGAAAAACTGAAATTATTTGAATAGCAAGTTTTTCCGGTACAAAATAAAATAAACAAATGTCTGTATTATTTGCAAGAAAACTTTAGGAAAACTAAAGTTGTTCAGATTTCATATATTGATTTGTATTCATTTTAACCCCGTATGTTGGGGTGACCAGTTGTTGTCAGTGTCGAATGACAGTTTTATGAGACAATTCTTTTTTCCCTTAAAAAAGATCAGACAGAAAAGAAAAGATTAATGAGTTTAGGCATGTTCTGAAGGGAAATATAGTATTAGTGGTTAGAATTGCTGTTTGGAAAGAATTAGTGTTTAGAATTGGTTTTTGTAACCCAAATTGTGAGTAATCGAAGAAAATAAAATTGTTTGCAATACAAAAAAAAAGGTTTTATAACTGAAGAAAAAATTGAAGCAGGAAAGCATAGTTTGCGAGGCCTGTCCCTTATGGTGGTCAACAGGAACGTTTCATCATATGGTCCTTCGAGCCGGATAAAAGAAATACCAGTACCCATGGATAACTACTAACTAAGGTCAGATTAAACCATATTTTATTTAGGAAAAACGTAATAGTTTTTCATAGAATTTATGACAGAATTACATTATGGAAACGTTAAAAAAAGAGGTTTGAAATCCAGTATCACGCGCATTGTAAATTGGGTAGCAGCAAATAAGGATCTAGTCGGTGATGACATTTTCTATCATTTGGAATTGAGAGAAAAGCGTTTATGTGAATATATTTCAAAATATAATTCGGTTCAAGATGAGATTGAAGCGGATGATGATGGATCTCAAGGTGATAGTACTGAAGAGAGAGACTTGGTAGAAAATAATGTTTATAGTACACTAGTTGAAATTAAAAAGAAACTTGAAAGTACACGCACTGTACCCCCTGCTTCTGTATATGTACCGCCTCAGCAAATTATCATACAAAACCCCATACAAAATACGCCTAACGTTAAACTACCTGAGTTGAATATACCCATATTTACAGGGTTGGTTTCAGAATTTTTGAGTTTTTTTTTAACTTTTTGAAAAAACGGTTATAGATAACCCAAGTTTAAGTGATTTAGAACGATTAATATATCTGCGATCATTTCTAAATTCTGAACCTCTTAATTTAATTAGTACTTTGCCCCTTACTAACGACAATTTCATCATAGCAATCAACATTTTAAGAGAAAGATATGATAACAAATTGGTGATAATTAATGCTCATATTAAAAATTTAATAGAATTGCCTGCGGTAAACAAAGGCACTGCAAATAGTTTACGTCTATTTTTGACGCACATTAAGCAGAATGTTGAAGCGTTAAAAAATTTGCAAGTACCAATTAAAGAATGGGATCTTATCCTCGTGTACATTTTGTCTCAAAAACTAGATTTTGGCACTCGTAGAGCATATGAATTTGAAAGAAACCTTTCAGTTCTTCCCATATTAAGCGATTTTTGTAGTTTTTTAGAAAAGCGCTGTATTGTCTTTGAAAATTTGGGCGATACAAATGTAAGCCCAAAGGTTCCAAGAAGAATGGCTCTTTTGTCTTTGACCAATAATAACTTAGAAAATCAAGGATTTTTAGAGCAGCCCCATGGTAATATTCCAAATTCAAACCCTCATCTGAGCAAAAATCGCAACAGTCCTATTACATGTGTTTATTGTAAAGGAAATTCCCACCCTATTTACAAATGTTTGAAATTTAAAAATATATCCAGTGGTGATAGAAAACAGTTTGTCTTAACTAATAAACTTTGTTTTAATTGTTTGGGAAGTTATCATTTGGTAAATAAATGCAGATTTCAACATCGTTGCTCTATTTGTAGTAGAAAGCATCACACTCTACTTCACACAGAATTTAATAATTCAAACGTAAAACAAAATTGTAGGTTTAACAATGTTAGAACTTACTATCACTCAAGCATTAATCAAGGTAATGCTAATATAAACCCAGCAAGTGCATCAACATAACCTGCCACCCAGACTAATAGTAACAATTTATCTAATAATAGTGAAAATTATTTTTCTTACCCCCGACCACAGTTTGACTATAACAACTCCCAAAAAATTCAAGACCAAAATGTAACAACGTTTACGTGCGTTCCTCAAGAGTATAAGCAAGTTCTTCTAGCGACAGCTAAAGTGTGTGTTACAAATTCTAAAGGTGAAATTATTCAGGTAAAGGCCTTACTTGATAGTGCAAGTCAAACTTCATTTGTTACTAAAAATCTTGTAGATCAGCTAGGATACACACCTTATCGAAACCCTTTAGAAATTACAGGTATTTCTAATAGTTTTACATTCTCTAGAGATATTCTTGATTTAAACCTTACTTCAAGTATAAATAATAAGGAAAGAAAATTTAAAATTTCGTGTTCAATTTTAGAAAAAATTACTTGTCAACTTCCACAAGTTAAAATTAATATAAGCAGTCTTCCTATACCCAATGATATCCAGCTTGCAGACTCTAGTTTCTTTATGCCCTCGGACATTGACATCCTTATTGGTGCTGACCTGTATTATGACCTAATTTGTCCCGAAATTATACAACTAGGTAAAAATTTACCTGTGTTGCAGAATACCTTATTAGGATGGGTGATTGGTGGCTGTGTTCCCCATAAAAGTTTAGTTTCTAATTTAAATGTTAGTCACCGGGTTTCCTTGGTTACTCAGATATCATCAACAAGAAAAGTTATAGATTTAAATTTCAAACGCAGATAACCAAATCTGAATAAATATGCACAAATTTATGTTGGGGTTCTCAATTGACTTTTGATCCCCAAGGATTTCATATATTGATTTGTATTCATTTTAACCCCGTATGTTGGGGTGACCAGTTGTTGTCAGTGTCGAATGACAGTTTTATGAGACAATTCTTTTTTCCCTTAAAAAAGATCAGACAGAAAAGAAAATATTAATGAGTTTAGGCATGTTCTGAAGGGAAATATAGTATTAGTGGTTAGAATTGCTGTTTGGAAAGAATTAGTGTTTAGAATTGGTTTTTGTAACCCAAATTGTGAGTAATCGAAGAAAATAAAATTGTTTGCAATACAAAAAAAAAGGTTTTATAACTGAAGAAAAAATTGAAGCAGGAAAGCATAGTTTGCGAGGCCTGTCCCTTATGGTGGTCAACAGGAACGTTTCATCAAAAGTTTTGCGATTCAAATTCCGCTTTTCATTAAAATAGGTTAATTTTAGCCATAACCTCTCGAAGTAGTGTATAATATCGCAGAACATATTTTGGAAGTGCAAATTGACGGAAAATATAATAAATCCTCGAAAAAGATATATATGTATATTTATCCAAATTACTCTAAAAGTATTTATTAAAATTAATTTTTTTATCTGATTGAGAACTGCAAAAGAGCAATTTTAGTTGATTTTGAAACTTGAATTAAATGTAGAACTAGAATAATCCTGTTGTTTATTTAAAAAAAAATACTTATTTAATTTCGAAACAACCACAAATACTCGTAAAATCTGCATTTTCAGTTAAAATCGAATTATATTGAAACCACAAATTTGCGTTAGTTACGCAGTCAATACTGCAGCTTTGTGAACTGTTTTATTGAATTATCGTATACCAAATTAACGTTATGCAAAAAATTGTTTAACTTTCCTATAAAACTGCCAAAATGTTTAAATTAACACAGCAAATTAATTAAAATCAATTCCGCCGTCAAATGGCGAATAAAAGTTATTGAAAATCAAAATTACAGACTGCGACCTTAAATCCACCCGTGTGTACTGTACTGTACGGCGTGAGTAATTTTATAAACTTAAAACCAGAACACCGCTGCGAACGAAAGCGCCGCAGGCGAAATTATTTATGGCCGAAAGTTACTAAAATATTATTGTCCGAGACCATTTTTGGCAAAACACACACATTCATATGCATTAAAAGAACAGAACTCAACTCTGCTAATTGACCCCTGAGGAAGTTTTAATTAAAACCGAAACTTGATTGAGTAAATTGGTTTACTTGCCCTCATTCCCGCTATATTTATCCTTATCTTCAAAAAAGGGCGCCATAGTTTCAACATTGGAAAGATATTTAAACGACTTTTAAAATGATGTGCCCCCATCCCATTTAAGATTTTAGGGGTGACTTCTACCCCTTCCAGGAGGTTAAACCATGGATGCTGCAAATAGTCTTCAAAAGCGACTTTTAATATTATTTACTGGAAGCGAGATATTAAAGACGGAAAGTTTTCAAATTGACACCCTGTATACAGGGTGTCCGCTAATTAATGATGCATGAAAAACCACAGACTCCTTACGTAAAAATATTTGGATTTAATTATGTTTACCTATATCCGAAAGTTGATATTTATTGAGAGTTAAAGTTAAAACTTCATATTTGTTTTGTCTAATAACTTTGCAGGAAACCAACGTTTTTTTACAAAATTTGACAATTATATCTTGCAGAAAACCAACTTTTTTTAACAAGATTTGACAATTATGTTTTTTTAGGACGAGAAATTGATTTTTCTTTTTGAAATTTTAATGTACAATGTGGGGGCGCTGTCAGCGGCATTATTTGCACATTTATTAGGTCATAATTTTTTTGTGCCTCAGTGTATTTAAGTTTTTAATGACAATAATAGTTTTCTCATATTTGTTACGTAAAAAAGGTATACTTAGTTCAGGTCGCCCAGAGTTACCGTTTCGGAGATATTTGCATTTAAATTGTTTAGTACACCCGGCCCAATTATTATTAATTTGCAAACAAAATTTTTTTTAAGTAAACTATTGAGAAAACAAATAAAATTTCGAGATGCAGTTGCTATGGAACAGAAAATGTTTCATTTTTGAGTTTATCGTAAGTTGGTGTTTTCATTGCTGTTGGTTTCTTTCGACACGATATTTTCTAGGTCAAAGCTATTTTATTTAAAGTAAGTTAAAGAACAATCCAATTGTTGTATGTATTATTTCCAATTACTATTACATTACTAGAACATTAATTATCATGTAAAAGTTAATTGGTAGTAACAAAATATTACTTACTTACCTGAGCTAATTTAAATGCAAATATCTCCGATACGGTAACTTAGTATACCTTTTTTACGTAATAAATATGAGAAAAGTAAGGTACAAAAAAGTTATAACCTTATGAATGTTAGAAAAATGCCCCAAAATGCCCTTACATTGTACATTAAAATTTCACAAAAAAAATCAAATTGTCGTCCTAAAAAAACCATAATTGCTAAATTTTATAAAAAAACCGTTTGTTTGTTGGGGTTCGGTATTAGTGAAAAACAAAAATGAAGTTTTAACTTTAATACCCTGTATCTCAGTTAATATCAACTTTCGGATATAAGTAAGTATAATTAAATCCTAATATTTTTACGTCACCACAGACTGGTTTTTCCATGTACCATTAATTAGCGGACACCCTGTATACTGTTTTAACTAACTTGAAGAAAAAAGATTCCTAATTTGACCCGTATGCATATTTTTTATTTAGACCTTTGTAAATATTAGAATTCTTTTATAGTAAAAAGGTTTAAGATATAAAGCTGTTTAATTTCGCGTAAATTACAAATTTCAGGATTTGCTCTGGCGAATAATTTTTCAGACAAAATAAATCTTCTTTTTTAGAAAGTTGTAAATTACAAGAGGGCAACATAAAGAAGATAAAAAATATATATTTTTTTCTTATTGTTAAGCGTAATTAAAACGTTTGTAATAAACAATAGAAATGTTACGTTTTCGTATTAATATAATGATAGTAGGAAGGTTGTACTTAAAATAAATAATATTTTTTCTTAATGCCTTGGCTATTTTTTAGCCATCTTCGGGATTCTAACAGCAAATTATAATTTTCAAATTTGAATTTCAGCAGAACTTAGTATTTATTTATTTATTTGTTTACGGATGTAAACACCCAATGTAATAGTACATAGTATACAATATATATACAAAACCTTCCTTATGTTTATTTTTATAACATATACAATAATATCTACATCTATCCCATTGGCTGCAATTCTACCCATTGGTAAGAATGCGCCATAGTTGCATCTGTGAAAATGCAGCGCAAATAAATTAGTTGCCCTAGTTTGCCTTCCAGGTGCTCTTAGGCTCACCAGACATAATAATTCGGGACAATCGATCAAGCCATTGATGAGTTTAAACAGAAAGAGGAAATCCGCTTTCATTAGTAAACAAGTTATGCAAAATATAATTTAAAAAATTGATAATAAGTTTAACATTTAACAAATGGTTGCTAAAAAATAAATAACATCACACTATCGACTACAAACTTACGTCATTGGATAAAAAAACTTTGTTCCATACTTTAGTCTAAGGGGACGTATGCCGAAATTTTTTACAAATCGAGGAAACGTCGCAGGAAAGATCTTATAATGTCATCTTGTGAAGAATAAAAAGTAGCAATGACAAAGTGAAATTTATTTTTATATATCTCATCGAGTCAGGAAAAAATAAAAACCGAAAGGCAAAATTTTTGATTTTTTACCTAGCATTTTGAAAGCCCCTGTATTTATTTTTGATTTTAATTGAGCCCATAATTACGCAACTTTGCTCTAATTAAACCAACTCTTATCTCTTAGCGTGTCCGAAATCCTAATGGCGAAGGCCCAATTTGTAACACCCTGTACATACTTCAAACAAGGCGTTTTTAAAAAATCAAATACCTTTCAAGGATTTACTGTTTACTGTATTGATTCTAATGTATTTATATAAACTGAATAGGAAGGGTTCCAAATAATCTAAGCAAAATTCAGTCTTGCGTGCCTATTAATAAAATCTAACATTCGAAAGGTCTTACACACTAATGAATTAATATGCCTATCGAAGATCAGCTTAATGTCAAAAATCACTCCCAAATCCTGTACTACTCAGCTCAGAATTCCTGATCGAATAAGTAAATGATATAGGGTCACGATTCCTAGTAAAAGAGCACAGCATTTTTTTATATTAAGAAATTATTGCGCTTACAATGAATGATTCCGCTAAGTTGCAATTTATTCTTCCTTTAAAGAATGTGACCAGATTGTTCAGCTCCAGAATTGCAACCTGAATTTTCATCCACATGCAAGTCCTAAAAGCCAAGAGGTTTAGAAGGAATATTCTCGAAGCCGCCCCATGCATATAAGATTTCTTAAGAAGCAAATAGCATGGATGTATATGATATATACCTTCATCCTTCAACGTATGACCATCATAGGGATTTCCATTCAGCGCAATAGCAGACAAGACTAAACCTTCTTTGTGAGTAAGAACAAGGGAAACCTTGCACCCAAATTCATAACGTTTGTGCGCTTTGCCTTTAGCAATGAGAAATTGCGGCAGGCTGTGAGTGCATATACTAATTTTCTGTTTTACTTTGTTTAAATACTTGTCTTATGGTATATATAGTTTGAATTCTCTAAATCTGAATATTGCTTTTGCCTGCCAAAAAGTTTTAACAATACGTGATATGCTCGCTTGCTTGATGCAAAGGTTCTAAAATGATGTTGATGAATTTGCGAAAATAGAGTCTACACCTAAGATGGAAGGAAAACAGATATATATGATTATGAAAAAGCTGAAAACTATAATTGGCACAAGTGGAGGAGATATATTGAATAAGATAAAACTTATCACCAAAGTTAACCCATAACGAGAAACTTCAGAAAGAGTTCCATTAATGGTCTCAAATGTGAACCCTGCGGAACACCTAATGTGGCAGAGAATGTGTTAGAAGTGAACCCATTTATGAGAACATTAAATTTGCGGTTTCTATGGTAACATTAAACAATGAATTATCACCAAATTTTACCGAAATTGGTGAGGGAACTCCTACGTTCAAACGTTTGCAGACATCATTTCTGTTGACAAGTTACAAGTACGTCTTGTTGACGTAATTTTTTTGGATAACTTCGGACACCAGAAATTGTATCCATATGAAAAATATATACGTTTGAAAACTAAACACTTTTTCGCCAACCGTCGCGTCGTCGGGAATCGTATGCATGAGACCGCCGGTTTTAATCACGGAGTAAATTGTTATTAGCTAATTCTCCATATATTATAACTTATTCAAATGTTAATTTAGTAAATAGACCCACAGTTGGCAATATAAGCATGACATTGATGGAAAGGAACTTGTTCGATACGGTTTATCATGAATATCCATGTATACAAGGCGTTATGGAAATAACTTTTTTTGTTTTATGATCAAACACAAGCACTATAGGAAAAATCCTCGCACTCTGGGAGTATCCACGGGAGGGTCGTTCCATAAGGATGGAGTCCTCCAGATGAAAGAATTCTTAAATAATGAAATTCGAGAAGTTCTAAGGTTTAAAGGCGAAATAAGCACAGGCAAAAGTCTTTCAAGTTATTTATCTCTTTAGTAATTTTTTCTTCCTTAACACCCAGGTACTCTACACTATTTGGAAATGATTCTGATTTTTTGTTTCGCGTTGTTTTTTATATTTTTTTCTTTAGATCGTAAATTTCATGTTTTTGTTTATCTATTGTGCTAATAAAGTTATGTTCTGATTCAAGATCTAGGGAGCTTTTTTGTAGGTCAGATCTTATTATTTTCCTGAATGGTTATAAGAAGTTTAGAGTTTTAGGTTTGTAATTCCTTCCACCTACGTGGAGTTTCCTTTTTCAGCTGATCAATTATGACATTCTTACTTTCTAACTCTGTAGTAGTAGTAGTAGGTCTGTAACTTTTTCAAGTTGCTTACTCATATTCTTATTTTTTGGCAGGTCTTTCAAATAACGGACATTTCCATGCATCTGGAGGAGAAAACAGAATTATGTATTGCTGTTTTCATTTGTTTTGTCCCAAGACATGGTTTTGTTTCTATAAGTTCTATTAGAGGAACCATATCATACTTAAATACTGCAACTTTTTACTTTTCATGGACTCGCACATAACAAATTAAATTGAAAATCGGCGACTCCATCTCGACGACTAGTTAGGCCGACAACGACAAGTCGGTAAGCCTGAGAGCTTCCCATTTGATTACATAAGTTTTGACGTCCAACGGCATGGTGTCGGTGTTGTGTAAGTAAGTGTGAAAACGCCCAATTTTTATATGAAAACTCCTTGAAGAAAAATAACCATAAATGGCGCTTTGAATTAATAACAGATCCACTTTATGTTAAACCGAAAGAAACAAACCCGAAAAATCACGTGGTTGCCACTGACGAGAGACGTCCACAATCAATAGTCGTATGTCAAGTCTCAAAAGACGTTGGTGAATGTTGCCCGGTGTTTGTTCAGGTCGTTTTTGACCCGCGTTGTCAGGTATTTCGAAAATAAAACTATAAATTTAAGACATTATTCTCTTACCATCGGCCTTATCTAATTTCCATAAAAAACACAAAACGTATGTTTTGCAACACTACCAATAGTAATATCACACAAATTTGAAATCACATCACGGCATATATTATTATAAACTCGCTCTTGCTCGCTCATTTACTCTGGACCCGGCTTTGCATTGCAATATTAAGTTGTTCACTTACCCGAAAGAAACGTTGGTCCTAAATTAATAGTGATCGATGCGAACCAAATCATAGAAGTTCCAAACAACACACATTGCGGCGAATCCATGAGCAAAGGTGCTTCGGTTATCAACGAATCCGCATCTTCGTCATCGGGAAAGATCGGCGAATCGTTCAGTACTGTCGTGAGCATATTGACGGTTGCTACCGTAACAAGTAGCAAGAAGGCCGTTTCCACCAACGAACATTTCTGTACCGGTTGGCAATGAAGGATGGAGGTACCTAAAGGAAGGAGTAGGGCGGCACGGGCGCAATCCACAGCACCTTGATGAAATAGAAGCCCTTGAGACCACCTAAAACAAAAACATGGTTTAAGTATAAGGTTTTTGTATATTTCGATTTTATCATAATTAGGGAAATATTTTTTTCTGCCTCCGTATATTTTCTGTTCCCTTGACAATCTACATAATTGATATGAACGCTATTTTAGTTAACTGAGTGGATATAGTTTCATATCCACTCTGGTTAGGATATGAAAATGACCAATCACAGTTAGAGTTGCGTAACCAGGGAACTATTCGTTTTTAAAATGTAAATTAATAGTCCATAATCGTGTCAAAGTAATTATTGTCATGTATGAGCTATTAAGTAAAAGTTAGATATGTCTAGTGTCATTGACTCAGTGGCATAGCTCGCGGTTTCTACGATTAAGCTCCTTGGTTCAAACCCAAATAAAATCGAACTTTTTTAGTAATTATTTTGTATGGAAATAAAGGTTAAAATTATTTTTTATCTGTGTAAAGCTGGTTTATTGATCGTAGAAAAGGTATACAGGACAACTCGATTGGAATGTCCATATCGCACTCAAACGAGTGAGCACTCCACCTTCGGCGTCGTGCTCAACTTACGTTATTATGCGATATGAACATCATATCCACTTATGGTGTACAAGCTTTTATTAATTTGTACCTAAAGATTATTAAAAAAATATTCTAAATCTGGTGTTACTAGAGTTAGTACTATAGTACTAGACTTAGTACACCTTAAGGTGACGAAGGTGATGAAGTTTGACAAAGATTGGCTAAGGAATGCTTAAGGCCAGAGAACGTCTCAAGTGTCGACTATAAATAAGACCGTTCCGTTGAACCCAAATCCGGTACTTTTTGAAAATTATGAAATGATATGGATTGCGTCGTATTATTATTTTTTTTAGTCGTCAGTGTTTTTGCCGCACTAGCCGCTTATCCCGAAGAAGTCATTTCGCCAATCGTATGCAGCACAAAGGGGACAAATTCAAACAAAATAGAACATAGTCCCGATCATGAATTAAGTATAAAATATTAGTAGAGCTTATTGGTTGCTTGTTGGCTGCAAGCTTATTTGTCATGTTGTTTCTAAATTATAGGAAAAAGATTTTTCCGCTTCTTAAAGGCTATAAATCACTAGAGCTTTTTTCAGAACAAGCAGAATTGGGTCAACCGAGGAGTAATTTAATTAGATTACATTTTGAATATTATCCTTATTTTTATAGATGACAACTTATAAAAGTAACAAAAACCTCAACTGCCGATGAGAAAGTTTAAATCAAAAATAACTAACAACAGAAACATATTAATGAATAATTACGATTTATCTTTTCCCTTTTTTTATTCTAAAATTTTAAATTAAATTTAAACTTGATTCATAACATTATTATTATAATCGAGTTACTTTCAAGATTCCCTGGTCTTTAATTACAGTTTTTACGATATTTTACTTAATATGCTTCCTCAACCTACTTACACCTCCCATTTCCTTCGCAATTGTACCTGCACGTTTGAAGTACTACCGGAACAATACGATGTCGCCCGATGCGACGGACGGCCTACAAGGATCCAGGGAGTAAAAGCATCGACTGTTCGACACGCTTAATTCGGATCTAAAATTTCCTTATTATCCTGAAGGTATACAGGAGGAGGACACACAGAAGAGATCGGAATTTAACAATATAATTTTTTATTATACGGAACCCAGCAGTTTTAACGAAAATTATCCCTACTCTCATGGGGCTTTTCGCTTATACTCTACGTAGTTTACAGTGTTTGAATGCTATTGTTATGGGTATAGCATTTAATATAAAAGGTAACATAAATTACTGACTAACCCTTTAAATTTCTCAAATTATACCCCCAAAATTTGTAATTGTTGCAGTTACGAACACATTACTTGGTAATATGGTATATTTAAACCGCAAATTTTAGTATAATATCCACATTACATCGCTCATTAAACCCCAATTTAAAGGCCGGTCTATAAATGTTTCCGTTAATGTGAAATTTAGAAAGGCAGATAAAGAAATTACTCTAATGAAACTTTATTTGTAAATTATCGTTAAGATAAGTTAGGTTTGCTCAAATAGCAATTCCGAAATTACAAAAGACATGCATACATAAACTACTCAAAAATGAATAAGAAACTGAAAATTTTATTTGATAGTAGAAATCAGTGATCGCTCTTCCAGGGTTTGAATAGAGAATTTTATCGACTTTGATATAACCCCAATTTATCATTACAAGGGTTATGTTTCTGTGTTATTCAGGATGTTGTAGCATTTAAAAATCCCAAGATACCTATCTTGAGGTAAATGCTACTGTTTTATGATTTAAAAAGGATACAAACACTTCAGTTCACTTGTTCACTTTGATTTTAAACGTTAATAAGTAAAAACAAACAGATTCCGATGTGAGCCAATGTCATTTGAATTCATAACAGCTCGACAAAAGTTCTTCAAATATTGTAGGATAGAAGACAAATCATTGGAAGGGTTTTCATTAAAACAAACCATAAAAGTTTTAATTCCAGATAGTTGCAAATGTCAGGGGACCAGGTCGAGATTCCAACGAATAACCTAAAAGAAAAAAAAATACGTGACATAAAACAATATTTGACCTCCATTGTATATTATTTCTAAATTTCATGATTATTTAATTACCTTGTATTATAGATTTTTCCTTATAAAACGGGGATTCTTGTGGTTTTGTTTATTTTTCGATTGACAGCAAGGAGTCGATGACTTTTCAGGATTTGTAAAAATCGATAACAGATGATCGGCAGCGGTCGAGGAGAACAGCGAGCACAGAATAGGATTAGGTGCAAATCCTCCTTTTTATTTCAGGCCTTTGTCACTAATAGGGAGTGGCTCAGGATATTTTTGGTTATTAGTTAGGTTTTCGTTGATGGAGCCAGCGAAAGACCGGAAACTTGTTTTTTCTTGGTAGGTTAGTCTGACATGAGGAAGTGACTTTTTTGGGACCAAGTTTAGCTGATAAAGGGAAAAGATAGGCAAAGACACTTTCTGTCAAGGAGTCCGAAGATGAGGTGCTAATTTCTTGAAGTCTTCGTTAAAAGTGTAATTTTGCGGCGAGATGGTCGGTGCAGTGAAGTAAATAACATCTTAAAGTCCTTTCGGTTAATATGGGTGCAGAAACACGTAGGATGTCTATGATTTTTGAAGATTTAGTTTATGGGTGTCGTGTGACGGCAGAATCCCATATGATTCCCTCATGGTAGAGGTAGGTGTTGATTTATAAGTGATAAAGGGTTGTTGTAGCGAGATTGGCCGTTACTATTTTGTTAGAGATCAATTATTAAGGTAGAAAATTATTTTAGGGATCAACTATGGGATGGTATTTTTCTACTACTGGGTCAATTCCACTACTGGGTCCATCCTACTATGGGATGGTATTTTTCTACTAAGGGGCCACGTTCAATTATGAGATGGAGACATGTATAAGTCCGAGGTTAGGTCCAAGGCAATGTCCCACCTCTATCCAGGAGTTCCACTTTCATTTGGAGGCACGTGTAAGTCTAAGGTTAGGTCCAAGGCAACGTTCCAATTCCACTTGGAGGCAAGCGTAAGTCCAAGGTTAAGTCCAAGGCAATGGTTCTCTCAGCTATCCACTTAGAAGTTCCACTTTCATTTGGAGGCACGTGTAAGTCTAAGGTTAGGTCCAAGGCAACGTTCCACTTCCACTTGGAGGCAAGCGTAAGTCCAAGGTTAAGTCCACGGCAATGGTTCTACTATGGAGTTTTCCACAATGGAGTTTTCTACGAATGGGTTTCCCTCAATTATTGGATGAGTCTTCATACTATCGGGTATCGAGATATTTTTTATTTTAATTATTGACCATAGACAATTTTTTTAACGAAATTAAGATATTTTCACTTTCAAGTAACAGTATTGTAAAAGACAATAAGGTATGCTTTCGTTTTAAACCATATATATATAACTACACGCACCAGAAAACAAAATTCATGAATTTTCCCTGGGTAATTAAAGTATACAGCGTACTGCAATTTCGACTTACCCCGGTTAAACATACCATCGTCTTAAATTCACTCTTTTTCAGGTTCCGTATATTGTATCAATAAATGTACCTACGTAATTTTAGTAAAATGAAATAAGTAAGATTTTAATTTGATTTCGAATAACCAGTTGATGTCATTTAATTCGCTTATCTAAAGTGTGGAATAAAATCACAGTAATTAAATGATTATTTTTGTTTCAATAAATTTCTTCAGAAGGTTCTGGTTTCTCCAAAAAACCAGTGGCGCCCAAAGTTACTATTGATAGACACAGAGTACTTGAGGCTGTAGGAGAATCAACGATCCTGAGAGCTAGCCTGGGCAACTATAGGTGAACCTTTTAAGTACACCCGTAGCAATGTTTTAGAAAACATTGCAAATTTCAAAAAAATTTTATGTGCTACCAAATTTGGTGATATGATTTCTGACTTATTCTAGGGTATTTTTTTGGAAAGCTTACTAGGTTCGGCCGAAACGTTTTTGGAATCGTCGATTTATTTCGTAAATTCAGGAAGATATGAATTTTTAAATTAAACAGTACAATTTTTCAGCTGTTGTACCTTAAAGTGTTCAACAATGACCGTTTCCACGGAAATGAATTAACAACTTACAGTTAAATCATTTACAATTGCCACCATCTTCTCCAGACTTCAACCCGATTGAAAATCAAACATGCCTTGGAAATTTACAAAAAAATATTTTTTCCCACTAGTTAAGTGCATTTTTTTAGGAGATTCGAAAAAATGTTATTAAAAAAATATGTGCAGAAAGAAAAACTGAATAAGATACAAAATTTAAAATCCTCTGCATACTTTATTACCGTTACTTACCGTTTTCCATTATTTTCATTCGACCCTCCGGCTATTTAAGAAAGGTTTTCAAAATTTTAAATTATACAGGGTGTTATGGAAATTACTTATTATATTTAAACCGGCAAATCTTGAGATGAAAATAAATTGAAGAAAGATAACCATAAGTAAAGTAAATAGACTTATAGGTTAAACGTGTTATGGTTTATGTATTGCGTATTGATTTATATTATGAGCTCGTGGTACAAGTGTGAAATAGCGCTTTGAATTATTAAACGAAATATACACTTTATATGAAATATCAAAATTCACGTGGCCGCTCCTGAGGACCTTCCGACTTCATCGCTTCTTTTTCAAAGTTTTTAGAAAAATAAAATTACAATTTTTAAGTACATACCTTACCTTCAATCTTATTTTAAAATAATCCATTTAATAATTAAATTCCTTCAAAAAATAAAACACAAAAGTATTTTTTTTGCAACAGAATCAACAGTAGATAATATCACACAAATTTGAAATCACATCACATCATGTATTATTATGAATTATTTCACAACAGAAAAAAAATCGGGTAATGCTACAACTAACAAAACGTTTAAAATTCGTATACGTCAAGCACGTGGAACCCTCATCCCCGAGTCTCGAAACATACTGAAGCAACGATAGTGGCGCGCGGCCGGTATCCAAGCAAGGGCGAGACATGCGGTGTGATCTGACAAGATCTGTTAGTATATTCTAGTGACCCACATTGTTGCTAACTGAATCCAGATGGAACGGCGCGACAGTATGTGGGTAAAAAGGGTTTTTACCTCAGTATTTAGATATTCGATTTAAAAAAAAAGTATGTAGACTTTCTCTAGGACACCCAAGGAGTCACCCATTTAAATATAATAAGTCATTTCCATAACACCCTGTATAAATGTCTAATAGAGGGATGGAAATAAACCGACCGTGTTTAATTTATTATTTTGAAAACCTTTTTTTAAAGAAAAGAAAGTATCTTCGATAGGAAACTTTTATATCTAACTCAGTTCTTCTTTCTGAACATATTTTCTTAATAAGATTTTTTCGTCTCTCCTAAAGAAAAATCACTTTACCAGTGGTAAAGAAATCTTTTTGTAAATTTCGAAGGCATGTTTGGATTTTCAATCGGGGTGAAGTCTGGAGAATCTGGTGGTAATTGTAAATGATTTAGCTGTTAATTGTTAGTTGTTAATTCATTTCCGGGGGAACGGCCATTGTTGAACACTTTAAGGCACAACAGCTGAAAAACTGCATGGTTAAGTTAAAAATTAATATTTTCCTGACTTTATGGAATAATTCGACAATTCCAAAAACGTTTCGGCAGAACCTAGGAAGCTTTCCAAAAAATACTGTAGAATAAGTCAGAAATAATATCACCAAATTTGGTAGCACATAAAAGATTTTTGAAATTTGCAATGCTTTCTAAAACGCCTTGTATTACACAGGAACATATCCTTTTTTAATTACAACCATACGGCTTACGTAGCCATATCAATATCGAGAAAATTCTCTATCCAACCCTGGAAGAGCGATCCTTTCCACTGATTTCTACTATAAAATATTTATCCTCAAAATTTTCAGTTGCTTATTCATTTTTGAGTAGTTTATTTATAAGAAACGTCTAAGAACGCTCAAGCTTAAACGTTCTTGGATTATTTTTGGAAATTTACGACAATTTCGAAAGTCGGGAACACGCAATTGCGACAATCTAGCCGCGTATCCAGAAGAAGTACGTTTACCAATCGGACGCCGAACAAAGTCAAACAAAATGGAACAGCGTCTGTATAATAATAAATTTGCTTTGTGTTGCTTTGAGATGCTACGTGCACACAGAACTTAGCCTGACTTCTTTATTAACCAGCCTTGTGAAACAATTGGTGAGGCTGCACGTATTGCAGAATGGCAAAAACTTGTTACTTGCACAACAATTCCGTTCCCAAAAAAAGAAAAAGTTTAAACGTTCAGCGCGCAGCGGTCAGATCAGCGTGGTGATTTAAAGAGGTAAAGGGCTTCTGTATTTGAAACCTAACGCGAATTAGAGTGGCTGAAGAAATTTTTTTTTTAACCTTTTTTAAATTTCTTGTGTTGATATTTATGATTTTTTATATTTTGAATTTATTTTACAATTTATATAAAGAGTATTTTAAAAAATATATGCCATCGCCCGCGTGGTTATTCTTTACCCAAAAATACGACAAATTTAATAGTTCGTATCAACATGGGTCCGCAGAGGATTTGTTTGAAAGGTACAGGATGTAAAATTTTTTTGTTTTTCCGATTTTTTCAAGATTGTCTCGAAACTACTTTAGTAATTTTAGTGACATTTGGCTTATGAAAAATACCTAAAATAGGACATACAGGGTGCTTTTTAATTGAGTACCGATACTTAAGGTTGTGAATCCTTGGATGATTTTAAGAAGAAAAGTTAATATTAACATATGTCTTAAAGCTCTTCATTTTTGATCTACAGAATGTTAAAATTTAAACAATAACTTTTTTTTCATAATTATAATCACTCTCAAATATTTTATGAAATTTTGTACATACCCTTTAATCATTAAGGAGCATTTTTTGACTTTAAAAAATCTGTACCAGTGACGTCCGTACGGGGTATATCCGCCTGGCTTCGTATGCATTTCCGTCTGCAAGCCCATAAGTAAAATGCATGTCAGTTAATTCACTGTTTGTAAAATTTACCATTTTTTTATCAGATTTTACGTCTTACTCTAATAATACTTATTTAATAATGAAAAATCAATGCCAACCCTATTGTCTGTATGAAAAGAAACGTTAACATGTATGAAGCTTTACCCAGCCTATTAATTTTTATTTTTATAATATGCTTACCGTTTTTTTCTGTTCGACCATTCAATATTAAAAATGCGCCTTAATGATTATTATTGAATGTAAAAAAAATCTGAGTACGTCACTGGATTCTAAGCAAATGAAACAACAACTTCTTGAAGAATTTCTTCAATGTGACGGTGGGCATTAGAGCTCAACAAAAGCAAGATTGGTGCGTGCTTCGATAGAAATACCAATGACATACATTTTCTAAAAATAACATCGTTTGATTTAAAATTTTGCAGCTCACAGCAGAAAAGAGATAATGGAATGAATCAAGAAACGAAATGTTTAGAATACATCCAAGATGACAAGAAACAGTATGTAAATAAACTTATCCACCTCAATTTTCCTACAGGGTGTTTTGAAATTACGACAAAAATCAACAGTTTTATTTACTCCTGTATAATATAGCTTAATCGAAAAATGTGACTTTATAAAATAATTAAAGAAAAACACTATAAACTAATCTACAAACTGATAACAAAATCATGAAAATCGCATAAAAAATAAAAAAGTTATAAAATATCAAACTTGACCAAAATTTCAGGGTGGCTGAGTTTTGTGCCGGTGAGTATATTTTAGTAATTAGTTTATTTTACTAAATTTATTAATTCTAACTATACTTTTTAGAAATTATGAGTATCTACAATATTATTTTGGTACCGATTAATTAATAATGAAAATTATGATTAATACAATATTTTATAGGAAATCGTACAATAAAAACTATAATGTTTGTTCGGTGCACATACATTCGTTGCAAAATTTACAATCTATTTTAGTATTTACTTGATTTTACTAAATTTATTAGAAATCCTAACTGTATTTTTTTTGTAAATTATGTTTACAATATTATTTTGGTACAGATTACTAATAACAAATGCAATTAATACTATATTTTAAAGGACAGTTTCCAATAAAATCTTTACTATAACAATTTTACTATAGTATTTTTTCCGTGTGTCTAAAATTTCAACGCACGGCTTTGCCATTGGTTGGAAGGAACAAGCCATCCATTCTAATTTAAAAGCGATACAAGGTATTTTCACTTTCTGTTTTTCAGTTTAAGTTTAAATTTGCCGCTACCTTTAACGAAATTATAAATCATTCTCAAATTATGCTTCCGACATACAATCCACCCTAGACTATAGCCTTTATCTTCTTGGCGTAATTAACAGTAAGTGGCGTGGGCCGGCCTTTCCGTGCGATATTAATGGGCCTGGCGATAGCAAGGAAGGTGTATTACTTACTTCATAATAGCGGCGGAAACTCTCTGCACCAATTTTTTTGTCTGCACCGTCTCACGCGGATGTAATGTTCCTCATCACGTCTCACGTGTATGAAATATACAAGGTGTCAATTTGGAAATTTCATAATAGCGACAGAAACTCTCTGCACCAATTGTTTTGTCTTACCTTAAGTGCGTTATTTGCCTATGAATCTGATGCTCGTCTCACGCGGATGTAATGTTCCTCATCGCGTCTCACGTGTATGAAATATACAGGGTGTCAATTTGGAAATTTTATAATAGCGATGGAAACTCTCTGCACCAATTTTTTTGTCTTACCTTAAGTACGTTATTTGTCTATGAATCTGATGCTCGTCTCACGCGGATGTAATGTTACTCATCACGTCTCACGTGTATGAAATATACAGGGTGTCAATTTGGAAATTTCGTAATAGCGACGGAAACTCTCTGCAGCAATTTTTTTGTCTTACAATCTGATACTCGTCTCACGCGGATGAAATGTTACTCATTACATCTCACGTGTATGAAATACAGGGTGTCAATTTGGAAACTTCATAATAGCGATGGAAACTCTGCACCAATTTTTTTGTCTTACCTTAAGTACATTATTTGTCTATGAATCTGATGCTCGTCTCACGCGGATGTAATGTTACTCATCACGTCTCACGTGTATGAAATATACAGGGTGTCAATTTTGAAATTTCGTAATAGCGACGGAAACTCTCTGCAGGAATTTTTTTATCTTACAATCTGATGCTCGTCTCACGCGGATGAAATGTTACTCATTACATCTCACGTGTATGAAATACAGGGTGTTAATTTGGAAACTTCATAATAGCGACGGAATCTCTCTGCACAACATTTTTTTTGTCTTACCTTAAGTGGTCTTATTTGTCTATGAATTTGATGCTCGCATAACGCGGATGAAATGTTACTGATCACATCACGTCACGTATGTCCTACGGTTAACGATATACATGTAGGGTGCATTCTTATCCGGGACACCCTATATTTAGTTACCAATAGAATACATACAATCAACACATTTCGTAATGGTCGTAAAAAATGTGCTGACGCGTTTATTCAAATATAACATAAAGCATATAATTTTGGCTTGCTGTTAGTGATTTCTGAGTGTGTGCAAAATTTTTTCGTAACGTAATTTAAAGTAAGTAGCAAGGGGAGGCCTTTCCGGGCTATATTAATGAACCCTGCGATAGGAAGTGAGATGAACGTTTTCCTTCTAAGTATTGGTTGAAATTGCCAGCACCAACAAAACGTGCGAAAATCGTACTTTGGCCAATTTATTATTTACTTATTAGGTTTTAAAATATTCGATTTATTTATAAAGATAGGCTAATTACAACGATATACAGTGTGTGTATAGAGTCTGGAAGCGGCTTAATAACTTTTGACTCGCTAATTCTTTTTTTACAAACTTTCGGTGTGGTTTATAGGGCAAGGTAAAGTACTTTTTGACGGAATAATTACAGTACTAACTGTCAAAGTTCGGGTGGGCGCCATCTTGGTAAAAAATATTAAATGGGAATAGGTGTCTAGCGATACATCATTTTTAAGGTAATATTATGTAATTTACGATGCCAGAATTCGCAACGAAAATAAAATGGCGGCGTTTTAAAAATTGCACAGTTATTATTTTTTATTATCCTTTATTTCACTTACCGTCTTAGAAAAATGATTACAAGTTGTATATAGTAGTATAGTAGGAATCAGGGAACTACACTTTCTTGCATATTTCATGGTGCTCAAATTTAAAATGGGCGCCATCTTGATAAAGAAATTGAATAGGAAGTGAGGTATTGCGATACTTCATTTTAAAGGTCCTATCGAGTACATTACGATCCCGTAATATTGTGTCCCTATTTGTACCCAAAACAAAATCGAGGTTTTTTAAAAATAATATTTACTATTTCTTTTTCTTTTGCTATTTTAGTTTAGATTTTATAACTTTGTAGAAAGTCAGTTTATCAGCTGGCTGATACTCACTGCTTTATGCCAATATGATATGATTTTTTATAAATCCGCCATTTTGTTTTGAGTACGAATAGAAACACAATATTATTGCATCGTAATGTACTCGATAGGAACTTTAAAATGATGTATCGCAAGACACCACTTCCAATTTAATTTTTTTTTATCAAGATGTCGCCCATCCGCCATTTTGAATTTGAGCACCATGAAATATGCAAGAAAGTGTAGCTGATTCCTACCACACTATGCCGAGTTGTATTTATTTTTCTAAGACGATAAATGAAATAAAGAATAATAGAAAAATAATAACGCCTGCATTTTGTTTCCGTTACGAATACAAATGTAATATTCCGGCATCGTAAAGTACTCGATAGTACCTTCAAAATGATGTATCGCAAGACCCCACTTCCTATTTAATTTTTTTTACCAAAAGGGCGACCATTCGCCATTTTCGACAGTTGGTACTGTCTTCCGTCAAAAAGTAGTTTACCTTCCCCTACAAACCACACCCAAATTAAAAAAATAAATTTGCGGGTAAAAAGTTATTTAGCCGTCTCCATACACACCTTGTATATAAAATAACATTTGTTTAAAATTTTATACGTTTCGTTTTTTAAACATAATCATTGGATTGAATTCTTTTGATACAGAAATACTGATTAGGTCAATACACAAAACTTTTGTTCGGGCAACTGCTCAGTGCTCAGGGCGCCGCGTCTATGGGCACCAAAACCCTTAATGGGTTTGGTCTTGGTGGTCTTATGAACTTATCTCATCTTTCACAATGCTCAAGCATCGGCTGCTGACAGCATAAAGTATCACTTCTTAACGAAGTTCTCGGAAGAAATGTTGTCTTGGGGTGACTGTAACTTATGAGGATCACCTCATAGAGGTCGAAACGTTGGTTAAATACATAATTTGACCTTCTTCATTTGTTTGAGTGACATTCGCGTCCAACTAACAACCCCTTTTGAGAATAATTATCATGTGTGCAGGTTAACTAGACCTTATACAGGGTGTTATGGAAATGACGTATTATATTTAAACCGGCAAATTCTGAGATGAAAATAAATTTAAGAAAAATACCCATAAATGGCGCTGTCAATTAATGACCGGATTATATCACCTTATGTCAAATCAGACAAACACATGTGGGGCACTGGCGTAATATGTAAACAATCAACACTGAGGTCTGCAGAGTCAAAAGATGTCTGCTCATTTCGGCCGGTGTTGTCATATCTACTCGGCAAACTCTTTAGAAAAAATTTATAATTTTAACAATTTTTAATTCTATCATTTATGAACAAATATGATTCCAGAAAACCGACGGCGAAAGATGTTTTGCAAAACAAATAATGGTAATATCCCACACAAATTTCAAATTCGTTACAAGCACAGGCAAGTAAATAGGTCAAACGTCATTGACCTTTTAAATAATAATTATCGTTCAAACTCTTTAAAAAAAATGCAATTTGATTTAAGACACATGCTTTCTTACCTTTACTTATTTAAATACAATTGTTAGTTTCATAATTTTACACAAACCACACAGAATCTAAGTTTTAGGAAAAAAATCTCTCACATAACCTCAAAAATAGCAGCTATTCACATGGAAGAATACACGCGAACGCTGTTTTAATTTTGGTCCTTTTTTTCTCGCGTAGATTTATTTATTTAACTAATTTAAAACACACACACATTTTAAATACACACACACTATGGAATCCTTCAATTTAAAAATGACATTTTATCTACGAACCATAAAACAGTTAACCTACGAACGAACGAACCTTCAAAACTCGGAATAGAGATGAGCAATATTTAACAGTTTGATATTTCACGAGGTTCGTCTCTATTACTTGCCTATTTACCACGAGATCTCTTGCAAGGCGTTTAATTGATATGGCGTTAATGGAATTTCGACCAAATTGAATAAAATGATAGTGGTAGCTGATAATACTGCGACTGTACTTCTTTCTCACGCGGCCATCTCTCCATCTCTTTCACACAATCCATTCGGCGCCGGGTCGACGTATGTCTATGGGTACAAGCGTGCGACTTGCAAGTGTCAGTAATAGAAGAACAGCGTTAGGGTGCGGTCGCTTCTGTTGATAACCATTTACACTCTCGACTATCCGCTTTGTTTTCAGTAGGTACGCGTATAATAGTTGTAATGATTTTAGGGCTACGCGTCCAAACTTTGTATATTTGACAATGTTTTTATAGACGAACCTCAGTTAGTTGCTCAGTTAAACGCGTAGTTTGTTTTGGACCTTTGACTTGACAGAAAAATGGAATGTCTCCGACGAATAAGTCAAATTTCGTCGCGTCGCGTGTAATAAAATCTAACGATCTGAGTGTATTTTTAAAATACTTGTGCCTGGAGGTATAAAGATAAATACAAATAGGTAGATAAATAATTTATTTTTATAATTTTGATAATAATGAGGTGTGGGTTTATGGGGCTGGACCCCACTTTTAAAAGGGTCGAATTGAAAAAAATGGTAGCGTTCTCTAGGCCACCCAAGGAGTCACCCATTTAAATATAATACGCCATTTCCATAACACTCTGTATATTGAGGAAAAGCCTTTTCAATTTTAAAAATGTATCAAACAACTATTAATCATATTATAAGGATAAATATAAATTAGCCGGAAAATCATGCTGCTGACTTTCAAAATATCGTATACCATATATCGTCTTGGTGTAATAAACAGTAAGTGGCTTGTGCCCGCCTTGCCAGACGATATTAATCCACCCGGTAAAATGCATTACTTTAAAATCCAGGCGGGAGTTCTCGTCTGTCTGCATCAACGTACCGTGAAACGGAGTCGCTTTCACGCCCGTTGAGACTAAAGTGGTGGTTTTAGTTCTCAGGAAATAGTTATGATTAGTGATGCCACCGAAACCGGAGCGAATCCGCGTTTTTTTTTTTAACATTCAGTTTGGTCGGATTTTTTTTTACCTTATCTGACCGGAACTGAATTTAAAAAAATGTGTAGGTGTCGCAAATTCGATGCTCACCATTGGGATCTCGGAAACTATAAAAGATACAATACAGGTTGAATTGTGGCAAAGTTGTATGATTTCGAGCTTTATTTACTGCCGGTTCTTTGTTTTCCATAGAAATCTCGAGTATCTTTCATTCCTGCATTTTTAGATATTTTTGAATTGCCAATTTTCAGTTCGCTTTATTTTGGGTATAGGGCATACGACGAGGAAACCACTTCCTGATATTTGTACAATAAAATACCCTTTTTAACAAAAATTACCTAAAAATGCCATATTTTCCCAAAAAATATCCTTAAATACCCAAGAATTATCGAAATTTAAAAAAATACTCCAATAATACCCAAAAATACCTTAAGAAATACCCGAAATACCTAAAAATTCCTCTTTAAAAAAATATTTTCTATAATGATCTTGTGGGCGACCTTGCTAATTATTTATTTAATCTGCAGTATAAGGACACAACTGTACAGGGTTATTCACGGCGAGTGTCCTATTAGACGTTTATGGAAAATTACTTAGGTAAACTTCTGAAATTTTGGTAGCTTATATAAACGCGTATGAGCTATCTATTTAAAATATTTTTGGCCGTGCGGTGTTGCCAGATCTACTCGTGGCTAATATCAACTTTCTTTTTTTTTTTAAATCTAAATTTTTGGTTACGATTTCTTATTATATTGCTTGATCACAAGATATAAATAATAATTAAATTATCGCATACAGGGCGTTTACAAAACGATGCGCATTTGGCAAGACATAAAAATGCATATTATGCAGGCATTTTAAATGGAACACCCCATATTTTATATTGGCTCGTAAAAGAGCAATTAATTTTCCATCCAAAAGTATAATACGATGATATACTTATTTTCAGCGATTTTCGACTTATATAATATATATGCAATTAAAGCAAACGAGACATTTCATCTTAGTAGTAGGCTATGGTCGGCCATGGTGACGTTTTTGCTAAAAAAATTTCCCTTTGATATTTGATAATGGATTATTAGCATGTTTAAATCCATTTAAAATTCCTGCATAATATGCATTTTTATGTCTTGCCAAATGCGCATCATTTTGTAAACGTCCTGTATGCGATAATTTAATTATTGTTTATATTTTGTGATAAAGCAATATAATAAGAAATCGTAACCAAAAATTTAGATATTTAGCTATACTGGTTGCGAAAAAATCATGTTTATGTTTAGGGATGTTTGTTGCCAAGTTTCTTAAGAAGTAATTTTTATTTCCTAAACGGGTAAAAATAGGTATATTACATGTTACATTAAAATTGTTCTAGAATATTCATACAATCCAATAATGTAACAACTTAAGGGTGTTCCATTTAAAAAAAGAAAGTTGATATTAACTACGAGCAGATCTGGCAACACCGCACAATAATATTTTAAAGAGATAGCTCATACTCGTTTATATAAGCTACCAAAATTTCAGATCTTTACCTAAGTAATTCTACATAAACGTTTAATAGGACAATCACCGTGAATAACCCTGTATAGTTAAAGCCCAGTGTTTATTTCTTAAACATATTTATATAGCTTCAGAAATTTGCTAAATAAATTAGCAAAACTTAACTAAAACTAAGCCATTAGTATGGGTACAATAAACAGTAAGGTATCTACGATGAGCATCTACTACTAACTAAACAGATACCAAAGAATAAGTTATAAAACACTGATGGACAAAACGCTTGACAAAAAAGTATAAACTTCATTAATTACTGCTTTTTTTTATGGTCAAACACAAGCGCTATAGGAAAAATCCTGGGAGTGGTGCGTCGTTGGGAAAAAATGTCCTTCAAATTTTATTATTGAAGTGTTTTCCCTCCGAACCGTTCGGGTTGTTTTATCATCAACGTGGCTTTGTTTATCTGAAAAATGGCGAGGAAATAACTCCTTGTGATCATATCTAAAGGAGAGATAGATTGAGAGATTATACAAGATAGGTCGCATTGCGCGTCTTTCTTCAGCCAGTTATCGGTCTTCCTTAGGTCTCTTCTTCATCTATGTTAACGAGGTCTTCCGAGAGCTCGACTTCACACAGCCCCCGCACGATGTGCAGACTGGGTAACAATGAAGACCTGCTTTCCTGCATCCACAATTTCGTTGGCAGCCTTTTTTACATTTACAAGAACTGTTCAAAGTGGTTGGCAGTGGCACGAAACCACTTCTTGTTTTTTCCCACCCTAATCGTTCGGGTCTCTTTGTGACTCGTCGAGTGTGGTTTGAGTTGTTGCTTCTTTCTGCTTCAATGAAATGCCAGTCACCATTTCAAAATATACAATCCAGAGCTTGGAAGTTCTGCCAACAATTGAAGCTTACATTTGAATTCATCTTGTACATCATTAGAAATAATTACTGTTCAGTCCGTGTTGAACAAGTTGGGTAGGCGTGGCCAAGAATAATTTTTCGGTTAAGTTCCAGTTTGTGCGAAAAGTTCAGTCATCCAAACAACCGAAATATGTCAATTTTCTTCTGTCGCTTGAGCCTTCATAGTAGAAAAAATCTGAAATAAAATTTATACAACAAACAGAAAGTTTATTTACTAAAAGTTGATAGTTTCCTAGCTATATGCAAGAAAAGCCAAAAAAAATTAGGTTTTCGCCTTTTTTTTAGATTTTTTTCAATGTTGCGTCACGAAATTTTGTTAGCAAACCTCAGATTCGGATTCAGCACCCAAAAAACATATAAATTTGAAAAAATCAAACTACCACAGAAATTTCCCACCAGTAGGCGCCCTTGTGAGCACCAATTTACTGTATTATTAGGATTGGCTCATCAAAATGTATTCAAACTAGGCACATGGGTTTACCATGTCGGCCTCTTCAAGAAGTTATAATCCATTTTAAAATAAAAATTAATGGGTTCGAGCATTTTTCCTGGATTTCTTCCTTTAATTAATATAAAATTTATGCCTGGCTTTTGGAAGATCCAGTAGATAACTATAGCTAGTTGTGTTTTATAAGCCTTTTTGCTCTCTCAAGACTTTTTTCCGTCGCGGAGAAAGTTGTTCCTCCCTGTGTTCTAATTTATATGTGACACAAGAAAATGGCAGTATTAAACTGAAAACTTAAATAGTCTGGTTTCCACAGAGGTTTCCTAGTTTAGAATATTTATTGGGCTAAAAAATGAAGGAAACAAACGTTTTTGGCTTTAGCATGCTTGGCTATAAATTATGTTTCTCTGTATAGTCGAAGTCATTTACTGAATTTCGGCTAGCCAGCTTGGCCTAGATGGGAAGCCCAATGCCTTATCATTTTTACGAAATTGTATCTTATCGGCCGAATTTATTTAGAGGTTTCGGCCAACAAAGAAAAGGCTTTCATAAAATCGATCAATTTTAAAACATAGTATAATGGAAAGAGAAAATGGCTACAATGGTAAAATACACTACGGCAATTAATTACCGAATATTCAAAAATTCACGTAAAAATTAATATGCTGTTATATTTAATTAATAATGAACCAATTTTAATAATTTTTTTTTGAAACTGGAAGCTAAATGCATGTAATTTTCTAAAATTTTAAACCAAACCAATCTTCACCCTATTTTAAGACGAAAATGTGTTATAAAAGTTTTTCGCATGTCGCTTCGTTTTCGAAATACCGGGTGTTAAAAAAAATATTGCATTTTTCATTTTATTAATTAATGCTAAACGATATTCTAATGATAATTGTTAAACATAAAGGATTAGAGCACTTTACTTTAGGTCAATTTTATTACAATTAATTCATTTGCGGGGATCTGGGTAAAAGAGTACCTGAATTTTTTAGTTATTTTGCTTTTTTATCGTCAAATTATACGAGTAGGTGTTGCTACTGTGCTTCATTCCATTGCAACCACATTTGTTTTTTCTAGTACATTTGTCTCCTGTTGAACATCTTTCAAATAATATATTTTTTAATTGTGCTTGAATTTATTTGGACTACATTACATGCCTTTCATAGTGACTGAGTTTACCAATCAAGAAATGGCTCAAATTAATTTTTTAATACGATTCGCGCCAGTCCCGAAATTTTCCAATACGTTAGATACAATTTAGCACGTCGTGTACGACATGGGTGTTTACTGGCTCATGGAGGACATTTTCAGCAATTTATTTGACTTTTGTTCATATGAGTTCATTATTCAAAGTTTCTAAATCATATGCATTATCAAATCATTGGCAGTAATTAGTAAAATGAAAGATTAATTCAAATGAATTAAATTAAAGGCTAATTGCGTAGCAGAGCTATATTATAGACTTTATTTGTTGAAATATTTTTATTTACAATTTAGCAAAGGCGAAAAGTGATAAAATGTCGCATTAATTTATGAAGGGTTTTTTTCGACAATATATCGTATTTAGAATAAATGGTAATTTTTTGTTACCTCTAGTAGCATGCCGATTCTTTTGGGTTACTTAAATTCGAAAATAACGTTACAAATACAAAGTTCAGCTATCAAATGAAATATGCAACCGTAAGTGATGTCTATCTATTTGACATTAAAAATTATTAAAGTTTACCTTACTTAGCAATGATGAATGCGAATCGGTTTTTAACACCAGTACAACGTTCTTATGGTAGTATGCAGTTTGTATGTTCTATAATACTTAATATAAAAGGCACGACTGGCATTAAATTCAATTTTTGAAATGGAAACAAAAAAAAATTATTGAGTTTTCGAGTTTCCTGATGTATTATCCTAACACTCTGTATATGAGGTCTCAATAATATCTGATAAGAGCTCATCCCTTATACAGTTCTACAAATATAATTAAAATGATATAAAAAACATCTGTTTTATTTTGAAATAATCCATTTATATGCTTTGTTGTCTTAAAATGGCCCAAACGGAATATCAGTCCCTGACGACCTAAACGAATAATAAACCAATTTAGATGTCTGACACCTATTTTGTGGTTTACAGGCTAAACCACTCGACCCAACATTCCCACAAAATAAGGTTTTCAGGCTTATTTCTTCTGCGAGAAATTTAACCTTGGCATAATACGAAAAATTGTACAGAGATGATATTTAATAGGAAGGTGAAAAATTACAATAATAAATAATCGCTGCCATCATTGGCTTCAATATTATATTCAGTATCAATGCATTCTTCATGCTAATCAATTTCCTCTAAATCTTGAACAGTGCCAAAAAAAAATATTGACAATATCAATTTTTTTAACAAGTTGTCGCTGTGGGACTCGTAGAGCTGCTCTGTCATTGGTTAGCATGTTCCTTTTTGTGAATTAACGTGACTGTAAATGCTGACTAGCTGCTAAAGATGAAATTATTTTGTTAGTGTGATGTTCCTACTGCATAAAATTATTAAATATAATATACAGGGTGTTATGGAAATGACGTATTATATTTAAACCGGCAATTCTTGAAATAAAGACTAATTGAAGAAAAATACCCATAAATGGCGCTTCCAATTCATTCAGCGGTAAAAGTGACCTGACGTGAAACCAGAAAAATACCTGTGGGACACTGCGATACATGTAAACAAAAAGCGAATTTTGACCGGTGTTGTACCTTAAACTCCTTACACAAAATAAATAATTTCCCATTCTGTAATACCTTATTGTACAATTAATTTTTAAGAAACTTTACGACAAAAAATGTTTTAAACAACCAGAACAAACATAAAGAATAGTATTAAATAAGTTTAAAATAGGCACGTATGTCACTAGGTCAAATGCCAATGACCTCTTGATGACTTACAACGACTGAGCCGAAGTGTTCGTATAGCGCCGCCCGCTTGCGGGCTGTTAGTTGCAGACCAACCAGCGGCCGGATACGTCATATTTCGTCGATAACCAACACAGTCGCAGCAATCCGCTCTGTTATTTCGGTTTACGCGTGTATCTTGCCAGTCCATAAATAATCTTTGAATATTGTTTTTATTGACGAACCCAATTTGCTCAGTTTAAGACCGGTTGTTTCTTTTGGATGTCAAATTTCGTCGCGTGTAATAAAATCTAATAATCTGTAGTATAATCTGTATTATTGTATTTTCAAAAGCTAACTATCGGTTCTGTTTCACTATTACTGTGTGTACATAAAGTGTTTCCAGGAGTGTTCCCATGAAAAAGAAGAAAAACTGATTGTGTTTGTGCCTGGATTTCCTCGCTCTTTAGGTATAAAGATAAATAATTTATTTTTATAATTTTATATGGAATTTCAGTTTTACATTAAGTTTGGCAACATTGTCATTGGGCCTGGGTGATATATGTTTACAGTAGCGCGGACTGACCTGTGAGTAAGAGGGTTTGTTACCCTACTTTTAAAACGGTCTATTTACAAAAATTCATCCATTTAAATATAATACGTCATTTCCATAACACCCTGTATAAACCTTTGTATTGAATCGTTTAAAACGGGGTTTAAATATTTTTTCAATATTCCACATATTTCCAATATTTCCGAAACACCTTTGGAAATTTCCATTATTTCCATTTCCATGGAAATATTTTCATTCACAAACTAATCCTGAGTATGGAAGGGCATTGCGGGGCTACCATAAATGTACGAGGAGACCACATTCCATATTAAATATTTATTTATTATTTACCTTGTTACACTTATTACACTGTCAAATAGAAGTTTAAAATAATATAATAATAATACTATAATAATCAATATGTTTAGTATGCCTAGATTTAGACAATGTATTTAAAAGCTCCCTAGTTTCATTTAATTTTCCTACATTCTCTCATTCAGATAAGGAATGATGTAAATATCTTATGCAATTTCCATCTCGAAGTAAAAATATAGTTTATAGCGATCGTATAATAGTAATTTATGCAACAAACCCATTAAGTAGGCAATCCCATTAGTGACAAAAAATGCACTTTATACACGAGTCATACATATTTCCTACTTAATGGTTTCCAATACTTACAAATAGTACATAGTATTATTATGTAGCTGTTCACGTGATTGGGGAATCCCATTTGATAAACTTGTATTTTTTATTGTTTTAATTTCTCCAGAAATAAATATTGTTCAAATTTATTTTCTGTATAATGATATACTGATTTCATTTGTGATACTTTTATTGCTTTAGATCAAAATTATCTCTCCGTTTTATAGTTAATCTCAATTTCGTTTACGATCCCTAGTGCATATTATCAGTGATGGCCATATGACCACGTAATTTGACGCGGTCATGTCTTCCACGTCACTTTCATAAATGAATACAGTCTGTTTTATGATTAAACCTATTAAACCATAACCAATAGACTGTATTTTTTTATAGAATGACTATAAAATGGCAATAAAAGGAACATATCCTATGACGAAAGAATCGTATAATTTTAAAACTTTAACATACATAGGAAAAGCGAGTGATAACGCCAAAAGATGTCTTAACAAAAAAGTTATCAAAGTAGCTTATAAAACTAACAGTTTGGGGAAGTTAATCAAAAATAATAAAGATAAAAACCAGAAGGATCAAAAAAGCGGAGCTTATAAATTAAATTGTGATCTTCTCCTAGTTGATATACAGGATGTTATGGAAATGAAGTATTATATTTAAACCGGCAATTCCTGAGATGAAAAGAAATTGAAAAAAAATAACCAAAAATGGCGCTGCTCGTGGTCTCCGATCAGACGAATTACTCTCCTTTCG
Source organism: Barypeithes pellucidus (assembly GCA_963991005.1). NCBI lineage: Eukaryota > Metazoa > Arthropoda > Insecta > Coleoptera > Curculionidae > Barypeithes > Barypeithes pellucidus. Next base: position 64,026,303 of record OZ022557.1, read on the forward strand.
ATGGAATCCAGTAGCCAAAGATTATGCTTGTGAGCAGCGCTCCAGACATGAGAGCAGTATTCTAGTGATGGTCGAATCTGGGCTTTGTAGTGTTAAAAGTTGTTGAGGAACTTTCTAGTCGGGAAACGTACACCAAGTTTCTGTGAAGCTGCCTGATTGATTGCCACAACGTGGTTAATATGCCAAGATATTTTTTTCTCCCAGACTGACGCCCAGCAAATTGATAGAGGAAGCCAGTGATATCTCGCGTCTTGTCGTCCCTAGATCCGGTTCTGCAGTGTTAACCTTTTTAGAGAAAACTGCTGTCTGCGTTTCCTTAGCATTAAATTCGACTTGGTTACTGTCACCCCAAAACAAAATTTCTTCCAGGTCTTCGTTGAAGCGTGATACTTCATGCCGCCTGCGAAGATGTGCGTTGGCAGCCGATGTTTGAGAATTCGAAATGAAAAATGAGACAAGTGTGGTGTCGTCAGCAAAGCGATATATTGGATTTTTGGTTTCCACTAGAAGGTCGTAATTGTACAGTAAGAAGAGGGTGGGAGACAATATGGACCCTTGAAGAACATCGGCGGTGAAAGTGAATTTACCATTAGAGCGTTATACACCCAAAAACGAAATACTTAGTTTAAAAATGTAATACTCCAATAGAATCAATCTTACGCACAGAAATATACAGGGTGTAACAAATTGGTCTTTCACCATTGGGATTTCGGGAACGGTAAGAGTTACGAAGTCTGATATATTGGGGCAAATTTGCGTAATTATGGGCTGAATGATATTCCGTATATCCTAAATAAATACGGGGGCTTTCAAAATATGTGGAAAAATCTAACATTTTGCCTTTTGGTTTTTATTTTTTCCTGACTTCCTTCTTTTTTATTCCCCATAAGATCAAATGATCAGATCTAGAATGCGACGTTTCGTCTGGGTCACCATCATCAACTTAATTTTTTTAAATATGGGCATGAATCTTTTGTTTAAATTATGAAAGAAGACCGAAATCTACGTTCAGTGGTATCCTGGTTTACTTACTGGTTTTCCGCAATACCTTCTTTAAAAGTCTTAAATACTTACTTGACTTTAAAGCCGCAAACACACTATTATCACGTCACGTCAGATCACATGTTATCACGTAATGTCACGACATACCCGAAATATCTGCAAGACGGTTCATGCGTGCTTATAAATAGGTTTAGAAGTACACTATAGTCACCTCATGCAGCTCACGGCAAGTCATACGTGACAGCACAATTCTGTTTCTCCAAATTTACATATTCGGCACGCGTGATAGCACGGTGTGGAGTTTGACGCTAGAAGGCTACAAGATTCACTTGCCATCTTCACAAAGATAAAATATGTAATAAAAATGGTCTGCAGTGTACGCAGTCTGTTTCTAAGCCGTGAGAGCATGTGCTATTTTCCCGATATAACAACACGTGAATTCACGTGACGTGATAATAGTGTGTTTGCAGCTTTAGAGTCAAATTTTATTTGTATTAAAACCAAAATAAATCTTTTGTACTTACACTAAGTAGAAATTTGATATAACTATTAGTTTGAAACAGTAGTAGTAAGTACGTAATAATAATAATAATACATATCAATAATAATTTAAAGCTCTTCACTTCCTTAAATTACATAGGAACGTACTAGATATTTTAATGAAGATGGTAAATTTAAGGAACAAAACGTCGGAAAACAGTGGTCGCCACCGGTGTAATGTAAATAAATATCTGCCTAACAGGAATATTCATATTTTCTCTTTCCGGCATTTGCAACAATAAAAGCAAGAATTCAAGGAATTTGCACTAAGTATCTGCCTAATAGTTCATACGAGATGACAATTTCTGGTTTTGCATCTCTAATCAATCCTATGTCTTTTAAATATTTTGCAAAATCCAGATCACACTTGCTTGTAAGTGCGTAAACATTATTTATATTTGCTATTTCGATATTTATTTGGATTTGTTCTTTCCTTTTACTTCAACGCCAAAATATAACTATTCTTGGCAACAGTGCAATGCAATATCAAATTTGTGTTCGACTGAAAAGTGACATCTTCAACAGAGTTGCTAGTTGTCTTTTATTAGCTACATAGGAAAAAAATATTGCACAAAAACGGATATTTTTGGGCCTTTCTATCTCAGTTAACCCTCTTTGATATAGCTACATTGCCAATAAACTTCGATCTTATATCGATATAAACAAATCCGAACAACCTAAAAACTGTATTATTGCCGAAAGGCTTTCTATGTGGCAATACTGTTAAGATACCGAATTGTGCAAACCTACATGTTCGTAGCGTAAATTTTAAGAATCAACAATTTTACGACCATTTTTACATTTAAACTGACATTTTATGAATTAATGTGTGTTTTCCCCATCTAATTTTACTTAAAAGTATTGATATTACAAAATTAAACAAAAATGAAGGTAAAAATTCAAGTAATTAGTGTGTCCGAATAGTGTAACGAAACCCGAATTCCTTGCTACGAGATTAAGTGCTCAATTCATACTTGGAAATACTTGTTTTGAAAATATATTTCTCTGCATAAGATTTATTCTATTTGAGTATTATATTTTTAAGCTATTTACTTTTTGTATGTAATCAGATCGACCCCCATTTCAGAAAATGTGCTTTTTACTATTTTTTTTTTACTAAATTAAACTCGAATTAAAGTTTAGTCGGTCATACCCAAAACTAAAGAATTAAATATACTTGATCATTAAAATTTGGCTATAAATCATAATATAATATCGTTTCACCGCCTGATCCGATAGCAAAACCCATTTATAGAATTTTTCGATATCCGCCTTTTATCCTAAATAAAAACCATATTGCTTTTTATCATTTTTGGTGCCATGCATCTTCGTCGGCCGGTCGTTTGAGGTTTTAGGGCGGCAAAGAAAAGGTTTCGATAAAATCGAGTTTTGATTTAAAATCACCGATTCGTGCGGGATAAACAGCTTATACATGATCCATGTGATACTAAAACGTTGCCGGTTAATTGACTTCTTTAACTTGAATTAATCTAAATTCAAAGCATTAAATATTAAAAAAATGCCCTGAAAGGATAATACATTATGCCACGTCCACATCAATCTTTTCAACAATTTAGAAACAAATCTGCAACATTTACCAACTTTTATGTTTTGTTTTCTGGTTTCTATTTTGTTTCCATTTTTGGACAAATACAAAAACCAAACACAGCAGCAGTGACAGTTAGAGGTTGAGAACTATCGATAGTCGCACCATCGAGGGTTTATCGATGGTGATCCACTAAATATCAATATTTAATCGATAGTTTTTAATTTATAAAACCCCAAAAACATGCCATTACTCGCTGTTTGCTTGTCAGGTGGTATTAATGTGACGGGCAATATAAATAATTGGACATTATTAATAATGCCCGGGCAGTTTAAACAGTGCCCAAAGGGATATGACAATATAATGAATTATATATAAAATATCATATTTCCCGGGCATTATGAATAATGTTTGAAGTCGAGTTGGCAATTTGAGAAAATTTTTATTCATATCTCTGTACATACAAAAATAAGAGAATATATTATATTAAACCAAATTTTTGAATAAGTAACAAACAGACAAACAAAGTAACCTAAAAAAACTTGTTAGGTATGTACTTACAAATTCATATACACAAGAAATGCGAATTCCTAGACTTCCTATTTATTAGAGCAGCTTCCACTGGTGACATTTCGAGTTTCATAGCTTTTTTTTCTTTACGACACTTGCACTTGTCAGATTCACATCGACTATAGCCTTGGCCCGCAGTCTTGGATTACATTTTTGCACATTCTCTTAGTGAAATTTCTTCGGTATAAATAAAGTTTTCATTACATATTGTAAATTGGTTTCTTGCATAAAGTTGTTTTAAGATTCCATGTTTCGTGCCTAAATTGTAAAGATTGTTATCTGTTACTTCAAGAACTAATGCCAAAATATTTCTTCAATCGGGCTTGTTCGACCCCTGTCGACATCTGGCACTCGAACTCTTACTGTGTCAACTTTTTTAACAACAGGGAATTTTGAATTAGAAGTTTGAAGCATTTTTTCAGTTTGTTCTGGTGGAATCTTCATAAGCTTCATACGCGCGTTTTTCATGATCGGTTACTTGAATTTCGATGGCTCGGAGACATTTATTCCTATTTCGTTATTATGGAAATCAGAGCTTGGTTCAGATAACGAAGTTGAAGATTAAGAAGAACTATCAAGAGAAGATTCCTCACCGAAAATGAATGCTGATTGGCCAGCGAGAATCACACCACGCTGCCAAATTGCTGTTAATTAATCAAAGTGTCAAGAGAAATAATAGCAGTATTTATAATGACCGGCCAATGTATTAAATTATCATAGACAAGTACAAAATTATTAAATTGCCCGATTTTATTAGGCACTTTTTAAACTGCCCGGGCATTATAAATAATGCCCAATTATTTACATTGCCCATGACATTAATATCATATAATATAAAAGAAACCTTATTCGTGGCTTTACGGACTGGTATGATTAGCTGCTCTTGCATGCGGTTTGAAGTCCTTTTGAGGTGTCTATATTTTTAAATATACATTTTGTCATATTTAGTATCATTTAAGTATCTAAAAACCGGCATTTTTAACTTGACATAAGGGTGTGTGATATCAAATTGTTGGAAAGAAAGTGCTCTATCTTTTTGCCCGAGTGAGCCAATATGTTTCCATTAAAAAAATTGAGTTTTCTGGGAAAAAAACCTTCTTAAAGAGTTAAGAAGTGTTTTAAAAATTTAAAACGCAATAAAAGTTTAAAATTGCATTTTTATTAAGAATTTGGCTTCGACGTAAACCATTTTAGGGAGTTCATATTAATCTAGATTAAAAAATAAAAAGAAAAATTATTTAAAGTGACGAAAAGTGACGTATGGAGGAGTGTCGTTGAATTTAGAATGGTATTCCTAATTGATATAGCCAAAATATACAAAATTTGACTTATTGATAACCAAGATCACCTTGCATTTGTGTGAGAATCAATGCAGGTATTGACATGAACCAAGAAACAAAATGTACAGAATAAATTACTCTAAATGAAAACCGGTATTTTGATACTTGAGTACAGGGTGTTTTGAAATTAGATAAAAAAAAACAACAACATTTCGATTATCCTTGTATAATAAGTCGAATTACGTTAAAACTGATACCTCACGTTAAAACTGATAGTCACGTTAAAACTGATAGTTGTACCTACAGTTCTATAAAAAAAACATAATATCGAACTAAAAATAATAAATAAGTTATTCAGCCTAAAACTTTATCAAAATTTTGTAATGCCCTTTTTCGTTGCACGTAAATGTGTATTATTCTTCCGTTTCACCACACTATAAATCAACAACGTGAATCTCCATAAGCAATTTAAAAATTAATCACCACCTGACGTCACTGTACGCCAGACGAAATTGCAAAGGAGACATTATGAAGAGAAAGATGTTTCTATATTTTCCATTCAGGTGATACTGATAACAAATAACACATTCTCTCTGTCTGATGCATTAGGCATTGATGACAGCAATTAATGTCGAAATTATTAGGAAAAGAACATAAGTAGACAAAAAAACACTGCTTTGAAATTTAATTCTATATAACCTAAACTCGAATCCATTCTTTTATATCAAAACCCAAATCTATTCTTTGGTAGGTTCAGACTTTTCGTTATCCGTCTTTTATCTGGATATATTGCATTATTTTTTGTCATTTCGGTAGCTGTGCATCTTTGTACGAGGACTTTGATTAAAGGTTTTTCTTGAATAGAGAAAATTAGAATGTGCTCATGTGATTTATTGCTAGAAAACCAGAAGGTTATAGAAGGTAATAACGATTTGATTGGGACAATTAAATTTAAAAATATGCCGCTGATTAGCAGCATTAGAAAAATACGGAGAGCAGTTTATTTGCGTGTGTACTGATGTAGACTTTTAGTGTTTTTTTTTTCATATTTAAGTCCAATGATGCAGGAATAAGTTGTTAAGCTAGAAACATCACCTTATGTCATTTTCATAGAAAGTATCGTATACTACTGAATATTTGTAAACAATATATGATTAGTCAAGATGTCAGCAGTAGTCAGCGATTGTTCAAGTTTAACCTGTTACGGGTCCATTAAGCTGAAACTCTAGAAAAAATTATATGCTATAATTTGTACCTCAACAATTCTTTCTGTCCTTAGAATTACAGCGAAAAATATATTTTTTTTGTGATCAACATTAACGAAGGTGCACTTAGTTCAAATAAAACGAACATGTAGAAAGTCAATTTATCAGCTGACTGATACTTACTGCTTTATGCCAAGTTGTAAAATCTAAGCTAAAATAGCCAAAGAAAAAAATAATAAATATATATTTTTTTAAATCCGCTATTTTGTTTTGGGTACGAAAAGGAACACAATATTCTGGGACCGTAAAGTACTCGATGGGACCTTTAAAATGATGTATCACAAGGCCCCCACTCTTATTCAATTTTTTTATATCAAGATGTCGCCCATCCGCCATTTTGAAGTGTAGCTGCCTGATTCCTACTATACTATGCTAAGTTGTATTTATGTTTCTATAAATGACATAAAGGATGATAAAAAAAAATAACTGCAATTTTTAAAATGCCGCCAATTTGTTTTCGTTAAGAATACAGAAGTAATATTATGGCACCGTAAAGCACTTGATAATACCTTCAAAATGATGTATCATAAAACCCAACTTCCTATTTATTTTGACAGTTTGTACTGTCATTCTTACGTCAAAAAGTAGTTTACATTTCCCTACAAGCCACACCCAAATTTTGTAAAAAAAATTGCGGGTCAAAAGTTATTAAGCCGTTTCCAGACTATACACACACACTATAATAATATATCGTTGCAAATTATCTATTTTTATAAATAAATCGAATATTTGATGTTGAATGAAAAAAAGGTAAAAATAATAAATGAAAATATAAAGTAACATTAAATTTAATTAGAAAAATGTAATTAACAAAAAAAAAATAGCTTGGGCGACACACTCTTATGTGGACGGACCACAGAATATACAGCGTGTCCGCTAATTAATGGTATATGGAAAATCCGCAGACTCCTTACGTAACAATATTAGAATTTAATTATACTTACCTATATCCGAATGTTGATTAACTGAGATACAGGGTGTTAAAGTTAAAACTCCAGTTTTGATTTTTTTGTAAAATTTTAGTGTTGATACAATGTAGGGGGCACTGCCTGCGGCATTATTCGCACATTTATTAGGTCATAACTTTTTGTGCCTCAGTGTATTTAAGTTTTTAATGAAAATAATACTTTTCGCATATTTCTTACGTAAAAGGGTATACTAAGTTCAGGGCTCCCAGAGTTACTGTTTCGGAGATATTTGCATTTAAATTGTTTAGTGCACCCTGCGCATTTTTTATTAATTTGCAAACAATTTTTTTTTCTTAACGTAACCTATGAGAAAACAAATGAAATTTAGAGATGCAGTTGCTATGAAACCTCCATGTTGTTATTTATTTGTTGATTATTGTAAGAGCTGTGTCATAAAATGTTTCATTTTTGAGTTTATCGTAGGTTTGTGTTTCCATTGCTGTTGTTTTCTTTCGACACGATATTTTCTAGGGTCAAAGTTATTTTAATAAAGTAAGTTAAAGAACAACCCAATTGTTGTATTTATTATTCCCAATTACCATTACATTACTAGAACATTAATTATCATGTAAAAGTTAATTGGTAAGAAGTAACAAAATATTATTTGCTTGCCTGACCTAATTATACAATTTAAATGCAAATATCTCCGAAACGGTAACTCTGAGCGACCTCAAAGTAGTATACCTTTTTTACGTAATAAATATGGGAGAAGTATTATTTTTATTAAATTCTTAAATACACTGAGGCACAAAAAGTTATGACCTAATAAATGTAAGAAAAATTTGTTTGTTTGTACATTGTACATTAAAATTTCACAAAAAAATCAATATCGATATCTCGTCCTAAAAAAAATCATAATTGCCAAATTTTGCAAAAAAAAAAACTAGTTTCTCTCAAAGTTATTAAAGAAAAACAAAAATGAAGTTTAACACCCTGTTAATATGAACATTCGGATATAGGTAAGTATAATTAAATCCTAATATTTTTACGTAAGGAGTCTGTGGTTTTTCTATGTACCATTAATTAGCGGACACCCTGTATGCACACACTGACCAACAATCAGACGATTCGTTTATACTGGTGTATCTTCATGGAAATATTAACATTATTCTCAAGCTGACCAATAGAACGCATTTACCCATAGTAATTATTCCGGACAATGTACAGCTTTATTATCGGGAGATACTCGTCTACTTAACATGCAAATAATATGCGTGACATGATGAATTCAGGGCGTAATCTGACAGATTCAGATTATAATAAATGATAGACGGTCACTTGCTTGTCCGTTAACTCAAAGTTATTATTAAATAATTAAAATAAATTTACCTAATTGGACTTGGGCATTATTTATTTTACTCGTACACTAATTAAGTATTCTCGCCTGTATTCACTATTAGGTCGGGTTGTTGACGACCCGTTCCCTAGACAACTTGAAGTTTTTATTGTGTCTGTAGAAACGGGTATGATAGAAGTAACAATGGTTTATAGAAATTGATAAAAGTTGTCCGACAATCTTATTTTTTTGTATCAAATATCGACATTAGGGACAGGAAAATATTATATTTGGTACAGGTATGCATGGCATATTCTTTTAGCATATAACTAATTGGGCTGATGGCCAAGCTAGATGCTGAACTTTTTTTTTTTTTTTAACATTCCTTTATTCAGACAAAAAATTGTACATTTTTTTTACATAATAACAATAGTACTAATAACACTACTTCATCTAAATTAAGGTAACCTTCAAAACAATGCAAGTAGCATTGGAACCGAAGGTACTGCTTATAGTATATAGCAACATACCACCATTTATATATGTAAAAATATTCAAAAACAAATAAATCTATTCAAAAACAAATAAATAAATATTCATAGATAATAAGTAACTTATGTAACAAGAATATATCTCTTTAGTTTGTTCACAAATACACCCTGCCGTTCTTCATTCTTTATTTCTAAAGGTAAGCTATTAAACATATTGCAAGCCGCACTTATCGGGCTGCATAATGCTTTATTTGTCCTTGCACTGGCCAAACGAATATCATCACTGTTTCTTATGTTATATTCATGAATTTGATTCACAAATTGAATCTGACTATTGCACTTGGACTTGTTATTTAAGATTTTAAATATTAGTTTTGACTGCTCAAGCATTAGAATATGGTGAGTAGGTTGGAGACTAAGCAATTTGTATACAGTTTCAGTATGAGTGTAATAATTTAAATTAAATAAAATCTTTAGAACTCTATTTTGCAGGGTTTTAATTTTATTAAAGTTGGTTTGATTACAAGTTCCCCAAACCGGTATCAGGTATCTTATGATTGATAGGAAATAAGCATTATATATATTATACTTGGCATTTATAGTAAGAAAATGTCTACTTCTATAGAGTGATCCAATTAAGGGAATAATTTTTTCTTTTATGTGGTTAATATGTGCGCTCCAGCTTAGCTGGTCATCAAGCACCAATCCTAAATATTTTATTCTATTAGTTTTCTCAACAGTGATGTTATTAATTTGTATGTGAATATTGTCTATTACTTTGTTTTTCTGCTTAAACACCATATACTTTGTCTTGTCTATATTTATTTTTAATTTATTTTGTAAAAGCCAAATGTAGTATTGGATCAAATCACCATTAACTCTACCCTCAATATCTGTAGAGCTTTTAGATTTATAGATAAGCACTGTGTCATCAGCAAAAGTATAATATTCTCCCAGCAATCCCGACAGTCGCAAGCTCAAAACAAACAAGGTATACAATAGAGGTCCCAATACAGAACCCTGAGGCACTCCACAATTAGTTATTCTAATTTCACTAATATAATCTCCCAGGGCTATATATTGTTTTCGATCATTTAAATACGATTTTATTAAATTATATGCTACACCCCTAAATCCCATATCCTGAAGCTTACCCAAGAGAAGGCTATGATCAACAACATCGAAGGCCTTCCTCAAGTCAACAAAGACCGCCACGACAACATTACCCCTGTCCAGGTCACCTGATATTGAACTAATTAAGTCAGCGGTGGCACCCAACGTGCTACTATTATTTGTGAAACCATATTGATAAGGGTCTGGCGTAATATGTTTATTCAAAAAAGACACAAACTTTTTTTTAACAACAGTCTCAATAATCTTGGAAAAAACACTAATGAGAGATATTGGTCTATAGTTATTCCTAGACGTTCTTAATCCGGACTTAAATATTGGGCAGATCTTTACAATCTTTAACTCATCGGGGAATATACCTGTAGTCAGTATATCATTTATTAATACTGTAAGTATTGTTACAACATTATCATTGAGATCAATTAGATTTTGAACTGTTATACCATCTCTACCAGGAGCAGCACTCCGTTTAAGATTTCTTATAATATCATATATTTCCATTTCATTAGTTGGTCCCAAATAAATACTATTGTCACACATAATCTCATCCAATATCACATCAGAAACAGTACTACTTTTTTCAGCTTCAATTTCCTTAACTATTTCTAGGCCTATCTGCGAAAAATGTGTATTCAATGTATCAGCAATTATCTGCTTTTCTGTAACCATTATACCATCAATTTCCAATTCATTTACACTGTCTCTACAGGGACTGTCTTTAATAAACGAATTAATAATATTCCATTGTTTCTTTCTGTCTTCGCCAGCTTGTTGCCATTTATTTCGAAAGAACTTATTTTTTAATACTTTTATTTCGTTATTCACACTGTTTTTTAATGATCTAAAATTTGCCTTTAATTGGGTATTATTAGGATTCTTTTTATGATATTTATAGGCATTATCTCTAGATTTAATTAATTTAAGTAGATTGGGCGTTACCCAATCATTATTTACATGGTACTTAATGAGTTTAGTTTTTTGTGATACCTGCTTAGCCTTGTTGATTATTTCTATTAATTCCTGAAATGATTTTATTTCCAAATTATTAACTTTTTGTGCAAATTTTTGTTTAAATTTTTCAATATTAAGATACTGCTTTTGAACACACACCTTTCGCTTAGAGAATATCAGTTTTTCCTTTACCTTTAATATTATCTTCTTATGGTCAGAAAGAGGATTATCCTCACCTCATCCTCATCCTCACCTTACATCTATAATATTACAAGCGATGAAGACATTGATATAATAGCGGAAGCAATGCTGCGCTGTTATTATCCCAAAAATCATTTAAAGAACATACAATTTCCAACCGAATCCGAAAGCCGTAGCGTAAGAAATTGAATTGAACCATTTCTTACTGCTTAATTTTTATTTACTATGAATTGTTCTGTTGCAAATCACATGTTTATTTTCGTTACGGCTTAACGTTACGGCTTACGTTACGGCAACTATGAATCCAGCTTAAGTCAAAACACAAGGCCTGTTTGGACTAAAAGTTGAGGTTGTAAAACCAATATTATGTTACAACAATATAAAATATTCCTTCCTAAATTTTTATTTAATCGTGGCCAACAGAGCTGGTAAATAAATTAAGATGAGTTTATTCTAATATTATTTCGTTTGTATCTTTATCAAAACAAATATACATATATTAGCTCAAAACAAAATAAATGAGGAATCAATTTTTTAAAAAGCTTCATTCTGGTTTTATTAATAGAAGATCTTGGAAAACAGCCATGTAAATAATAAAATGTCAAAGTAAAAACAGAAACGCTTTTTTTAATTAAAACGAAATTCCCTCGAAGAATGATTTCAGATTGTCACATTTTTCTATGAAAGTGGTGAAAATTAAAGCGAAACTCAGCGGAGATCTTTCGCAAGTTTATAGATTATCAGTAAATACAATTTTGACTTTAAAACGTTTATTTGACGAGACAAAGCCATTACACCTCAGGGCTAACAAGAAATTCTATAGATGAAGCAGTTATAGACTTAGTTGAACTTTAAATCGACATAAATTCATTCCATTTCGAATTAATTACTTAATTTGTGGTAAATTAGTATTTATCATTTTAACTGATAAGACTATAGACTTTGTTAAAAACGGTTTCAGCTAATATAGAAATTCATATAGTTTTGGAATCGAGAAAGAAAAATCTCTCATAACAATAAATAATATACCATCCATCCGTTACAAAAAAAAAAACAATAACTTTACGCCATAATTATTATGTTTTAACCTAAGTCGCTTTTTAAATACCAATTTCATACTCTACGGGAAAACATAAACATTCAGTCTAGGTAGGGTTTGTTCGTTTGTACTTTACCATACCAAGCGGTGGTTGTATAAACACTTTGAACTGTAGTTTACTCTTGAACTCTAGTTCAAAGTAAAAAAGTTGTTGTTCAAACAGTATTTTACACTGATCTCAGTTTAAATCAGGAGTTCACGTGAACGTCCAATTTTGGAGGTTCAGAATTTAAACTGTCGATCCAAACCATTTTTAACCTTAAATATTTTTTTTTGTGTCAGATCAGTGTCATATAACAGAATACAGTAAATTATCGTTATTTTATTATTTATAAAAATTTAATGAAACTATAACTGATGATGAAGATTTTTGCGTGTTGTGGCTAATGCAGTCAATGCTGTGAACACGGATATACCGGAAAAATCATGATCAATCCATCCTGATTAATTTTATGTAAAGATTATGCTTAACAAAAAACACAACTCTTTTTATTTATTATAACACACCTAATAATATATATATTTTTTATGTAATCAATAAGCTCTATCTATCCACTTTAGAAATGTATCGCCATTCTGCAATTAAAATTGAAATATTTTTAACCATAGTGTAAGTACACCGAGTAGAGAAGCCTGGAAAGCAAACCGCCAAACGCCAAATCAAATAAGAGGTTATATTTTATGTCAAAAATCTAAAAAAAAAATTAAAGTAACTAAATAATAGTAATGCCAACATAAACTGATCTTAGTTCAGCTGAACTAAAGTTAAATTTACATTGAACAACGTAATATTGAATGATCGTAGTTCACAGGATGATCGGCGTTCCGTTGAACCTAAGTTCAGGATTGTTTTATACAATCGGCCCTAATAGTCCATCATATAGAGCTTTTTCCAGGATTTAAGATTTCTTAGAATTTCTCTGCTTGTATCAAAAGATACAACCTGCAAAGTTTTAAGAAAAAGGGGTACAATTTAGAAAATAGCGTTCGTTCTAACACACAACAAAAACATCGTTTAATCCTCGTGAAAAGATAATTTCCAATTAACTCTGTAGAATTGCATGAAGAAGGGAACTCGGTAAATAATGTTTCATTAACGCTTCGTCAGTTTGCTAAAATTTGATCTTGAAAACATACAATAACGTTAAGAGCATTTACTCCATTTTTCTCTAATCTGAAATCGGCGAAATAAACGGCTCGAAAATCCCTTGACGAAATCGAGTAATTTTTTTCCCCCAATCGATACAATAGGATCCTCTCGTCATTCTGACATGATTTGTAGGGGGCGCCGCATTTGGGGGGAGGGGGTCACGCCCCGTAAATCTAACCGACAACGGATTTTCCTAGATAACTTAACCGGTTCTGATGCTACAAAAAAAAAATGAAGAGCTTGTATTAAAACCACTAAATTCATATTGAAACTCATTATTATTATTAACATTGATAAAATAATTAATGATAAATTTTGTTTCGTTAAAATTGTTGGAGTGGGCAATTCGATGCGCCTTACGAGAAAAACTCGAGACCGTTTTTATGTAGAATTGACCAGGCTCATCAGAAAAAATATCAGAGGACATGTTTGCAGGGACGCCACTGGTGGAACAATTGAGTAACTTTTCTAACTAAAATGTGTGGTTCTATATCCTATTAACACATACCAAAGCCTGATCCCCGTAGCTCGATTAATAAACTACTTATTAGCATTTATGTAATATCCCCCCCCCCCCCCCCCCCATAACTATCCTCCTCATTGCCCCACCACACCCAGCCTCCGGCCTATCAAAGTACTCGGTGTCACCTGTTGATTCGCGAAAAATTGATGCCCCAACTCCGCCCCTTCTCGAGATATAATTAATTGAATTTTATTGTTTTTGCGGTTAAAAATCGCGATAATTCGCGAACTCATTGAGATATCGGGATCAGGTTTGTTCGAGCTTATATAATCCGGATTTGTGACAATCTAATGAGGAAGTTGAAAATGTTGTCCAGGAGATTGACGAAAATCTCGCATACTAATATGGCTATATCAGATAATTAAGTTTTTTTTTTATTTACTTGGTGGAAGTCCATAATAATTTGGTTATATTATTGTAAGTAAAACACTTTTTTACTTAAATTTCCACTTTTTATTTGACAATACGACATGTTTCACTGCACTGCAGTTTCGTCAGGTAATGTACATTTTATTTCAAAGTTATGCCTTATAAGTGTCTCTATTAACAAAAGAAAGATTATTTTATGATATGAAGGTTGGGTATTTCCTATTTCGTTCAAATTATTCTAAGTTATGGTATTTAACAAACGGGGAGAAATATTTAGCCTAAAGTTTGTTATAAGTTTGGGTTTTTTTCCTATTATAATTTAATATGATAATGAGGGTCTTTTACATTTTCAAGGTATTTTATTGAACTATTGTGATGGCTATTTAATAAGTTTAATAGGGGTGAATTGTTTAAGTCTATTTGATTATTTAATAACACATTTGCATTTTTAAGTTTGTTTATTTCTAGCGATTCAAGATGATTTAATTTTGAACCTTTGTTTTGTATATGTAGTATTTTGAAATCTTGATTAAAGGAATGGTTTGATTCGATAAGATGATTGGCGTAATTGGAGTCACTTTTGCCGTTTATGAAGCTGTTGTGATGCTCTTTTATTCTTTTTGAGAAACTTCTACCTGTTTGGCCAATATAAGTTTTTGGGCAATCCCCGCACTTTAATTTGTATACTCCTGATTTATTTTTTTGGTGGGTTTTTGTTTTACTGTTTTTTATGAGTTTTCCAATGGTATTTTGAGTCTTAAATGCTGCATTAATATTAAGATTTTTTATGAATTTACTGATTTTTGTGCTTATTTCCTATATAAGTTATTATCCGATATGAACTAGGCTTTTCAATTTCTATTGGATATATCATTTTTAGGGCTTTATTGTACATTTTTTGTTTTAATATTTTATCTATCATTTCAACTTGGTATCCATTATTTGTTGCGATTTGTTTAATGAGGTCTAGGTCTTTTTGAAAATCTATTGGAAGGAGGGGAATTGAAATCAATCTGTGGACCATGCTGTGAAATGCTGACATCTTGTGTTGGGTTGGATGGCAAGAGGTGTTGTGTATTGTTGTATCGGTATGTGTAGCCTTATGAAAAATTGAGAAAGTGTGTTTGTTATTTTCTTTTTTTATGGTAAGATCTAAAAAATTGATTGAGTTGGCTACTTCTTTTTCTATGGCGAATTTAATATTTGGGTGAAGATTATTGATAAATTCTATGAACTGGTTTAATTGTCGTTCTGTACCGACAAAACATGTTAGCACGTCGTCCACATACCTGTACCAATAAAGAAATTTCTTGAAGAGAGGATGATTACTAATAGTGGACTCTAGCGAATCCATAAAAATTTCAGCTTATTTAAATATCCATCACAATAGTTCAATAAAATACCTTGAAAATGTAAAAGACCCTCATTATCATATTAAATTATAATAGGAAAAAAACCCAAACTTATAACAAACTTTAGGCTAAATATTTCTCCCCGTTTGTTAAATACCATAACTTAGAATAATTTGAACGAAATAGGAAATACCCAACCTTCATATCATAAAATAATCTTCCTTTTGTTAATAGAGACACTTATAAGGCATAACTTTGAAATAAAATGTACATAACCTGACGAAACTGCAGTGCACTGAAACATGTCGTATTGTCAAATAAAAAGTGGAAATTTAAGTAAAAAAGTGTTTTACTTACAATAATATAACCAATTTTTTTTTATTAATTTGTATCTATTTGTAGCCTTCAATTTAAGAATCATCGCACAAGTTTATATTTCTGGTTTGTTAATATGAATAAAAGTTTATTTATAAAAAAAGTAAAAATAATATCAATAAACCAAATTTTGAGATGATGATCGTGTGAGAGAAATTCTCACGAGCGAATACTTTGCCTTGTTTTTTCGGGCGCGAGTGATGCAGTAATTTTTAAAGAATCTTGTTTCTAATGTTATGCATTTATTATATTCCTATTATGAAAAAATTTACATCTAGAAATGTTACCTGTATTTAGTAAATATACATATTCATTTCAAAAATTAGGCTGAAACCTGCATTTTTGAATAATCAACCAACTTTACCGCTAAACAGCTGGCAATATAAATAAGTCCTTTTTAATTTACCGACAGCAACGTTCCTATGATTTCCGACCGCTGCACAGTGAATCGTTTAATGCAGGTCAAAAGGAAGGGGAACAATATTCATTCAAAGTAATTTATATATCTTAGAAAAACCCTAATAACCATGAAACCAAAAGGATTTGAAAAAATACTAATACTAACGGTTAAATGGCTAATATTGAGGAAGACTTGTTAAATACTATTTTATTTTTGTATAATAGCATTTTATTTCTATTTCGTTTTCTGTGATATTATACTGAAGAAACGCAGATACATTTACGAAGATATATCGTTTGTTTCAGGTGAATCTTTTAAAAACATGGAAAGCATGTCCGAAACGTAAAAATATAAGAGTATTTGTTCAGTAAATTTGCTTTAAGCAATATTTTCTACCATTTTCTTAAATAACTTAACCACAAGAATAATTCGATACACAACCCTGCTCGGTAGGCTCAAAGTGAAATTTGAAGTTGCCTTTTTGAAAATATAATGTATATAATTGTACCAAATGTGATTTTATGGTTTCGTACATTATTTTATTCTCTCTACAATTTTTCTAATTATTATGTTCTTAACTGTTCAAATGGTTATTCATATACAGTGTGTCCGCTAATTAATGGTACATGGAAAAACCACATACTCCTTACGTAAAAATATTAGGATTTAATTATACTTACCTATATCCGAAAGTTGATATTGACTTAGATACAGGGTGTTAAAGTTAAAACTTCATTTTTGTTTCTGTCTAACAACTTTGAGAGAACCCAACTTTTTTTTTACAAAATTTGGCAATTATGGTTTTTTTAGGACGAGGAATTGATTTTTTTGTGAAATTTTAATGTACAATGTAGGGGGGCTGTCTGCGGCATTTTTCGCACATTTATAAAGTCATAACTTTTTTGTGCCTCAGTGTATTTAAGTTTTTAATAAAAATAATACTTTTCTCATATTTATTACATAAAAAGGGTATACTAAGTTCAGGTCGCCCAGAGTTACCGTTTCGGAGATATTTGCATTTAAATTATTTAGTGCGTTAGCTTAGGCGCGTAAATAATATTATGTTACTTCTTACCAATTAACTTTTACATGATAATTAATGTTCTAGTAATGGTAATTGGGAAAAATAAATACAACAATTGGATTGTTCTTTAAGTTACTTTAATTAAAATAACTTTAACCTAGAAAATATCATGAAAGAAACCAACAGCAATTTAAACACAAACGTACGATAAACTCAAAAATGAAACACTTTCTGATAAGGATATCCTACAATAATCAACAAACAAATCACAACATAGCAACTGCGTCTCTAAATTTTATTTGTTTTCTCATAGGTTACTTTAAGAAAAAAATTTTGTTTACAAATTAATAGTAATTGGGCAGGGTGCACTAAAAAATTTAAATGCAAATATCTCCGAATCGGTAACCCTGGGCGACCTGAACTTAGGATACCTAGGTAGCATAATTAAATGCTAATATTTTTACGTAAATAGTCTGTGGTTTTTCCATGTACCATTAATTAACGGACACCCTGTATTTTACCATACTAAATATTTTACTATGTACTTAATGTATTTGTACAATGTAAATCATAGTTGCACATAATGAATATGCCTGTAAAAAAGAAAGAAATTAATGTAGTAACATTCAAACGTTATTTTTTTGTATAGGTATAGTATCGAAGTATCGAAGATGTATGAGCATCAAATTTCAAAAAACTATTAACACATGCCATTAAAGAATGATTATTCTTACCATAATACATACTTAGAACACGAAAAAAGTTAAATCATACTTTTGTCCGTCTAGCTCCTATTATTCGATTCACTGTGCGCTGGCATTGTACCAAAAACCGACAATGAAATGACAGTGTGGTATGCAGATAAAGGAAAAAAATTTGCGCAGTCAAACGTCTGTATAGTTAAACTCATAAAGCATAAATATATTATTTCCAGGGGAAAGTGACACGGATCTATTTCCAAAATCTACTCGTACATACACAAACATTGGCGTGGTGAAAAATTTAATATTTGTTTACTTATCAAGGAGATAAAATAGGTAAAGATTGTTTCACGAAAAATGGATATAACTTAATGACTGCAGTAAAAGTACCTGAGGCCATCCCATTATTTATGACCGTTTGTTATTATTATGTGGAAAGGACCGGATTGTAATAATTATAATTAAATATAGGCGCATCAGGTAGGTTAGGCTGCTTAATTTATATTTTAATATCTTTTTGTTGTAAAATTTGTTAGTTTTTGAGGAATGGTTCAAGAATTGTCTTTTACCAAACATTCCTCAGAATAGCGTGATAGTAATGGACAATGCGAGCTATCACAGTCGCCAATTACATAAAGCTCCAAGCTCAATAATACAAAATTGGAGATTCAGAACTACATGGCGGCGAATGATATATATTTTGAAGAAAGTTATAAAAAAGTGATCTTTTAGAAGTTTTAAAGACATTTTGTATAAAAAAAGTATATGTTTGTGACACATTGGCAGAAGAAATTGGACATACTACGGCTCCCACCCTATTATTGCATTTTTAACCCCATAGAGCATATGTGGCACCAGTTAAAATCACTGGTCAGGTCTGAAAATATTTCTCCGACTTTAAGTTCTAGTGTTGTAGAATTAATACGAAAATGCTTTAATGATATTCCCATAGGGTGGTTGGAAAAATTCAGTACGTCACGTAATAACTGTAGAAAATTCGTATGTTAGTCTGGATCGTATAATTAATCCAATTATAATTAATTTTGATGAGGATAGCGATAGCGAAACAGAACTATCTATAGAATGACATTATAAATGTAAATAAATATGACTAGTAACATTTAAAAAAAAATGTTATTTCATTTGATTACATTAATATAATCATATCATTACTTGTTTTCCTTAGTCCGTCCCTTCATACTTCACTTGTTTATTGCCAAGCTCTTGTCGACACAATGGGACCGACCCAGGAAATTATTAAGTCGTATCCAAATTTCGTGAAACGTACTGTATTTGTAAACTTATCCTTAGTAGTGTGCCTGAAAGAGCGCTGGAAATTAAGTCATATTGGTCCTCAATCATCCAAGCAATGACACCATATAAATTTTATATTGCCAAGATCAAAAACCTCTGTTTTATTTTATTCGGTATTGGATCACGATTTTTGTTAACATTTACATTCGCAATTTGATATTTCCCGGAGATGCTGATATGACCAATGGAATGAGAAATGGTGTTTTATTTTTATTGTCGTTTCGAAAATGGACGAATGCACGATCGTTCAAGTTTATAGTTCATCGCTTTTATAATGCAATCCTATTAAATGTAGAGTTATTGGTCGCTGCGATAATGGCCATTGACGCTTCTATAAAGTTTTAAGAGACATATTTAAGTACATGTAATTTATTTTATTAATACAAATAAAATTTTACTCTTAAGGCCAACACCCTAAGAATTTTAAAAGAGACATATATTTAGTTATATACCGGGTGTCCCGCTAAGATCGACGAGCGGCTGTATCTCGATAACTGTTTGTCCTACGGCTTCCGGGAAAATTAATTTATCACAAAAGTGACTCCTAGAAGTATACTAAAATTATTTTTAGCTTTGAAATTTTACCGCTAGATGGCGTATTTTGAATTCAAAATCAAGAAATGATAATATCTCTTAAAATCGACAGCGAAGGTATGTCATGTGGAACTGTTTTGGACTCTCCAATTAGCACTGTACAAATAATTTATTTGACATTTTGGTCTATCTCCTAAAATAAGGGGTGGGGGGAGGTTTGAATCGTGTTGCAGAAAAAGTTCGATAACTCCCGAATACGTTAACCGATTTCATCAAACTTGGTCTTATTTTAAAGCCCCTTGACAGTCGAATTATAGTCTATTATAATACTTAAGTTTTAGTTTAAGTAAGAATCACCAGATGGCGTTTTTTGACCGCCTTAGTAATTTACTCAATTTTCCATGAAAAGTTAAATGGAAAGCTAACATTTTAATTCATTAGTTGTATTACTCGTAAAATTATTTAAAAAGTGGCACAAACCGGAAGTCGATACCATTTTTCTAACTTAAGTTATGAGCAAAAATATATTTTTTTTAATATTTAAATTAAAACATGAAATGTTCATTAATAACAAGTAAGCCATGACAATCGAAACAATAAAATTCACACTTAATACTAATTACTAATTACTTATCACCTTGCAAAGATCAATACTTTTTACATTTCTTTCAGTAAATGTTCAAAATGACCGCCGTTATTGTCGATGCAACTTTGAACTCGCCACAGAAATAGACGATATCGTATTTCGGATTCTAAGAATCATGTCTTCTCGTGTGGTTGGCCGGGTCTGATAGAAAATATCTTTAAGTCTTCCCCATAAATAAAAGTCCAAAACTGTCAAATCAGGGGACCTGGGTGGCCAGGGAAATAAACTATCCCTTCCTATCCATTTCTTGAGGAACTAGGTATCTAAATATTCTCTCATGTTGAGAGCAAAATGCGTCCTGTTGAAACCACATGTTTAAATGGGTTTCTAAAGGCACTTCATCCAAAAGAGGTGGCAAATGGTTCCTTAAAAATTCTAAATATCTTGCTCCATTAAGAGTCTCTTCAAATATAAAAACAATAATTTTGCCTCCAATAATGCCGCACCAAAAATTCACGCTGAATTGATTTTGATGATCAATTTCTATCATTCAATGAGGATTATTTGAAGACCAGTAATGGCTATTATGTAAATTTACTTTACCTCGACTAGTAAAGGTAGCCCCATTTGTCCATAAAATTTGATGAACAAAATTTGGATTTTCTCTGGTAATTTCAAGCATCCAGTTGCTGAAATCTAACCTTCGGTCAAAATCAAATGCCGTAAGTGCCTGATGAAGTTCAACATGATATGCGTGTAATTTTTCATCTTTTAGAATTCTATGAATAACCGATCGTGGAACTACAAGATCTCTTTCTATATCCCTAATACTGCGTTTAGGATAAGCTTCAATATATGCAAGAACATTTATAATATTGTCTTCATTTCGAGTTCTGCGAATCCTTACTTGAGCTTGCATTGGTAACACTTGTTCAGACTCTCGCAGGCGTCTTGCTAAACGCTTAAATACCATCCGCGAAAAATGTTGTCGCTCAGAATATCTTACAGCGTATTCCCGCGAGGCAATAACTGTATTTTCAAAGCATTAAAAATATACTGCCAGCATGTCATATGCTTCAGCAATAGAATAAAACATAGCTTTCAAATTGTTTACACTGTTTTTAACAACCAAAGCACAATACTAGAATTCGAAATAGCAAATAAGTACTTACTAAAGGCGAAAACTAATGACAGCTAAGTGTGAATTTTATTGTTTCGATTGTCATGGCTTACTTGTTATTAATGAACATTTCATGTTTTAATTTAAATATTAAAAAAAATATATTTTTGCTCATAACTTAAGTTAGAAAAATGGTATGGATTTCCGGTTTGTGCCACCTTTTAAATAATTTTACGAGTAATACAACTACTGAATTAAAATGTTAGCCTTCCATTTAACTTTTCATGGAAAATTGAGTAAATTACTAAGGCGGTCAAAAAACGCCATCTGGTGATTCTTGCTTAAACTAAAACTTAAGTATTATAATAGACTATAATTCGACTGTCAAGGGGCTTTAAAATAAGACCAAGTTTGATGAAATCGGTTAACGTATTCGGGAGTTATCGAACTTTTTCTGCAAAACGATTCAAACCTCCCCCCACCCCTTATTTTAGGAGATAGATCAAAATGTCAAATAAATTATTTGTACAGTGTTAATTGGAGAGTCCAATACAGTTCCACATGACATACCTTCACTATCGATTTTAATAGATATTATCATTTCTTGATTTTGAATTCAAAATACGCCATCTAGCGGAAGCCTTAGGACAAACAGTTATCGAGATACAGCCGCTCGTCGACCTTAGCGGGACACCCGGTATATTCGAATTATAGCGAATTTAAAAAAAAAAGTTAATTACAGTAACGAACTAAGGGTATTTTAATAGAGATTGTCAATTTAAGGAACAAACGTCGGGAAAACCAGTACACCTCTTTCATAATTTAAACAAAAGGATCCAGGCCCGTATAAATAAGTTGATGACCCAAAGACGAAACGTCGCAGAAAAGATCTCATAACGCCATCTTGTGGAGAATAAAATGTAGCAATGAGAAAATATAATTTATTTTTGGACACCTCTTCGAACAAAGTCAGGAAAAATACAAACCGAAACGCAAATTTTCAGATTTTTTCAAATATTTTCAATGCCCCTGTATTTATTTTTGATTTTCTTGCGGCATATTATTGGGCCCATAATTACGCTACTTTGCCATAATTCAACCGACTTCGTATCTCTTACCGTTTCCGAAACCCTGTATATTGTTGGAAACAAGTACAATACAAAAAGTATCTATTTAGGCACAGTTGCACTATTATGTAGTGTCTTTAGTATCAGAAAGTTGGTACTGTTACTACTAATAATATAATAATCTAGTAGTCGGTTGACTTGGTAATAACTATAGAAAAATAGTTGATTGTTGTTGTCAGCGAGCGGGGTGAAAGTTGAATGGGGAACTTGGAAACAAACAAGGAGGCCATGAATATAGTTCGAATCCTAACACGAGCCAATTTTGGCGCTGATATGAGAACACACCCGCTCCTTGTCATGATTTTCCGCCATTTTCTGTCATTGCAAACGAAAAACGGAGTGTTTATAATTTATTTTTTTTGTAGTTGATGTTTTATTAACAATTTTGCGTATTATTTGTATCATTCGAACGCTTCGAGACCAAGAAACGACGAAGAAGAGACCAAAAAGGATTAAAGAATCCTATATCTTCAGTATTTCACCAAAATATTTTATTTTTAACTTTAAAGGTTATGTTATAATTTGTGATTACTTTTTGCTTTTCTTTCGGTTTTTGGCATATAAATTCGTTGAAAACACTATCCAGGAAACTTGCTCCAATTCAGTCCAGTAACAGGTCGACGACGAAATGAAATAATGGATCGTTTTTGGAAATTTTAAAATTACGTAAGTTCCTGATAACAAAGTGATGCGATATGTGAAAGTTCTTAAGACCTGTTAAAGCTAGGTAATAATAATTTTAATGTTTTTTCTTATTAGTTAAAAATGTTTATCAGCTGTTATTGTTGACAGTTTTTATTTAATGATGATTTGTTTTTCCTTTAATGGGTGTTTAGTGTTTTTAATAAAATATTTATTTGTATTAATATGATTAGTTTATTAGTTACCTATCTAGATTTGTCAGTATTTAATTTTTAGACGTTATTTCTTTTAGAACATTAAGTAATCGATAAAATCTGAAATATAGATTATTGATTATTTAAGTTTTAAAAAAATAATATGTCTAAAAATTTAAAATACTATTAAAAATCCAAAAATTAAAAAAACTCAATTTTGAAAAGCCCGCCACGAAAAAATTCTATGTGGCGCCATCAAGTGGTAGGATGTGAACTAATATAAACAAAATCTTGTTTCGCTGGTTTTCTACGTACTTTTCATTTCTAATAGTTAACTGTTTTATGGTTGTTGTTATGTAATAAAATGGCTGTATAGAGGTTATGGTTTTGTGCTCTAATAAAAAGTCCGTAATTAATAAACTAAACCTTTTGTTCAACTGCTGACTGTATGATCTGCTAAACAAATATTCAACATGTATGACCCTGTTACTTTATAACTGTAATCAACCCATTCGGTATTGTCTGAATTATATTTGATATTATATTGGCGCTAAGTCCCTCCCAGCATTCTTCTTCTGTTCAGGGTTTGCAAGTTTGAAGCGACCTAAACCAACTTTCCTTTCTGTGTTCTTGCTCCCAGCGTTGTTTCATTTTCATTGTTGTTTTTATGCCTATTTCATAACTGCTCGAACATTTCACGAATTTTCCTACCTTCAGCAATTTGGCCACTATTTAAGCATTCTTAATTTCAGATACGGGACGTGGCGTTTTTAATTTTTGAATGTGTCAAACATTGCCACCATTCACTTGTAAAATTTCTAACGGTGACGCCAATGCATTGGATCATTGACAATATTGACACTAGCCGGTTTTACGCAAATACGACGAAGGCCGCTCTCGCTCTAATTCGTGTAAAATTAAGAATATATTTTAGTAATTACTTGATTTTACTAAATTTCTTAGAAATTCTAACTATAGTTTTTTATTTATATTTACAATTTTGGTACGGATTACCAATAAAAAAATTTGATGAATTCTATATTTTATTGGAAATTCTACGATAAAATCTTTACTATAGTTTTTTTTTCGTGTAACCTGATGGTTTTGTTAAATGCAAATAATTATAGTATTTGCAGAATTATACCGTTGATCTTTTGACTGCAATAAAAGCTTATTATCCCTTCGACCATAAAATAAATAAGGAAATCCCAAATTTTAAAACCTTTTCGAGCAGAGCCGGACCAGGTATATAAATTCAATTTATACCTATGCCTGATGCATATATAAATACAAAGTGATTGTTAATAATTTTAACCTTTAGTGGTTTTCCGGCGAGTAATTTTTGTTAGGCTTATTAGTGGTAGAATGTGGCGTCCTTGGAATTGTGCTGATAGGGGGGGCGTCTTCAAATGTAATTTTTAAAAGAAAGCATTTATCTACCGATGCCAAACTAATAATTAAAAATGTGTATCAATCGTTGTTGAGTAGAAATTTTAATTCGATGGATGCTTTAGCGGAGACGTCTACTTTGACATAAACTCCTTTATCTTCGGTAAGACACATAGTACTTAAACCTGCTAATCCTAGAAAAAATCGGAGTGATTCTGACACATTTAGAAGCATCGACGAAAATGACATGGATTTATTAAGAAGAAAGATTTACCAAATGTATGCGGCACAAAGTGTACCCACTTTGATTTCCCTCAAAGAGCGGCTGATTAAAGACGAAACAAATATCTCTTGTAGCCTTTCAATCCTTAGGGAAATATTGCGTAAAATGGGTTTTAAATACCGAAGCATTGATAAAAGACAAACATTAATGGAATCTCAACGTTTACGGGAATGGAGATATTTAACAGCTGTTAAACAATTTAGAGAAGAAAATCGTCCAATTATTTACCTTGACGAATCATGGTTCGATACCCATGACACTCCAAGAAAAGGTTAGGATGATTCTTCCAAAAAATGTCAAACCAAGGCACCATCAAATAAAGGCAAAAGAATCACAATATGCTGGTTCAGAGAACGGGTTTGTTCCAAATTGTCTGTTGCGTTCAGCTAAAACCATAGCAGATTCTTCTTTAGATTACCATCAAGATACCGACGCACAACTTTTTGAAGATTGGTTTAAACATAAACTCCTTAAAAATATACCTGAAAATAGCGTCATTGTAATGGACAATGCTAGTTATCATAGTCGGCAAGCTAAAATCATTCCCAATTCTAATAATACAAAAGCAGAAATTCAAAATTTTATGATTGAAAATGATTTATATTTTGAAGAAACTTACAAAAAATGAGAACTGCTAGAAGTATTAAAAACATTTTAAAATATATAAGAAATGCGAGTTTGACAAACTTGCAGCAGAAAATGGACATACAGTGTTGCGTCTTCCTCCGTACTATTGTATATTCAATCCTATTGAGCTAATATGGCACCAATTAAAATCCAATATTAGGAGAAATAATATTTCTCCTACATTAAATGCATCTGTAGTAGAATTAATTAAAAATGAAGTAAGACAATTTTCTGCAGACAGTTGGAAAACTTTGTACAGCATGTACTTAAGGTGGAAAATTCTTACAATTATATGATTACAAATGTTCAACCCTTAATTATAAGTTTAGGCTTTGATGAAGATAGTGATAGTGATACAGAGTTAAATTTTGAATAAATTATCAATAGTTTCTTAGAATTTAATTAATTTTTATTGTACTTGTTATCCTAATAGTTATACTTTTAAGTTATATTATTTTCAATTATCATTAATTGTTATCATTATTTTACATTTATTATAGGTACCTAAAACTAAAAATACCTATATATTTATTTTAAATTATAAAAATAAATCATGTGGTGTGGTATACATTTTCAAGCCGGCCCTGATCCCATTTATTGAGCTTTGAAGAGGTTGAGGCTTATACAATAGGGTTTAATCAGGTAGTTTATTTATGGCAGTAAGAGTCAACGGGGTATAATTCTGCAACAACTATACAATTATTGTTACATTCTTATATAAGAATTTTTATTTCAAAATTTGTATGTATTTAGACTTTATGTTAGTTTATTAACAACCTTCTATAAAAATTTTGTTTTGTAATAATGGTACTATTCATTGAAAATGGGTACAAAGTCTTTCTGTCATATTTTTTACAAATATTCAGTATATTCATCAGTGCCTATGTGCGATCGAAGTTGGGATATGGATCTGTAGTGTGGCCCCCGGGGTATCGCATTCACAGTGACAATTTGGAGGGTTGATTGTCCAGACTTCTGTCCAAGATTAACTTCGTAGTACACAGTAGCTGCTTTTATGTGGCGACGCCGCGTACGAATATATTGAGGTTCCCCCCCTCACTGTACAGTATGGGTGATCTGTATAATGGGAGTGATGTCAGTGTTGACCTTTTTAACTCCTCACTACCGGAAATATGTTGACTTGTTTAACGCTTAAAGGCTCTGTCATGACTTTTTGGTTTTTCTTTTTTAGTTTTTTATATGTATATATTTACTGTTATCTCTGTATATATTTCTGATTTTTGAAATGTTCCGTTTCATTATTTTGTTACTGTGTATCATGGTTTCTGCCGTGTAATTAGGTTTATCAAAACCTGTAAGGCATGTACTTAAATAAAAATAAATAAAATATTTACGTAAATCAGGCATTTCTGATCGATTTATTGTTTTTAAGGCTAGGAGCAATAAGCATTGGCGTCGCTAAACAAAATAAAATAATCTAAATGTATAAAAATATTTCTGTACTATTTCTGTAATAACACATTCATTCCCTCCCCGGGAGGAAAGAACAATTTTCCTCCCTTGTTTCTGGGTCGGAAATAACGTTTTCTAGTAACATTCATTCCCTCCCCGGGAGAAAAGAACCATTTTCCTCCCTTGTTTCTGGGTCGGAAATAACGTTTTCTAGTATAGGTAGGTACTCGGGCGGTAGTGCCCTTGAACAGTCTCGAACTTTTTTGTCAGCCCTCGTTGTCGCTCAGGCGTAAACCACGTTCTCGGCTGGCAAGTGCTAATTAACATCCCTTGTAATATAACTTATAACTAACTATTTTCCCTCTTGGGGACTCCGCGGACACAATGTATTTTTATTTCAAAGCGACGGATAAATAAATTGATGGTTGTAGAAATATCAATATTCCTGTACGTTCTAAAATACTGTTGTTATTTTCAGCGCATTTATTGTTAAAAGCAATATTATTTGCTATTGGCAATCACTACCACAATTGATTAAACAATTGTGTTCTAACGAACCGATTTTATCTTGTATTTTCAATTAAATATGTGACAGCGCTGAAGCGCCTCTAGATATTTCGAAGTTTGTTGGTTGACTAATTTAATTTTTCGCTGGAATCGGAAGAGCTTTGGTGGTTAATTAAATAGGAAATACATATTGCTAATTAAATTACGAATTGTAATTAGTTTCCTCAGAGTTTGGGGTTTATAATAATATTTGTAAATAAAAATAAATATTTTGCGCAGCGATTTTACTTTATATTTTTTATTCCTTAATTTTTGTTTTAGAGTTGTCGAAATAGCACAATATCATGAATATTTTGTAAATATATATTCAAAATGGTAAATTTATTATGTCATCTTTACATACAGGGTCATTCGCAGTCAGTGGCTGATGAAAGATCTCGGAAACTACCAGATATATATTTTTTTTAAATATTTGTACTTGCTATAAATTATACGATATTTTGACGTATTTATTGCTTCCTGTTATACCGGAAGTTAGACATTACATTGTTATTTTAAATAGAATGCCTTTATTTTGGCATTTTTCGATTTCATGTAAAAACCCAAGTAACTATTTATAACAATAATTTCCTTTACCCCGAAAAAAGACTATAGTAAAATTATTATACAGGGTGTTATGGAAATGACTTATTATATTTAAACCGGCAAATCCTGAGATGAAAATAAATTGAAGAAAAATAACCTTAAATGGCGCTTTGAATTATTGTACAAAATATACACTTTATATGGAATCTGAAAATTTACGTGGCCGCTAGTGAGGACGTTCGCAATCAATAGTTTATTGACGCGGTGTTGTCATATATTGCAACACAGCATTGTAAACGCACGTGTTCAGTTTTTGACAACAAGACGTCTATGACCCGCGTTATCCCTTCTTTTTTAAACTTTTTAGGAACAAAATACTACAATTTTAAGGTACATATCTCTTACCTTCGATCTTATAATCCGCTTTATAATAAAATTCCATAAAAATAAAACACAAAAATTATATTTTGTAACAGAACCAACAATAGATAATATAACACAAATTTTACAAAAAAATTTCGTAAATTTTACAAAAATATAAATATTTTGGTAATTATTACTAAACGTTTTTGTTAAGATGAATCTACTATTTTTATAGTAAATTTAACTAAGTTTTTCTTTCCGTATACCAATATCCTACCTTTCCTGAGATAAAATTTTATAAAAGAATTTTTTATAAAAATACATGTCAAAAGTAATTTGACTTTGTAACTAATGCAGTTAGAGATTTAAAAATTTGAGAACATTCACATTCAAATTTTTGTATTCTTCTCCAAAACGTATTTTATATATATAACCAGTTTTCAGTCTTAATGAAGTGTTTTAGAGCATTTTTTTATTTGCATTGCAAAAATGCATTATATTGCAACTTGGCAAAATGCTGGATCTAAAAGATGAGTCTTAGAGAAAAACGGTTTGCACATTTCTATCTAGGATTTTCATTCTCTACCGAAAAGGCCAACTTCTGGAATTCCTGTCAAACCGGAAATTATGATTTTTTGATAGATATCGGTATAAAATGTAATTGTTCAAACATATATTCCTATCTTATCTACAAACTATATCTTTTATACCTACATGCTGTTGCAAAAAATATATTCAAAATGTTGGAAAAAGACTAAGAATATAATAAAAACTTGTTCCATTTAAAAATCTCTATTTTCAACAAAATAAACCTAAACAAATGTAATAATTTATTTAACTTTACGTGGCAATTCTACACATTAAACTTCAAAAAGACAAATTAAAAACAAATGGCAAAGCAGCTGTAGTTGTAATTTGAATTGGGTAGCCATTTAAATAGAATAATTTATTAATTACGTTGGTTGCCCACGTAAATGTCAGAGTAAAATAAATGATTACATTTGTTTAGTTTTATTTGTTGAAAAATAGAGAATGTTTTAAACGACCTCTGTCAATTTTAAAGATATTTCTTTAGGCTCGGTGGTTGTTTGGACAAGCAAAGCACAAAAGCTGCCGTTGTTATTTAAAATACAGGGTGTTATGGAAATTATATATTATCACGGTGGGTGGCCTATTAAATGATCTAGGAAACTAAAAAAGATATTTATTTACAGCCATGTATGTAACGTTGACATTTCAGATTTTTTACAGGTTTGATAGAAACATGTTTTTAACTTTAACATTTATCTATAGTATACAATCCAACGAAAGAGCGGAGGACGCCAAAACAAATATCACGTGATCTATCAAAGTCAGAATGTTTGTGCAGAGTCGCATCAAGGATCGACCGGAACTTTATACAAATTTTGAAAATATATAAACTACAAAATTGCTGATTATATAACTTTTATGGATTTAGGAATATTAAATAGGAATATAAACAACATACAAGTATGTAAAAATTATAGAAAATTTAAGTCGCAAATAAGGAAAAAAACTACTTTTACGTTACTAGTGTTCAAACCTGTCTAAATGCCGCTCTTGTAATGCACAGAAAATATGCGGCGCGGCGTGGCTCTTCTCTATAGTACAGGAGCGGTATTTACGCAGGGTTGAATGCTACCGACGTAAGTGTCGTTTTCTTAATCGTGGCTCAAATTTTCATTGATTTTTACGTACTTGCATGTCGTTGTGCATAAAAGTTATATAATCAACAATTATGCAGTTTATACAATTTCAAAAATTTAATTAATTCCCGGTCGACCCTTAATGCAACTCTACACAAACATTTTAACTTTTATAGGTTATGTGATATTGTTGTGACGACATCCATTTCTTCGTTGTTATACTTAACACTGTTATTTTAAATAGAATGCCCTCCAATCGATCTCCAACCGTTTCTGAGATGACATTCATTAAAGGAATTTTTTATTAAAAAATATGTTCAAGTTAATTTGACCGTACTTTGTAACTAGTGCAGTTTAAGATTTAAAAATTTGAGAAAATATAGAAATGGTAATGGATCTTTTTATTTAATAAAAATACTAACTATTTTTTATATAGGGTGATTTATAAATTATACCTTTCTGGTATAACTTCATCCTTATGGAACGACCTTCCCGAGTGCGCACCACTCCCAGAGTGCCCTAAAGGATTTTTCCTATAGTGCTTGTGTTTGATCATAAAAAAAATAATACAATAAATACAAGTCAGTTTTTTAAAATGAAATACCCTTTATTTTACTTTATCATTACATTTCTTTACCTAATTGCTCAATACATACATGTTATTAATCTTAAGTAGTTTTTAAATTATTAAATTGATTTTTGACTATTTATTATATTATACCAGCTTGAGCTTCTATTTTTTGTTGATTGTAGTTTACATAGTTTATTATGGCTAAAAAAAGTGGTCCGCGGATCTGACAATCACATTTCTTGAAGGGTATTCGTGTTTATGGGATGTGCACATAAAGCAGGTCGACGATCAATCCATGGTTTAACCCAGACACGGCCTTATCATCGTTTCTTTGTCTGTATTTCTTTTGTCTTTTTTTTTCACTAAAAGTTCATCGACTATTTTACAGGCTTCGGAAAGTTCACTCGACATGGTGCTCACTGTGAAAAATACTTTAAAAATAAAACTGGCGTGCCAGTTATTTTTGTTTTCTCAACAAAGTGTAAACCTTCACTAGCGTGCAAATAGAACTGGCGCGACTACTGGCGCCACTAAATCCATGCATGTGTAAATTCACCTTTAGTTACAAAGTAGGGTCGAATTAGCTTCTACATGTTTTTTTATAAAAAATGCGTTTAATGAATTTTATTTTAGAAACGGTTGAAAATTTAGGAAATTGTCAAAAAAGCTACTTGGATTTTTACATGGAATCAAAAAATACCAAAATATACACGGCATTCTATGTAAAAGAACAATGCTAAGCCTAACTTCCGGTATAACCGGAGTAAAGATTGTTTCACGAAAAATGGATATAACTTAATGCAGTAAAAGTACCTGGGGCCATCCCATTATTTATTACCGTTTGTTATTATTATGTGGAAAGGACCGGATTGTAATAATTATAATTAAATATAGGCACATCAGGGTTAGGTTGCTTAATTTATATTTAAATATCTTTTTTGTGGTAAAATTTGTTAGTTTTTGAGGAATGGTTCAAGAATTGTCTAGTATCTTTTTTAGTTCCCGAGATCTTTTAATAGGCCACTCACTATGAATAACCATGTATTTCGTCGAGAAATGCAAAATATTTTATTTTTCTCTTTTTAATTCCATCAGTGGACATACTGTATAAATAATTACACCGTGAAAACACCACTTTCGTGAATGAACGTATTACCTTCTTCAATCCATAGCCGAACCGTACTTAAGTTCTCAGGGACTGTTAGGCCTTAAAAACAATCCATCTAAATTCTTTTCTTATATTTTTTTCGGAAGTCAAGTAAGGTAATATATTTTTCAGAATACCGGCATGTTATCAAACGTTTTATTGCCTGCCTCGAAATTCCGGATATTTTTCCGTATCCGTAACTTATTTTATATTGGCCCTTTATTTAAATGTCATTGTGTGCTTTTTTTCAATTTTAATGACATCCAATTTGTTCAGAGGCAAAAGGTCACAAATCAAGTTATAAAACAAAATATTTACAAGGACGGCTTATCATTTATTATCCCCGACCGAGTAGGCGTTGACTGACAAATGAAAAGGATTTTATTGATGAGCTGTCATTTATTGAAAGTAATCGAGGTAAAGCCCAGTCCTCGTCTGTAATTGCGTTTACGAGTTTGGTCTGTTTTGGTGGTTAGAAAAATGTACGATTTTTTATTGATATTATTTAACGACTTTTTTCGGGTTTGTTCGATTGTGTATGATTATTTATCAACGAACGCAAAACCCCAACCTTAAAACCTTCGACAAGCATCTAACTTAGTAAGACGAACAAATCCGACCAAACCACAACCTCCCTATTGGTGTCCTAAAATTTAAATACATTATTTCCAGCCGTTTGTCGCATATTGCATCATAATACTCTAATATCTTCATCCTGTATATTAGACCAGAATGAAAACAAACAGAACAAAAAGATCATGACAATCTTCCGTCCTGATTTGGACTCAGTCTGAGCAATTCCCAGAGCAGGTAAAAAGCATATTCAGCAGAGACTAAACCAAATTATTCATTTTTATGCACTTTTGAAACAAATTTTTAATATCGTTATAATATCCAGTGCGCCCCCTGCTTACTTTTGACCCGCTAATTTTTTTTTTATAAAATTTGAGTGTGGCCAATAGGGGAAGGTTAACTTTCCTAACCTTCCGACGCAAGCATAATAGTTTTAACTGTCAGAATGGCGGATGGGCGCCATCTTGGTAAAGAAAAATAAGTAAGAAGGGGAGTCTTGCGATATACCATTTTGAATCTATCGAGTACTTTACAATGCCAGAATATTACTTCTTGCACCCAAAACAAAATAGTGGCGTTTTAAAAATTGCATAGTTATTATTTTCTTATTATTATTTATTTCATTTACCGTCTTACAAAAATAAATACAACTTGGCACAGTGTAGTAGGAATCAGAGAGCTACACTTTCTTTCATATTTCATGGTGCTCAAATTCAAATTGGTGGATGGACGCCATCTTGATAAAAAAAATTGAATGGGGTCTTACGTCATTTTAAATTATTGAGTACTTTACGATCCTAAAATATTGTTACTCTATTCGTACCCAAAACAAAATGGAGGCTTTAAAAAAATTATATTTACTATTTTTTTCCTCCTTTTTTAGTTCAGCTTTTACAACTTGACATAAAGCAGTGATTAATAGAACAATTTTAGTGCTATTGTAATGCACCATTTAAATTTATTAAAAATGGCATGATAACGATTCTTTTATTATTCATATGTATACGTATAGTAATACAAAATTATACATATGTAGGTACATACAGGTGGACTTACCATTTTTAGGTACTACTGATAATCTTATTATATGGACCGAGAAAATTACATTCATAGTAAAGATTAAATTTCCCTTAATGTACTTATTTTATCTTAATATTAAATTAATTTTCATACATTTTGGCTGTTTACAATTAAAAAATAGTTTTTCTACTCCTATATTAGTAAGAATCTACTTACGCACTGTCTACTGTTACGTAATGACTGTTACGTAAGTTTCAAAATAGTGTGTAATAGGCGTCTTACCACTCTTGGTATGTATATACTATTTTCTACTCCTATATTAGTAAGAACCTACTTCCGCACTGCCTACTGTTACGTAATGACTGTTACGTAAGTTTCAAAATAGTGTGTAATAGGCGTCTTACCACTCTTGGTATGTAATATACTATTTTCTACTCCTATATTAGTAAGAACCTACTTCCGCAAATCACATTACCCGTGATATGCCAAAACCGTCAATATTTCTAAAAGATTTTATGCAAAGTTTACTGTGAAATCCATTCGTTCGCCTTGACAACGTAAATGTCAGGACATTTTAAACGTCAACATTTTTTATTTGGATTTTATTTTTGGGTATATTAGTAAAGTATATGAGTGACTACGATATTCAGATTGTGGGAACGCCACGGGAAATTACATCACAAGCTGCTTCCGCAACAAGTAATTTATTACAAGAAGAATCCAGGGAGTGGTATGAAAAAGTGTATCAAAAATGTATCGAGTGGTGGACTAATAATCATGTGAGTACCAGCTCAGAAATTGTTTTATTTAGTGTTGTAATCGCTCGAGCGAAAAACCGCTTGATCACTCGATTATTGCAATAACCGACATCGCTCGATTATTAAAAAAACCGCTCAAGTTATCTATTCAGGCGAAAACCGTCGCTCGTCACTTGTTATCTTTCACTCGATACCCGAGCTACGCTTGAGGCCGACGGAGTTGTACCGCTGTAGTGTGATCGAGTTAAAAAACTGCTCGTATATTCGTAGTTATAAATTCAGGCGAAAAACCGAATAATATCGCCTGTCACTTGATACACGACCTTCGGTCTACGCGCCGCGCCATCCGATTGGCGACATTCGAGTTTGATGCTGAGCAGGTAACACGACATACGTCTTTCTTAAAGGCACGTAAACGAGAAGGTGCATATAAAAAAGTATGCCAAATCCATTAGCGGAGTCATCGCGACATGGGTTTTGTAAAGTTTTGTTTTAACTGGCTAGCCAGCGGCGTAGCTTAGGTCACCGATTGTAAATATTAAAAAATTAAAGGATATCATTTTTAAATTTTTATTTACTATAAACTCGAGAAAACTTCTCAAAAATAACATAATAATAGAAATTGTTAATGAAAAATAACAAAACGAACAAAGTGGTTAACAAAATATATAGGAAAATTCGTTGGTAATCTTTAGTAAACATTTTTAAATCTAAACAGGAACTTTTTATTATTAAACTTAAGAAGACTTCTTAAAAATAACATACATTATAGAAAATGTTAATGGAATATAAGAAAACGAGCAAAATAGTTAACAAAGCATAGGCATCGACAGATTTTTTAGTAACCAAAAGTAAACATTCTTAAATTTAAACAGGAACTTTTAGGTAACTATAAACATGAATTTAAAAAAATTATCACCTATTTTGTTATTTTGCCAGTCGCGTAACTAATCCTACATTTTGAATGGCACACAGTGGGCACCTGATAATTTAAAGTCGAAGAATTTGACAAGCCATTTTAAATATCTACTTATTTTATGCTCGTAGATTGAGAAATATGTGAAGAAAAAGAACACTTGGTATATACAGTTTTTTTGTTTGGTATCGAGACACGTGGTAAAAATTCATTATTCACTAATAAATAAATTTCTGGAATTTTTAGTGGCTACTACAATTTCTTAGCTAAATCTGTGCCCACCCGTAGTTACGTGCCTGCTAAATACCCTACCTGATCACATGTAAACGGCTAGGCTGCCGGTCGAGCAGTCGATGACGTCATCGCTTGGTGAATTGGAATTTCAAGCGAGCGATTTACTCGATTATTAAAATCGCTCGAATATCAAGTATTCGATTATTAAAATCATCGGTTTTACCCAACACTAGTTTTATTAGCATATTTCAATAATTTAATATGATAGTAAATAGGAAGTCGTAGAAAAAGTATAGTACACAACTCGAGCGGTAAGTCTATTATCGCTTGGCTCGTACCGTAAGTTTCGAAATCGTGTGTAATAGGCTTCTTACCACTCTTGGTATGTAATATACTATTATATCATTGACTTGAATGCCAGAAAATTGATAATTAAATTAATTTTGCATCGTAGAGGCAGTAAAGTGTTATGTATTTGCTAATTGACACAGATCGTGATAAAGGATTGCGAAATGCGGTTTCTATTAGCATGCCAGTGATACCGTTCCCATTGATGCCGTTATAAAAAAGATTTATTGCCTAGTCGCCCTTTATTACTGGGCGCGCATTATACATGCGTGTAATGTAATATTAATGCTGCTGCTTCTGCGGTTTAAATAAAAAATTTAATGGGATTCCTACTAAATTTATGTTTAGCATTACTGTACATATGTACTTAATACAGTGTGTCCCCGGATCGGGACATAAATAATTAAGAAAGACTAAAAAGACAAAAAATTTTCAGTTGAAACTGCATCTTCTGTGGTTCAGCCCTGCTTGGATGGAAACTAATTTGTGCATTTTATCTAGGAGACACGACAGAATATTACTAAGAAAAGATGTTCAGAAAGAAAAACTAAATGTCT
Source organism: Barypeithes pellucidus (assembly GCA_963991005.1). Taxonomy (NCBI): domain Eukaryota; kingdom Metazoa; phylum Arthropoda; class Insecta; order Coleoptera; family Curculionidae; genus Barypeithes; species Barypeithes pellucidus. The sequence goes on from OZ022557.1 coordinate 64,062,992, forward strand.
AAAGACGCATGAAAATAAACCTATCGTGTTTATTTTATTATTTTGGACAACTTTTCTGGCAGAATTTTCTTAGGGAGGGCGGAATGAAAATAATACAAAAAATCAAAGTTCCTACATAGGTATTACATTTTAAAATTTTGTACTCATACTCAGGTTTTCTTCCTGAACACCTTAATAACATTTTATCGTGTCTCCTAAATAAAATACATTTTACCAGTGAAAAAAAAAAGATTTTGTAAATTTGCAGGCATACTTGATTTTTCGAAATTAAAATTATGAAAATTTCGGTCAGGTAATACCCAGAAGCCTTTCACTCTATATAAAATATAGTACAGGGTTGCCGGTTTAAATAATACGTCATTTCCATAACACCCTGTATTGAATCTTTTAATGATCTGTATTTTAACAAAATGAATATTTGCATGCCTTTTCCAAATAAATGTGAAAATTCATTTAGGTGTATAAAACAACAAAATCCAATACCAAAATATTTACGACGAAATAACCACTTGTTTTTGGCTGGTAATTACACCTTAGGGGTTCCGCCCTTAACGACTTACGGCGTGAAAAGATGGGAAAATCACGTCATTAAAACCTTACCCAATCTCAGTTCTAATAATTGATGAAAAGGCAAACATTTACGACTGTTTTTGACCGTACGAATTAGTTTGACTGAAAAGGATTTGTTTTCGATGTGAATGATGATGTAGACTTACTTAATTTGTTTTGCCACTTTCGTCGGTTATAATTATTAATTGTAATTAAAAACTAAGCAATAAATTAATTTTTTAACACAACTGTTATATACTCGTATTTTTTGTTCACAAAAAATCAGTTACTGAATAATTAAAATCTCAAGTATCTATTTTTGGCTTTGAAGCGCCAATGTTAACAGGTTTTTAGGTCAATTAGGGGTGTAGTAGTCGAATCAGTCCCAGCTAAACCCGAACAAACCCCTGGATTATTCTAGACGAAGCATACTTTTTTTTTAATTGATCGTCTATAAGCTTAGGTGAAGGCCTCTAAAATCATCCCTCATGCGAACAATCGCCATAGGCATTCGTGATCACTTGACAACTGTCTTGTGGTAGATATAGGTGAATCATGCAATTAATTGTGAATCGAAACTACTGCAGAAACATTCGTTTTCGTCAGTCGCCTTAGTATTATTAGTAAAGTTTGCCTAATATAAAATTTTGTAATTTCGTATTAATTTCAAAATTCAGGAAGATGAAGTAATTATTTTGATAAGATGAAAGATAAAGTAATTACGTTGTACTTTTCTTATACCAAAGTAGCAAGATATCCCTTGTCACCATCAGTTTACATAGCAAAATACATAAGTTAGGGTGGACATACACACAAATTCGATAGATTACACAAAAGACTGCATAAATCACTTTAAACAACCAAATGTTTCACGCATACATTGATTTGCGAACACGCGGTTGCTCCTGTTTCAATTCAACGACTTATAAATTTATACCCCCCAGTTGTGCGAGTGGACACGCCAGTGAAAAGCGTATGTTGTCAAACATATTGGTTTCTATAGTTATACCTGGGACTGGTTCAACTGCTACACCCCTAAATGACCTAAAAACCTGTTAACATTGGCGCTTCAAAGCCAAAAATAGATACTTGAGATTTTAATTATTCAGTAACTGATTTTTTGTGAACAAAAAATAAATACGAGTATATAACAGTTGTGTTAAAAAATTAATTTATTGCTTAGTTTTTAATTACAATTAACAATTATAACCAACAAAAGTGGCAAAACAAATTAAGTAAGTCTACATCATCGTTCACATCGAAAACAAATCCTTTTCAGTCAAACTAATTCGTACGGTCAAAAACAGTCGTAAATGTTTGCCTTTCATCAATTATTAGAACTGAGATTGGGTAAGGTTTTAATGACGTGATTTTCCCATCTTTTCACGCCGTAAGTCGTTAAGGGCGGAACCCCTAAGGTGTAATTACCCGCCAAAAACAAGTGGTTATTTCGTCGTAAATATTTTGGCTTTGGATTTTGTTGTTTTATTTCTTCACCTAACCGAATTTTCACATTTATTTTGAAAAGGCATGCAAATATTCATTTTGTTAAAATACAGGTCATTAAAAGATTCAATACAGGGTGTTATGGAAATGACGTATTAGAGGTTAGCGCATTATAGGCGATGTTGTCATATAGCAACACAGAATTCTAAATGCACGTGTTCGGTTTTTGACAACAAGACGTCTTTGACGCGCGTTATCACTTCTTTTCAAACTTTTTAGACAAAGAAAACTACAATTTTAAGGTACATACTCTCTTACCTTCGATCTTATTTTAAAATAATCCGTTTTATAATTATATTCCATAAAAAAATAAAACACAAAAGGTATGTTTTTCAACAGAATCAACAGTAGATAATATCCCACGAAGTTGAAATCACATTACAACATTTCTTATTATGAATTATTTCACAACAAAAAAAAATCGGGCAATACAACTAACAAAACGTTTAAAATTCGTATACGTCAAGCACGTGGAACCCTCGACACGACGTCGTTCCACTCCCGAGTTTCGATATATACTGAAGTATGAAGGGCGCGCCGCCAGTATTCAAGCAAGTGCGAGACACGCGATGTGATCTGATAACACTGTTGTGTGTCACTGAGTATACTGTTAGTATACTCTAGTGACCCACATTGTTGCTAAGTGAATCCAGATGGAACGGGGCGACAGTATGTGGGTAAAAATGGTTTTTACCTTAGTATTTAGATATTCGATTTAAAAAAAAAGTATGTAGACTTTCTCTAGGACTCCCTAGGACTCACCCATTTAAATATAATAAGTCATTTCCATAACACCCTGTATATTGCCCGGAGGAATGACATTTCGACTTTTGAGTATCAGGAACTTCCTTGATATTATTCCAATACAGCTGAATTTTAACAATTGCCTTTTTTCATAGGCCTGTTAATACTTTATTTATTAGATTATATTAGGTGATTAGACTTGCATAGTTTGGCATTGAATTCTTCGAAAACGTGTTTCTTTTTATCGAGTATAGGTAGTACCATCCGGTATTGGGTTATTCAGGTACTTAGGAGGAATACTGTCATCTTGTCCAATCCCATCAAGATTGTATCTAAGTTTTCCTTTTTAAAATAAAAAGAATGAACTTTCCTGAGTGACCTTTCCATCGAATTGCATATTTGGTGACTTCATCAAGGATTTTTATTGCCCGGTCTGGGCTTTTTTGGGAACCTGTTGTCTTTCTCTCTAATTTGAATACGGTGGACTTTCCAACTCCAATCATTCGGGAACATCGTACAACAACTTCTTGTGCAGTAAAACTCTGATAATCATATCTCAGACAGTCATTTTTTTTTTTTTTTTTTTTTTTTTTAATTTTTTTTTGAAACTAATGTATATGTAAAATTCCAGATGGTCCTAGTTCTATAGGCATGTATGTATGAGCACCTACGTGATTGAACACTTGTATTGTGCTTGTAATAAAATATGCATTATCCTAACTAAAAATAAAATTTAAACCTAAGAAAATATAACTAAAATATTTAAGATATTATACAAACATATCTAATAGCGACTAACGAAACTTAATTTTCTAATATATTTTTGAAATTTACGTAGTTTTGAACGATAAATTGTTTTGACATTTTGGAGAATAGTTTTAAATTCTTTATTTGTTTAATGTATAAGGGTAATAGATTGCAGGTTTTATGGGAGGTATAGGTTATAAATCTGTGGCTGATGTTTCTGTAAAATCTGGGAGCGGATAGAAGCCTAAGATTATTACTACGTGTGTTGTATACGGAAGATGTATAATTTTGAATGGTTTTGTTTTTGAAGCAGTATATGCATACGCTATGAAAGTACAATGTTCTTATGTTACAAATTTCTTCAGTATATAACAGATCAGTAAGAGACAGCCTGTTTTTCTTAAATATTATTTTTAATATATAATTTTGTGTAACATTTAATTTTTGTAGTGTTCTTATACATGCCACCCCAGATTAAAATACCATAAGGGAAGAGTGATTCGGCGAGAGATTTGTAAATTATTATTAATAGTTTTGGGAAAGTATTTCCCGTAGTTGGTAAAATTTATAGATAAGTTTTCTTGCTTTTTTTGTTAAATAATCTATGTGATTTTTCCATTTTAAGTTTTCATCAATAATTATTCCGAGGTATTTTATTTCGTTTGTTTCTTTAATTTCGTCTGTTATATTCGGTATCTTAATGCTAGTAAAATCAGGTTTATTACGTCCATTTAAGCTAAATGATATATAATGTGTTTTAGTTGCATTCAAGGAGAGTTGATACATATCTAGCCAATTTTTTACCTTTTCCATACCCTGCTGGCAAGCTATTTTTGTTTCATTCCAGGAATTTTCACAGAATATAGCCACAGTATCGTCGGCATATGATACAATTTTTGACCGGGTTTCTAGAGATAAAAGTGAGTTAATATATGTTAAAAAAAGTATCTGACAAGTACATTTAAAATAATTACGTTTTCTTTCACTGAGAAAGGAGAATTTTAAAACTTCTTTTCATCGGAATGAATGTGGATGATCTTATATTCACCATTTTATTAATATCGAATTCTTTAAAACACCATAGGGGAACCTATGTTTATTGCCTACCTCAGTAAAATAATGCTTTATTTATTCTAAATCATCATATTACGCGGTTGGACGTCCGCTTAATTTAGACAAAGACAACAGACTTTTACAGATAAGTACTCTACACTCTAAGGAAATTTATTTCAATATTCCTTTAATTGTTAATCAGCTAAACAGAAAAAATGTCCACATGGAAAAATGTCACTGTCGTACCACTTTTGTGTAAGAAATATAAGACGACATGATTGCAGAGACGGCACTCGTACATCAATGGAGTAACTTTTCTAACTAAAATATTTGGTTTTATATCCTATTAACACGTACCAACACAAACCCGAACACCCGGTATATTCGATAAATTAATTGGGATAGTATATTCGGCAAATTCATATTATGGTAGAGGAGATTACTTCTAGCATGATTACCTACTATTTAAAAGTCATTTCGAATATAGTGTTTGTATTGCTGTTAAATTGTAAATGAAGCGAAGCTTAAGCAAATTGCATTAGTGATGTCGAAAGCGGATCATTGGAAATATTCGGACATTTTCACGCTACGAATATTCGCTTTAAATTCTTTTTTTAATTTTATGCGTCAATAACTCGATGAATCATTAATATAGCTTCTGCTACGGCCAGACAGAGTAGTACGCTATGTTCCCTATGCACATTATATGGTCACACTGGAAGTAGCGTGTTCCATCTGTTTGGCATTGTTCGTTTAATATAATATTTTTGGTGTACGTTAGCAAACATCGCGCTCTGTGTGCCCGGCATTACAGTTGCGGGTCAAACAGACACCCTGTATAAAAACTGTATATTCATTTCGTCGTCCTTTGCAAACAAGAGAACAAATTGCAAATAAATAAATTTAAAAGTATAAACTTTCCAATAATGCACTCGCCGGCACAATATTCCGCCACCCTGAAATTTAGGTCAAGTTTGATATTTTATAACTTTTTTATTTTTTATGCGATTTTCATGATTTTGTCATAACTTTGTAGATCCGTTTTTGTCTTAATTATTTTATAAAGTAACATTTTTTGATTAGGCTATATTATACGGTATACGGTAGGGAGTTTTTTTTATCGTAATTTCAAAATACCCTGTAGGAAAATTGAGGTGGATAATTTTATTTACATACTGTTTCTTGTAGTCTTTGACGTATTCTCGATTTTTAATTCCTTTCATTATCTCATTCCTGCTGCGTGCTGCAAAATTTTAAATGTGACGCTGATTTGAAGCCTATTTTTATTAAGAAAAACAAACACTAGGTATATCACAAAGTTAATTAACAAAAACAATTTTAATATCGTGTACTTCCTCCTCTCGCAGCAATGACAGCATGCAATCTTCGTGGCATCGAATGAATAAGGTTACTTATCCTTTGTTGAGGGATAGCCTGATATTCTTTGGTCAGCGCCAGTCGTAAGTCTTGCAAGATTTGTGGTTGTACAGGACGACGACGAAAGGTCCTGTTAAGTTGATCCCAAAGATATTCGATTGGGTTGAGGTCCGGGCTACATGTGGGCTATTCCAATCTTGGAAATCCAACTTCATCCAGATATTCGCTCACTACATGTGCAACGTGAGGTCTAGCATTATCATGCATTAATGTAAATTGGTTCCCAATGAAAGGAGCAACCACTTCTTGTAGGATTTCCTCAATGTAACGGTGGGCGGTTAGAGCTCAACAAATACAAGATTGGTGCGTACGTCGGTAGAAATACCCATGACATACATTTTCTAAAAATAACATCGTTTGATTTAAAATTTTGCAGCTCGCAGCAGAAATGAGATAATGGAATGAATCAAGAAACGAAATGTTTAGAATACATCAAAGATGACTAGAAACAGTATGTAAATAACATTATGCACCTCAATTTTCCTACAGGGTGTTTTGAAATTACGATAATAAACAGCAGTTTGAGTTACTCCTGTATAATATAGCATAATCGAAAAATGTTAGTTTATAAAATATTTAAGGAAAAACACAATAAATTGATCTACAAACTGATAACAAAATTATGAAAATCGCATAAAAAATAAAAAAGTTAGCTAGACGTTCTTTAAGTGGAGATATTCGCAATATTCCTAAATTGTCGACAATTATTTTACATAACTAATATTTGTCAGTTGAAAAATAATACTAAATAGTACCATTTTCAAACCATGTAATTTATAAACAATAAAAAATGACCTCAAGTCGCATGGCTTACCGTGGGTCCATTCTTATGTATTTGGGTTTACACCATTTTCAGAATCGGCTGTATCTGCTCAACAATTTCCCTTTTACAACCCAATATATTCGGCACTAAATTTAAAGGCATAAACTCCAGCTGGAATTATTCAGTTGTTGTCATACGATATTATTTCCTTATTTATGGTCACAAGTTGCTTTATATTCATTATAAAAATTTTAAACAGAAATATCTATTCCTATTTTGGTTTTATATCAAAGCTATTTCGATATCGTTTTCAGTATCGTAATATAGTATATTAAGTTTCATAAGACGTTATCTTAGAGCACGCGTTTAATTTAGAAAACGACCCGCGAATCGTTGAGTTTTCCAAAGTACAAGTGCTCTAGTTGTTTTATGAACCGTAGTAGATTTTTTCCATTTGAATTAATATTTTCTTTTTGGGTTGGCAATACTTTTACAATTTAATAAAATGTTACAAGTATCAAATATGCCATGGATAGAAACCATTGAACACAACAAAGCTTCTTCCCATCCGTCATAATTAAAAATAAATATATTATAAAAGTTAATAAAAATGAGTCAGGAAGAAAGTTGTACTCCGTCAGAAATACGAGAAATTGCAGAAAATAATCTAGAAAAACTTTTAAAAAGAATATACAAAGCTTTGAGTTATGGTGCGAGCAGAACAAAGTTCAAAATATTGAACAAAATAATAAATAATACAATTGAACAAAATATTGTGTCAACACAGAATCTGACAGGAATAACAACTAATGTCCAGGAAATGTGTACAGTAACTATAAATATATATATATATAAAGTAATATGTATTATACTATATTGAATTAAAAATAAAAATAGTACTGTATTGAATAAAACTTTACAAATAGAGCATAAACTGAAAGATATTTCTATTATTTTTAGGTTATGTTGTTTTATAGTTGTGACTATAAATTAGTTGACGGACACCGTCAGCATGATATATATTTCCGAGTATAGGTATTTCAGATAAATATCTAGTAAAAATGATCTATTTGCAAGGTTAAAGGTTAGTATTTTAAAGATTTCTATAAAAAAAATGTGTCGAATCCAATAATGCCTAGAAAACTATTTCAACGAAAACAAGGTAAGCCTAAAATTCTAACCCTAGTTGCTGCCAACATAAAAAAAATTAAATTTCAGTTTCATAAAGTGGCAGGTTATTCAATTTTTTTGCATTTCATAATGTAGCCATTATGAAACCCAAATAGATAATAGTATATTAAGGTACATGTTTCATAAGACATTATCTTAGAGCACGCGATTAATTTAGAAACCGACCCGCGAAGCGTGTAGTTTTCTAAAGTACAGGTGCTTTAATTGTCTTATGAACCGTGTATTTTATAATACTTTTTCTATTTGGGTCTTTAAAGTATGAAAAACTTTAAAAAATATAGTAGATTTTTTAAGATTTAATAAAATGTTACAAGTATCAAATATGCCATGATAGAAACCATTGAACACAACAAAGCTTCTTCCCATCCGTCATAATTAAAAATAAATATATTATTAAAGTTAATAAAAATGAGGCAGGAAGACAGTTGTACTCTTCCGGAAATACGAGAAATTGCAGAAAATAATTTAGAAAAACTTTAAAAAAGGTTAAAGCTTAGTATTTTAAAGTAAAAAATTTCTGTCGAATCCATAATGCCTAGAAAACTAATTTCAACAAAATCGAAGTAGGCCTAAAATTCGAACCCTACTTGTTGCCAACATGAAAAAAATAAAATTTCAGTTTCATAAAGTGGCAAGTTATTCAATTTTTTTGCATTTCATAATGTAGCCATTATGAAACTCAAATAGAAAAAGCTTTTTATGAAACCGTTTCTTTCTTTTTTCAAGGTTGATCATGTATGTTTAGTTACAGAAAAAAATTATTACCAAACTAACCCCACACCTGTCAAGTTTACTTTCTTTTTAAAGTATATAGCGCTCTATAATATTTTACAAATATGGGTTATTTTACAAATCGCACACTTTTCACCCTTGACATTTTAGAATCATCCGATTTTTTACATACAATGAGTTGACACGCATTTTGATGAAAAAAAATTATTTTCTAAAATATCCACACATGAATTTTTGAGAATTTGCTTTTTATTTTAACACTTTGTTATATTAGCCTTCGAGTGTATAAAAAAATTGTCATTGTGAACAAATGCAAAATAATAACAATTTAATTGTTTAAATAGTTTTAACATGCTCGCCCACGACCTTAAATGAATTTTAAAAATACCGCTTTGTTGTTTATCCTCTGCAAAACCCATTTTACGAAATAGTGGCACCTCTATTAGATCGGTAGTTTTAAAACTAATTTAAGATGGGGGGAGGGGGGGCGAGCATGTTAAAACTATTTAAACAATTAAATTGATATATTTTGCATTTGTTCATAATGACATTTTTTTAATGTTAACATAACAAGTGTCAAATAAAGAAAAAGACCGACATTGAAACGATCAAATCCTGAAATACGTGTCATCTAATTTTATGTATAAGTTGTAAACAAATTTCGGACGATTCTAATATGTCAAGGTTAAACAGTGTGCAGTTTGTGAAAGAATGACCCCTATATTAATTTATAGTTTTGCAATTTCCCCTAACTCAGGAGGAGTTAAAATCATCTTGATTCATATTATTTAATTATTTTAAATAGTTTTCTATTTTGGCGACAAAACGGCAGACACGGATAATTTATCAACGGCTACTTCGATAAAATAGTATTACCAGCATAAAATTTACAGGTAAAAATTTATATGATAAATATTTTTTTATATAATATATATTTTTATATATAGTAATATATTTAATATATTTTGTCTTATTAGAAAAGACGTGAAATACAAAAATAGTATAAGGTACATGTTTTATAAAATTATTTAGCACTTGTCTCCCCTTAGTCTCCCCCGTGCCAAAACATATGATGCTTTATAAAAACTATTCTGTAATATACCGTTTTGGCTTTGATTGATTGTGATTTCTTTCGCACACTTAAGCATGCACATTCACCTGCATGTTACGATAAACGAATTCATTAGTTTTATATTCAAGTGCACATTGTGGCTTTTTCGATTTAGCGCAATAGACTACAAACGTACCAGGTTTTTACGTTTTACAGTTAAATCGGTTAGTTGATATTTTCAGAAAAAGAATTACAAACTTCAATGTAGAATGTAAGATGCGAAAATCATTTTTTTAAAAGTCAATATTAGTTCATGCTTTTATTATACAGGGTGTTTTTTAATTGAGTGCCGATACTTAAGTTGTGAATCTTTGGGTGATTTTAAGAAGAAAAGTTAATATTAACATATGTCCTAAAGCTTTTGAGCTACAGTATGTTAAAATTTAAACAATAACTTTTTTTATCATAAAATGTTTCTTTTGTAGTTTTTACGTATAATCCAGTGACGTACTCAGATTTTTTTTCTATATTCAATAGTAATCATAAAGGAGTATTTTTGATATTGAAGGGTTGAATAGAAAAAAACGGTAAGCATATTATAAAAATAAAAATTAGTAGGCTGGGTAAAGCTTAATAAATTTTGACGTTTCTTTTCATAAAGACAATAGGATTGGCATTGATTTTTCATTCTTAAATAATAATTATTAGAGTAAGACTTAAAATCTGATAAAAAAATAGTAAATTTTACAAACAGTGAATTAACTGACATGCATTTTACTTATGGGCTTGCAGACGAAAATGCATACGAAGCCAGGCGGATATACCCCGTACGGACGTCACTGGTAAAATTTTAAAAAAATCTCCTTAAGAGTGTGTACAAAATTTCATAAAAATATCTAAGAGTGATTATAATTATGATAAAGAAGTTATTGTTTAAATTTTAACATTCTGTAGCTCAAAAATGAAGAGCTTTAGGATATATGTTAATATTAACTTTTGTTCTTAAAATCACCGAAGGATTCACACCTTAAGTATCGGCACTCAATTAAAAAACGCCCTATATAGTGCATTATTATAAAATAATTTTAAAAATATTCGTTTTAGTACCTGCTGCATTGAACTGTTCTTACAAAATCATGGGAAATGCAGGTCCGTATCCTGAAAATTTCATAAAGATGGTTAAAGAGGCTTGAAACGCAATCAAATGATATTGTGTATTATAATGAATTTAGAATAAATAAGGCTCTTAAAATTAATATTAAAAAAAAAATGAATTTGATGATGATTGCTTGAAAACGAAACGTGGCATAAAAAATGCATTGTGTAATCTTTAGGTTCATTAAAAGTTGTCGTGAGAATATAGTAGTAGAAGTAAGCCAATTCCGATTCACCCCCCACTCCTCTGACGTCATACGACCTTGACCGTCGAAGAGTACAGGTGTTCATTTGACCTTGGGTGGTGTTATTGACCTTGAATGTGTGCAGGTGTTCTTAATTTCACCTTGTGACGTCATATGACTTTGGCCACCCACGTGTTCAGGTGTTCATTTGACCTTGGGTGGTGTTATTGACCTTGAATGTGTGCAGGTGTTCTATTGCGTGTGACCTTGAAATATCCTTGAACAATTTCGCTTGAACGATGTCAGGTGTTATTTTGTTGTGTGACCTTGAAGTATGACCTTGACCGTCCAGGTGGACAATTGTTGTTTGACCTTGTCTTTGACCTTGAACGATGCAGGTGTTTGTTGTGTGACCTTGAAGTTATTGTATACGTGACCAGGTGTCTTTTCATTGTCATATGACTTTGACCATGACCTTGTGACGTGCTGTTAATATCCCACGGGGACATGTGTTATTTTACTACATCGACTTTGAAATATTCCCTTAGCGTTGAATAAGCTGCTCATCATAAGCTGATGTATCTTGACCTTGAAATATTTACTAGCCCATGTGTGCTACGTCATTTTCGTGACCTTGACGAATTTATTTATTATTTTGTGAGCTACCTTACACGTGGGTACATCTGATGTCACTTGACCTTCAAATATTTTTAATAATATTTACTAGCCCATTGACCTTGGGTGGTGTTATTGTCCTTGAATATGTGCAGGTGTTCTATTGCGTATGACCTTGGTTGCCAACGTGGGCATATGTTGTTGGTGTGACCTTGAACGCAGGCGGGTATTTGATGCAGGTGTGCGACTACCACCCCACACCACCTTTCTGTTAATTTTGACCTTGAATATTTCCATAAATTTCATTTTTACCAGTCACATTAGCATTCTAGCTAACATTATCTGCTGCCTTGAACAGCAAATAGATATATTGTGTTTGTGTTGTGTTCCGACGAAAGTGTCTATTGAAGGTAATTGTTTTATTACATATTTCAACAATGAGCATTTCACAGCAGACCTTGGGTGAAATTAATAATATGATAAACAAAGACTTTGAATTTCCGGAGCGCAGAAAGCTTTCAACCTTGGGGGTGGGAATGGGTTATGTAATTAAAAAAATGACTCCAACGACAACCCGTTTTGGGAAAACTATTGTTGCTACATTATACGATCAATGGAATGATGTGACATTTCAAACATTTCTACCTAAGCGTGTAGCTGATGCATTTACTGAGATTTTTATTGATGATATGAATATGTCAGGTGATAAATATATTTTGACGTATTTGGGATAGAGTACAAATGCATCATCAGGAGGCAATACAAGAGCATTAATAAATTTTGGTTGTTTGGAATAGACATTTTTAAAAGAATTTTAATATTTTTATTGTTTATCATATTAAGTATTAGTTGGATATGTAATAGAATAGTTGCTGATGGCACATGTGAGGAAGCACATACATAAGCATTAAAAATATTTTCTATTTAAGATGTGTGACGAATCTATTATCAGAGAGAACCAAGATTCCTATGTTTATGATTTATTAACTAGACTACAGCAGATGGCTGAAGATATTTTAAATTTTGCAATCGGATTCGATGTGGATTTATACCGAAAATACATGAGGGATGCAATCAATTTTTTCGCTGGGGCCCATGTTTGTCAAAAGTTCCTATATGGCGGCATTGGTGTAGAGGAATTTTGCCGGACAATGATTGACGAAGAATTGGGTTCTATGTTGCTCGAAATGCCACATATACCCATTGATTTATTGGTAAATTATGGTTTGGTGCCCCAAGATGACGGCATGAACACAAATTTTAATGGAAATAATGCAGCCAATTCTAACAATGATGACAAGATGGATGTCATTGAAGAAGAACAATTTAATGGTTGTGACCATGGGTATGAAATCGCCACTGGTGACAATAATGGCACATCATATACTTCCAGTAATGATATTGATGAACGTATTGTAATGACTAAAAATTAAATTGTAAATAAATTATGTTTAGCTATATTTTGTTTTATTTTCCCAAATATACGCTAGGTAAAATTAATTTAATATAAGTAGATAATATTTAAAAAAATAGATTATTTGGAAGCAGGGATGAAGGAATGTTTCCATAAATGAGACACAATTTGGTTATATTTAGTAGAATAGTGTTGTTGACGGCACATGTGAGAAAGCCCATATACGACCATTCAAAATACTTTTTAAGATGGGTGATGAGGCTCAGAGAAAACCAAGATTATTATCTTTAATATTTTAGTAAATGTCATTAAACAACTTTTCACTTCTACACACTTTTTACCTAAAATTGAAGGAAAGCTGAAATTTTCGCATTTTTTAAAATATGGGAAAATTTTCGAAAAAAATTACATACTAAAACTCTCTTATTATTGATTTCTCAGAAAATTTCGTTCCTTGTAATATTTAGTAAATGTCATTAAACAACTTTTCACTCATATGCACTTTTTACCTAAAATTGAAGGAAAGCTGAAATTTTCGCATTTTTTCAAATATTGAGAAAAATTTCGGAAAAAATTACGTACCAAAACTCTCTTATTATTGATTTCTCAGAAAATTTCGTTCCTTGTAATATTTAGTAAATGTCATTAAACAACTTTTCACTACTATGCACTTTTTACCTAAAATTGAAGGAAAGCTGAAATTTTCGCATTTTTTCAAATATTGAGAAAAATTTCAAAAAAAAAAATTACGTACCAAAACTCTCTTATTATTGATTTCTCAGAAAATTTCGTTCCTTGTAATATTTAGTAAATGTCATTAAACAACTTTTCACTCCTATACACTTTTTACCTAAAATTGAAGGAAAGCTGTATTTTCGCTCATTTTTCCAATTTTCACAACTTAAATGATTAGGAAATTAGTCGTCAAGGATTTAATATAGATAAAAAAGTGTTGCCTTTTTTGGTTAAAAATCCATGACACACAATTTTCACATGTGAAACTATGAGGATATTAATTGTTGGCATTTAAGGATCTAATAACAGAAAAAAATTTTGCCTTTCTTTTTGGCTAAAAATCCATGATTACACAACTTTCACATGTGAAATGATGAGGATATTAATTGTTAGCATTTAAAGATTTAATATAGAAAAAAATTTATCCCTTTTTTGGTCTCCATGATTACACAATTTTCACATATGAAATTATGAGGATGTTAATTGTTGACATTCAAGGATTTAATATAGAAAAAATAATTTTGCCTCTTTTTTGTCTAAAAATCCACGATTAAACAATCCTCACATCTGAAATTATGAGGATATTAGTCGTTAACATTCAAGGATTTAGAAAAAAATGTTTACTTTTTTGGTATATAAATCCATGATTGCGCAATTTTCACATGTGAAATTATGAGGATGTTAATTGTTGACATTCAAGGATTTAATATAGAAAAAATAATTTTGCCTCTTTTTTGTCTAAAAATCCACGATTAAACAATCCTCACATCTGAAATTATGAGGATATTAGTCGTTAACATTCAAGGATTTAGAAAAAAATGTTTACTTTTTTGGTATATAAATCCATGATTGCACAATTTTCACCTGTGAAATTATGAGGATATTAATTGTTGACATTTAAGGATTGAATATCCATATCCATATCTCTTATCAAATTTTTACATTCGCAATTATGGGGATGTTAGTTCTTAGATTCAAGGATTTACTTTTTAAGTAGGTAAAGCCTACGACCGTTTTTTTTACTCTGACGAGAAATTTTCTTTGTCTCAGCCTATTAGTGCAGTTCCCTATCGATCGACTGGCTAAAATCGATTTTTGACTAATTGAAAACTTTTTATATTTGGTAGTTCTAAGGTAATGACCACTGAGTAGTACATACACTCTCTGAAAAACTGTTTTGCGTGTCACTACCATCGCGTTACAATCACGTTACCATCGCACTACCACCGCCGCCCCTATGATTTTACGTCTGAATTTTCCGTAATTCAAGGCAAAAACTTTTAAAAAATGAATGCAAATGTGAAATTATGAGAATATTAATTGTTGACATACAAGGATTTAATATAGAAAAAAGAATTTTGCCTCTTTTTTTTCTTGTCTAAAAATCTTACATTTCAAATTATGAAGATATTAGTTGTTAACATTCAATGATTTAATGTAGAATTTTTTTTTTTACTTTTTTGGTCTAGAAATCCTTGATTACACAATTTTCACATATGAAATTATGAGGATATTAATTGTTGACATTTAAGAATTTAATATCCATATCCATATCTATTATTAAATTTTACTTCCGAAATCATGAAGATGCTAGTTCTTAAATTCAAGGATTTACTTTTTAATTAGGTAAAGCTACGACTTTTTTTACTCTGACGAGAAATTATTTTTTGTCTCAGCCTATTATTGCATGAAAAGTACAGTAGGTAAACTAAAAGAGGTATGTTCAATATGAGAATCAGATTTGCGGTTCCCTATCGATCGATTGGCTAAAATCGGTGTGATTATACATAGTATTTTTAATTAATTGAGAACTTTTTGTATTTGGTAGTTCTGAGATAGTACTGAGTAGTATATAGACTCTCTGAAAAATCGTTTTACGGGTCGCTACCATAGCGTTATCATCGAGCTGCTATCGCGTTTCGATCGCGTTGTCATCGCGTTACGATCACGTTACCATCGCGCTACCACCGCCCCTATGATTTCACATCTGAATTTTCCGTAATTCAAGGCAAAAACTTAAAAAATGCATGCCGACAAGCATTTAACTGAAATATTTTATTAAAAATCTATATAACATAATAAATTTCGAGAATTCATGCCGACATGCCTTTATTCATAGAATACCTACATAAATTGATGATTTTACGATAGTAATTTTAAAATATATTTTGAATTGTTTTGAGTATTCTGTTTTATTGTAATAGTAAGTAACTGAGTTTGAGTCAGCTGATAGGAGACGTTATGTGATAAATTAACTAGTTTACGAATGAATATTGAGATGGAAAGTAAAAACTACTTAAAACGATTTATTTCTATTATTACACACAACTTCTGAAATGACTCATATCGAGAGCGTCATATTCGCAACATCTGGTGTAAACCGATTTTCACGCAGCCCTACCAAGGTGAAAAGACCACAGCCATAATTTGCAAATATTTCGTTCATGTTTAACCAAATACCGCTTCTAAAGCTTATATTTTTAATATTGCCTCCTTTGTTTCGGTTTAATGTTATTATATTGTTTAGAATACAACATTTGAAATACTCATATTGTTAGGTTCGGTTTTCTTTTACATAATATTTACTGATTCGAGTTTCCTTTGCATTT
The DNA here is from genome assembly GCA_963991005.1 of Barypeithes pellucidus. Lineage (NCBI taxonomy): Eukaryota > Metazoa > Arthropoda > Insecta > Coleoptera > Curculionidae > Barypeithes > Barypeithes pellucidus. The sequence continues at coordinate 64,079,478 of OZ022557.1, forward strand.
TTAAAGTTTAAACTGTCCACACCTGCTGATTTAACCCGTTTTTCTCGCATAACTCTACCAAGGCTAGAGGACCATAACTCAAAAACATATTTTTAATATTAATATTTCTTCTTTATTAAGGAACTACAACATATTCTATGAAAAAAGCGAGAAATAACTTTAAAAGTTTGAGTCGAAGAGGCGTGATAATTATTCCATATTCCGCTTTTTTCCATTTGACTAGTTATTTTTTCTGATTATACATATATGTCATTGGTTTTCAGAGAAATTATCGTAAATTATGATATTTTGAGCAGGAGGTATTATCACCATCAGTTCCAGCTGTGAATAATATAGGCACTTGTAACTCTTTAAACTTTGCATGTCTAATATAATTCCATGTTTTTTAATACTGAAAATTGGTAAGTGTATAAGGCCACAGCCAGGAATCGAACCAAGGTCTCTGAATTATTTTACATTATTCAGCGCTAGTCCAGTTAAGCTACTGGAGTTTAGCATTAGCATTAGCATTAATGTTTTATACGACTGAAAAAATAGCTTGATATTCAGAATATCCGAAAATTGAACAGAAATAAATATTACGGGAATGCAAACAAACACATAAAGTCTAATTTTCCATTGAGGTGATTTAAATCAATAAAATCTTTTAAATCAATACCTTATGTTTATTCTTCCAAATGTCCAAAGATTGATAAAGAAATAAATAAAATGCCGCCTAGGGTGACTTCGATACTGAGAACCTTGCTAACATGAAACGATCGACAATCAGTGTTCATACTATTAGAAAAAGTATCATCATTTTACATATTTCTCTAAATCACATCAATGGGCAAATAATGACTTCACCTAGTTTATTTAAAAAGAAGTAAAATTTTCGTTTTAATTCATTAGATAAAATCTAAATAGACCATCATGTTTAGTTTTAATGCGAAGATTACATAGTTTGCAAGTGATTATACATAATATTTTTTAACTAGCTTGAAACGTTTTTGTATTAGGAATGTACTAAATCAAAGGCTTAATGAGAGGTACTATTGTTTTTCAGATTTGATTTGTGTACATTATTTCTCTCTCATTGTGAATATCATTCGAACACACACTGATTGACGACAATTATTGTACAGGTGAAACCTTTTCTACTAAGCTAATGTAATGTACTGTAAATTTTACAATTTCCACATTATTACAAGCTAGGTGGCGTTTTTAATTTAAATTACAGAGACTATGGAATAAAATGTTAATTGATTAGACAATTAACGTATACCTACATTTAAAAGTTCCAGATGTGCCTAGATATAAAACTTTAATTCCAGTTTACGTAGTAGGATTTATTACATGAAGTCAAACAAATACGTAACTTTGACGTGATTTAATCAATAAAAATGATCTAATATTTATTTTTTGTCGAACATTGGTAAATAAATAAAATAGTGTCAAGGATGACTTCGATATTGAGAAGCTGTCCGATAGGAAATTCAGTCATCCAGTGTCCAAATTATTAGGAATTTCATCGATTTGTGAAAAAATGGCGGCTGATGGCAAATTTTGCTTTACTATCAGTGCACGGGACCATAAGAATAGCCTGACTGGTGTCATTTAACGGGGGTTAGTGCTTTTTGCCATCACCCGCCATTTTAAATCATGTAATTTGGAATCCCTTTAGAGGAAACTATCATCGTTTTTTAATTCGTGAATTTCTACAATAAAAATAAATGGGGACTAGACATAAACATATCATGTGGCTGATCTCTACCTATTTCTTTTCGAAAATGGTCGCATTTACCCTTATATATATATATATATATAATACTAATAATAATACAAGAAAAGTAGGTACAAACTAGATTATTAGATAGCTGTTACAAGTTCGTGGTATGTTTATTCTTACATAATTTTGTCTTTTACTGTACGTGTATACATACTTAATTCTAGAGGTATTGTTTTTTTTTAGTCTGAATTTGCTTTTTTGACTAAATAACTCTGAAAATGGGGTTCGGGATACAAAACAATGAATTATTTCTTCACCGACAATGAGCGACGTCACGTATTTTAATGATTTTTTTGTGATTTTGTTCGGATTCTGTATCATATTTAATTTATATAAAATATATAACCATTCATTCTACCTAAATGCGATTTACATTTTTAATATTGAACAAATTTTTCTCATGATAATTTGTTAGTGATTTCCATCCCCTTTATTATTACAACTTGTAGTTAGAATTGGTCTCTATTGACATAAATATACGCTGAAAATTACATGCGATCCGACATTCTTTCGTCGTAACTGGCTTTTTTGGTCTAATAACCCTGAATAGGGGATTTGGGACACAAAGGAAAAAAAAAATATTTCATCACCACCAATAAGCGACGTCACGTATTTTAACGAAATATTTTTTATTTTTTTTTTTTGATTTTGTTAGGATTCCGTATCAATATTTAATTTATTTAAATTATTTTACCCTTCATTCTACCCAATGTCGATTTACTTTTTGATGGTGATTTCATTCCCTCTATTATCACAATTTTGTTCGGGTTTGTTCGGAGTCAGAATGGTCTATTTTGACATAAATATACCCAGAGAATTACATATAACTCAATATTTTTGTTAGAAACTGGCCTTTTTCGCCTAATAACCCTGAATAAGGATACAATAGAACAAGAATTTTATTGATTTTGTTAGGGTTCTGTATCAACATTTAAGTAATTTAAAATATTTTACCCTTCATTCTACCCAATATCGATTTACTTTTTTATCGGGATAATTTGATGGTAATTTCATTCCCTCTCACTCTAGTACAGTTTTTAGTCAGAATTGACCTCTTTTGACATAACGGAACACTTTTTAGTCGGAATGGGCTTTTTGACCTAAACAAGCCTGAAAAAGGGGATTCGGGATACAAAACAAACAAATTATTACCTTGGCAACCCACGTGGGCACGTATTATTTTACTACCTTGACTTTGACCTTGAAAATTTTCCTTAGCATTGAATGAGGCCAGGTGTCCTCTAACTTCACATGATATTTTCAATAGGATTTACTAGCCTATGTGTGCTACGTCATTATTGTGACTTGAACGTCTAGAAGCAATCCTATACGCGAGCAAGTGGCTTTTTTGATCTAAATTAATCCAAAAAATTACCCACCGACCTTTTTTAGTCGAAATTGTCATTTTTGACTAAATAACCTTAAAATGGGATTCGGGACACAATAGAACAAATTATTTCTTCATCGACAATAAATGACGTCACGTATTTTAACAATATTTTTTTTGGTTTTGTTAGGATTCCGTATCAACATTTAATTTATTTAAAATATTTAACCTTCATTCTACCCAATGTCGATTTACTTTTTGATGGTGATTTCATTCCCGTATTATTACAATTTTTAGTCAGAATTTTTCTATTTTGATCTAAATATATCCAAAAAAATTACAGTTTTCTGGCCGGAACTGACATTTAGGCCTAATAACCCTGAATCAGGGATTTGGGACACAATAGATCAAATTAATTGTTCACCGAGAATAAGTGACGTCACGCAATTTATTGATATTTTGTTGATTTTATTATGTTCTGTATCAATATTTCTTTTATTTAAAACATAAAGTAGAAGTTCCTATTATCGACACCTTAAGAACATTGGAAAACTTTACTTTACCTTAACAAAAAAACTATGGAAGATATATGGTTTTTAAATACAGTCGGAATAGTTTCGACATTGTTGAAAAGGCGAAAATTATTGCAATTTTTGACATTTTTAAGCTAAGTTGAATGTTTATGCTAAAATCGACCTAAATGTAGCCTATAACCAACAACCAATTATCGGCATGGACGCCGATGATAGTCTAAATAATTAATTTGAATACACCCATTATCGGCATCAGCAAAATAAATGAAAAACTATAAAACAGTTTTTGAGCACCAACTATTGAAAACAAGAATATCCGATATAAACAAAACAATAAAATGTTAATAGGAATCAATAAACAGAAAAAATATTATGTTGAAGCTTGCCCGTGTCTTAGGACGTGTGATAAGAAATGACTCGCACAACGGTTTGGCGCGAAGTCATCCATATAATATCGACAACTGTCATTCAACCAATGACCGTTCGTCTTTGCAACAACATAGATAAAAGTTGTACGATTTACCTACAAGTATTTTACTTAACTTTCTAGCTATACAAATCTTATTTTTTCAGCTCATTACTTAATGAATTGGGATAGTCAGCCTTCGTCCCGGTACCTTAAAACATATTATTGGATCCCCTTCATTTGACCCAATATCGATTTACCTTTTTTTAAATTAACAAATTTATCATTACATGTCACTCATGACTCTTAAATGCACCTCTAGATTAACCGTAATATCCTTTCTAAGCTAATTCATTGAATATCGAAGGTTAAATAGAAACGGATCGATGCAAAAATCTGACAACTTATTGGAGACAATCGCATGGTTAAAACAGATTTCGGTCTATCTCAGACATACCGTGATGGATATCCGTGTGATATAAAACGAAGTGGCTGCGCTGAAATCATGTCGATTTTGGAATTCATGGCATTATGAATTGTCATATATATCCGTCTTTCTTAGTTCGAAATTCAATATCTATAGTAAATACAGTGTCACCATTAAAGTCCGCACCATATGGAACTTTTTTTTATTAATGAGGTTAGTTAAAATTAAATTTCGGCAATCGTTTTTGCTTCAAATTAGACTAAAAATTATATAATCAAATGTCACCATCTGTCATTCGGTATCTGTCAAAAATTACATTCTAATCAAAAAATGCTGAAAAATGGCATTGTTTTACCGAATTTCAAAAAATTTTATTAGAAAAAGTTGTTTCTAGTACAATTCTTGGCCTAAATACAAAGTTTCAGTTTTCTAGCTCAAAGTTGATTTTTTTGCCATTTTTTCTAATTAACTTTGTTTTTATTTAATGTAAGTTCGCTTAATGGATATTAAACTATTTGCTTATACCATACTCAATATTTTATTTAGTTTGTATGAGCTTTTTTTTACTAGAATGCCATTTTTTTTCGAAATTTAAAATTAGAGGCAAAAAAATTTGACACAGGTGGTGCAAAGTTATCCTAATTTAAAAATTTTAACAGATAGACGTCAGATATTCCATTTTTTTGATAGTACATACACCTAAGAAGTTTAAAAAACTTATAATAAAATTCCCAGATGTCAGATTAGTTCAAAATTTAGACACATTTTCTTTTTATCCACAATAAAATATGAAGGCAATTTTGAATTTTATAAGTAGGCTATGGAAAAAAACGAATTAGAGTGCCGAATAAATAAAAGAAATGTCATAAATGTGAATATTTTCGCAAGTTATAGTTTTCAGTGTTATCACCAATGTTGTCCATTCAAGAAAAGATAGAAATTGTCTTAATTTGTGGAGAGAATATGCCTCACCGGCAAGTATCTGCCATTTTTAATGAGAGGCATCCAGAAAAAAATTTGCAGCATAGCACTGTTTCAAGAATAATGTCAAAATTTAGAGAAACTGGATCTGTTCGAAATAATTTTAAGAAACCTCATGCGGCAAGTAAATACGATGAAGCAGCACAACTTGATGTTTGTTTAACTGTTATTGACCACGGTCAAACTAGTGTAACCAAGATAAGTGATGAAGAGGGAAAGCGTTAGAAAAATTCTTCAGAAAAATCGATTTCGGGCATATGAACCCAAGTTTATAAACACATTAAAAGAACGCGATTTTGATATCCGACTTGATTTTTCGTTTTGGTATCAGGGACAATATGAGGAGAATATTCTTTTTCCATACAAGATATTATGGATAGATGAAGCCACTTTCTCTTCGAATGGAACCGTGAGCTCACAAAATTGCCGATGGTGGTCCCCTTCACAATTGAATGTCGCGACCAGTATCATTTTAAAACCAATGTTTGGTGTGGAATTTTGAAAGATGAGCTTATTGGACCATACTTCTTTAGAGCAAACTTAACTGGTGAAAGGTACCTGAATTTTCTTGATAACGAGATTACCGAAGTTTTGGATAACATGCCCTTACACCATAGACATAACTTATGGTATCAGCTTGATGGTGCACCCATACATCAAACTGTAGCAGTGAAAGAACGCATAAACCAATTATTTCAAAACAGAGTTATAGGGCGTGATAGAGAATGTCACTGGCCACCCAGGTCGCCTGACATAACCCCACTAGACTTTTTTCTGTGGGGATATCTTAAGCAGAAAGTTTATAAGAATCGACCGTTTAGAAATATCGAGCATTTGGAACAAACGATAGGACAGTGTTGTGCCGATATAAGACCAAGCTTTTTACAAAATGCTGTCAAAGACGTTTATAGACGGACGGGTGTTTGTATAGAGCGAGAAGGACGTCACACTGAAATGTGAAATTTATATTGCTTTTGTGTTACCTATTTAAAATGATTAAAGTTCCTTTTTGTTCCTTTTAATAATAATGATAGTTTTAAGTATAAAATAAAATTTTTATCAAATATTTAGATGTATTTGTCATTTGAAAAACGAAACATCTGACGTCTATCTGTTAAAATTTTTAAATTAGGATAACTTTGCACCACCTGTGTCAAATTTTTTTGCCTCTAATTTTAAATTTCGAAAAAAAATGGCATTCTAGTAAAAAAAAGCTCATACAAACTAAATAAAATATTGAGTATGGTATAAGCAAATAGTTTAATATCCATTAAGCGAACTTACATTAAATAAAAAAAAAGTTAATTAGAAAAAATGGCAAAAAAATCAACTTTGAGCTAGAAAACTGAAACTTTGTATTTAGGCCAAGAATTGTACTAGAAACAACTTTTTCTAATAAAATTTTTTGAAATTCGGTAAAACAATGCCATTTTTCAGCATTTTTTGATTAGAATGTAATTTTTGACAGATACCGACTGACAGATGGTGACATTTGATTATATAATTTTTAGTCTAATTTGAAGCAAAAACGATTGCCGAAATTTAATTTTAACTAACCTCATTAATAAAAAAAAGTTCCATATGGTGCGGACTTAAATGGTGACACTATATATTTATAATCCTACACAGACAAATAAAACACTTTTTTTCATGCGAATCGTTTTTACATCCGACTTGCCCATAAACTTGAGGGGATATTACCTAGGTAGTTTAAAGTTTCGTTAAAAACAGAACCCACAACGATTTAGCATGTTGTATTGTCCGTATCTTTGCGACTCCCCGCTTGGTTTATCTCTTCATTATGAGAAAGGTTTAATATTGGTTCGTTCAAGGATCTAAGTATTTTCGTTTAAGCTATTATGTACAAGTAAAAATTATCTAATATTCATTTTTCCTATGTATTTGACATTGATAAAAAATATTATGTGTACAAATTAGTAGAAAAAAAGTAGCAATTTACTCTGCTTTAATACACACCAAAAATACACACTACTTTTATAGCGTGTCCCTTTACTTGAGTGACAATACCAAAAAGGTTAATTTATTTTGTCTTAAAGCAATCTATGGACTGAACGAAGCAGTCTTGGAAATAACTGAACTTAACTTATTGCCGGTGATGAAATAATTTGTTCTATTGTGTCCCGAATCCCATTTTAAGGTTATTTAGTTAAAAATATTCAGTTCAACTAAAAAATGTCGGTATGTAATTTTTTGGATTAATTCATTCAATGCTAAGGAAAATTTTCAAGGTCAAAGTCAAGGTAGTAAAATAATACGTGCCCACGTGGGTTGCCAAGGTAATAATTTGTTTGTTTTGTATCCCGAATCCCCTTTTTCAGGCTTGTTTAGGTCAAAAAGCCCATTCCGACTAAAAAGTGTTCCGTTATGTCAAAAGAGGTCAATTCTGACTAAAAACTGTACTAGAGTGAGAGGGAATGAAATTACCATCAAATTATCCCGATAAAAAAGTAAATCGATATTGGGTAGAATGAAGGGTAAAATATTTTAAATTACTTAAATGTTGATACAGAACCCTAACAAAATCAATAAAATTCTTGTTCTATTGTATCCTTATTCAGGGTTATTAGGCGAAAAAGGCCAGTTTCTAACAAAAATATTGAGTTATATGTAATTCTCTGGGTATATTTATGTCAAAATAGACCATTCTGACTCCGAACAAACCCGAACAAAATTGTAATAATAGAGGGAATGAAATCACCATCAAAAAGTAAATCGACATTGGGTAGAATGAAGGGTAAAATAATTTAAATAAATTAAATATTGATACGGAATCCTAACAAAATCAAAAAAAAAAATAAAAAATATTTCGTTAAAATACGTGACGTCGCTTATTGGTGGTGATGAAATATTTTTTTTTCCTTTGTGTCCCAAATCCCCTATTCAGGGTTATTAGACCAAAAAAGCCAGTTACGACGAAAGAATGTCGGATCGCATGTAATTTTCAGCGTATATTTATGTCAATAGAGACCAATTCTAACTACAAGTTGTAATAATAAAGGGGATGGAAATCACTAACAAATTATCATGAGAAAAATTTGTTCAATATTAAAAATGTAAATCGCATTTAGGTAGAATGAATGGTTATATATTTTATATAAATTAAATATGATACAGAATCCGAACAAAATCACAAAAAAATCATTAAAATACGTGACGTCGCTCATTGTCGGTGAAGAAATAATTCATTGTTTTGTATCCCGAACCCCATTTTCAGAGTTATTTAGTCAAAAAAGCAAATTCAGACTAAAAAAAAACAATACCTCTAGAATTAAGTATGTATACACGTACAGTAAAAGACAAAATTATGTAAGAATAAACATACCACGAACTTGTAACAGCTATCTAATAATCTAGTTTGTACCTACTTTTCTTGTATTATTATTAGTATTATATATATATATATATATATATAAGGGTAAATGCGACCATTTTCGAAAAGAAATAGGTAGAGATCAGCCACATGATATGTTTATGTCTAGTCCCCATTTATTTTTATTGTAGAAATTCACGAATTAAAAAACGATGATAGTTTCCTCTAAAGGGATTCCAAATTACATGATTTAAAATGGCGGGTGATGGCAAAAAGCACTAACCCCCGTTAAATGACACCAGTCAGGCTATTCTTATGGTCCCGTGCACTGATAGTAAAGCAAAATTTGCCATCAGCCGCCATTTTTTCACAAATCGATGAAATTCCTAATAATTTGGACACTGGATGACTGAATTTCCTATCGGACAGCTTCTCAATATCGAAGTCATCCTTGACACTATTTTATTTATTTACCAATGTTCGACAAAAAATAAATATTAGATCATTTTTATTGATTAAATCACGTCAAAGTTACGTATTTGTTTGACTTCATGTAATAAATCCTACTACGTAAACTGGAATTAAAGTTTTATATCTAGGCACATCTGGAACTTTTAAATGTAGGTATACGTTAATTGTCTAATCAATTAACATTTTATTCCATAGTCTCTGTAATTTAAATTAAAAACGCCACCTAGCTTGTAATAATGTGGAAATTGTAAAATTTACAGTACATTACATTAGCTTAGTAGAAAAGGTTTCACCTGTACAATAATTGTCGTCAATCAGTGTGTGTTCGAATGATATTCACAATGAGAGAGAAATAATGTACACAAATCAAATCTGAAAAACAATAGTACCTCTCATTAAGCCTTTGATTTAGTACATTCCTAATACAAAAACGTTTCAAGCTAGTTAAAAAATATTATGTATAATCACTTGCAAACTATGTAATCTTCGCATTAAAACTAAACATGATGGTCTATTTAGATTTTATCTAATGAATTAAAACGAAAATTTTACTTCTTTTTAAATAAACTAGGTGAAGTCATTATTTGCCCATTGATGTGATTTAGAGAAATATGTAAAATGATGATACTTTTTCTAATAATATGAACACTGATTGTCGATCGTTTCATGTTAGCAAGGTTCTCAGTATCGAAGTCACCCTAGGCGGCATTTTATTTATTTCTTTATCAATCTTTGGACATTTGGAAGAATAAACATAAGGTATTGATTTAAAAGATTTTATTGATTTAAATCACCTCAATGGAAAATTAGACTTTATGTGTTTGTTTGCATTCCCGTAATATTTATTTCTGTTCAATTTTCGGATATTCTGAATATCAAGCTATTTTTTCAGTCGTATAAAACATTAATGCTAATGCTAATGCTAAACTCCAGTAGCTTAACTGGACTAGCGCTGAATAATGTAAAATAATTCAGAGACCTTGGTTCGATTCCTGGCTGTGGCCTTATACACTTACCAATTTTCAGTATTAAAAAACATGGAATTATATTAGACATGCAAAGTTTAAAGAGTTACAAGTGCCTATATTATTCACAGCTGGAACTGATGGTGATAATACCTCCTGCTCAAAATATCATAATTTACGATAATTTCTCTGAAAACCAATGACATATATGTATAATCAGAAAAAATAACTAGTCAAATGGAAAAAAGCGGAATATGGAATAATTATCACGCCTCTTCGACTCAAACTTTTAAAGTTATTTCTCGCTTTTTTCATAGAATATGTTGTAGTTCCTTAATAAAGAAGAAATATTAATATTAAAAATATGTTTTTGAGTTATGGTCCTCTAGCCTTGGTAGAGTTATGCGAGAAAAACGGGTTAAATCAGCAGGTGTGGACAGTTTAAACTTTAAAAATGCAAAGGAAACTCGAATCAGTAAATATTATGTAAAAGAAAACCGAACCTAACAATATGAGTATTTCAAATGTTGTATTCTAAACAATATAATAACATTAAACCGAAACAAAGGAGGCAATATTAAAAATATAAGCTTTAGAAGCGGTATTTGGTTAAACATGAACGAAATATTTGCAAATTATGGCTGTGGTCTTTTCACCTTGGTAGGGCTGCGTGAAAATCGGTTTACACCAGATGTTGCGAATATGACGCTCTCGATATGAGTCATTTCAGAAGTTGTGTGTAATAATAGAAATAAATCGTTTTAAGTAGTTTTTACTTTCCATCTCAATATTCATTCGTAAACTAGTTAATTTATCACATAACGTCTCCTATCAGCTGACTCAAACTCAGTTACTTACTATTACAATAAAACAGAATACTCAAAACAATTCAAAATATATTTTAAAATTACTATCGTAAAATCATCAATTTATGTAGGTATTCTATGAATAAAGGCATGTCGGCATGAATTCTCGAAATTTATTATGTTATATAGATTTTTAATAAAATATTTCAGTTAAATGCTTGTCGGCATGCATTTTTTAAGTTTTTGCCTTGAATTACGGAAAATTCAGATGTAAAATCATAGGGGCGGTGGTAGCGCGATGGTAACGTGATCGTAACGCGATGACAACGCGATCGAAACGCGATAGCAGCTCGATGATAACGCTATGGTAGCGACCCGTAAAACGATTTTTCAGAGAGTCTATATACTACTCAGTACTATCTCAGAACTACCAAATACAAAAAGTTCTCAATTAATTAAAAATACTATGTATAATCACACCGATTTTAGCCAATCGATCGATAGGGAACCGCAAATCTGATTCTCATATTGAACATACCTCTTTTAGTTTACCTACTGTACTTTTCATGCAATAATAGGCTGAGACAAAAAATAATTTCTCGTCAGAGTAAAAAAAGTCGTAGCTTTACCTAATTAAAAAGTAAATCCTTGAATTTAAGAACTAGCATCTTCATGATTTCGGAAGTAAAATTTAATAATAGATATGGATATGGATATTAAATTCTTAAATGTCAACAATTAATATCCTCATAATTTCATATGTGAAAATTGTGTAATCAAGGATTTCTAGACCAAAAAAGTAAAAAAAAAAATTCTACATTAAATCATTGAATGTTAACAACTAATATCTTCATAATTTGAAATGTAAGATTTTTAGACAAGAAAAAAAAGAGGCAAAATTCTTTTTTCTATATTAAATCCTTGTATGTCAACAATTAATATTCTCATAATTTCACATTTGCATTCATTTTTTAAAAGTTTTTGCCTTGAATTACGGAAAATTCAGACGTAAAATCATAGGGGCGGCGGTGGTAGTGCGATGGTAACGTGATTGTAACGCGATGGTAGTGACACGCAAAACAGTTTTTCAGAGAGTGTATGTACTACTCAGTGGTCATTACCTTAGAACTACCAAATATAAAAAGTTTTCAATTAGTCAAAAATCGATTTTAGCCAGTCGATCGATAGGGAACTGCACTAATAGGCTGAGACAAAGAAAATTTCTCGTCAGAGTAAAAAAAACGGTCGTAGGCTTTACCTACTTAAAAAGTAAATCCTTGAATCTAAGAACTAACATCCCCATAATTGCGAATGTAAAAATTTGATAAGAGATATGGATATGGATATTCAATCCTTAAATGTCAACAATTAATATCCTCATAATTTCACAGGTGAAAATTGTGCAATCATGGATTTATATACCAAAAAAGTAAACATTTTTTTCTAAATCCTTGAATGTTAACGACTAATATCCTCATAATTTCAGATGTGAGGATTGTTTAATCGTGGATTTTTAGACAAAAAAGAGGCAAAATTATTTTTTCTATATTAAATCCTTGAATGTCAACAATTAACATCCTCATAATTTCACATGTGAAAATTGCGCAATCATGGATTTATATACCAAAAAAGTAAACATTTTTTTCTAAATCCTTGAATGTTAACGACTAATATCCTCATAATTTCAGATGTGAGGATTGTTTAATCGTGGATTTTTAGACAAAAAAGAGGCAAAATTATTTTTTCTATATTAAATCCTTGAATGTCAACAATTAACATCCTCATAATTTCATATGTGAAAATTGTGTAATCATGGAGACCAAAAAAGGGATAAATTTTTTTCTATATTAAATCTTTAAATGCTAACAATTAATATCCTCATCATTTCACATGTGAAAGTTGTGTAATCATGGATTTTTAGCCAAAAAGAAAGGCAAATTTTTTTTCTGTTATTAGATCCTTAAATGCCAACAATTAATATCCTCATAGTTTCACATGTGAAAATTGTGTGTCATGGATTTTTAACCAAAAAAGGCAACACTTTTTTATCTATATTAAATCCTTGACGACTAATTTCCTAATCATTTAAGTTGTGAAAATTGGAAAAATGAGCGAAAATACAGCTTTCCTTCAATTTTAGGTAAAAAGTGTATAGGAGTGAAAAGTTGTTTAATGACATTTACTAAATATTACAAGGAACGAAATTTTCTGAGAAATCAATAATAAGAGAGTTTTGGTACGTAATTTTTTTTTTTGAAATTTTTCTCAATATTTGAAAAAATGCGAAAATTTCAGCTTTCCTTCAATTTTAGGTAAAAAGTGCATAGTAGTGAAAAGTTGTTTAATGACATTTACTAAATATTACAAGGAACGAAATTTTCTGAGAAATCAATAATAAGAGAGTTTTGGTACGTAATTTTTTCCGAAATTTTTCTCAATATTTGAAAAAATGCGAAAATTTCAGCTTTCCTTCAATTTTAGGTAAAAAGTGCATATGAGTGAAAAGTTGTTTAATGACATTTACTAAATATTACAAGGAACGAAATTTTCTGAGAAATCAATAATAAGAGAGTTTTAGTATGTAATTTTTTTCGAAAATTTTCCCATATTTTAAAAAATGCGAAAATTTCAGCTTTCCTTCAATTTTAGGTAAAAAGTGTGTAGAAGTGAAAAGTTGTTTAATGACATTTACTAAAATATTAAAGATAATAATCTTGGTTTTCTCTGAGCCTCATCACCCATCTTAAAAAGTATTTTGAATGGTCGTATATGGGCTTTCTCACATGTGCCGTCAACAACACTATTCTACTAAATATAACCAAATTGTGTCTCATTTATGGAAACATTCCTTCATCCCTGCTTCCAAATAATCTATTTTTTTAAATATTATCTACTTATATTAAATTAATTTTACCTAGCGTATATTTGGGAAAATAAAACAAAATATAGCTAAACATAATTTATTTACAATTTAATTTTTAGTCAATTACAATACGTTCATCAATATCATTACTGGAAGTATATGATGTGCCATTATTGTCACCAGTGGCGATTTCATACCCATGGTCACAACCATTAAATTGTTCTTCTTCAATGACATCCATCTTGTCATCATTGTTAGAATTGGCTGCATTATTTCCATTAAAATTTGTGTTCATGCCGTCATCTTGGGGCACCAAACCATAATTTACCAATAAATCAATGGGTATATGTGGCATTTCGAGCAACATAGAACCCAATTCTTCGTCAATCATTGTCCGGCAAAATTCCTCTACACCAATGCCGCCATATAGGAACTTTTGACAAACATGGGCCCCAGCGAAAAAATTGATTGCATCCCTCATGTATTTTCGGTATAAATCCACATCGAATCCGATTGCAAAATTTAAAATATCTTCAGCCATCTGCTGTAGTCTAGTTAATAAATCATAAACATAGGAATCTTGGTTCTCTCTGATAATAGATTCGTCACACATCTTAAATAGAAAATATTTTTAATGCTTATGTATGTGCTTCCTCACATGTGCCATCAGCAACTATTCTATTACATATCCAACTAATACTTAATATGATAAACAATAAAAATATTAAAATTCTTTTAAAAATGTCTATTCCAAACAACCAAAATTTATTAATGCTCTTGTATTGCCTCCTGATGATGCATTTGTACTCTATCCCAAATACGTCAAAATATATTTATCACCTGACATATTCATATCATCAATAAAAATCTCAGTAAATGCATCAGCTACACGCTTAGGTAGAAATGTTTGAAATGTCACATCATTCCATTGATCGTATAATGTAGCAACAATAGTTTTCCCAAAACGGGTTGTTGTTGGAGTCATTTTTTTAATTACATAACCCATTCCCACCCCCAAGGTTGAAAGCTTTCTGCGCTCCGGAAATTCAAAGTCTTTGTTTATCATATTATTAATTTCACCCAAGGTCTGCTGTGAAATGCTCATTGTTGAAATATGTAATAAAACAATTACCTTCAATAGACACTTTCGTCGGAACACAACACAAACACAATATATCTATTTGCTGTTCAAGGCAGCAGATAATGTTAGCTAGAATGCTAATGTGACTGGTAAAAATGAAATTTATGGAAATATTCAAGGTCAAAATTAACAGAAAGGTGGTGTGGGGTGGTAGTCGCACACCTGCATCAAATACCCGCCTGCGTTCAAGGTCACACCAACAACATATGCCCACGTTGGCAACCAAGGTCATACGCAATAGAACACCTGCACATATTCAAGGACAATAACACCACCCAAGGTCAATGGGCTAGTAAATATTATTAAAAATATTTGAAGGTCAAGTGACATCAGATGTACCCACGTGTAAGGTAGCCCACAAAATAATAAATAAATTCGTCAAGGTCACGAAAATGACGTAGCACACATGGGCTAGTAAATATTTCAAGGTCAAGATACATCAGCTTCTGATGAGCAGATCAACGCTAAGGGAATATTTCAAAGTCGATGTAGTAAAATAACACATGTCCCCGTGGGATATTAACAGCACGTCACAAGGTCATGGTCAAAGTCATATGACAATGAAAAGACACCTGGTCACGTATACAATAACTTCAAGGTCACACAACAAACACCTGCATCGTTCAAGGTCAAAGACAAGGTCAAACAACAACAATTGCCCACCTGGACGGTCATACTTCAAGGTCACACAACAAAATAACACCTGACATCGTTCAAGCGAAATTGTTCAAGGATATTTCAAGGTCACACGCAATAGAACACCTGCACACATTCAAGGTCAATAACACCACCCAAGGTCAAATGAACACCTGAACACGTGGGTGGCCAAAGTCATATGACGTCACAAGGTGAAATTAAGAACACCTGCACACATTCAAGGTCAATAATACCACCCAAGGTCAAATGAACACCTGCACTCTTCGACGGTCAAGGTCGTATGACGTCAGAGGAGTGGGGGGTGAATCGGAATTGGCTTACTTCTACTACTGAATATCTTGTCAGTTTTGCTCTAACTTTAATATTTAAAAAAAGTTTCAGTTTTTTTTTAAATAACTCAAAACTCAAACATCTTACCACAACTTTTTGTGTGGCATATTGTTAGTGCTTTGATTGGGATACTTTTTCCCCATCGAAGTTGTATCTGTTACCATTAAACAGATCCCCATACGGGTCCTCCTTATCTTGGGTAGTATTTTGAATTCAAATATTTTATATTTACATTCCAAGAAGTTAATATTAATTTACTTATTTTTATTTTGTTGGAGTAACTTTGGCAAAGTACAAAAGTTTCTTCCCTTTATGATGTACTTAACTAAAACCTCGTTCCTAAAAGCTGGTTAATGCAGAAGATCTAATTAGAGAATAGAAATTCCAACTTTAGTACGATTTAATTAAAATCAATATGAGCTAACTAATTTTGTGTTTACTTTAGTTGACATTAGTTTTAGTACAGATGTTAATACATATAAAAATAGTTCCTAAATTATAATAATTATTTGAAAGAGATATACGTCATAAGGATCCTAATGATGATCTTGCGACAAGCCTGAATATACAGAGTGTTCCTTAATGACGTGTCAATTATTCAAAGTGTGATTCCTTAGTTCATTTCATATGAACATACAGTATGTAAGCGAACGTATACAGGGTGATTGTAGGTGGATAGCCTATTAGGAGTTTATGACTAGTTAACGGATCACTTTGAACATTTATATAAGGCTCTTTTAAAAATATTTTCAGCCGTGCAGTGTTGCCGCGTCTACTAGAAAATATTAGAAACTTTGATAATTTAAATAACACCCTATGTATTATTTTTTTTAGAATCTCAACTAATTTCTTACTTAAATTTTCCTATACCTATCTGTTATCGATCTCGAAATAATAATTAATGTGATACTCACTGCTTTATGCCAAGTTGTAAAATCTAAACTAAAATAACAAAAGAAATAATAACAAACATTATTTTTTTAAAAGCCACCATTTTGTTTTGGGTACGAATAGGGACACAATATTCTGGAATCTCAAAGTACTCGATGGGACCCTTAAAATGATGTGTCGCAAGCCCCTACTTTCTAATACATTTTTTTATCAACATGGCGCCCATCCGCCATTTTGAATTTGAGCACTATGAAATATGCAAGAAAGTGTAGCTTTCTCATTCCTACTATACTATTCCAAGTTGTATTTATTTTTCAAACACGGTAGATGAAATAAAGAATAATAAAATCATAACTATGCAGTTTTTAAAGCGCCGCCATTTTGTTTTTGGTGCGAATAGAGTAGTAATATTGTGGCATCGTAAAGTTCTCGATAGGACCTTCAAAATGATGTATCGCTCTTCCTGTTTAATTTTTTTACCAAGATGGCGCCCATCCGCCATTTTGTATGTACTAAATTGGGAAAAATATTGAAGTTACCATAACGTCTTTGATCTTAAGTGTAGAAAAATTAGCTTCCACGTTAAATTTTCTAACATCCTTTATGTCAGAGAAGCTTGCTTTTATTTTGCGAAGCCCTTAAACCTAATTTTTCCCTCAAATTATCTGTCGTTCCCTCTTCCTATGTCGAATAACAGACCCATATTTCATTATAATAAATGACTCACGTTGTATTTTGGCGAAAAATTGTTTTCTAAAACGACTACCTCAATATTTTCTTTTGCGGATGCGATTTGTCTGCCGTGCGCCATTTCTAAATTGTGTAAACGGGTCAGTGAGAACACCTCTTTGTATAAAATCCATGCGGTTCTTATATTTTGCCGGAAATGATGTTATTCCGGGACAAGTATTAATTAAAGAATTATTTATTTTTGTTTTTCATGAACGAATTATAGTATTATGGTAACTCGAAGTAGTGCGAATCACGTATTATTAGCGATGTTCAGCTTGAGAAATCATTTTTCTTAACCTCCTGTCAGAAATCATTATCATGATATATAATATCATGGTCAATAATAGAGGCATCTGGCAAAGCAGACAACCCGATTACTGCAAATTATTATAATTTGTCAGCAAAAATTCTGTGAAACTTCAAATCATAGGTAACTAACTGATGAATTAATAACTACAGCAAAACTTTGTAGCTAGCTTAGTAGTGGAAAGATAACATATTAACCACGGTTTAAGAAGCTATTATTGCCCTCACGTCTTAAATTTTGGTCAAATTTGATATTTTATAACTTCGATTAGGCTATATTATAACAGGAGTAAATCAAACTGTTGTTTTTTGTCTTAATTTCAAAACACCCTGTAGGAAAATTGAGGCCGATAAGTTTATTTACATACTGATTCTTGTAATCTTTGACTTATTCTAAACATTTCGTTTCTTGATTCATTCCATTATCTCATGTCTGCTGCGAGCTGCAAAATTTTAAATGAAACGCTAATTCGAAGCCTATTTTTATTAAGAAAAACAAACACTAGGTATATCATAAAGTTAATTAACAAAAACAATTTTAATATCGTGTATTTCCTCCTCTCACAGCAATGACAGCTTGCAGTCTTCGTGGCATCGAATGAATAAGGTTACTTATCCTTTCTTGAGGGATAGCCCGATATTCTTCGGTCAGCACCAGTCGTAAGTCTTGCAAGGTTTGTGGTTGTGCAGCACGACGACGAACGGCCCTTTTAAGTTGATCCCAAAGATGTTCGATTGTGTTGAGATCCTGGCTACATGCGGGCCATTCCAATCTTGGAAGTCTAACTTCAGCCAGATATTCGCTCACTACATGTGCAACGTGAGGTCTAGCATTATCATGCATTAATGTAAATTGGTTCCGAATGAAAGGAGCAAATGGAACAACAGCTTCTTGGAGAATTTCCTCAATGTAACGGGGTGCAGTTAAAGCTCCATTTTCAATAACTACAAGATTGGTGCGTACATCGGTAGAAACACCTGCCTAAATCATGAACCGTCAGTCGCAATATTCGCGTACTTAGCCAACGTCGATAATTTTTTACCGAAAGCTTGACATACATTTTATAAAAATAACATCGATTCATTTAAAATTTTGCAGCTAGCAGCAGAAATGAAATAATGGAATGAATCATAAAACGAAATGTTTAGAATACATCACAGATTGCAAGAAACAGTATATAAATAAAATTATCCACTCAATTTCCCTACAGGGTGTTTTGAAATTAAGACGAAAAACACCAGTTTGATTTACTCCTGTGTAATATAGCCTAATAGAAAAATCTTACTTCATAAAATAATTCAGTATAAACACAATAAATGGATCTACAAACTGATAACAAAATCATGAAAATCGCATAAAAAATAAAAAAGTTATAAAATATCAAAAATCATGAAAATCGCATAAAAAATAAAAAAGTTATCAAATATCAAACTTGACCAAAATTTCAGGGTGGTGGAATTTTGTGCCGGCGAGTATATACAAGGTGTCCGGGAACATGTGGGAAATCTCCCGGATATGAAGAAAACACGTGAAAAGAATACTATAGGTTCATATAAACTTCTTTCGTATCGGCCTCCTCTTCGGAGATATGGGCTCCCAAAGAGCACCAATGGAATCAAGTTTTTTACACATAATTATTGAACCACCTGGTATATTTCAATTATTTTTTAATATGATGTATACCAGGTAACACCCGTCAAATTACTACCCAAGAAACTGTTGTGAATTACTCACAGCTGCAGGGACGGACTAGCTGTAACACTCATGGGCCCATGAGAACTTTGGACAATGTTTTTTACATACCTTTACTATTGGCTAAAAATTAAGTACTCTTTATTCATGTCGCTAATCGTAACCGTTTTCGAGAAAACGTCATTTTAATTACATCATGTATTTGGCGTATCTCGGTAAGAGATCCATCTTGGTTCCTATGAAGTGAGTTCCTATGAAGTGATGAACATCAAAATTCCGCTTTTTCATATTTAACCCGTGAGAAGATAGGGGGATCAGTGCAAATAAAATGACGTTTTCTCGAAAACGGTTAGAATTAGCGACATGAATGAAGAGTACTTAATTTTTAGCCAATAGTTAAAGGTATGTAAAGAACATTGTCCAAAGTTCTCATCATACATGGCGTAAAAAAAATGGGCCCATGAGTGTTACAGCTAGTCCGTCCCTGCAGCTGTGAGTAATTCACAACAGTTTCTTGGGTAGTAATTTGACGGGTCTTACCTGGTATACATCATATTAAAAAATAATTGAAATATACCAGGTGGTTAAATAATTATGTGGTTGGTGCTCTTTGGTTTTCTTCATATCCGGGAGATTTCCCATATGTTCCCGGACACCCTGTATAAAGTTCAATTCATGTTCAGGTTTTTTAAATAATAGGCGGCGGCTCTATACGATCATCGCAGCAACAGAAGGTTTTCAGGATGCAATATAGAAAAATGACAATTTCATTTGTAAACCAAAATCTGCTGTTTCGCTAATGCTTCTTTAATGATGCCCGGATGTCGGATTATTCTACATATCTTGTGGGCGTCGCTTTATTTTTGTCCTTCGGGATTTTAATATTGCTGAGGTGTACAGGGTGTCCATTTTTGGGTAGTTTTAAGGGGTATCTCCGTTATTAGTAAAGATAGAATGATGCGGTTTTCGCAGCACCGTGTTGTCAAACAGAAGATGCCGTAATCAGAATTTTTCAAGGCCGCCTTGTTTTTGATATAAGGGATGTTTTTGAGAATTGTGCATTTTAGGACACCCCCCATATCTCGGTTACCCCGTAACGTATCAAAAAGAAATAAAATGTTCTTTTTGTAGTTTTTTACTTAGATTCCAGTGACGTAATCAGATTTTTTTTTCTACATTCAATAGTTTTCAAGGAAAATAAACAAATTTGCTTTTTTTTTAAATGGGTCAACCTATATATTTTTTAATAATATAATTTAGTTTGTAACAAGCTTCTCAAAAATATATAACACTTTATTTTTAGTCTTAGTAAGTAAGGCCCAAAATATACGTTTTTCAAAAATATACCAATTTTTTTTTTGTAGGCTATGACGGATATTAAAAAATACTGGTGTGATTAAATATTAGACCCAAAAATGGAAAATTTATTGAACTCCCTCATAAATATTGCTCAAATTGTTCTCCATTATGCCTTAGACATGTTTCACACATGGTTCTTATTCGCCTTAATGAGTTAAAAATAATAAACGAAAACAGAAAAATTCTGATTACGGCATCTTCTGTTTGACAAAAAAGTAGCAAAGTGCTGCGAAAACCGCATCCTTCTATCTTTACTAATAACGGAGATACCCAGTAAATCTACCCAAAAATGGACACCCTATACGTGGTAAACGCATTACTTGACAAAGAAATGTTATATTTTCGTTAATTTTTCTTTTTTAAAGTAAAACTTCCTTATTCTTGCTTTGTAAATTTGTAACACTGTAAGAGTTGCATGTATGAATATGTTCTTAAAAGAGAAAAAATATATTAGAGAAAGCTGCCTTCATTGCTTATGGGTACTAAACACTAGCACACATGTATGAATTGGTTCAAGTAGTGGTTACTCATAGGGCAACACTAAATAGTCTTTAACGAACAAACTCCCCTCTTTCGTGACTTAAGGTATGATTGTGATGGTCACCGCAGCAGACCTCAGGCTGCGACGCTAGTTTTATACCAAATACATTCTGAACACGGCCACACTGTCGCTTGCCGTCGTACTTCAGTGCCACCGCAGACCGTACTACTGACCAAGAACCAGTTATGCGCTTACTGCTGAGCGATAACAAGTATTTTCAAAAATAAAATAAGTTTCACAGAAGTATGAGGAAGAGAAGTTATTTAACATTATAGCAAGGTATCCAGTTATTTATGGTACAGGACGCGCTAATTATATGAATAACCAAAACATGGCTTCTCTTTACTGTCTCGTATATAATAGCATAATCATCGTCATCTTCTTCCTCTTCCAACAAAAGACACAATATTGTATCGGTAGAGTCTCCAAACAAGTCTGAAGTACTGCTTCCAACACCTCGAAGCAACTGCAAACTGTTTATGCTATAAAAGCAGCAACGATCAACAACACATTCATAATAATGCATAAATAAAGCTTCTGCACTTTTTTGTACGAAGAAAATTCTTACACCGCAAAATTCGGCTAGCGCGTCTGGGTCCTTTAACATTATATAAAGCATTAACTAACGGGAAAACATCAGCACTGTTGCATCGGCTACCTGGACTATGGAGATGCGCAGTGTACGTGTTAAGACTCGGTTTAAGTAGCAGTTCGGGGTAAATTATCCGACATTTGGAAAACATATCCACGGCCCTCTCCAGACAGACCAAGAAGTATGAAGTGCGGCAACACGCACCATGTTTTTGTTTGTTTAGTTATGCTAATTGCTAATATCGCCATTTAGCATTGCATTTTAGTGATATTACTGTATAGTTACTTATTAAAGCGGTGTTTCCTGTGTTTATATAGAGGATATTTAAACACTACAATATTATATGTGTGTTCCTGAAAGTAAGGGGATACACAGAAAATGAGTATTTTAATTATTTGCAACGCTGTGGATTAAGTGTTCCCACAGATATGGTAAAAATGTTTTATTTCATGTGTGTCATATTAGAGAAAATAATAAACGATACCTCCACCGAATATGACTTTCTGAAAACTTATAACCAAAAGATACTTTATGTTACCTAAGTTTCTAGCGCATCCCTGGTTATATTTTTAAAGAAATTCTATTGTCAGGTAGTAAAGAACATAAAATTATTCTATACTATGAATGTTCAATTTTTCCTAACATTTTCTGTAATTTTCTTTTTAAATTCCATCCAGAATAAAAAATACCATAAAGGAATATCAAATATAACAATAGTATCAGCATCAGAGTAGACAACTAACTAACATTTGGCAATAGCGCACAACGTGTCTCTTCACGGCCTTTCTAGAGAATGTCGTGACATAGCTGCCATTGATAGTTAAGCTCCCCTAACAAAATAATTTAAGCGTTGTCATAGTCAGCAGAGGTCACATCAAGTTTTTTAATTAAAAATATTCCGATCGAAATGAAATAGCAGGCCCATTTTCTAGACGTAACCGATATAATTTCTAATTTTTTAAACATATATTGTGCCAGGAATTTTTTATTTTTTTATAAGGTTGTTTGACTTTCCTTTAAACTTTAGAAATGATTTGTAAAAAGAAGAAAGTACTGAGTTCCCCTCTGGATTCAAATAATTCATGATCTAAGATCGTATTGAAGGTCCAAATTCAATGTAATTAAAAAATAAGGAAGTAATGAGTTCCACACTGGATTCAAATAATTCATGATTTAAGATCGTATTGAAGGTCCAAATTCAATGTAATTCAAAAATAAGAAAGTACTGAGTTCCCCAGTGGATTCAAATAATTCATGATTTAAGACCGTATTGAGGGTCCAAATTCAATGTAATTCAACTGGATAACAAACAAATTTAAACCGAGATTGGAAGGTTTATTTCTTTGTTACTTATGACACTAAATTGGCCCACATTTGAAACCTTAAACTGTTTAAGGAATAAATTATTTGGGATTCCACAATCTCCAGACAAGACGGAATCATTAAAATTTGTAAGACTAAGTCTGCACTTTCGCTAATGCTTTTTTAATAATAGTCGGATTTTAAATAACTCTCGTCTTTCGGGCTTCCTCTTTTCTCTATCCTTTTGGAATCTACTTTAGAGAACAAAATTATTTAGTTATTTTAAAAATGTATTTTTATGAAAAACTCTAAGTTTATCGTTGTTTTTAGTTTATTATTGAAAATGGATTCACTTTGTAACTCGATGTAATCAGTGATTACTGGTTCCATTAGTAACTACAGAAAATGTTTCTTTTTCTACAATAGACAGAGATCCATAGCATATCTTGGAAGCATACCATAACACCATCTGAATAAGCGATTTAATATCTGACTGCGATAGGAAATGGATAATTACATTAAATCAAAATATTTCCGTTATTATTATTTTTTTCGATATTTAGTAAACGGTAAATTTTGTTTAAAACTTCACTCTCCATCAAACGGTTATAGAGGATATAGGGCATTCCATTGAAAAAAAAATTGCTAATATCACGTGATTCTGACGTTCAGTGATGTAGCTTCATTTTGAACAGGCTCTATTTCATTACCGGTCTGGAATATCCAGTCTCTCCTCACCTCAGAGATTGTCGCGCGCTTGGTTTCTAAAGTGTTCTGAAATAATATGCCATGTCATGATACTTATTTTATAATCTATTATACTAAACTTTCTCTGTTTTAGGTAAGACTCTGGCCTTCATTTTATTGATAGAAATGGTAAGTGTAAGATTTTAAATATTATTTTATTTGACACATCATATTAACAAAAAATTTTAAATCGTTTGTTCTGGTTTGTAAAGAGAATATATGAATAATTCAATTATCGCTAAAGGAAAATATGCTAATAAAACATTGCCGGGGTTATTCTCAAATGTTTTCTGTCGATAGCCTTTTTTATGTGTACGTTTTTCCTGCGTAATGATTTTAACTTAGCCGAAGGCGCGGATCTGTAATATCGGTGCCCATTGTGGGGTTGTAATTTAGAGCGAACCTTTCCTATTCTTTGGAAATAGCTATATCGCTATGTTACTTGGATGTTTTTAGTTCAAATTTTATATGCGTAGATATATCGTATTCGTAAAATACAACATCAGGTCAGGGATATTGCTTATTTGAGTTGGGATACATTCTTGGTGAAATCAGATTTCCATTGTACGAGAATAAAATAAATATACGAACAAACCCTTAAATTTCACAAGTTTTAATTCAGTTTCCTGACACGTGTTTCGACCTTTTCAGGTCATTATCAAAGGAGTACAAGCAGATACTAAATTCTACGTAGTGTTACAATGGTATTTATATCTTAGTTGTAATCATGCAATATAATTCAAATTACGATCAGTGTCTGTCGGCTTTTCTAAGGTACAGTTCGATATAATTATAGATGGTTTGTTTTTAGGTTTCGGTTACTTTGAATTGAAATTCCACTGTTTTGTTAACGTTTCGGTTTATTATACTAAACCATCGTCAGAACTGTTTATTATAAAGAAAAAAAGGCGTGTAAATAAAATAGAAAGAAGCCATATTTTTGACCGTGTTAGTGATAAATTTCTTATTCTATGTTAGTATAAGTTATGTATAGAATGAAATGGAAAAAGTAGTAATATTTACAAGAATATAATTACATCAGACTAAATTGAAATCTTTACCATCATAAAAATATTAACAGCACCAAATAATTTTAATATATGATTTCCTAAACCCTATATGTAACCATCATTATTAAAAATATAAGCAAACCAAATACCCAAAATGTCTAATGTTAAATATGCATTCCTTTTATTTTATTGTATTTAAATAAGGGTATCATTTAACTGGTTAGCAAAATATTCTTATTTTTGCGAACAGAAAAATGTAATAGGTCAGCCAAAATGGCTAGTTGGCCAATACCGAACTTTGCCGATTATTCAAAACAAACGCAATCCAATGATTTATATTGATAACCATTCTTTTAATATGCAAACCTCTGAAGTAAACTGCTTCTAGACATGTTTTTTTATACTGACCGATTGTATAATCCTGCTGACCAAGTAATCATTTCGCAGCTCGACTGTTAATTAAGCGAACACATGATATTACAAGCGGACTGATATCGGTTAAATTGTTGACAGTTTGTAGCATTTTTTGCAGAACAAGTGGTGCAGCAAAATCTTTTTATGCTGATCAAATGATTTAATGGCTATTTTTTGCTGCGAACCAATTTTAATAACGGGAAATCATTTAATTACTTCTCTTCTTTAAATAATAACCCACCTTACTACTAAATGGTATAACTTAGTTCACGTCCACCGAACAACTAGAAAAAATGTTACCAATTTTAGTGTAAGTTAGTGAAAATTGTACAAGGTATATATTTTTTCATTTCATTCTATACATAACTTATATTAACATAAGATAAGAAGTTTGTCAATAACACGGTCAAAAAAAAACGGTCAAGAAAACAAAATTGTTCGATATAATATTAATTTAAGATACATTTATATCCAACTCTACCTTAGAAAACCCCACAGACACTAACCGTAATTTGAATTATATTACATGTTTACAACTAAAACCATTGTAATACTACGTAGAATTTAGTATCTTTTGAAAATCCTTTGGTAATGACCTGAAAAGGTCGAAACACGTGTCAGGAAACTGAATTAAACTTGTCAAATTTAACAAGTATTTATTTTATTTCCCGCACAATAGAGATCAGAGACTTTCAAGGCCATTTAAACCTTCATAAAAACACATAAAAGTGTTACAATTTTACGTAATTTAAGTAAGACCAATTTCTCATTGAATATAATTTCCAAACCATCTAGGGGTACAATGGTTAATATCTTGATCTTATCACAATGCATTAGACAAATGCAAATTTTCTTTGTCAAAAATGATCTTCAAAACTAGGCACAGGGATATAATGTGTTAGGTCAAGGTTGGCCAACCCGCGGCACGCATGTCATAATGTGGCACGCCGGGTTTTAACAGTGGCACGCGAAGATAAATTTGAAAAATAAAAAAAATATATCTTCAGGAACTTCCTGAAAATCCTGAAACCCTACTCATACGCTATTGAATACAACTGCGCCAGAAAGTACTGTACAGGGTGGCCAACTAAGCGAGGTAAGCGGCCATATCTCGGAAACCGTTCACCGTACAGCTTTCGGAAAAAAATATTTATAGGAAAAGTTGCCAAGAGAAATTGTTGGAAATTATTTGCAAGTTTGTAGGCCGGCCGCTAGGGGGCGTAACACGAATAGTAATTTGTTGCCAGTCGATTTCTCTACAATTGGCATAGGTAAGGTATATTGATAATACTTATAAATAATTCTCACTTGTATCGTGAACAACTTTGCTTAAACACTTTTTTCTCTAGCCCTGCAAATAAAGTGGTGGGGGTAACGCAAACATCGATTTGTAAAAAATGCAATATCTCAGGAACGCATCATCTGAAAATATTCAAATTGGTGTTATTTGAAAGAGCTCTTCTTGCTTTATAAGCTATACTTCAAGCAATGTCTATGTCATTTTTACTGTAGTCACTAGATGGCGCTTTCAACAGATTTAACGTATTTATCGTTTTTCTCGAAAAACTTAAATGCAATGGTAAATATGTTATTACACCAGTGCAGAGAGGAATAAAGGCCAGAGCAAACGGTGAAAACCGCAAGTTCCTATCTTTTTTCTAACCGGAGATATCAATGAAAAATTAATTTATATCCTACTAAATCTCCCGCCGGTACTTACATATGTTGCAAAAAATAAGAAGGCTTTGGAAACAAAATACATATTATATATAATAGGAGTATTGGGAAGAAACGTTCATTTTATAAACCAAACGAAACATGTTCTAGTGCTTCCTTAAATGCTCAAACTATCTGCCATCCTGGCCCACATATTGTCTGAGCTTTCCTATAGTAGAAAGAACAGCAGCTTCCACTTCCGTTCTTAGCAGGCGAAGAATTGCATTTTGAGGCTACTTTTAATAGCGACGGAAGGGTAAATTTGCATAACACGCATTATTGGGCTACAGAAAACCCTCACTGGATGCGAGAAGTTCAGCACCAAGGAGATTGAAGTGTCAACGTATGGTGTGGCATAATAGGGGGTACAATTATTTTACCCTATTTCTTTGACACCAATCACTAAATGGGAACCTGTTTTTGAAGTTCCTCCTGAATTATATGTTTTATTAGAAGATGTGCCTCTTGAAACCAGGCAAAATATGTTCCTGCAGCTCGATGGCTGTCCAGCACATTTTTTAATTAATGTGCGAGAATACCTGCATGAGACATATCCAGATCGATGGATAGGAAGAGGAAGCCTTTTTCGTGGCCAGCCAGGTCACCTGACTTGACCTGTTTGGAGTTTTATTTGTGGGGACGATTACAAGATATTTTATTCCAAGCTAGGCCTACGACCAGGGAAGATATGAAGAACAAAATCCAAAATGAAATTCTTCGCCTGCCAAGAGCGGAAGCTGCAGTTCTTTCTACTATAGGAAAGGTCAGACAATGTGTGAACAAGGATGGCAGACTTCTTTTGATTTATAAAATGAACGTTTCTTCCCCATACTCCTATTATATATAATATGTATTTTGTTTCCAAAGCCTTCTTATTTTTTGAAACATATGTAAGTACCGGGCGGGAGATTTAGTAGGATATAAATTAATTTTTCATTGATATCTCCGGTTAGAAAAAAGATAGGAACTTGCGGTTTTCACCGTTTGCTCTGGCCTTTATTCCTCTCTGCACTGGTGTAATAACATATTTACCATTGCATTTAAGTTTTTCGAGAAAAACGATAAATACGTCAAATCTGTTGAAAGCGCCATCTAGCGACTACAGTAAAAATGGCATAGACATTGCTTGAAGTGTAGCTAATAAAGCAAGAAGAGCTCTTTCAAATAACACCAATTTGAATATTTTCAGATGAGGCGTTCCTGAGATATTGCAATTTTTGCAAATCGATGTTTGCGTTACCCCCACCACTTTATTTGCAGGGTTAGAGAAAAAAGTGTAAGCAAAGTTGTTCACGATACAAGTGAGATTAATTTATAAGTATTATCAATATGCCTTACCTATGCCAATTGTAGAGATATCGAGTGGCAACAAATTACTATTCGTGTTACGCCCCCTAGCGGCCGGCCTACAAACTTGCAAATAATTTCCAGCAATTTCTCTTGGCAACTTTTCCTATAAATATTTTTTTCCGAAAGCTGTACGGTGAACGGTTTCCGAGATATAGCCGCTTACCTCGCTTAGTTGGCCACCCTGTACAACGATGCGGTTTTATCTCCATTTTGGAGAAGAAGAAAATTAACACATTTCTGCTAGCTACCAAAATCATTAATGAACTATGATTTAATAATTTAAATCTTATTTTGTAAGATCCATTCAGTGCTAGGTTTGATGATTTTGAAGATTTTGGAAATTTGTACCCGAACGAGCAATTTACCAAATTTACATGGTTTGGCTATCAAATATTGTTGTAGGTTTGGTTCAACATATTTTTGTCAACAAATGTTAAATGTTTTCTATTATGAACGTAATAAAATCAAAAATCTATCAAGATTAACTGATATGCAAGTAGAACGCCTTATTTTGTCATCATTTTCAGGAACTACTAATATAGATCACTTTGTAAAAATACTACAAATTCAAAGGCACTCACCGTTTAATAATTATTTAGGTTTGAGTGTTTCAACTTATTAATTTTTATTTTATATATAACCTAACTGACAACCTTTAAAAATGTTTATTATGATAAAATAAAATCTCTACTTTTATTTTCCACAACTCATACATGGAAACATGTGCTATTTGCGTAAAGAATCCAATAATCAGCCAATAAATAACATTTTTCACCTTTCTATATTTTTTAGTATGTTGGAATTAATGGCACTCTTCCCAAGAAGTTTGGCCACTCTTGTATTAGGTGGTCCATCATCTGCTTAAAGGTCCTTGATTCCAAGGAATATAACCCTCGAAAAACATATTCAGCCGATTATAACCTTCCATAAATCGCGCAGATAAATCATCAATAATGATTTATTTAAAAAAATGATCTTCCCTTTAATCCACATACAAAACACAACTTTTTTTATTAGTTTTGTTTGAAAAATTGACCATTAGACATTGGTTATCATTGTCTGCATTAAATGCTTCGTTGGTAAAGGCCAGTGTTTACAATTCTTACATAGCAGATATTTAAAAATTAAGGATAATAGTTACCGTCGAAGTTGTTTGTTAGATAATATAACTGCCATCAAAGCCAGATTTGCTGCCATTCCCATCGATCCCAAGGCAAAGATTAAAGCTGCTTCTGCGGTGCCTCCGGGATGGCACTGAAACACTTTACTGACGTTGGATGTTACGTTTGCACTGCTGCTTCCAAATCGAAGGTTAGCACCGATCATTGCCACTGCTGAACCTAAAACCAACAGTGTTTGTTAGCATTTAGAAAATTATTCATTTTATTCATCTATTTTTCCCATGAATTTGCCACTCTTCATACCAATATGTATTCTATTACATGTTTAGGTTGCTCTATGAGGTATGAAAAATGAAAATATTTAAAACAGGTAAAAATGACCCCGTTAAGTTGACAAATGGTGGACGCATCATCATGAAATTTTTTTTTAATAAAGGTATTGAGTTAAAGGGGATGTTAACTTAACAGGAGCCCAACTAGCAATATTAGTCGCCGCTACGTATTCGCCACTAATAAAGATCTTTATAAGATCCTGCTACCGTTCAGGCACCGCGTTGCTAGCAGAATGGGTAATAATTTTGTATTAACGATTACGTGGCTCCATTGTCGTTGGAACTAACACACTACGTTGCACTACCGTTCCTAGAACGTTCCAAAATCGTAAATGCGTGGTAATTCTAATTTGGTACTTACCACCATCATGCTTTAATTGCTATTTTGATATCTCACTCTTTCTTTCTACTGTATATTTATTCTGTCTCTCATATGGACCTGTATCCAAGCAATATGTTAGTTCATATTTTATGCACTTAACCATAAAATAATATAAATAAGTATACATACATATTTAGACTTGGATTTCGGTATACCCAAGATTCTAAAACCCAAACACGTTTAATTTTTCTGTGAAAAATAATGAGGTTAGATCTAAAAATAACAACGCGTCCTTTTAATGAATAAAATAGAAAAATTTGAAAAGTAATGAAATATAAATATATGTACAGGGTGTACCAAGTAAAGTGGCCTATTAGAAGTATCTCGAGAAATGATTGAGATCTTATTTTTAAAATTTGGTTGTAGCTATAAGAGATGGTTTTCTGCGTTTCTAAAATATTTTGTATGATGCGGTGTTGCCGGATCATACCGAAAGTGGTAGCAACTTCGGAATTTTAAATGAGTTGCCCTATATATTATAATTTTTTTTGAATCTAGGTAAAAATCTAGAACAGTTTTCTGTATAAATCATATACCTATCTTTAAGACTTTGAATTATAAATAATCTTGTGATTTTTTAACGACGTATCGGGACCTGAAAAGAAAATCCAATCTTTTTAGCGGTTACAGCTAGAAAGCTGAAATTTTGACAATAGTTTCACAAGGCCATCAAAATTTTATTATTTTGAACAGTATTTAATTAGCTTTATACAGGGCGTCTCCATAACAATATTTCTGAGGGAGATGAATTATTGCAAAAATCTTCTTTTTTTAAATGGACACCCTGAATTTGATATGTTTTGCTAATAGAGGATGCGTCATTTTAATTTTGTTTATTTATTTATTAATAAATTGCTCATTTGTTAACAATTTTTTACAACAACACAGACATAACGTCAAATGAATTTTCCATTATTTTCTTTCTGAATCCATTCCACAGCCAACTACCAAAAATATATATTTTTTTTAAGATAAGTTTTAAAATTCGCTATAAGTCCGAAAATATTGAAGATAGGTATAGGAACATTTAATATCATTAGATAGAAAATTCGATCCTCCATAAGCAAAACGTATCAAATACATGGTGTCCCATTTAAAAAAAAAAAAGAAGATTTTTGCAATAATTCATCTTCCTCAGAAATATTGTTATGGAGACGCCCTGTATAAAACTAATTAAATACTGGTCAAAATTATAAAATTTCGATGGTCTTGTGAAACTATTGTCAAAATTTCAGCTTTCTAGCTGTAACCACTAAAAAGATATGATTTTCTTTGCAGGTCCAGATACGGCGTTAAAAAATCACAAGATTATTTATAATTCAAAAACTCTTAAAGATAGGTATATGATATTATATAGAAAACCGTTCTACATTTTTACCTAGATTCCAAAAAACATATAATATATAGGGTAATTCATTTAAAATTCCGAACTACCACTTGGTATGATCCGGCAATACCGCACCATCCAAAATATTTTAGAAACGTAGAAAACCATCTCTTATAGCTACAACCAAATGTTCAAAATAAAATCTCATTCAGTTCTCGAGATACTTGATACCACTGTACTTGGTGCACCCTGTATATAAGTATTTTGAAGAGGTAAGCCATTTTGTAAATACCCTAATGCTTAAAAATGACAAAACACAAGTTTTTTATTAGCAAACAAAGCAAGTATTTGGTATTTTACAAAATGGCGTCGCGATTGATCTCTATAAAACATGGCGTATCGGGCCAAGAACAGCGTTGAGAACGAAACGTTTTGTCCTCCGTTCGTCCATAAGATAACATAGAACGCTTACGAATCGGTTACTGTATGGTAATTTTTATAGTCACTCTGTAGTAACTTTAACATTACTTTGTAGTCGCGCCTACTTACAAGTTATATTCCTGTCGTCGTAACGGCGATGTTCTCTTCTTACTTTAAAGTTTTGGTGTTATAGCTAAATGTTGACGCGCTGTAGCTCTAGTAACCTTTATACTGACCATAAAGTAATGGATACCATAAAGTCCATAACAAGTAAGTGTTACTTAAATTCAACTAATAATTTTAACTTAGTTAAGAAGTTTACTTCATTTTAAGTATTACTATTTCTATTTCATTATTTTATCAAACTGGAACTCCAGGCAAATTGTTTGTATAGACACTTACAAAATAACTTTTATTAAGTGCCAATAAATAAGTACAAATAAGATCAGTTTCCTATTTCAGCTTTCTGTTTTATACGCAAAAATATCCTGCATAATAGTTTGTCCCAAATTCGATAAAGAATGGTTAAATTAGGTGATCACCGACATTTAACACTATCCTTGATGCTACTTATGAGACATAATATGAAATAAGGCGTCTAAATATGAATTTGGTGAAATGAATCGAAATATTTATTCAACTCCTGTCAGAACTATACTTTCCTATCACCTTTAATTTTTCCTTAATTTTTCCGGTTTAGTTACTTTGAACAAAAAACGATATCGTCCATGTTTGTAATTTTTAGAAAAAATGTTAGAGATTATTTTATGAAGTCAATTGTAAATTTTACAAAATTTTTGTAATTTAATCATATCCCACGGACTCCCATAACAGACAGACAGACAGCAATCACAGATTACATTTGGCAGTTAGGACATATGCGGTCTAAATATAAGCATTTACGGTGAGGGAAAACCATGTACATTATGTTCATCTTATATAGAATTAAAAGTAAAGTAAATGCTACTATCAATTATAAATGTTTATTTTCAGAGGAACTTTTTCAAATTCTAAATAATAAATCAACACCTCGCCTCCGCAAAATAATCTGACACGCTTTAGTGGCATTAAAATCAAAATTAACGTCACAAACTTAGCTAATATTGATTTTGGAAGCTGTTTTATTATTGATAAAGTTATTTTCTTTGTTGGATAACTTTTCCTAATATAGGTTCTTTTACTTTTGTTATACGGATGGTTAAAAAAAATATTGTATCTCTTGTAACATTGTTCAAAGAATACTAAATTGATGTGCTGTAAATAGATAATTTTATAATAGCCCAATATTATGCGGTAAAAAATCAAAAATAAATACAGGCGCCTTCAAAATATTTGGAAAAATCTAAAATTTTGCGGTTTGGTTCTTATTTTTTCCTGACAAATACATTCTCATTGCTACTTTTTATTCTCCACAAGATGAGATCATCAGATCTTAATGCGACTTTCCGTTTTTGGGTCACCATCAACAGCTTAATTTTTTTAAATACGGGCCTGGATTTTTTTGTTTAAATTATGAAAGAGGAGCAGAATATAACAAGTTTCAAAAACTTTTCTGAATTGATAATAATAGAAATACACATTGTAGCACATTAGTTTGAAGCAGTAAAAGTAATGTGGAAAGAAAATAAGAAACTTAAGCTTAGTCTAAATATAGGAGCATTTAGGCCTAAATTAGTGCTAGTCTCAGGTAAATGAAAACAAAACAGCTGTCTAGTGGCTCTAGAAGGAAGATTCAACACAATAATAATTAATTATTTTAAATAATAATCAAATTAGATTTAATTCTGCCGACTGCTAGAGTTGCAAGTCTAAGTTGTTGCGCAGTACAGTACAGTAATACTCTGATCTAAAATATTTACACATTCTAGCTACAAATCCTAACATTCGAGAACACTTATTAGCAACATCAGTCTATATGGGGGTTAAATGTAATATTGCAGTCGAAAAAATACACCGAGGTCCTTGATCTGAATCACACGATTCAGAAGTTTACCATCTAAAGAATAGTTAAACGCAACAACATTAAAGTTTTTTTAAAAAGAGATACAGGAGCATTTCCTGTAGTTAAGAGAACGTTTATTATTTTACGAAAAATTGCGACCCTGTCGAAGTTCTCTTGCAAAAGCATAGAATCCTCCACAGAGCAAACAGGGAAGTACATCTTCATATCGTCAGTATAGAGGAGGTAATAAGAATACTTTAAGCATTTATAAATATTGTTAATGTATAGTGAAAAAAGTAGGAACCTTGAGGTACCCCAGAAGTGACTAGGATAGGTCTGGAAAAGATATTGCAGATGATAATTATTTGAATCCTGCCATATAGATAAGACGAAAACTAGCATAGAAGATCACCCTGTATACTGAGATCAGCAAGCATCGCAATAAGAATATTATAGTTGACCTGGCCTGATATTATGGAGATTGCCAGATTGTCTTATTAAATGTATTAAAACTTTTTCATTCGTATTTATTAGTAAAATGCCGACTTTAAATTACCTTATAAATGAAGACTAGAATCACAAGATATATTTTATATTCATATTGTTTTTTTTTAATCCAAAATTATTATAGATAATGAATATTTGGCAGAGTTAAATGCATGATACGTATTTGAAAAATTTTCTAAATTTTAAATCTGATGCCAGAGCGACTGTTCGCCATCGACTCCGGGGCCTGACTGAGGCCTGATTAGTCAACGCCAGAGGAAAAAGATATCAAGTGCACACAATAATTTCTACAACCTAGTAGTCCCAAGTTTGTAATCGCACTGAGTTGCCTATACTCCTGCTAAGTCGCCTGAATGACTAAAATCAAGCAATCCCATTATCTTCGTAAATGATGTTACTTTACTTTTACTAAGTGGTAACGGATGTACTTCCATCGCAAAAGCGATTCGAACTCAATTCTAAGAACACTGTTTGCAAAACAATGGCCATCTTGTGAATCGATACTTTTATCTATGTTTATCTTTCGTGTGAGAGAATTACCAAACTCCAAACTGGAACTGTAGGATATATTAAATAGTAATAGGATAATGATGAATTTTTCTTCAGCATTAATAGCTGGCCTCACTAGCGTATCTTCTGTACTTTATATCGTACCAAATAATCCAACAGGCGAATCACGAAACTCGATTATTCGATTCGATTTGTCATTTTCCATCAAAATGTCGCTCACGATATTCGAAAAATCGACTCGATGCGATCAAATTTATTCCATTATATTGGACTCATCGAGTTTTTCATTTATGTTGAGATTTGTTGAAACAACAAAGAGTTTAGGCAGTTCAACCTAAATATTAAGTTTGTGGCCGTATAATGTTGCCTGTTGCAGCAAAGAATACGACGAGGGGAACATTTGCGGCTGAAGAAT
Source organism: Barypeithes pellucidus (assembly GCA_963991005.1). Taxonomy (NCBI): domain Eukaryota; kingdom Metazoa; phylum Arthropoda; class Insecta; order Coleoptera; family Curculionidae; genus Barypeithes; species Barypeithes pellucidus. The sequence continues at coordinate 64,115,093 of OZ022557.1, forward strand.
ATATACTTCACGTGTGGACTGTGGAAGTTTTAGTTAGATAATTTATCGATTCCTTGCGACCGCAGTTGCAACAGAGGATAAATATGCTTGGGATAACAATTCATTATATGATACTGTCTAATTTAAGGCTTACCTTCCGATTGTAGTTGATACAATACATAATATTGTAGATCTAAAAATTAATTTTATAACTTTACCAGAGGAACACAATGTTGTCAAATTTTAGTTCCTTAATAGGTGGAGTTTTCCAGGTTTAGCAGTGTGTTTGCGAATTACGGTGGAGCATCACATGACAGTTTTATCTGGAGAAATTCACAAATAAGGGAGTATTTAACAAACTTGAATAAAGAGGTGAGCATTGTTGGCTCATTGGAGACTCTGGTTACCCATTGTCCCCATATTTAATGAAAATAGCCCTTGGTGGCTAAAAGTTGCCAGTAACTTTTTTTCTCATTCGGACCACTAAACTTGCCCGTGGTCATTTCTGAGTAACGCTCGCAAATGTTCGATAATAGCTTTCCAGTGCTTTTCATTGGTTTTCATAGACATGATGGCCAAATTATGACAGGCAAATAAAAACTTCAGCATAAAAGTCACAAACGGCCCTCAAACAACAATAATAGATTTCAGGTGAAGACTTACCTCACCTTGAAACCTACGAAATTTCTATCCAATAAGTGGAAACTCCCGAATGTAATTCGATTGAGTGTCGTAATAGGTTTTTCAGATCGTATTGGATCGAGTTTCGTGATCGGGGCTGCTGGTTCTAAATTAAGAACCACATTCAGAAAGTCTCAGCCTAGTATTAATATTAAAATAGTGTGGAGGAAATACTAAAATATGAATTGTTGATTTCTACTTTTAAAACCAATTCACATTTATTTTTGTCTAAGTATGGATAAAGACGTGTTTAATTGACTTTTCACTCATATTTCTTAAATCCAATCAGGGGGGAACTATAGACTGTCATTTCACCGGCTTAATTTACCGGCGAGTCTTATTGATTTATTTTCTTTTTAGAAGATTATTTGTTAAAATGTGCACAAAGAAACTTATCGGATTCAATTGAAAGACGATAATTGATTATCAGTTTGGAGAGCCACAAATAAATGGTTGTCGGTTACTTCATTCTTTGATTAGAGTTTTTTGGTTCTACAAACAATGCAAGTTTATTTAAAGGTATTTTTAATACTCGTGACTGAAAAGTAAACACTAATATGAGTGTGAAAAGTTTAATTTTTAAGCACTAGTGCGAATAATAATTGATTTTTCAAGCTAGTGCGTAAATAAGATATTGTTTTTAGTAGCATGGAAAATAATAATTAAAACAAAGAGCAGGTCGTTTCTAAAGTACCCAGCAATATCAGACACGCGCGTTGACAAGCAATCAAAATTGTTAAACAGCAAACTTCCATTAGTTACCGCAGTTACGTATAATATTTTTTGGATAATTTAATGTATTTGTTTTAATGGTTTATGTACCATCGTGCGGAAAAAAAATCTGAGACAACAAAATTCTCATTGTAGACTAGCTCCTAGGTCCTATGCTATAAAGAGTATACAAAATCTATTGAGGATAGGTTATCATTGTTATCATGAAAGTGAAAAGGTTAAATACCAAAACAATAAAACTACCCTTTTTAAAAGTACGAGGAATAATGAGAATATGTATGTTTATTGTTTTTAAACGGTATTTTTGCTAATTTCTAATTCTTCTGCGATGTTTCTTATTATTACATTACACATTACAAAATATATTTGACACATCAGTCACATTGAATCAGACTGACAATTCAAAACTGCTCTACCAGTTTTTCTCGCCAAGATGCCAATGGTACAATTATGTTCATAAAAAAACAAAATTATTTGAGAAGTGAGATTTGTTATATATTTTTTCATGTATGATATCACCTTTTCTTTACTGCTTGTACGGTTTTTTTATGAACAGAACTGTACCATCGTGCCGATAAAAACTAGGACAGCAAAATCTCAAAACTGGGAACGGAAATACATATCTCATAGACTGTAAAAGGTGCTCGACAGCTGTAAAGGTAAAAACACCTAACTTTTAGAAAGTAACCTAGGTTACATAATTTAAGGTTTGTATTTTACGATAAGAGGTGGCATCAAACTATGTTACTTGTTCTATTTTCATCTTTAGCAAACATTCTAGGGGAACCTGAAACCTAATAGTAGTTCGATGCCTTGCTTTTTTTTGTTTTGCCAACAACGCGATATTTCTGTTTACTCTCAGTTCGCCTGCAATATCCCTAATAAAAGCACCATCTCACAACCTACTGTAGATAACTAGATAATAGCCTTTTGCTGGGAGGTTAATTGTGGCATATTTAAAAAAATGTGCTTGACAAGTTAATGATAAATTGACAATCTATGTGGACACGTAAAATTTGAATATGACATTTTACTGGTACCAGACTCGATTCCTAATAGTCAAGGAGAAAATAAGAAATTTTGCTGTCCTAGCTTTTTATCGGCACGATGGTACATTGAAAATATATTTAAAACCGTAAATATTGACAATATATTTCGTATTTAATTATTCGTAATAAAAAATTGGTGGTACGATACAGGTGTGAAAAATGTGTTTATGGCATTTTCACAAACTTTAGTGCGAATTCGTTAAAAATGTATTTTTCACTCTATGAGCATGAATAGTTATTTTAGCATGTAGTGCTTTTTAATACAGTACAAGTCATGGTAAAATAATGGGTTTTCTGAGAATCATGACACCTCTTAACTCTTATCGCTCATAATTGTGTTTAAATTTGTTGGATTTTGTGATTTTTTTTTCTTCTCGTTTGTCATAAAGCTGTAAAAACTATAAATGAAGCGGTAATTTAGATGTTTGAACAGTCTTGGAAAATCCTGAACACGTACGTAACGTTTCAAATGGGAAATAAAAATTTCATTAAATTTGCTTGCGGGAAAGGCATATCATTACAAGGGTTTCTTTCTAACTCGATTACATACGGAGAAAAGAAAATTGAAAACGTAATCGTACGTAAAATTCCTACAAATTACATTATCGTAGGAAACAATCTTGATCATATCACTTTAAATTCTGTATACAAGGTGTTGTTCAAATATTGTATCTAACTTATAAATCCTCATATGTGTTAATTTGTGAATTACGTAAATATGTTATCAGACAAGCGGCGCATCGAAATTGTAATTATTTTGAGAGAGTGACATGCTCCTATGTCACGTAGAACGCTGTGGACATTTTCAGCATTTGTTACGTTTTTAGAAATATTACTCTAATAAACAATAATAATTGGTTAGGTTTAATATTTTAATATTTCTGTTTAAATCACATACTCGGAATAGCAATCGTTAGATAAAATATACTTATAGAGTCGTTCTGGCGAAATAAACGGCTCGAAAATCCCTTGACGAAATCGAATAATTTTTTTTCCCAATCGATACAGTAGGGTCCTCTTGACATTCTGACATGATTTGTAGGAGGCGCCGCATGGGGGGGGGGGGGGGGGGACGCCCCGTAAATCTAACCGACAACGGATGGTTCTGATGATACAAGAAAAATGTCAATTATCGCGATTTTTAACTACAAAAACAATAAAATTTAATTAATTATATCTCGAGAAGGGGCGGAGTTGGGGCATCAATTTCGCGAATCAACGGGTGACACCGAGTACTTTGATGGGTTGGAACCTAGGGGTGTTGGGGCAATTAGGAGAGGAGTTATGGGGGGGGGGGGGATATTACATAAATGCTAATAAATAGTTTATTAATCGAGCTACGGGGATCATGCCGGATTCAATTTGTTCATTTTTTTTATCAGCTACGACAGGGGATTCGCGAGAAATTTTTATTTTCGGAAATGCGCGCTTGTCGCGGCATACAAGAAATGGCCACTGTTTAATATCTCCGAAAATACTTTAGATATTATGTTCAATTTTGGTATGTGTTAATAGGATATAGAACCACACATTTTAGTTAGAAAAGTTCTTCAATTGTTTCACCAGTGGCGTCCCTGCGAACATGTCCTCTGATATTTTTTACAAAAATATGGTACGCCACTGACATTTTATTATTAGGCTGATCAATTCTACATGAAAACGGTCTGTTGAGTTTTTCTCGTCAGACTTTCTTGATTAAACCACTAAATTCATATTGAAACTCATTATTATTAACATTGATAAAATAATTAATGATAAATTTTGTTTCATAAAAATTGTTGGAGTGGGCAATTCGATGCGTCTGACGAGAAAAACTGAAGTGACCGTGTTTATGTAGAATTCACCAGGCTAATCAGAAAAAATATTCACATGGAAAAATGTCAGTGGCGTACCATACGTTTTGTAAAAAATATCAGAGGACATGTTTGCAGGGACGCCACTGGTGGAACAATTGAATAACTTTTCTAACTAAAATGTGTGGTTCTATATCCTATTAACACATACCAAAATTGAACATAATGTCTAAAGTATTTTTGGAGATATTAAAAAGTGGCCATTTCTTGTACGCCGCGACAAGCGCGCATTTCCGAAAATAACAATTTTTTGCGAATCCTTCTCGTAGCTGATAAAAAAATGAACAAATTGAATCCGGCCCGATCCCCGTAGCTAGATTAATAAACTACTTATTAGCATTTATTTCATTTTTTTTTCTCCCCCATAACTCCCTTCCTAATTACCCCACCACCCCCAGCATCATCAAAGTACTCGGTGTCACCTGTTGATTCGCGAAAAATTGATGCCCCAACTCCGCTCCTTTTCGAGATATAATTAATTAAATTTTATTGTTTTTGTAGTTAAAAATCGCGATAATTTGCGAACGAATTGAGATATCGGGATCAGGTATGTTCGAACTTACGCGCTCTGTCAAGCTCTTCAATTTTGCCCTTCACTTCTTTTTTGTAGCATCAAAGCGGCTGAGTTATTTAAGAAAATCCGTTGTCGATTAGGTTTACGGGGCGTGCCCCCCCCCCCCCCCCCCCCCCATGCGGCGCCCCCTACAAGTCATGTCAAAACGTCGAGAGGATCCTACTGCATCGATTGGGAAAAAAATTACTCGTTTTCGGATTTGAAAGATTTTTCCCGCCCGCTTCCAGTCACCATGTGCTCATAAATAAATAAAACCAGAATTGTCGGTGCGGGATTTGAACCCGCGACCCTCAGATCGCCAGGCGGACACTCTACCCACCGAGCCATACTACAAGCGATATTAAATAGAGGATTATATATAAATTAAATTGGCAGTTAATTTTTCAAAGATGTTTTAGAAAAATATCTGAAGAATTTCTTTATTTATATGGCCTCAAAGACTCGGGCACTTGTAAAAAAATAAATAAAACCAGAGATGCCGAGTGCGGGATTTGAACCCGCGACTCTCAGACCACAAGGCGTACGCTATACCACTAGGCCACCGAGCCTATTTGCCAAAAATAATAAATAGATATTTACATTCTCCATGCGCGAGTGTTTTCATGTCATGTAGACAGGAAAACTGTCTGAAGAATTTCTTTATTTATTTGGCTTCAAAGCTTCGGAGCACTTGTAAAAAAAAATACGGTACATATCTCGGGCCGTCGGAGGCTTTTGCGGCCTCGTGCGGTCTCTCCGCATCTCGTCCGTAAAAGCCTCTTTTCGGCCCTTGATACGTAATGTATGTTTATTTGAAGAAGTATAGATTTTTCCGCGATGTGTTAATCTTAAAAATTTGCTAGGCCCTATGCGTCGTTACAGAAATAGTATTATTTAATACTATTATAAATTACAATTAAATATATTTTAAACTTTTTAAAACCGTCACCAAGTAACATGAACTGAATATGATGCGGATGATCCATAAATTAAATTAATTTATTTTCTGAACATACCTTTCTTTAATGAAGTTTGTATTTCTTTTAAGTAAATTGTAGCAGATTTATTCATTCCATAACCCCCCTTGGCTACGTCTACTGCCTAAAATTTTGAAAAGCCGAAATAAATCCAGAACACGTAGATAGCGTTTGCCGGAATAGCACATGAAAATTACATTCGTATGCGAATAAGGCATATCATTATGTTTCCCAGCAACTGTATTATTGGAAAAATAAAACTAAAAGCTTTATGTTTCCTTCCGATAGTCGTTTGTTTTACATAGAGATTTTGGGGAAATGATTAATTCAAAAATAGAGATCTACGTTATGTATCCTCTAATTTAATTATTTATTTGGTATTTATTACTTACTTTACTACCTATCTTTTAGTTATTTCAGAATATGCTTCCAACCTTCAAATGTTACTATAGAATTATACGATATACTTAATAAATAAAGTCTTGTTTACCAAGTTATGTTGATACCAAAGATCTTACAAACTCCAGATAGAATTGTTTACATTTGAAGTCGACGTAAGGATTGTAAACGTGCACTCCCCACCTTGCTGTTATGCTTGCAGCATAGCCAGATTGTCATATTTATCGCTAAGGTATCTGCAAAATCCCAATTAAAAATTTGTTAATTTGACAATTGCAACTGGTTTAAGGTTAATCCGCAATTGCTTTTAAAATAAATTTATTTCCCAATAATTTTAATATAAATTGTGAATAGGCCTTGAAAGATTTAGAAAAAAAATATTAGTATTATACATACAAGTTTGAAATAAACCGACTGCACTCTGACAACATCAAGTTAAAAGTTACTACGCTCGATGGCAAACGATCAAACTTTATCAATGTATCGGATTATAGTAAAGAATACACTGTTGCTACTCGCTGCTAACCGCTTTTAAGGGAGTGTTTATATACTTGGTTGTTTTGTTTTTTTTGTGAGTATTGGTGAAAAATCGTCTTTATTATAAACAATGATGGTGCATTCATGTATAGTTTGTAAAAGAGTGGATCATTTAAGCAAGGATTTATCTTTTCTTCGGTAAGTATGGTTATGTTTTAATATGATTGTATTGATATGATTTCTGACTAACCATTGACGTTTAAAAGGTTATGGACCGGTCCGTGGTGCTAGTCCGGGCAAAAAGCAGTCGAGTTGGTTTATTTCTTAATATAAATCTTTCATTTACAAGATGGTTGAGTCTTGTGCGGCCATAAAATACTTCACTAGAAGATGCAATGGTGTTAAATTAAAATTTCACAGGTTAGTAAATATATTTAGAAATTTGATTTTGAGTTTGCATCACTATGAAAATTCGGTTTGTTTAAGAATGTACCAAATGTTTATCCACTTCGTTAGGATACTAAAGGGCCGTAGCCCACGGCAAATTTGGATACATGCTTAGAAGGAATAATTATTGTCCAGGTGATACAACAGTTATTTGTGAGAAACACTTCACAAAAGAAGATTATGTAGGTAATGTAGGTACATGGGAATAAAATACTGAAGAAAAGAACAGTCCCGTCAAAATATTTTACATCTTTATTTTTCTATATTTAAACAACGTTTGCAGTGTAACAAGTACGTGAAGACAGGTTTTATATAATTTATTTATTTATTTTTATATATTTGATCTAACTTGTTTAGGTACATATTATTTTAATTTACTTATTTAATTAATCACTTTAGTGTACAATATGCCTTAGTGGCCTTAAACCAGTTGTAATTGTCAAATTTACAAATTTTTAATTGGGATTTTGCAAGATGTCTTAGTGATAAATATGACAATCTGGCTAGAAATATACACTTTTATATCTGGAGAGTATCATCCAGTAATGAATACACCAAAAATATTTATGCTAAGCATAAATAGTTAAATCCATCCTTGGATACACTGTATATAAAAACTGGATCAATAATTCTATCTTTTTTATAAATATCCAATATTCGAAACTACACTTTTTGAATAGATAATATAGTTAAACGTAAAGAATCTCAAAGTAAATTATACGCCCTTTTGGGCTTTTTGCCCAGACTAGCTCCGCTCCTAAACGATGAAGACCGCTCCATAACCTTTTAAACGTTATTGGATTTAACCTTGTAAGATCTTTGATTTAACCAGACTTCAACATTGTTGCCATTAGCGAGACCAACATGTTTTGTCACTCTTCCACCCATTACTGATTTTCAATAACATTTCAAAAAATCACAAACTCACTTTCCAACAGATTTATGAATGGAGCGTTGGCCCTGTGGTTGATACGGATTGTAAAGACTATCCAAAATTTAATGTCAAACTTTTGAAATTTTAAAGAACTTTATTTTTTTTATTTTCAATTGGAGCCGGATACGGAATTAAAAATCAAATATTTTCCTAATTACGAACCCATCCCAATTCCCACAACATTAAAAGTTGTTATTTGCAGAAAATGACAACTATTTTAGTTTTCAAACATTAAAATACGATTTGTTCGAAAGTATACATATTAATCGCATTTGAAGTATTTTTGCTTAGGACAGCGTCCGAAAAATGCACACTTTACAACTTTGTTTCACGTTCCAATATAGTTTTTCAAATCAACGCAACAACAAAAATCGCTATATGTCAATATTTGTAATATTATAGTTAGATAGGTTTTTTTAAATAAATTTTTAATATACAGTTGGGGCGGGAAAGGAATAAAGGTACATCAAACTTTACAGTAATATCAAAGACCTGTTGTTTTTAATGTCTTTTTGTATTATCAGTTAATGCAAATAGTATAAAACAGACAACGTTTTTCTACGGAAATGAAATACAATTCCAGTCAATTAGACGGAAATTCCAAAATTAAAATATTGACATATATTGACATGGCATTATTTTTCATTGTTGACTTTGGTGTTTTGTGTGATTCATAAATTTTTCAAGATTCTAAGTAAAGGTACTTCACCATGCAGGGTCATTCACAATTAGTGGCCTATTAAAACATCTCGGAAACTAAATATTTGTTTAAAATATTGGCACTCTAGTTATAAAATATGATGATCTTATTAATGAAGATATTTTAACGTATATAGCGGCAGTCAGTGTCAACTTGCTTAATTTAAATAGAACACCCTATATATTTCGTATATTATGTCATATAGGTACCAAGTCCAAGTGTGTTATGTCTAAAATGACATATCCATACCGAAAACGAATTAATAACTTTTCCTATAAGGAAGGGATATTTAATTTTACTTGTATTCCTAGTTTAAAAGGACCTGCTTTACTAGATGTGTTATACTATTTTGCTAACTCTTAATACAGAGTTTTCAAACAATAAGATTATAAATTAAATTGAAAAAAATGTATTAAAAAAATTCCATTTTCAAATGGAAACCCACAAATTTTATAATTATTTCCTATTTAGCATTAAAAATAAGGGTACATTTGTATGGGGTTTGTTTTTTTACAAAATTTGGCAATTATGGTTTTTTTTCGTCGTCTAAATACCCAGTTACGACCCATAAACTAGGAAGAAGGTCTTGTAATTGCTATACTTGCTTTATATTTTTAAATACAATACAAATTATTTTTCTAAATGAAACGTATTCCAGTGAAAATATTTGTTATATTTTAAATAGTAAATCATATTTGAATTGATATAATTAAATGAAATTTAAGCTTATAAATTACAATTTTAAAATTTTATTTTTGACTTTAGTACAGAAAAGAAGTTGTTCATATCTGCGATCTTCATAAGAACAAAATATAATATTAAATTTAATTTAAAAAAAAATATAAATACAAAACTGATCTTCTAAGTTGTGCTTTATTGACCTAAATACAACAAACATTTCAAATTATTTTTTACTTCTTTCAAATTTACTTTTTGTTAAAACCTGTATAAATTGGAACAATTTTCATTGATGTTCGAGCGAAATAAAAGCAATCCATCATTTATTTATTTGATCCATTTATAAGGGTCAGCATCACTTTGCAGAAGAACGTATGGAGTGTTCAGTAAATTACTGAACACTCAATAAGGGCTAATGGACGTTTATATGATCCGAAGGGATGTTAAGCGATATGTGCGAAATTGCTGTAAATTCAACTTTCCAGTTATATTTAGTGTCACTACAAAATATAGTCCTCAACAAAACCCCCGTAATGTAAAACACCTTTATTTATTCGTAAAAAATGCGATAGGGAAAGCGTAATAAACATGTCAAAATTAAATATTTAGAAGGAAACTGGAGGGCTTAAAAAAACTTTCTTAAGGGGTGTAGTTTACGGAGAAGTTAATTAGATTTTAAGGATATTCAAAAGGAAATATTCAGGGTGTTAATGTGATCATGTTACAAAATTGTAGGGTAGATAGAATACATGAAAAAAAAGATCCTATGAACATTGGCCGGTAACGCTTCCTCAGGGAACAAAGAAATAAAGAAATTGCTCTGAACATTTAATATTAGTATTACGATTACACATCCAATAAAATTCATACTAAAATAATACCTCCATTGTCCTCCATCAATAGTCCATATTATACAGCTAAAATTAAAATAGAATAAATTAAAATGTGCGACCAACGTCCAACCTGGAACCTGCCATCTCTTTTCCAATAATTACGATAATGATGAGACGACGTACATCTTATTAAGAATTTTATTAAAACCGGCTGTTGAACAAACCCGGCACCTGCTAACTTCGGGCTTCGTTTGCCCGCTTGCCTTAAATCGTCAGAGTTCGGATAAATCCGTATGCATTTAACGCATTGAGGATACTCACGGGTCCCGGCCCGATTTCCAATTGCACAGGTATACATTTTCAAGCCGGCCCTGATCCCATTTATTGAGCTTTGAAGAGGTTGAGGCGTATACAATAGGTTTAATCAGGTAGTTTATTTATGGCAGTAAGAGTCAACGGTATAATTCTGCAACAACTATACATATACAGCGCATATTAGATTTCTGTCGAAATTATAAAAAAGATGATTTTGAAAATGTGGTCATATGCGGTGAAAGTTTTTCCCACCTTGGTCGTAATAAGCTATTTCAATGTGCTACAGTGTTATATCGTAACACGATATGTTGAAGCGGCATTATAACTTCTTGAAGAGCCCGACATGGTAAACCCATAAGCCGAGTTTGAATACATTTTGGTGAGCCATCCTCGGTTATTCAATTAAACGTGATAACAAAACCACGGAACTATCATAGTTCAGGTAATACAGCACAGCAAACACCAGCAAATTAAATTTTGACATTGACGAAACGAAAATTAGTGTAAGTGACAAAGTTTCATTATTTCGTTAGGTTCACTCTATGTCAATTTTTGGCAATAGCGTCATAGAAATTATTTGCTGGTGTTTGCTGTATTACCAGAACTATGACAATTTCGTGGGTTTTCCATCACATTTAATTGAATAGCTTAGGATTGGCTCACCAAAATGTATTCAAACACCCATATCGGCTTTTTCAAGAAGTTACGATGTAGTTTTTCTGTAAAATGCACAGCTGAGCCAATATGGAGTCACCTCAAAAATTACATGGGATTCCTATGTTCAACGATGTATCACCCGGTATAATATGCTTCTTACCACTCTCGTTATACAGTTTTCTATATGGTCTACTGAAAAGCTTATAAAAGAAAAGTACTCAATTGCAGAGCATTTTACCTAAGGCCATATTTCGTTATTAGACGTTCGAAAATAAATATACGGCTGATCGATAAAAGCCGTACATGATCGCAGTAAAAATAGACATAAACCTCTCGAAGGCATTACTGACCATTCGTTTTGGGTCCTTTATCAGGACCATTCTTTACTGTTCATCAGCCCAATCGCTTCATCCGCGCCATATATAAGATTTTTTTTAATACGATCGATTACTTCAATTCGTTACGTTATACGAAGTAATTTTTACACAATTATAGGATAAGGAATGCTTAGGGATATTTATTGATCTGGCTAAAGCCTTTGATATGGTGCCAGACAAACAGATTCTAACAGTGTTTGTTCGGGTTTGTTCGTCACACTATGGCGTAAGAGGAACCGTACATGGTTTCCCATTTTCCACACTTTTATAGTGCTATTTTTGGGTCAAACTTAAAATGGTAAAATCAAAATTTGAAAATTTTTGCTCGCTTATGAGATACGGGGGAAAATCAAAAAATTGACAATTTCAAAATTACCCTATATTTTCTTAGTTAAAAGAGATACAGAAAAAAGTTTTATACGGAAGTTTTTTTATATTGATTTTTGAATAATCTGCCGTTTTCAGAATAAGTATACGGGGTCAGGTTAAAAAATTATCGCACCTAACCTCATTTTTTTAAATGGAACACCCGGTATATTTTAATCTAAATAGATTCTATTTTAAATTCTCCTTTCAAATATATAACACACCATGAAAGATATTGGTTTCCTAGGCGATTTATTTAAACTTTATTACTTTGAAACGAAATAAAAGATTCAGGTTAAGGTAAAAAATAACGGGAATCATCTCAAATGTGCGGAATATGTTCTTAACTGGTTACCGTCTTTCCCGATAACGAACATATCAAATTTTTCAAAATGTTGATAGGTCATTTTCGCAAATGAATATGTAAAAATGAAATTGACGATAAATGTTAATAGTCAACATAGTTGTGTCTAGGATACTAGCTTTTGTTTCATGGTCTACTGTGGTTTAAAGTAATAATGTTTAATAAATCGCCTAGGAAACCAATATCATCCATGGTGTGTTATATATTTGAAATGAGAATTTAAAATAGTATCTTTTTAGATTAAAATATACAGGATATTCTATGTTAAAAAAAATGAGGTTAGGTCCGATAACTTTTTTACCTGACCCCGTATACTTATTCTGAAAACGGCAGATTATTCAACAATCATTGTAAAGAAACTTCTATATAAAACATTTTTCTATATCTCTTTTAACTAAGAAAATATAGGGTAATTTTGAAATTCTTAATTTTTTGATTTTCCCCCGTATCTCTTAAGCGAGCGAAAATTTTCTAATTTTGATTTTACCATTTTAAGTTTGACCCAAAAAGAGCGCATGATACCTACATTACTTTTTTGATAGCACTAACAATTACGGAGATACCCTATAAAAGTGTTGAAAATGGGACATCCTGTACTGAATTTAGTAGAAAATTATCTGCAAGAAATATCACAAATGGTTAAAATCAATAATACATTGAGTGAGAGGCGGGTGATCATCTTAAGGTTCTATTATACTAGTTAATTTAATCCCTTTTTTTGTAAATTTCAAAAGTTTTCAACGAAACTTAACAATGCGCGATTGTGTGCCCAGCCATTTCTGAATATCGGAAGGAATGCGAGCAAAAAATCGTTAACTGAAAAGAATCATGTAATAGTGGAGTCGTTCCGGTATTCGAAAATCCCTTGACGAAATCGAGTATTTTTGTTCCCCCAATCGATACAGTAGGATCCCCTCGACATTCTGAAATGATTTGTGCAGGGCGCCGCATGGGGGCGAGGGAGCACGCCCCGTAAATCTAACCTACAACGGGAAATTGAAAATAACTCAGCCGGTTTTGATGCTACAAAAAAATGTGAAAAGCAAAATTGAAGAGCTTGACAGAGCGCGTAAGCTCGAATAAACCCGATTCCGATATCACGAATTAACGCGATTTTCAACTGCAAAAACAATCAAATTTAATTAATCATATATCGAGAAGGGGCGCAGTTAGGGCATCATCTTTTCGCGAATCAACGGGTAATTCCAAGTACTTTGATGGGCCGGAGGCTGGGGTTAGTGGGGCAATTAGGAGGCGAGTTAGGGGAGGGGGAAATTTTTTACATAAATGCTGATAAGTAGTTTATTAATCGAGCTACGGGGATCAGGCCGGAATCAATTTGTTCCTTTTTTTTATCAGCTACGAGGTGGGATTGGCGAAAATTTTAATATTTTAATTTACTTTAGATATTATGTTTAATTTTGGTATGTGTTAATAGGATATAGACCCACAAATTTTAGTTAAAAAAGTTATTCAATTGTTCCACCAGTGGCGTCGCTGCAAATATGTCCTTTGATATTTTTTACAAAAAAGATGTTACGCCACTGATATTTTTCCATGTGGATATTTTTTTTGATTCGCCTGTTCAATTCTCCATGAAAACAGCCTCTTGAGTTTTTCTCGTCAGACGTTCTTGATTAAAGCCACTAAATTCATATTGAAACTCATTATTTTTAACATTGATAAAATTAATGATAAATTTTGTTTCATAAAAATTCTTGGAAATGGCAACCTTCACTTAAAAGACATGCTTCCATCCATCTTTGCATCGAATTGCCCACTCCAACAATTTTTATGAAACAAAATTTATCATTAATTATTTTATCAATGTTAATAATAATGAATTTCAATATGAATTTAGTGGCTTTAATGACGAGAAGACTCAAGAGATCGTTTTCATGTAGAATTAACCAGGCTAATCAGAAAAAATATCCACATGGAAAAATATCGGTGGCTTAACATCTTTTTTGTAAAAAATATCAAAGGACATGTTTGCAGTGACAACACTGGTGGAACAATTGAATAACTTTTCTAACTAAAATTTGTGGTTCTATATCCTATTTAGACATACCAAAATTGAAAATAATATCTAAATTTCTTTCGGAGATGGCCACTTCTTGTATGGCGCGCCCAGCGCGCATTTGGGAGAATAAAATTTTTTCGCCAATCCCACCTCGTAGCTGATAAAAAAATGAACAAATTGAATCTGGCCTGATCCGCGTAGCTCGATTAATACTTATTAGCATTTATTTAAAAAAATTTTCCCCTCCCCTAACTCCCCTCCTAATTGCCCCACCAACCCCAGCCTCCGGCCCATCAAAGTACTCGTTATTACCCGTTGATTCGCGAAAAAATGATGCCCCAACTCCGCACCTTCTCGAGATATACTTAATTAAATTTTATTGTTTTTGCAGTTGAAAATTCGCAAACTCATTGAGATATCGGGATCGGGTTTGTTCGAGCTTACGCGCTCCGTCAAGCTCTTCAATTTTGCCTTTCACATTTTTTTTTGTAGCATCAAAACCGGCTGAGTTATTTTCAATTTCCCGTTGTAGGTTAGATTTACGGGGCGTGTCCCCTCTTCCCCCATGCGGCGCCCTGCACAAATCATTTCAGAATGTGTAGGGGATCCTACTGTATCGATTGGGAAAAAAAAATTACTCGATTTCGTCAAGGGATTTTCGAGCCGTTTATTTCGCCAGGACAACTCCACTATAATATCCAATCAGAACAACTAAACTTACCAGTAATATAATAGATTTTACTATAATTTATGCATAGTGATGTATAAAATGATTATTTTCCACGATATTTAAATGAATAAAATAAATCTCTATTCATTGTCTTTATGCAACGTTGTAGCCGCGGTCTTTTTTTTGCCAAGAGGCAAAACCATGCAAGATTTTCCTATAGCCATCCATTAAGCTAACAAGAAATAATTATAATATTATGGGAAGAAGTAAAACAGAGTTGAAATTTCCACTATATTACAAAAAACCGACTCAAACTATGCTATCCATTTACTTGATTGCAAACATAATTTTGATCCATCTTTTAAAATTTTTAAGCTATAGTATAGCGAAATATGTTATGTTCTTTTTGTAATACAGGGTGTTAAGGAAATGACTTATTATATTTAAACCGGCATATCCTGAGAAAAAAATAAATTGAAGAAAAATAACCATAAATGGCGCTTTGAATTATTGTACGAAATATACACTTTATATGAAATATCAAAATTTACGTGGCCGCTACTGAGGACGTTCGCAATCAATAATTTATTGAGGCAGTGTTGTCAAATTCCAACACAGAATTGTAAAGGCACGTGTTCAGTTTTTGACAACAAGACGTCTTTGACCCATGTTATCACTTCTTTTTCAAACTTTTTAGAAAAAAATGCTACAATTTTAAGGTACATACTCTCTTACCTTCGATCTTATAATCCGTTTTATAATTAAATTCCATAAAAAAAACACAAAAAGTATGTTTTGCAACAGAACCAACTGTAGGTAATATCACACAAATTTGAAATCACATCACAATATTTCTTATTATGAATTATTTCAGAACAAAACGTTTAAAATTCGTATACATCAAGCACGTAGAACCCTCGACAGCGTCATTCCATCGTCTAGTCTCGAAACATACTGAAGCAACGATAGTCGCGCGCGGCAGGTATCCAAGCAAGGGCGAGATATGCGTTGTGATCTGACAACACTCTTAGTATACTCTAGTCACCCACATTGTTCCTAAGTGAATCCAGATGGAACGGCGCGACAGTATGTGGGTAAAAAGAGTTTTTACCTTAGTATTTAGATATTCGATTAAAAAAAAGTATGTAATCTTTCTCTAGGACACCCTAGGAGTCACCTATTTAAATATAATAAGTCATTTCCATAACACCCTACATTTTACTTTTATTTTTCTGGCAATTACGTCATGGATCAGACAATAATAAAGAGATACACATTTGAAGAGTCAAGGAAAATATATCGTGGCAAATATTTACAACATATGTAGGGTAGAGGGGACTAATCAGATGGACATTTCAAGAAAAAAAACTAGGTTTCAACTTTCAGGAAGAATCCAACTGCAGAATCAGCACAGTGCATTTATTTATTTTCCCCTTTATAAATTATTGTTAGCGCACGACTATGGTAAAACGGTGTATACATTTTTCTCCTCTCGTTCTTCACACAGAAACATTCAAATAATACTATAGTTGAAACCTAAACGTGATAACTACTGTTCAGGCCATGTACAGTAGGGTGGAGTGAAAAATTAAAATTTCGATTTTTGGATCGCCTATATGTTCAATAGTTGACAAGGAGGAAACTAAAAATATCCTGAAAAGATTTTTGATTAAAAAAAAAATCTTCAGGTGGCGCATTGTGTTTAAAGTTTTAAGTTAAGTCAAAAATTAAAGTTTTGATTTTTTCCTCGCTTATATGTTCAATAGGAGACGAGAAGCATGCTAAAAATATCCATTAAGGGATTTTGAATAAAACAATTATTTTCAGGTGGCACATTGTGCTTAAAATTTTAAGTTCGAAGTTAAAAAATGATAAATAAACAATAATTTCTTACTAAATTTACAGTGACTTTATACAATCTTGTATAAAGTCATTGTAACTAAATCCTACTTATCGCGCCCTCTAGTATAGATGCAGCAAAATATATGTGAAACAGCTGAGCATGATCAAAGTCAGGTTTTCCCGCGATTTGCGCCGAATTAGATGGCTACTGCCTAACCTAAAATTTCGTGTCGGGCTGCTAATCGTGTTTGTTCACAGTTAAGGTGGTGTTTATCTCATTTTCTTAATAATGAATATGAAAGCGAAACCAATTGTGCTGTATTTTGTGCTCCGGAAAGGCTTAAAGACAATATGTTACCGACATACTCCGACGTTATGAGACATTATTTGTGGGTGAGAAGCGATCTTGTATGGAAATTAAACAACAAAGATCCCGCTATTGGTGAAATTTGTCAAATAGTTACCCAAGATATTGAAACTATTTGGAGGAAGGCTTGAATTCCAATAATATCTCATCAACAGGTAATTTGGTTCTTTATTTTGATCGATCATTCGATCGATTGTTTGCTCGGTATATTACATAGATATTTTGTATTTAATTTATTGTAGGTGATCCATTTATTGCAGACTTACTATATTAAGTATAAGAACATCAAAAAATGCCCAAAGTCTCGAAATATCGAAAAGAAGACCGAAGAGTTTCTTGGAGTAGCAGTACAAAAACTTTTTGATATATCAGTTTGTAAATGTTATGATTATTGTAAATGTCAATGTAAAACTAAAATTCCAATAAGTGAACGCGATTTTTTAATGGACCAAAGGAAAGAAAGAAATATGGTTATCGGAACACTGGATGTGAAAACAAATAAAAAGCTAGAACAGAGACTGGAAAGAAAACGAAAGCATGTTGACAGAGAGAAGCAAAAAATGGAATTAGAACTGAAAACAACTACAAATACCGAGGTTTTTGAAGATGGATCCACTTCTGAAGAGGAAAATGCTTATGCCGAAGCCTACTTTTTAGACAAGCCTTCCACTTCAAATACTAACCAGATGAGGGTTCGCTTACCTAATTTAGCTGTTGCGTGCGACAGAACAGGTGTGTCCGATAGGGCAGCAGCTATTATTGTTTCTGCAGTCCTTCAAGACATTGGCGTCGTAACTCCAGATAACCAAACAAAAATTATCGACAGGAGTAAATTGAGAAGGGAACGGAAGAAAACGAGAGAAAATTTACAGAACACTTCGCTACCCTTAGAACCCTTGAGTATCTTTTTTGATTGTAGAAAAGATACTACTATAGTTCAAGAGAAGAAAGGAGACCGCTTCCATAGGAAAATTATAAAGGAGGAACACGTGGTTATTTTAGCGGAACCCAGTTCACTATATATGGGCCACGTGACACCAGACAGCAGTTCTGCGGAAAATATTCGAAAATGTATGGTGAATTTTTTCAAAACAAATAACATAAACCTTAATAAACTAGTTGCAATTGGTTCGGATGGCACAGTTGTCAATACAGGTACAAAAAATGGTGTGATATCACAGTTAGAACATTTCGTAAGTCGACCATTACATTGGTTTATCTGTTTACTTCATTGCAACGAATTGCCGCTCCGTCATTTATTTCAAGAGCTGGATGGAAACACATCGGGCCCTAAGCAGTTTTCTGGCATAATTGGTCACAATCTTCAATCTTGTGAGCGCCTAAAAATTGTTGCTTTCGATGCAGTCCCCGTAGAATTGCCCGCTGTTGATTGAAAGGGCTTAAGTAGCGATCAAAAATATCTTTTCGAGATTTGTCGCGCTATTTCAGAAGGTCAGTTACCAACGGACCTTGTAAACAGAGAACCAGGTAAGATGGCTCACTCTAGGTGGCTAACTACTGCCAATAGAATACTTCCAACGGAAAATTTAATAATTTTAACAAATTTTGTAATGAAAGTTTATGCTCCTACCTGGTTTGAAGTTAAGACTTCTCCACACGTCATAGATGCTCCAAAGCACTTGCTTGGCATGATAGAAAAGTCCGCATACTTACCGGAACATCTTAAAGAGATTGTGCACAAAGTCATTCAGAGAAATGGGTTTTACGCACATTCTGAAAATATTTTACTCGCTATGCTCCAAGACGAAAGAAAACACATTCGAGAGCTAGCACTAAGGCGCATTATAAAGGTGAGAAAACAAACTCAGTGTCCGAAGATACGTAAATTACCAGTACCAAAATTGAATTTCAATGCAGAAGAATACTTCAATTTAATTAGTTGGTCGGATAAATGTTTGAGTGAGCCTCCAATTACCCAACATCTGACGAATGACGAACTTGAAACGATGATACAAACGGGCTCTGTGATGGAACTTGCCAAGTTTCCCTGTCACTCTCAAGTAGTTGAGAGACATATTAAGTTGGTAACTGACGCCTCAGCTAGCGTTTGTGGTGAAAAAGCTAGAGATGGATTTATAAGAAGTCGTCTGAAGTCGCGTTGTGATATGCCCCAATTTGAGACAAAAAGACACTTTTTTTTCGAAATCTCGTGCTTCCGCGCCACCTGAAGATGATGCATAGAAAAGCTAAAACGTCGCAGATGACATTTCTTAGCCCAACGGCTTTCAATATAGATATAGGCATTAATAATATAAGAATAAAATATATATTTTTTATCTCTTAAATTTTCAAGATTTTTATTAAGTTTACCGATGTGGCGCCACCTGAAGATGTAACTTAAACAAGCCTATATTTTGCAGAAAAGTTTGTCTAACCAATAGGCAGTTATTGTAAATATAGGCGCTAATAAATATTGAAAAAATTTTTTTTGCCTTATTTCACTCCACCCTAATGTACAGCCTTTAAAATATAGAACATTTACTGTACAATCTAACCACCTTTTTTTACAAACACAACATTTAAAATAAAAAATAAAAAAATTAATTTAGAAGTAATGACGAAAGAAAATCCGACGAAATTGAACTCTGAAAGTAAATATATTAAGCCCATGTTTTAGTCGTTAGTCCCCTGTTCAAAAATCAAATCGGTTCATCAATAAATGCCAACATCGGTGTTGAAAAAAAACACATAAACCGCCTTAGGGCGTTACTGACCATTCGTTTAGGGTTCTTTAATACGAGTATTCTTTATTGCCTATCAATCCAAGACGATATTAGCCGATGTGGGTTTTTTAGCAACCTATAAAAAAGTTTATAAAGATGGTTGAAAATTGCTTAGTTTTTCGATATCCATTAAGTTTCGTATAGTTTACTGACGGAACTGGTTCATTATGTATCAGGGTCGTGCTGTGAAAAAAAGAGAAGCCAATTTTACAAACTATATCTACCTAGTTATATAGAGTGTACACTAGTGTACAGGGTATCCGTTTTCGATGGTTTTACGCAAAAATATTTAATTAATAAATAGACAGAATTATTTCTATTCTGTCAGAATCATACAAAGTTTTAAACAGTAATCAATGATGCCAAGTCTGTACTGAGAGTCCTAAATCTACCGCCTGCGTTTGAAACCGAAAAGTATAATATTATTCCAAGAACATAAAATTGCAATGTTTTAAGGAAATCACAGCGGCAACGCTGTTTGCTCATTTTTACCTGCTAGTGTAAAAATGACCCTGAAGTTTAGGTATTTCATTCATTTTCGCCGGGGTGTTGTTCGCTGCTGCCTTTGTATTTGCTTGTGTTTTGGATTTATTTTTGGTGTTTTTTCGAACTAAAACTATTTATTAGCCATCTACAATGGTTCGTCAGTGCGTGGTGTGTAAGAAATTCGACTATTTTAACCCCGGATTAATATTTCGTCGGTAAGTGAGAATAATGAGGTTATTTTTTTGTTAGGTAAAGCAGTGGTGTAGCTAAGTCTATATTTTAAGTAAATATTACAAAAATATTGATTAATTCTTTATATTAACTGAATTTCTTTAAAAATTAATTAATTGTACATCTTGGGACACCCCCCATCTTTTAATAATGTGATTTAGTTTTTAACAAGCTTCTCACAGAAACATATAATACTTTATTTTTAGTCTTGATATTATGCCCGAAATTTACGTTTTTTAAAAATATATTAATTTTTTTAATATCCCATGACGTATATTGAATAAAAACAAAAGAACACAGTCAGTTGTATCATAATGAGAAATTCTTCTGTTTCTGTCAGAGTATTCAGGTTCTCTAAGCTGTTTTTTCTATTTGGGTTTCATAATGGCTACATTATGAAATGCAAAAAAATTTAATAACTTGACACTTTATGGAACTGAAATTTTATTTTTTTTATGTTGGCAACAAGTAGGGTTCGAATTTTAGGCCTATTTCGATTTGGTTGAAATTAGTTTTCTAGACATTATGGATTCGACAGAAATTTTTTACTTGAAAATACTAACCTTTAACCTTTTTTAAAGTTTTTCTAGATTATTTTCTGCAATATCTCGTATTTCCGGCGGAGTACAACTTTCTTCCTGACTCATTTTTATTAACTTTAATAATATATTTATTTTTAATTATGACGGATGGGAAGAAGCTTTGTTGTGTTCAATTGTTTCTATCATGGCATATTTGATACTTGTAACATTTTATTAAATTGTAAAAGTATTGCCAACCCAGAAAGAAAATATAAATTTAAATGGAAAAAATCTACTATATTTTTTAAAGTGTTTCATACTTTAAAGACCCAAATAGAAAAAGTAGTATAAAATATACGGTTCATAAGACAATTAGAGCACTTGTACTTTAGAAATTAAACGCGTGCTCTAAGATGATATCTTATGAAACTTGTATCTTAATATAATATTATAATTTATAATTAACAGTAAAAAATCAGTTTGTTCTAATTATGACAGCCAATGTAGACTAACCAACGGAATATTAGGAGTGTATTTTAATGGTAAATACGAGTATAAGCCTTTTGTAGTATGTAATTCTATGAAATTTATAAAACTTCTTAAATTACTTGTAGCTATCTCGAAAGACGACAGCTGGATAAATTAGTTTTTTTCAAGGATAAAATCAAATTGAATTCAACAAGGTTCATTTTCTAAACCTCGGCCTAAAATTTACTACAAAGAAAATCGCGGTTTGCTCGTTTGAAAAGTTCCTAATATTTAATCGCACCAGTGTTTTTTTTTAAATATCCCTTATGGCCTACTAAAAAAATTGTATATTTTTTAAAAACGTAAAAATTCGGGTATAATGTTAAGACTTAAAATAAAGTATTTCTGAGAAGCTTGTTAAAAACTATTATACACGATCTCTGCCAGTGAAGAGGAGCATTAAAAATAAAATGATCCATTTCGTAGAGAAAGAAAACGCAATATTTGATGAAAATATTTAGAAGGGCTCCTAACCAAACAAAAAACTGACATTAAAATGCATTAGCAGAACTACAACTACGCATCGTGACGGCATCCATTAAAAATCGCTTATAAATCGATGTGCTGAATCCAGCCAATTACTTATTATCAATTTTTAACCAAAAAGGTCTCTTTCAACTTCAAATGTTGTTATTGTGATCCCAATGTTTTATCACTCCCATTGGCCTACCTGTTTGTTTCTCAATGTTCTGATCGGCCCAGAACGAGAAGACGTTGTCTACTTTCCTTTTCTAGGTGTCGATAGTTTAGGATTATTTTAGGCCTGCTTCAGAAACTTTTTGGCACAAGGCGCATTATATAATATAACGTTTATAAGTGACTGACTGAATAGCTGAACAGCTCAAAAAAAAAAAAACTTCAAACGTCATGTCAGCCATTTTTTTATTTTTTTATTTTTAAAACAAACCACCACGCACATGGGATGTTTTTACTGACCTGTATAAAATGAGTTAAGCCTTTTGTAAAAATATAATTAACTACCCATAAATATAATTAAAGTTGAAAAATAGTTCATATATTTGACGGCCTCTGTATATCGATAAATTCTACATATTGTATTGCCGTGTTGTAAACTCATTCAGTTCCAGGGGTTATCTCACGATATTTTCGCATACCTAAATTAAACTACCCAATTTTACCTGCCGCAAAGGTGTGGATTATTAGAAAACTCATAGTTGTGCGTATTCCAACATAGCTAGTATGTTGTTTTTATATCGATAAATAATACATTGCTTTAAAGACATGACGCTCACAAAGTGAAAATGTGTGTCACTGTATGTGGAGAAAGGCATATTCCTCACTCTATTGCGCTCGAACGCTGAAAGACTAAGAATGAGATGTCTGTTGCTGTAAATCGATATGCACCATGAATGCTACTATCGACTGTAATTTTATTAAATATAGTCGCCAGCAAGCCTCTAACTCACTAAGTGAGAGAGTGTCTAAGTAGCCTTAAGGTAAAAATATTTGTTAAATTCAACTTTTAAAATGGTTTTTATTCGGGTTTGTTCGGCTTTAAATCAGATCTAATGATATATTTTAAACCAAACTGCAGCTTTAATTCAAGTTTGGAACATTATGATATGATATCTACTTTCATCAAAATTGTTGCAACCTCAGTTGAATTCAAATATTCCATATGTAACCATAATCAGGTAAAATGTCAACTATTGTTGCTAATTTTGGTAAATATTCTGGCTCATTTATTCAGACATACATTCGAGATACATAGATTTAACAACTGATACTTCAATTGCTGACCAACGCTAAAAAATATATTCTGCTAATTAAAATAAATAAGTAATAAACGCTTTGTGAACCCGTTGTCAGGCATCGAACAAAACATATATGTTAACAATCTATTGTCGTATCGATAAGTTTTCGCTCATCTCTATATGAACGTCATAATAGTCGAATATAAACTGTCTGGCCCAGGAGCGCAATGGGCCTTTTGTTAAATTGCATAACTTAATCCTGTAAATAACGCCTCGGTTGCACTTGCCAAGCTATGTTATCAAGATTTCTCTTTGAGATGGATTTAAGAGCAATTTGCAAAATGTATACATTTATGGCTTGGATATGATTTAGGTTTAATAGACATCAGAGGACAGGAGCTGCTGTGGATTTTGATGAATACTAGTTGCAGCTTTTTATATCTTCATACGTTACATATCCGTCAAGAGCACTCGTTTACAAATTCCGGACTTCTTATGTCGCCTTATCCATATGCATCAAAATTCTGTAACATATCACCTATTGGACTCATATCGTAAAGAACTGGTTGGGGAAACAGTACCCGTGTCCTTTTTAAAACGCTTAACTTTTCATAAATTTTACATTTAAAAACCCATAAAACATGTCTCGACAACTTTTGACACGTTACGATAAATCACCTCATGATTCCAATAATAAACCCATTTCTCCGTACATTCTGTACTGTATAAACATTTAGAAACGTGTTTCCTAGGCCTAATTTGGCACAGACCGTAAGATTAAAATAACTCAAGAAAACTAATACTTGATAAATTGCTTTCGCGCGATTTCCACATCTATTCATCATACACTTAAAGACTATAATGCCATGAAATAAAACATATCAGCATTACTCTCACACTCGCATAACGCCAGTTGTCCGTTTCACACACAAACGAAATTAAAATTCCAAGAAATGTATCTAAACCACCCAAATATTCACTGTTAAAACTATCTTCTATTCCAAAATCTTAAACTATTTAATCGATACTCCACCGTTGGGCAAGTAACAGTTGCCGCCTTAACCAGTAAGCAAATAAAGAACACAATCGCCTAATCAGCTCATCGCAGACGACGTATTAATTACCTAATCGCCCGGCAATTACAACATTTTCCGACATAGACCGCGAACTCTTCGTTTTGGTTGGTACGGGTGACGGACGTAGGGTTTCGTTTGTCTTCTAGACAATTCCTCCTAACAAGTTATGAATATTACTGTTTGACAACTCGTTTAAGGCACTCCGTGGCCGATCTTCTATTTGAATTAATTAGACATTACTGTTTGACAAGTCGTTTAAGGCACTCCGTGGCCGATCTTCTATTTGAATTAACTAGATATTACTGTTTGACAAGTCTAGTCTAACTAGACATTATCGTTTGATACGTCGTTTAAGGCACTCGGTGGCCGATCTTCTATTTTAACTAAATTATTATTGTGTAAAAGTCGTTCAAGGCACTCAGTGGCCGATCTTCTACTTTCAACTAAAATATTGTTATTTTACAAGGTATTCAAGGCGCTTTGCAGATCTTACCGTACATTGTTGGTTCGCCTGTGACAGGATACTGTTGAAATCCAAAAGTGATAGTAATAGTCGATTACGTAAGTGAACGCAAATAAGTGAATTTCGCGCGTAACCGAAACCCCACCAGTTTAAAGGGTCAGCAATCATTGCGGCTACAAATTAGCTGTTCTTATCTACAAAGCAAACCATGGTATACCAAATGAACCGGGTTTGAACTACAATCTAATTAAACCTTTTTATACCTCGGTAAACCGAACCGGAAATCAAATACAAACTACGTACTATAACAACCCATATAGACTACAATTAACTACCGATCCGAAAGTAATATCCGAATGATTAACAGTGCAGAAAAGATACTTCGTAACAGGCAGGTTTTATAGCAATAAACCAACCGTTTTGTACTTTAATCATATGACTACCCGAAGAGAATAGATATGTTTATTTGTTACACCAAAACTTGTGTTTGATTTGTACTATACAGAAGAACCAGCGAATCCCCTATATTATACAGTACTACCCAACGCTTGGACTCCAGGAAGTAACCCCGTAGCCCAACAACTACTAAACGATATATTATCTACTAAGTTCTTTTCGATAACAATATTTTTATCGATAAAATGATAAAAAAAGTTTGTGTGAAAAGCATCAAATTTCTTCAAATTCTATCCGCTTAAGTAGACGGAAATGGATATTGCTATTAGTTGGAAAAGATCATTTTCTAACCCTTTAAAAGACTCCTTGAGGCCTGAGAAGCTTTACGAAGTAAATAACCCGGTCTCGCTATTCCAACTATGCTAAAAGCTAATGCATTTGCGGATCGTTTTCTTAAACGATATTTTAGTGTCAGTATTGTCGGTGGTCAATTAGTTTGTAATTCCATAGCAGAAAACTAGGGAAAGATGTTTAGAATTGAGATATTATACCGGATGAATATGTTCTTGCTTTTTATGTTTGATTGCTGAATATGTAAATATTGACGTCATTTGTATTTGATATCACTTGCGATTTTACCGAAAGTTGTTCTAGCCTTGTTTTTATTTTAACATTTTGTTCATAGATTAGAAATAAATAGTTAGGCAACTCAGGGCCGATATTTCAAAGTCACCTTAAGCTACAGCTTCCAAGTTTCAATTAAGTCCATATTTGTAGTTACAAACGTATTAATAGGTTTTGGTAGCATATACAGCGTGTTATGGAAATGACTTATTGTATTTAAACTGGCAAATCCTGAGAAGAAAATAAATTGAATAAAATAACCATAAATGGCGCTTTGAATTATTAAGCGAGATTATACACTTTATATGAAATCTGAAAATTTGCATGGCCGCTACTGACGACGGTCGCAATCAATAGTTTATTGAGGCAGTCTCGAAGTTCAAAAGAGGTTAACGCATTATAGGCGATGTTGTCATATTGCAACACAGAATTATAAACGCACATGTTCAGTTTTTGACAACAAGACGTCTTTGACGCGCTTTATCACTTCTTTTTCAAACTTTTTAGAAAAGAAAAACTACAATTTTATGATACATCTACTAAGGTACTGTCTTCGATCTTATTTTAAAATAATCCGTTTTATAATTAAATTCCATAAAAAATAAAACACAAAAAGTAGTAGGTAGTAGATAATATCACACAAATTTGAAATCACATCACAACTTTTATTATTATGAATTATTTCACAACAGAAAAAAAATCGGGTAATGCTACAACTAACAAAACGTGTAAAATTCGTATACGTCAAGCACGTGGAACCCTCGACAGCGTCATTCCATCCCGAGTCTCGAAACATACTGAAGCAACGATAGTGGCTCGCGGCCGGTATCCAAGCAAAGGCGAGACACGCGGTGTGATGACATCGCTGTTAGTATACTCTAGTGACCCACATTGTTGCTAAGTGAATCCAGATGGAACTGCGCGACAGTATGTGGGTAAAAAGGGTTTTTACCTTAGTATTTAGATATTCAATTTAAAAAAAAAAGGATGTAGACTTTCTCTAGGACACCCAAGGAGTCACCCATTTAAATATAATCAAGCATTTCCATAACACCCTGTATACTGCTTTCGACCTTAGGTGAGCTCATTCATGTAACGTTGCTTGAACGATATAAGTAACTTTTGACGACATTTGCAGATACGCCCCTTTGAATTAACACGGCAGAAGGGTTATTTGTAAAACTAATCAACTATGTGATTTACCAATATTTAATGATAAATATTACTCATTGTATACAGAATGTTTCAAAATACATGTACCGTCTCACGTTTAGTTCCTTACCCAAAAATAAAACAAATAATTCTTAACAACATGGATGCTCTGTTTGAATGCTACAGGGTGTTAACATTTTTTACATTTTTTCGGTGTTTTCAAGGTATTTCCTAAACGGCTTTAGTAATTTTAGTGAAATATAAATATTGGTTATAAAAAGTACCTAGATCTTTTCATAGCAATAACTACCTAATTTGCTAAAATTATGTTACGCTGTCTACATACACTAGATACCTAATAAAAAAGTTGCATTTATCTTGTAAACGAACCTGACTTCAAATAAATATTAAGAGATGTTTTTTTTAATCATACACTTAGCAGCAAAAATATCGCACAACCAAGAATTATGCTCGATTTTAAACTTTATTTTCTCGCGAACCGATAAATCGAAATCGCTCATTTTTTAATTAACTGTAACTTTTTTCTTTGGTAATTGCATGTGATAGAATTTTTTAATCAGATTTCAGTTTCAGGTGCAAAAATAAGAATAGTTTATTTACGTTAAATTTGAGACACCCTGTAGGGAGCATTAGCAACAACAACGGGTGTATGATGACATCATATTGTAGCATCATGGTTTCTAAACAGTTTGTTCCTTTAATTTCTCTGAGATCTGTAATATCAAAGAAAATACACAGTTTTATACCAGAACATGTTATGCACAGTGTTATGAACGTGAAACAACTTTATTCAAAGGAGACTCTGTGATGTTTTGAGCTGGAATTTCCTTAACAGCACGGACGGATATTGTACCTTCACGTGGGGGTTCTTTAAATAACGAGAGGTATATCAGTCCCTTTCGCTCCGTACATTGGGAATAATTATTTTTTATTCTTAATTATTTTTTAACGATAACGCAAGACCTCATGTTGCGCGCATCGTTAATGAATATTTACATGAAGTAAATATTCGAATTCTAAATTGGCCACCGCGCAGTCCAGATTTGAATCCTATAGAGCACTTATGGGATATTATTAGTAGGGCACTGAGACAGCATCAACCCCCTCCTGGCAACCTGCAAGATGTCCAAATAATGGTTAGGTACCGATATTTGGAATGGACTTGACCAAAATAAAATATCCAATTTAATATCGAGTATGCCGAGGCGATGTGAAGCAGTCATTAGAAGTAGAGGTAGGAACACGCGCTACTAATATACTTTTTTTTGCTATTTATTGTTAATTAGTGTTATTCTATTTTAATTTAAAAAAACCTATTCTGGTATAAAACTGTGTATTTTCTTTGATATTTCAGATATCAGAGAAATTAAAGAAACAACATGTTTAGAAAACATGAAGCTACAGTATGATTTCATCATACACACGTTGTTGCTGCTAATGCTCCCTACAGGGTGTCTCAAATTTAACGTAAAAAAAACTATTCTCATTTATGCAACCTAAGTCTAAAACTGAAATCTGAATGAAAAATTATCTCACTGTGCAATTACGAAAGAAAAAAGCTACAGTTCAAAAAAAAATTAGCGAAATCGATTTATCGGTTCGCGAGAAAATCAAGTTTGAAATCGAGCATAATTTTTGGTTGTGCATTATTTTGCTGCTAAGTGTATAAAGTTCAATTGAAATAAATATCTAACAAATTGCCCTATAAAAATATGAACATTTCGGGTCGTACCTATTTTTTACCACTGGCAAACCCAAAATACTTAAAATTGATTAAAATAACTAATGCCGTTTCGGAAATATCTTGAAAACACCGAAAAAATTTAAATATTTTAACACCCTATATTTTTCAAAGCATCTGCGGACCCATTTGTCTTATTTTTTGGTAAGGAATCACCCAACGAGCGATGGCATATGTTTTTTGAAACACCCTGTATAATTGTGTATTAAGCCTAATAAATTAACTACAAACTAAGGTAATTAAATCTGCAGGGTTACCAACCAAACAAACCTGATCGAGATAGTTTAAAATAGACTATAAGCGCACTGGAATTTCAATCCACGATTTGCTTTGAAGGTTTCCCCAATCTCGTCTTGTTATCTCATTGAAACTAAATCAACTGAGAGTAAATAACTGAGCTGTTGCTATTAGGTTGAGATCGTTATCGAAGCCCATTAAAGGTCACTTAGGGTTTAGTCTACGAACTCTTACGCAGTAAATAGTCTATTTTTAGCTCCAAAAATGATAGAAGCTAATGCCTTTTCAAGATCGCATACCGAAATAGTAGATTAAAGTACAAGTTTCATATAGCATCATATTTTAGCACGTCTGTACTAGAAAACGAGTTTTCTAAGTGCTATAATATCTTTATAAAACATGGACTTTATACTATTTTTTCTATTTTACGCCTTTTTCAATAACAAAATGCTTATTTTTAATATTTAACATTAATTTAATAATATATATATGGTATACCAAGATAAGGAGGGCCTCTATGGGGATTTCGTTAATGGTAACAGATACAACTTCGATTATTAATATGGAAAAAGTATCGCAATCAAAGCACGAACAATATGCCGTACAAAAAGTTTTGGTAAGTTTTTTAAGTTTTTAGTTATTTAAGAAAAACTGAAATTTTGAATTTTTAATTTAATTTTTTTTTTACGTTAATATTAAAGTTAGAGCAAAACTGATAAAATATTCTCACAGCCACCACACAACCACTTTCGTTTGAAAAGCAATCATTATCAACTTAACTTTTCTAATAATGCCCTGATTTTATAATGTCAAATTTTAAGGCCTTTTTTTGTTCTATATTTAATGGTGTACCACACATTATTGTTTAATTAACACGTTACGTTGCGACTTTTTTTAATCATCTTCATGAGAATTTCGGGATACGGACCTGTATTTTCCATAATTTTGTGAAAAAAGGTCAATGCAGTACTTGAATGAATATTTTTAAAATTATTTAATAATAATGCACTACATAATAATCATAAAACAAGATAATTAACAATAACAAAATAGTGAAACAGTGACTATGAAAAAATAAACAGCAAATAGGTACATCGGCAAAAAAACATTAATTAAAGTAAAACTAACAGTAGATGATTAGAAATTATTTTTCCAAAAAGTGTTCGCAATAGTTTCCGTTAGTCTCCAAACAAATATCATCTTAAAATTGCAGAATTTAAAATATTCATTAGCATTTGTGGCCTTACGCTTTGAAAGGCTTCAATATCTTTACTAGTCGTCTAAAGTCTCTGGAAAATGAGGGAAATCATTTCGTACATCCTTTGGAAAACTAATTTCTAATAATCTACGGTTAGTTTTACTTTAATTAATGTTTTTTTGCTGATGAACCTATTTGTTGTTTATTTTTTCATACTTACTGTTTTATTATTGTTAATAAATTATCTTGTTCTATGATTAATATGTAGTGTAGTATTATAAAAGTATTCATTTCAGTACTTACTGCGTTGAACGGTTTTTACAAAATTATGAAAAATACAGGTTCGTATCCTGAAAATTTGATGCAGATGATTAAAGAGACTCGAAACGTAATTAAACGATAATGTAGGTACATCAGTGAATAAAAAAGGTCTTAAAATTTGACATTATAAAATCAGGGCCGTTTAAGAAAAAATTAAGTTGATGATGATTGCTTGAAAACGAAACGCCGTATAAAAAAAGTGTTATGTATTCTTTGATCTCGCTAAAAGTTGCTATGAGAATGTTAGTTTTGCTCTAACTTTAATATTAACGTCGAAGAAAAATGAAATTTAAAATTCAAAATTTCAGTTTTCCTCAGAACTGAAAAATCTTACCAAAACTTTTTTTACGGCATATTGTTCGTGTTTTGATTGCTATACTTTTTCCCTATTTAATCGAAGTTGTATCTGTTACCATTAACGAAATCCCCATAGATACCCTCCTTTTCTCGGGTAACGTGTATATAGTGTGTCCCAGGATTATTCCTGGCCGGAGCATTATTTTTATTTTCTTTCTAGGTAAAATGCCTCTTGTTCGAAAAATTTCATTAAGAAAAGTTGCTCAGAATTCAAAAGCATACTGAATTTAATACATTACAGTTGAGACATTCCTTTTTTGCATTTTTTTAAACCTCTAAACAGAAAAAGATCTTCATAGTTACATTTATTAGAAAATATTTCGGAAATAACATTTGATGACTAAATTTCATA
Organism: Barypeithes pellucidus; assembly: GCA_963991005.1. NCBI lineage: Eukaryota > Metazoa > Arthropoda > Insecta > Coleoptera > Curculionidae > Barypeithes > Barypeithes pellucidus. The sequence goes on from OZ022557.1 coordinate 64,146,529, forward strand.
TCCTACGCTAATATGACAAAAGAAATTAGAGATTTCTAAGGAAAATAATGTATAAAATTAAAAAACCAATGTAGACTGATGGTTATTAAATTCGGTACACCTGCATGATTTTGAATTCCGAGCAACTTTTCTTAATAATAATTTTCGATATTTTGTGAGACAGGGGCACTTTACCTAGACAGAAAATAAAAATAAGGCTCGGGTCAAGGCCTGCTTGATTTCATAAAAGTCAAAATATCTTAGATTTTATTTTCTAATCAAGCCGGCCTAGATCCCAAATGGTCAAATTTCAATTCAATGGGTGCGCTTATCCTGGGACACACTGTATAAGGTGTTTCTTCTATTCTAGAGATAAAAATTAGAATGGTTATACATATTTTATGTATTTAGTATTTTAGCTTTCTTTCATTTCACCTACTATCAAATAGGTACCTAAAACTTTTTTACCTTTAAATGAGAATTAAGAACGCTAACAACAACGTGAAACTCCATAAGCAATTTAAAAATAACTCACACCATGACGTCAGTGCACGCCTCAAACTAAATTGTAGCCCTCCACAGGTAAAACAACCAATAACTTGACGGCCGTGAAGTGATTTAGTCTATTGGCGTGTGATATGAGACGAAAAACTGGGTCATGTTTTTTAAGAACCAAATCTCCACTTGTGTCAAAAATTAAATCCGAACATCACCTGTGTGTTTATAAAAAGTACCGGGATATGACGAGAGAAAGATATAATAGAATTCCGTTGGATGCTTCCCCCCTTCAAAGCTGGCGTAATGCCGTTGATAAACATCGCCGGAATGCCACCAACAAAAACGGATGTAATTTATCTTTTTGATGTTTGAAGTGACCTCTTTAACGGCACCCGGGAGTTCTTTTTGTCTTCGCTGAAATATACTAATGTTATTTTTTTTATAAATTTGAATAAATACAGAGTGTCCGCTAATTAATGGTACATGTAAAAACCACAAACTCCTTACGTAAAAATATTAGGATTTAATTATACTTACCTATATCCAAAAGTTGATATTAACTGAGATACAGGGTGTTAAAGTTAAAAACTTCATTTGTGTTTTTCTCTAATAACTTTGAGAGAGACTAACGTTTTTTTACAAACTTTGGCAATTATGTTTTTTTTAGGACGAGAAATTGATTTTTTTATGAAATTTTAATGTACATTGTAGGGGGCGCTGTCTGCGGCATTATTTACACATTTATTAGGTCATAACTTTTTTGTGCCTCAGTGTATTTAAGTTTTTAATGAAAATAATGCTTTTCTCATATTTATTACGTAAAAAAGGTATACTAAATTCAGGTCGCCCAGAGTTACCGTTTCGATAGATAGAGATATTTGCATTTAAATTATTGTTAGTGCACCCTGCCCAATTATTATTAATTTGCAAACAAAATTTTTTTCGTAACCTATGAGGAAACAAATCAAATTTAGAGATGCAGTTGCTATGCAGAAATGTTTAATTTTTGAGTTTATTGTAAGTTTGTCTTTTCATTGCTGTTGGTTTCTTTCGACACGATATTTTCTAGGGTCAAAGTTATTATGATTAAAGTAAGTTAAAGAACAATCCAATTGTTGTATTTATTATTCCCAATTACCATTACTAGAATATTAATTATCATGTAAAAGTTAATTGGTAAGAAGTAACAAAATATTATTTGCTTGCCTGAGCTAACGCACTAGACAATTTAAATGCATATATCTCCGAAGCGGTAACTCTGGGCGACCTGAACTTAGTAGACCTTTTTTACGTGATTAATATGAGAAAAGTATTATTTTTATTAAAAGCTTAAATACACTGAGGTACAAAAAAGTTATGACCGTATGAATGTGCGAAAAATGCCGCCTACATTGTACATTAAAATTTCAAAGAAATCAATTTCTCGTCCTAAAAAACCATAATTGCCAAATTTTGTAAAATAACGTTGGTTTCCTGTTATTAGAGAAAAACAAAAATGAAGTTTTAACTGTATCCTATTATACCCTGTGTACCCTGTATCTCAGTTAATATCAACTTTCGGATATAAGTCCTGAATTAAATCCTAATATTTTTACGTAAGGAGTTTTTCCATATACCATTAATTAGCGGACACCCTGTATGTGCACCAGTTGGTATAATAATGCAATACAAATTTGTAATATGGATTAAATTCAGTAAATCCTGTGTTCGTATACGGGTATTAATATTTTAAGTTGTGGTCTTTTACATACAGGGTCCGCAAACGAAGCGTGGACGGAAGATTTAATCGTTATCGAGGAACTTATCAACAATATTGAAACAGCTTGAGATATTGGATTAAAAGCGGCATGTTTTAAAAATATTTTACATTATACAGGGTGGCCCAAAAAAGTGTGACAGCATAAAGTTATATTTTTTTAAATGGGACACCCAGTATTTTATTGCATATTTAGGTTCGTATTACTATCGTTTATAAGTTCCTCAAATTTTATTTAATTTGGTTTTGTAGTTTCGGAGAAATAAATTAAAAACTAAAAAAAAAAGTTTTGCAGTCCTGAATAAAAAAATAAAAAAAAACAATCCAGAACTTTTTTTTTAACCTGGCATTGAGTGAAATTTATGACAAGAGGTCTAGAGATACTATGAATGTAATTGCGTTTATTTATTTTATACAGGGTGTTCATAATAAGCTTTCAAAAACCCCATATTTTAAAATAATTTTTCTCAAGTTTTTCAAATGGAACACCCGGTATCTTATTTGGCTATTTGACGTAGAATTCGTAGACAATTTTTTTTTGTAATACAAGCATATAAGTTATATCCCGCCGTTTTCGAAATAATTATAAATATCATAAATTATGTTGTTTAAATAGAGTTTTTATTGGGAAATTTTGCTATAGGCGACTAGACCAATAATTGTAAACTAAAGTAAATGTTCAAAATAGCATCCTTTTACTTAATTTAATGATTTTCCTCTACTGCCAACAGAACTCTTAATTCATTTTCTTCATTAATAACGGGTTTATTGATTATTATCCTTTTTGTGTACGCAGTGCTTCCTGTTGCTACAAATTTTTGCAACAACTTCTCGAAGGTTTTTGCTATCGGCTTTCTCTCAATATCTGGATATCTTTCAGCATACACTCGGCTCGCGAGAAGGCAATTTCTTGCACATTCATCCAGTATAAAAATCATATTTACCATTTCTAAAATTCGACATTTTGTGTAAGTTAGTACTTAATTTCGACGACTGAACAAATGTAAATAATTTTATTTGACTGTCATAGTGACAATCTAAACAAAAAGAAATTATGGCAACTCGATTAAGAATAAAAAATAAAATTAAATAATAAAAGTAGCAAAAATGTATGCTTTTAGAATTTATATCGAAATAACTAAAATACGGTAAACTCTAAGAGTAAAAGGAAGCTATTTTGAACTTTTACTTTAGTTTACAATTATTAGTCTAGTCGCCTATAACAAAATTTCCCAATAAAAACTATATTTAAACAACATAATTTATGATATTTATAATTATTTCGAAAACGGCTGGATATAACTTATATGCTTGTATTACAAAAAATAATTGTCTATGAATTCTACGTCAAATAGCCAAATAATATACAAGGGTGTTCCATTTGAAAAACTTGAGAAATATTATTTTAAAATGTGGTGTTTTTGAAAGCTTATTATGAACACCCTGTATAAAATAAATAAACGCAATTACATTCATGTATCTCTAGACCTCTTGTCATAAATTTCACTCAATGCCGAGGTTAAAAAAATAGTTCTGGATTGTTTTTTTTGATTTTTTTATTCAGGACTGCAAAACTTTTTTTTTTAGTTTTTAATTTATTTCTCCGAAACTACAAAACCAAATTAAATAAAATTTGAGGCACTTATAAACGATAGTAATACGAACCTAAATATGCAATAAAATACTGGGTGTCCCATTTAAAAAAATATAATTTTATGCTGTCACACATTTTTGGGCCACCCTGTATAATGTAAAATATTTTTAAAACATGCCGCTTTTAATCCAATATCTCAAGCTGTTTCAGTATTGTTGATAAGTTCTTCGATAACGATTTAATCTTCCGTCCACGCTTCGTTTGCGGACCCTGTATAAATAAATATCGATACAGTGTATCCCAAATTAGAGATACGACGATATCGTTTTTTTTTAAATGAATGAAACATTAAGTTATACAAAACTACTAAATTTAAAATTTTTATTCCTTGTCATTTATAAGATATTAAATCCTATATAATCTCTATAAATATTGAGGTTAGGTAATGAGTTTTATTACTTTTTTGGAACGATGTATATTGACAGTTTAGGTATTTATTCCACTAAAAGATCAGAAACTATAAAGTTAGTACATAATAATTAGTGTAAGCAAACAACCAGATAAGTAAGCTAAAATGTTTAAATAATTGGGAACTGTATTTGTGGTCGTAGGAAAAATTGTGTACATTACTTGTGGAAAGTGATTTTCTGTGTACCTGTTTCAACAGTCGTTATGTCGTTATGTAATATACTTATTTCTACGCTACTTTGCCGCACTAGTGTGGAAAGTTAAAATTTCGACAAATAAGCAGTTTTTCAGATTGCGAGTTACAACGTTTTTAGTGTCCAGGAAAATGTGGTAAATCTCCCGGATATGAAGGAAATATAAACAAGTCCATATAAACTTTTTTCGTATAGGCCTCTTCTTCGGAGATATGGGCTCCCAAAGAGCTCCAATGGAATCAAGTTTTTTATACATAATTATTGAACCACCAGGTATATTTAAAAAAAAATTTATATGATGAGACCCTTCAAATTACTATCCAAGAAAGTGTTGTGAATTACTAACAGCTGCTCATGGCCCCTTTTTTAACGCCCTGTAAGATAAGAACTTTGGACAATGGGTTTTAAATACCTTTAACTATTGACTAAGAATTAAGTGCTCTTAATTCATGTCTCTAATCCTAACAGTTTTCTAGAAAACGTAATTTTATTTACACTGAGTCCCGTAACTTCTCACGTGTTAAATATGAAATAGTGGAATTTTGAGGTTCAACATTTGATAGGAACAAAGATGTATCTCTTACCGAGATACGCCAAATACATTATGTAATTAAAAGGTCTTTTTTTAACGGTTAGGATTAGCGACATGAATGAAGAGTATTTCATTTTTAGTCAATAGTATGTAGGAAACGTTGTTCAAATTTCTTATCATACAGGGAGTTAAAAAAGGGGCCATGAGTATCACAGCTAGTTCGTCCTTACAGCTGTACAACCTTTTCTTAGATACTGATTTGATGGGTCTTACCTAGTATACATCATATTAAAAAAAATTGAAATATACCTGGCGGTTCAATTATTATGTGTAACAAAGTTGATTCCATAGAAGCTCTTTGGCAGCCCATATCTCCGAAGAGGAGGCCTATACGAAAAAAGTTTATATGAACTTGTAATACTATTTTCACTTGTTTTCTTCATATCCGGGAAATTTCCCACATTTTCCCGGACACCCCTGTATATGTCGAGTAGAAACTGCCACTTTATCAATTTGGTATCCAAATAATAAAATATTTCGGCAAAGAAACACACATACTTCCTAAATAACAAGCATAATGTTTTTAAAACCCACGTAAAATTCAGGAAACAACATGCCAATTAAGTTATTTACATCCGTCCTACCGTTTTTTTTTAAACGCGTTCAAAATAGAATCATCTGATGAAGATATTCATGACTTCGTATTACAAACAAGCAGGTTGGATTTATTACCCGAAAAATCAAAATTCAGGCATGGAAAGGAATATAGAATTTTTTCCGCTGGATGCGAACAAAACCAATTTTTTAGTTCGGCTTAATATCCTGCTTGTTAAAAATAAATATTTTTGAGTTCTGTTTTATTTTCCACGCGCTCGTAGAAATAGTACATTACGTATCAAGGGCCGAAAAGAGGCTTTTACGGACAAGATGCGGAGATGGCCGACCGAGCCGAAGGTGCCACCGGCACGAGTCTGGAAAAGCCTCCGACGGCCCGAAATATGTACCGTATTTTTTTTTACAAGTGCTCCGAAGCTTTGATGCCAAATAAATAAAGAAATTCTTCAGACAGTTTTCCTGTCTACATGACATGAAAACACTCGCGCATGGAGAATGTAAATATCTATTTATTATTTTTGACAAATAGGCTCGGTGGCCTAGTGGTATAGCGTACGCATTGTGATCTGAGAGTCGCGGGTTCAAATCCCGCACTCGGCATCTCTGATTTTATTTATATTTTTACAAGTGCCCGAGTCTTTGAGGCCATATAAATAAAGAAATTCTTCAGACATTTTTCTTTGAAAAATTAACTGCCAATTTAATTTATATATAATCCGCTACTTATTATCGCTTGTAGTATGGCTCGGTGGGTAGAGTGTTGGCCTGGCGATCTGAGGGTCGCGGTATCAAATCCCGCACCGACAATTCTGGTTTTATTTATTTCTGAGCACATGGTGACTCAAAACGGGCGGGAAAAATCTTTCCCGCCCGCTTCGATACTTTCCCGCCCGCTCTCTTGGAAAACGCCACTTTCGGTGAAGAGAACATTCATGAAAAGAGACATGTAAAAAAAAATTATATACACGGTGTAACAAATTCATCATTCGCCATTGGGATCGGAAACGGTAATAGAATAATATTCCCAAAAATATGTCGCTAAAAAATCAAAAAGAAATACAGAGGAAACATCTAAAATTGTGCTTTTTGGGTTTTATTTTTTTCTGACTTTGTTCAAAGAGATATCCAAAAATAAATTTCAGTTTTTCATTGCTATCTTTTATTCTCCACAAGATTTCATCATCAAATCTTTAATGCGACGTTTCATCTTTGGGTCACCATGATCAACTAATTTTTTTACATTATGAAAGATGAACTACATCTACGTTTAGCGGTATAAACACTTACTGGTTTTCCGACGTTTTGTTCCTTAAATTGACCATCATTTAAATTAACTATAGGAATTCACCGATTATACAAATATGCATGCTGTATAATCGAATTCAAAATAAATGTGATTTGTTTAATATTAGTAACATTAAGCTTAAGAATGTAGTAAATGGAATAGTTTAGTTTTGATATACTGTCTCTGTCAACTGGCTGGCCTACTCTGTAACTGGATTTACTGTAGAGTTTGTAAATAAGCAAATATAATACCCCTAGTACGTTCCTGTGATTTACTTTTGTTTCAAAAAATTCGGTTTAATTCGAAACTGTAAAACTGAGTGCCTTTTTAAAAAGTTAATTAGTTTGAAATAAAAAAAAAACAGTGGTAGTACGTAATTACAATAACAATTAAAGACATAAATAGCAATAATAATTTTAAAATTTTATAGGCCCATAATTACGCAATTTTGCCCCAATTTGACCGACTTCGTATCTCTTACCGTTTCCAAAATCCCAATGGTGAATGACGAATTTATTGCACCCTGTATATTTACACAATATTACTGAAGAAATGTATAAATGTAAAATGCTTTATGTATTTTATTACCTGGATATGAGATATTGCGTAATCCGATAGGAAGTTTGACGATAATTTCAAATAATAACTGCCATTACGACTCATAGAAAACAGTTCTACTAGTTCTAACTAGAGTAAGGACAGGATCGACATTTTTTTCTACAAGCATTGGAAAAATCGACTGCATCAAAAAAAAATCTAAAATAGCTCTATAATAGCTAGCTAATTTTTTTATGTAATTTGTATAAAACGACAATTAACACACGATTTGTGAAAATACTATTAGCCGCATTATAAATGTTTATTGAGAAAGCCTTACTGCCAACTAAGAGTTCTTCTGGAAGAGTGTAGATATACAGATATCAAACCATCACTAATTTAGCTGGAAGAATTTGAATGCATAAGCAATGCAATATTTGACGGCATAGATGGTTCCGCATTGTAGCTGGAAGACATTTGAAAAATTGAAATTCAAAAATTTGTTGGACATCTGGCTTTTAGAATCTTCCATTTAAAAAAAATTAGGTTAGGCCCGATAACTTTTTTACCTGATCCCGTATACCTATTCTGAAAACGGCAGATTATTCAACAATCATTATCAAGAAACTTCTGTAAAAAACATTTTTCTGTATCTCTTTTAACTAAGAAAATATAAGGTAATTTTCAAATTGTCAATTTTTTGATTTTCCCCCGTATTTCTTAAGCGAGCGAAAATTTTCAAATTTTGGTTTTAATTTTAAGTTTGACAGCACTAACAGTACAGAGATACCCTATAAAGGTGTCGAAAATGGGACACCCTGTACAACTCGAGTGGAATGTCCATATCCACTCTTGTGTACAAAATACTGTTATCGATTCTGTACAATTGATGTTTTGTTTGAGCATTACAATATTAAATTTATCCTTATTACTTACTCATACCAAAGTACCTATTATATGTAATAAGGCATGTCTTCTGATCCTCAAGTGAATATAGTTGTTCACATAGCATGTAATCATTTATTACCTTCATCTCCACGATACCGTCTTCTCGTAGAAAGTTTCTGGATCCAAAACCGAGCTCAAATGTTATTAATCATTAGAAAAGATAAAGCATTTTTAGAGCTTCGGAGTAAATTACGTGTCTGTTTTGATCCATGTATTCTCTGACACAACATTAAACAGAATGTGGGTTAAGAGGTTACAGAAAGTCTAAAAAAGTGTTATAAGCACTTTTTTAAAGCACATTAAACTCTCTTATTTGAGTAATAACTTTGTCGACTTTCGATATTGCAGAATTTTAATAAAACTTTACAAGGGATGGTAACCTATTTTGATTTATTGTCTCCGAGGAAGCGAAACCTATGGCTTGTTGTTATTTGGTTAAAGTAAAAGTGATTTACGACCTAACTTATTTTGACGTCACGACGTCTTATTTTATTGAGAGCTATTATTTATGACTTTTCGCGCTTAAATGTCCCATCTGTACATAATCGATAACTGTTTTTACTCCTATACTGAGAAATCGCCCATATTTGTTTAATTATGAACTTATTTTTCTCTATAATAATTTCTTTTTGTTCAAACACAAGCACTATAGGAAAAATCCTTTAGGGCACTCTGGGAGTGGTGCTTGTGCGCAAAAAGCGATTCACGTTGGTTTTGAATCGTTAGAGGTTATATTCGTTGGGAAAAACGACCTCAGGAAGGTCGTTCCATAAGGATGAAGTCCTCCAGATCAAAGAATTCTTAAATAATGAAGTTCGAGGAGTACTAAGCTTAACCACGTATGGATGGGCGGCAGTGGTTCGTCTCGTATTTCTGCTATTCGCCGCTCTGGGCGGAATTAAGAGGGCATGGGTCAGCCGAGCACTTTCCATGAAAATATCTGTAAAAGAGAGTCAAATCCCCTACCTGTCTTCGATGTTCTAGGCTGTCGAGGTTCTTCGTCAGCTCGTGGTCTCCAATCAGACGAATGGCCCTCCTTTCGATGAAATCTAGTAGCCGAAGAGTATGTTTGGGTGCAGAGCTCCAGACATGACACAGTACTCTAGTGATGGTCGAATCTGGGCTTTATATAGTGTTAAAAGTTGTTTAGGTGTGTACAACTTTCTGGTTCGGAAGAGTACACCAAGTTTCTGAGAAGCTATCTTGTCGATTGCCACAACGTGGTAATGCCAAGACATATTTCCTTCCAGATTGACGTCCAGCAATTTAATAGATGAAGCCAGTGGGATTAGGTGTCCGCCCATGACTATATCCGGTTCTGTAATGTTAATCTTTTTAGAGAACAGCTGCCTGGGTTTTTTAGCGTTAAATTCGACTTGTTTACTGTCACCCCAAGCCAAAATTTCTTCCAGGTCTTTGTTGAAGCGTGATACTTCATGCTGTCTGCGAAGATGTGCGTCGGCAGCCGATGTTTGTGCAACAAACCCGAACAAACCCGATGTTTGTGCATTCAAAGAGAAAGATGAGATAAGTGATCGTCAGCAAAACTAAATATGGGATTTTCGTTTTCACTAGAAGCTCTTCAATTTTGCCCTTCACATTTTTTTTGTAGCATCAGAACCGGCTGAGTTATTTAGGAAAATCCGTTTTGTCGGTTAGATTTACGGGGCGTGCCCCCCCCCCCCCCCCCATATGGCGCCCCCTACAAATCATGTCAGAATGTCGACGGGATCCTACTGTATCGATTGGGAAAGAAAAATTACTCGATTTCGTCACGGGATTTTCATAAACCGGATCGACTCCACTAATTGTATTTGCCTATAAATTAAAATTTTGTAACAAATAATTCAGATTTTTTTGATAGCCAACTAAAATCTTTAATAGGTATTTTTTTGTTACGTGAATAAATAAAATTGAAATTTGTTCCCCAATGTTATTAGAACAACAAATTTTCATGCCTGTATGTCTCACCCTTTTATTTGTTTTCTAATAAAAATGCTTTCTCTAGATTATTTTGAATCTACACATCCTTATGTAACAGTGTTTTTAAATATCATAATTTTAAAGAAGGGAACGATAACATTTTCGTTTTATATTCATAGGGATTTTAAAGTGAAATGAAACGTGGGATACTTTCTGCTCGGTAATAAATAAAAAGCCTTTATTTTTCTTTGTGTTGCAACATTTTTCGTGCGAATTTACACAATAAAAATGTTATGAAGTGTTAAATTTATCACCTATTATAAAAGGATATTTCAAAAATTATATTTGACTGTAATAACTGTATTTATTGTTTAATGAAACGTTTTTTTAACTGCATATCAGACATTAACAGCAACACAAATTATACAAACAGTAACATATGATTTTCTTTAAAAATACCAGTCAATTAAACCGAACCAACCTGATAAATCAAAACTTGCACAAATATTATTACATATCTCAAATTCAAATATTTATTTAGCGTTGAAAGATGGTCATGTACAAGTCAAAAAATAGTATAAAAGTGTCAAGATCAAAAATGAAATTAAAATTAAGTAACATTTTAAAATTCATTTACAGACTTAAGTTACTTCACGCAAAAAAGAAAATACATATTAAAAAAACATTTGATTAACAAATCATTAGAATGGCTACCACTTAAACTTTGTCATATATCATCAGTCGGAAAAGCCCCGAAAAATCGAAATATTTTCAGCCGGAACAAGAATACCTCTCCCCCTCGTTTTCGAGGATGCTGAACACGATGGTTCGAGGATGCTAAACACGATGGCGGCGTCAGAATTTCTCTTTGGGGTTGCACAACCCCTCAAAACGGGCAAAAACCACCCCCCAGATGGGTTAAACGCGCTTCAACAGGTTTCCCTGCAGAGAAACACACTTTCCCCCGTTTTCGAGGATGCTGACCACGGTGGTGGTGTTGGACATCGCGTCCGACCCCTTCCAACCCCTCCACCGGCCAATACTCGCCCCTGAAAGGGGTGAATTTTTTTTTCAAGTATCAACGGCAAATATATATTTCGATATTCGTACTCACAGACGCCACTAGCAGAATGCCAGGCTTGTTTTATTTTACGTTTAAAATCATTTATTGGCAAACTTACTTACTGCAATAGGAAGTTTATTATAGAAATGGGATGCGAGATGCCCCTGGCCATCTTTAGCCTCAAGCTGTTTAATCCTAATTCTTGATTATACCGAGTATCGTGCGAGTGAATAGATGTATGCGCCGAGCATTTTCCATGGAAATATCTGTAAAAGAGAGTCAAAATCACCAACTTGTCTTCGATGTTTCAGACTGTCGAGGATTTTTGTCAACTCGTGGTCTCCGATCAGACGAATGGCTCTCCTTTCGATGGAATCGAGTAGCCGAAGAGTATGTTTGGGTGCGGAGCTCCAGACATGCGAGCAATACTCTAATGATGGTCGAATCTGGGCTTTGTATAGTGTCAAAAGTTGTTGAGGTTGTACAACTTTTTGGTCCCGAAGAGTACACCAAGTTTTTACGAAGCTACCTTGGCGATTGCCACAACGTGGTTATGCCAAGACATATTTTCTCCCAGATTGATGCCCAGCAAATTAATAGATGAAGCCAGTGGAATGTGTGTCCTGCCATGACTATATCCGGTTCTGTAATGTTAACCTTTTTAGAGAAAACTGCTGCCTGGGTTTTCTTAGCGTTAAATTCGACTTGGTTAATATCACCCCAAGCCAAAATTTCTTCCAGGTCTTTGTTGAGTCGTGATACTTCATCCTGTCTGCGAAGATGTGCGTCGGCAGCCGATGTTTGTGCATTCAAAGAGAAAGATAATCTTTAGCAAAGCTAAATATCGGATTATTAGTTTTCACTAGAAGGTCGATAATGTATAGTAAGAAGAGGGTGGGAGACAATATAGACCCTTGAGAAAGACCGGCATTGATGGTGAAGGTATCTGAGAAAAATCCGTCAATCGCAACTTGCACAGAACGGTCCTTAAGAAAGCTAGATAACCATGCACAGAATCGACTGGGCATACCATAGTATCGCAGTATACTTAGAAGCCCCTCATGCCAAACACGATCAAAGGAATTTAGAAATATCCAGTGCAATAGCCCGAGACTCTCCATGATGTTCGATTGCGTTGGTCCAAAGATGGGTGAAGTAGGCGAGAAGGTCTTCCGTTGATGTGGACTTCCGAAAACCATATTGATGATCGCTGATAATGTTGAGGCCTTCCAAGTACTTCAGAAGTTCTTGCTTAATAGCTTTCTCCATTACTTTTGATATAACTGAAAGCCATGCGTCTACAGTCATTCCGGTACGTACGACTTTCCCGAGATAATCCTTAGGGCCTTCCTCTGTAGGCCAAAAACCGCGGCCGCTGTTGTGCCATGTCTCCATACAAGCATAGAATATCCAATATGTGCATGACAAAAAAAAAGGACGGTATGCCTGTCGCAAGACAGTTTGATAGGTTGCGTAATACATAGATGTTAGTAGCTAGTTTTTTACAGGGTACTTTAATATGGATGTCCCATCTCGGAGGGTTTGAAGTGTACCCCAATAAATTTAACATTCAGTTGCTCTCACTCGCGTCAGAAGCCTCTCTTACCTCATCACAATTTTGATACCCTGGGAAAGGTAGTGTCATCCGCAAATAAGTATAGTGCGACCCAGGGTCTATGTTAGGAAGTTCGTTAATATACATTAAGAATGGAAGAGACCAGAGCAGATCCCTGAGCACCCTCACAGTCAATACTCTCCTTTCAAACGTCACCGTCAAGAACTGTAACAATCGCTATGCCATACATTTCTCGAATATTTTTCAGAAGACTGTATGTACAGAAATTGGGCTTCCTTGAACACATCTGGAAATACTGTTTCTTTAAAGCACAAGTTAATAAGTTTGGTTAGTGGGACAATGATGAGTTTCTTTATATTCTTAATAAGATCAACGTTCAACGATCAAGATCAACGTTAAATCATAGACTTTTTTGTTTTAAAGCGAATTTATGACGTGACGCATCTCGATGACGAATCTGTTCTTATTCTATCAGATGTTATATATCTATACGTTTGTTTCTTGAAAGCTTGTTTTATTTTACGTTTAAAATCATTTATTGGCAAACTTACTTACTGCAATAGGAAGTTTATTATAGAAATGGGATGCGAGATGCCCCTGGCCATCTTTAGCCTCAAGCTGTTTAATCCTAATTCTTGATTATACCGAGTATCGTGCGAGTGAATAGATGTATGCGCCGAGCATTTTCCATGGAAATATCTGTAAAAGAGAGTCAAAATCACCAACTTGTCTTCGATGTTTCAGACTGTCGAGGATTTTTGTCAACTCGTGGTCTCCGATCAGACGAATGGCTCTCCTTTCGATGGAATCGAGTAGCCGAAGAGTATGTTTGGGTGCGGAGCTCCAGACATGCGAGCAATACTCTAATGATGGTCGAATCTGGGCTTTGTATAGTGTCAAAAGTTGTTGAGGTTGTACAACTTTTTGGTCCCGAAGAGTACACCAAGTTTTTACGAAGCTACCTTGGCGATTGCCACAACGTGGTTATGCCAAGACATATTTTCTCCCAGATTGATGCCCAGCAAATTAATAGATGAAGCCAGTGGAATGTGTGTCCTGCCATGACTATATCCGGTTCTGTAATGTTAACCTTTTTAGAGAAAACTGCTGCCTGGGTTTTCTTAGCGTTAAATTCGACTTGGTTAATATCACCCCAAGCCAAAATTTCTTCCAGGTCTTTGTTGAGTCGTGATACTTCATCCTGTCTGCGAAGATGTGCGTCGGCAGCCGATGTTTGTGCATTCAAAGAGAAAGATAATCTTTAGCAAAGCTAAATATCGGATTATTAGTTTTCACTAGAAGGTCGATAATGTATAGTAAGAAGAGGGTGGGAGACAATATAGACCCTTGAGAAAGACCGGCATTGATGGTGAAGGTATCTGAGAAAAATCCGTCAATCGCAACTTGCACAGAACGGTCCTTAAGAAAGCTAGATAACCATGCACAGAATCGACTGGGCATACCATAGTATCGCAGTATACTTAGAAGCCCCTCATGCCAAACACGATCAAAGGAATTTAGAAATTTCCAGTGCAATAGCCCGAGACTCTCCATGATGTTCGATTGCGTTGGTCCAAAGATGGGTGAAGTAGGCGAGAAGGTCTTCCGTTGATGTGGACTTCCGAAAACCATATTGATGATCGCTGATAATGTTGAGGCCTTCCAAGTACTTCAGAAGTTCTTGCTTAATAGCTTTCTCCATTACTTTTGATATAACTGAAAGCCATGCGTCTACAGTCATTCCGGTACGTACGACTTTCCCGAGATAATCCTTAGGGCCTTCCTCTGTAGGCCAAAAACCGCGGCCGCTGTTGTGCCATGTCTCCATACAAGCATAGAATATCCAATATGTGCATGACAAAAAAAAAGGACGGTATGCCTGTCGCAAGACAGTTTGATAGGTTGCGTAATACATAGATGTTAGTAGCTAGTTTTTTACAGGGTACTTTAATATGGATGTCCCATCTCGGAGGGTTTGAAGTGTACCCCAATAAATTTAACATTCAGTTGCTCTCACTCGCGTCAGAAGCCTCTCTTACCTCATCACAATTTTGATACCCTGGGAAAGGTAGTGTCATCCGCAAATAAGTATAGTGCGACCCAGGGTCTATGTTAGGAAGTTCGTTAATATACATTAAGAATGGAAGAGACCAGAGCAGATCCCTGAGCACCCTCACAGTCAATACTCTCCTTTCAAACGTCACCGTCAAGAACTGTAACAATCGCTATGCCATACATTTCTCGAATATTTTTCAGAAGACTGTATGTACAGAAATTGGGCTTCCTTGAACACATCTGGAAATACTGTTTCTTTAAAGCACAAGTTAATAAGTTTGGTTAGTGGGACAATGATGAGTTTCTTTATATTCTTAATAAGATCAACGTTCAACGATCAAGATCAACGTTAAATCATAGACTTTTTTGTTTTAAAGCGAATTTATGACGTGACGCATCTCGATGACGAATCTGTTCTTATTCTATCAGATGTTATATATCTATACGTTTGTTTCTTGAAAAATTGATGCCATCCCTATGAGCCAATGCAACTGAGGAAACTAGATAAATTACGTCTTAGTCACTTGGTTTATTTTCCTTAAAAGGCAGCTTATTAAATCTAGAATACTAAGGCTGGGTTTACACGGCAATATACTGCAAGGTTTCACATTATTCGATTTTAACCGAATAAACAGCGGGATGTTCACACGATAAATTTTCATTCCTGTTTAGAAATGACTAAACGCAGTTTTCATTCAGCGATCACCTGGTAGTAGACGTGGATACGATGGGTCCACGCGTTTTTGTACTTGATTGTAATCAAGAAGCAGTAGGTAATTGTATATTTCAAAATTTAAACGTAAAGTTGAGTAAGTATGAACAAACTTTTTTAATTACTTTCGGATGTCCATAGAAAGTTTTAAAATTTATTAAATCGTCTAGAGAATTCAAGTTTACCAAAAATTAACATATACAGGGTGTTCCTTAATGACGTGCTAATATTTCAGGGTGTGATTCCTTAGGTCATTTTATAAAGAAAACATGGTGTTGAATTTTTGCTTCTTAAATGGTTATTTTTTAATATCTCCGAAAGAAATTTAGATATTATTTTCAATTTTGGTATGTGTTAATAGGATATAGAACCACAAATTTTAGTTAGAAAAGTTATTCAATTGTTCCATCAGTGGCGTCCCTGCAAACATGTCCTCTGATATTTTTTACAAAAAAGATGGTCACCTTCACTTAAAAGGCATGCTTTCCGCCCGCCTTCGCATCGAATTGCCCACTCCAACAATTTTTATAAAACAAAATTTATCATTAATTATTTTATCAATTTTTTCATGTAGAATTTACCAGGCTAATCAGAAAAATATCCACATGGAAAAATTTCAGTGGCGTACCATCTTTTTTGTAAAAAGTATCAGAGGACATGTTTGCAGGGACGCCACTGATGGAACAATTGAATAACTTTTCTAACTAAAATTTGTGGTTCTATATCCTATTAACACATACCAAAATTGAAAATAATATCTAAATTTCTTTCGGAGATATTAAAAAATAACCATTTAAGAAGCAAAAATTCAACACCATGTTTTCTTTATAAAATGACCTAAGGAATCACACCCTGAAATATTAGCACGTTATTAAGGAACACCCTGTATATGTACTAGAGCAGGGGTCAGCCACTGGCGCCCGCGGTCGTGGCCCGGTTTTTTAGACCCCGTATACTTATTTTGAAAACGGCAGATTATTCAACAATCATTATAAAGAAACTTCTGCATTAAACATTTTTCTGAATCTCTTTTAACTTAGAAAATATACGGTAATTTTGAAATTTTCCCCCGTATCTTTAAGCAAGCGAAAATTTTCAAATTTTGATTTTACCATTTTAAGTTTGACCCAAAAAGAGCACATGACAGCTACATAAATTTTTTTAATAGCACTAACAATTACGGACCTTATACATGTGTCGAAAATGGAACACCCTGTACAACTTGGCATAAAGCAGTGAGTATCAGCCAGTTGTTTTGCTGCTTTATGTCAAGTTGTAAAATCTAAACTAAAATAACAAAAAAAAATACTAATAAATATTACTTTTTAAAAAGCCGCCAGATTGATTTTGGTACGAAAAGGGTCACAATTTTTTTGTGATCGTAAAATACTGGATAGGACCTTTAAAATGATATATTGCAAGACCCCCTCTTCCTACTTAATTTTCTTTACCAAGATGGCGCGGCGCGCATCCGCCATTTTGACAGTTATAACTGTCATTCTTACGTCCAAAGGTTGTTTTTCCTTCCCCTATAGACCACACCCAAATTTTGCAAAAAGAAATTAACGGGTCAAAAGTTAGCATGGGCGGGTCTACGACCTCGTCGCGGCATTATTTCCCATGCACTAGTGATGTGTAAAAAACTATTTCATGATTCATTGCTGTTTTCATCAAGAGCCTCCTGGAATTGATATGTTCATCGTAATTGTTTTAGCGAAAATAATACATAATGAATATAATTCGTGGCACGCTTCCATATCATTATCAGTAGTTTCTATTTTGTGTTTGACCTGATTCGCTCCATCGTCCCATGTCCTTTTACCGTAGCAATAACGTATTTTCTACTCTAAGAAGCAAAAACCAAAATATAAAATAAGAAGAGGATGAAACTCGCAAAGCCTCTGTGTTCGGTCTGAACTCAGAATGAAATAAAAAGAACAGTAAGCCTATTGTGTTAAAGTTTTGCTCTAGGGTTATTTAAAATTTAAATTTCCTGCTCTAACGTATCTAATTATTACCCTACTTTGTTCTATCAACGTAAACGAATTGGAAGCTACTAAATTACTTGCTTTACTTACCCTTCACCGAGGGAACTGCAAAATCAAAAAATAACAATTAAAGTAGGTAGAATGGCAGTAAAACATGACGGAAAAATGGTCAATACGAGAAATTCCTAAATATATTTATTGAACTCGAAAGTCTATTTTCATTCTGGAATTAGTCGTCAATAATAATTGGGAACTTTGGTGTCAGTCAGTGCATTAAGAAATATTACTGTTCACACTGGTAAGATATCATCAGAGAAACTAATCCAGGGGTGTTAAATCCGGCTACCCAGACGGCCACTCAACAGTATCTCTACGACCAATCCAACGGATTGTTAAAGTTTCCGTCAGTGATAAGCGGTAAGTCGAGTTTTTTATACTCATAACGGGTTGTCAACCGCTTCTAGATAAATCTCTTACTGTACCTTTCTCAGCAAATTTATGAATTTCCCCCAAAGTGCAAACCTCAACTTGTGCTCTTATGTTAGCCCCACACCCCAACATAATTAAAATTTCATTCCGCTTCTTTTCTGATAACATTTTTAGTTAATTCACAAATTACTTAAATCAAAGTAATTATTGATATAATTATGGACAATCGATGGCAACAGCTGCCTAACTGCCGAACATTCCCACACGCCTGTCGAGGCCCAAGCCGAGACTGGCAATCCGGAATTTTCCTACGAGGTATATTTTTCCTAAAATCGAAAATTATTCAAAGGACATAAATTATTACAGTTAGCTTTTGTACTTATGTGTTAAAATTCTTAAAAATAAAAATTGTTTTCAAAAAAGCTTAACCTCAATCTTTGTTTTAGGTTACAAATAACTATAAGGAAATAAGTAGTATAAAAATAAATATATAATTTAGTGTAGGTAAGGGAATTGTTGACTTTTTCTTTCACAAATGTTATCAAAAATGTCAATATTTCTTTATCTGCAGCTACAAAAGGAATGCGGGCAAGAAAATTTCTTGGGTTAACAATGTTGTCACATATTAAATTTATCCATTTAAAATAAATTTTCATAAGTAAATAAGAAACTAATATTCTATTATAGTTTCAATGTTCTTAAAACTTTCTTTTCATACTATTTATTTTAATATTTAAATGCAAAATAAAATATTTTTTTTATTAAAGTACTAATCTAAAAATAAGGCAACATGGTGCAATATCAACGGTAACCATGGGTAACCGGTGGCTAGCGCTAATTTGATAGGTTATATCCCAGACAGAGGATGACGACACGCATCTGGTGACACGCCCATTCTGCCGGCGTGGTTCAGTATGCTTCATCCAGTTGCGTAGTGATAGGGTTTGTTTTAAAACTGTGATAATGAATGAATACACCCTGGTAAAGCCCTTCATAGTCATACCCGTGAAGTGATGGCCAATGAGTACAGGGTGTGTGAAGAGGACTCACAAATTAATACATTTAAATTGCCACTTAAGCGAACGCTAGGAAGGGTCGCAATGTATACGGGAGTAATCGTGGTGCAGTAAAAAACATTCACAAAGAAGATACCGAAAGGAAAGAGAATAACCCGGATCAATTGTTGTCATCTCCTGTCAAAAAAAGGGCCCGTCTCTCTGCTATCGAAAAAATCATAGGCTTCGACTTTGGCATTGTCAGGAGAAGAATAGATACAAAAGCTTTATTTGGAACTAAAAGTGGTTCCAGCCTTAAAAAAGTTGCTACAACAGCTGAGAAGTGACATAAACTTTCCGTTTTCCCGTGAAACGTTGAGGTGCCTGTTGAAATCAAATGGATTTTATTGGCGAAAATGCCAAAATAAGCGAAAAATATTAATGGAAAGGCCTAATATAAGGAACTGGTGATACAAATATATTCATGCCGTGAAAAAATATATATTATTACATTATTAAGATAATAATAGCACGTCCATGACTCGGCCATGTTTTAAAAGATATTGCTTTCCCCTTACCGATACGTCGTAGCTATGGACTCGCTTGTCGAGCTGTATTCACCCTGTTCTAATACAGCATAAATTGAAGTATTTTTTTTAATGAAATGCATTGAACTTCAATGTTTCCGAAACAGCTGAAAATTGGATTAGCAATAATTACATAAGTTTCTTGTAGAATTTAAAAACCTAATAAAAACTGTCAGCGACGCTTTTAAAGTCAAAAAATGATTGACTTGAAACAAACATGGGCCCGGTATTTCTGCTTTGTACACGTCAATGTGACGCTTGTTATTACGAAAATAAACACACCAAAGAAGAAATGGTGATTCTATTTTTATCTTCTGTCTGTTTCTGTCTTGGTTAGGAAAAACAAACAATCGACGGACGTGACTCAAGAGTCTATATTTTTATCCAGTTAACGGCAGACTTGGCACTGTCCTACCACATTAAGTTACGAATTAGTATTTTTCCACACACAATACTTAAATTTAACACACAAACACTGAAAAACAACAAAGAATATTATTTAGCAGCCATGACAAATATGACAGTTGTTAATCCGGTAGTGTCAAACGTGAAAGCAGGTATGTAAGACGGCCGTTCCAATAAGGGCTTTATAAAAAGTACGTTCCGGACGCTCGAAGGCGACGTAATGTCTTTGTCTAATTAGCAGAAATCGATAAAGAATACTTATACCTACTAGTTTCCAGAGCTCCCCGATTGTTTTTTACAGCCTACCTAAGAATGTGAATTGTTTATTCTTCAAGGACTGTGAACCAAAGCCGTATCCTTCTTGGTTTAATATCCTTGCAAAAAATCAAGAATTGAAAATAAAAATTGACGGGTTCCAGCATTTTTTCAGGATTTAATTAATATCAATTTTATGTGAGACTTTTAGGATACCCAGTATATTTTATACCTATGGCCAGGAAAAGTTGTATCGGTCAAATTAAAAATATTCGTTTGCGTCCAGTGGAGAAGACGGGTCTTAAATCTTCGCCTTAAGTCTTAAAGCATCGCCATCTGCTTTTTATTTATTGTTATACTTTTATTTTCGAATTACAAATTGGGGGACATAGATAACACCCTAACAAAAGGACTATAAAAAGTTTTATGCTTTAATTTATACTTCTTTACAAACATAATACAATTCTGGACGATGTTTTTAGTTAATTTGGCCATTGATTGCGTCGGTTAACCCAACCCTTGCCGTGAAACAGCAAAATTTTATTACCAGAACCGGTGAGTACAATCGCCCAAGGTGTAATTTAATTCGGTAAATTTTCTGGTATCTTACTTTTATGCAATAACTTGATTTCTGGAAATTGCTCCTTATAAATTAGTGAAATATAAATGCGTAAAGGCGTTCCTACTTTTAAAATCTATAGATTTTACTTGAATTTTCAGTTTTATTTATTTAAATATACCTTTTGAAATTCGTACTAGGCGACTACACTAAGTGCATTTATTTTACTTTCAAAGAAAAAAAATTAAGTTAAAATATAGGACAGTTCGTGCATTTATTTTTTTAGTAAAAATGCATTATTCCATTACAAATTTAATTATGCTTTTAAAAGTAATTAAATAGAGTTGCCGAAGCATAAACTCGACTTTTAAACTTTTAAATCTTTCGGTGTGACAACAAAATGGAGTAATTAAGGAATTCAAATTTTAATTTTCAAATCTATAAAGTTTGCCAACATTTGAGTCAATTAAATGAATTTCTATACGAGTTTTATTTTATTTCTTAATTTATTGGTTTACAGCTATGCCTATTTTTACAATATCTAATAAGTAAAATTTATAGAAGCAACGACAATAGTAAAAATATGTAGGTACATTATAATAAAGCGCATAATTAGAATTTTTAAAAAAATTTAATGTTTACATTACAAATTTCTTTTTACTGCAGATTTGAATATCACAAGCTTAGATACATCAATTGGTGAGCACTATTTAATATACGAATAATATAAATATTATACTCGCCAGCACAAAATTCCGCCACCCTGAAATTGATCAAGTTTGATATTTTATAACTTTTTACATAGCACCAAAATGGTGCTATGTATTACGTCCAGTACGTGACCTTGAGTTCGTCCGTTGCCGTCTTTTTCGACATTTTCGAGGTTGCGAATTTCTGGAGAAAAAACGGTCAGAGTCGAAACGACGAAACTTTTTGGTTTTACTTTTGGATAGTGCGCGCGTATTGTCTCAAATTTTCGAGTATACAGGGTGTGCCGTTTCGAAGTTATTAAGCGTCAAAGTCGACTTTTCCGCGATTCCCGTTGAAATCCATTTCAAGTCGCAAAACTCAATTTTTTCGATTTAAATTTTCGGAACGTGGAGTGGACCGGTCGCTACAGAACCCTATTGAAACTGGGTAACGTACGACGATTGGAAGTAATTTAAAAGAATTTTTGAAAGTCGAAATTTGACAAAACAGGGTCATTTCGGGTACCGAATAGCTCGAACTGGGTGGGTCCGAGGGTCATGCGGTTTTAAATTTTCGATTTCCCATCTCAAAAACTAGGTGCCATCAATACATCTATCTATACCTAAAGTTATTAGAAGATGGGAAAAATTTGAAAATACTGAACAAGTTGATATTTCGGGGTAAAAATGGACGGTTTTTAATTTTTTTCGAGGTAAAAACGGCTTTTGATCGAAATTTAGTTTACTTTACCGGAAAGTTCCAGGTAAATCACATTCGATACGTATATTTTCGTTTCCTCGATTTAAATACCGAAATTACTGTTAACGATTGAATTTTAGAAATTTGGAAATTATTTTTTTGTCACCGCTACACTAAATTTCGTCTGTACGCTTTCCTAATTAACATTTTCCATATTTTTTTGCTTTTTCGCCAAGCGGAATGATGATACTTGAAGATTCATACCAAGAGCGCGTTTCGAATGACGATCTAAAGGGTTAAAAGAAATTAAGTATATCCATTTTCACCCATTTTTCACTAAAAGTTTTGTTTAGTCACGAATAACTCCTACAAATATTATTTCGGAGAGTTCTCTATAAGCGTATTTTCATCGTCCATCATTTCTCACCACATTATTATTTTTCAAAATTTTCGAAATTTCCTTTCAATCGGGAGAAAAACGACGTTTTTCCGAGCTGGGACGGCCAATTTTTGCAAATCTGCACACTTCGTCGATTTTATTCAGCATGCCTTGGAATAAAATTAACCCAATTTGTTGACTGTCAAAATTCGGCCGAAATGGGCCAAAATAGCCTTTTTCTTAGCGAGATCCTGAAGTTAATTGACCGATTTGAGAATGGAAATGGTATGGAAAAGATTCTATGGGATTTCGGCTTTCGATAATGATCCCTATCGTTGCCCAAAATCGAAAATTTCCTACCATTTTCCCGATTTCCAAAATGGTCTGCAACGACATATTTACATTGCTCTTATGGGAGCGCCGAAACAGGGTGCATCTTGAAACCAGTTATTCGATTTCTTCTAAACGGCTCACGTTGGAGCAATGAAACTTTTGGTGTATACTTTGGTATATATGGCGTATACTTAGCCGATGTACGACATTATACAGGGTGTCCCGTTAATAAGTTATTAAACGAAATAGTCAGAAAATGTGCAAAAAATTAAATATTTCTTTCTACGACTTGCCGGTCTCGTAAAACTTAACCGATTCAGTTTATATTTTAGTATGTTATCAAGAAACTTATTTAGAAAAACTCGTCGCGAGATTTTTTCAATAAAATGTCGGGAAGTCAATTTTTTGATTTTTTTAAAGTTGGAAAACATGAAAATGCAGGGTCATTTTCGATAATGAATTATTCGATTTCTGTCTTATAGATTGGCACCGGGTTCGAACCGGTGGATAGGTCATCTCAAATACTAATATTTCACAATACATCATATGATGCTAAAAGACCTATAAAATGGAGAAATTTGCGAGAGACTGAACTTGATGATTACGTAAAAATTTCTTTTTCCTTTTTAAGGGGTAAAATAATATTTCATCGAAATGTTATATAATTATGTCATCAGAAAGAGCACATCAAAACACGATTATAAACCATAATTTAGTTTCTTAATTTATTATACAAAAATAACTACAATCGATTTAGCAATAATCACTAATTATGACATCCTCTTACTAAAACCCATCTGTACGCTAGTGTATGTAACTTTTTCAATCGTTCTTTAGCCTATCGTTTAAAGGAATAAATTACCTTTACGTTCCACATCGACCGCGTGACCCCAAAATATCCTTTGGCGGATAAAAAAAATATTTTATAAATTTTTTCGAAATTTTTTTTATTAAAAGTCAAGTTTATTCTGCTATATCTTCTATAACTTTCCTGTTGGAGATTTCTTTCTAGGTTTATCTGATTCCCTCATCTTTTCCGAACATTTTGATATATATAAAGTTATCATAAAGATGTTCGAACTTGGAGAAAATTAAGAAAATTCGTAACGGTGACAGCAAAATTTCTAACTTTCGCTCGAAATGCATGAAAGGCGTGGCTTTTACAGTATTTAGTGAAAATTAGACAAGGGCAAGTGTTTAAATTCATCAGATTTGAATAAATCATGCACACCGTCTGGAAAAATAGGCTTAATTTGATAAATTGGCAATTTGAAGAAAATTCAACTAGTACGTTATGTTAATATTGCTAAAGGGATTTAAAAAATGTTTTAAATTTTTTGACACCTGTCAAATTGACGTTTCCTTGGTTAGTATAAAGTGCAAGATTAATAGAATTTCACAAAGTTGGTGTCGTTTTCGTATAATTCGAGGGCAAGGAATCCGAAAATTTAATTCATATTTTGACAGCTGTCATTTTTAACAATTCATTGATTTCGGTTAACTGTCGATCATAGGCGTAATCGTAACAGAATTTCGCAAAGTTGGTGTCGATTTCGTATAACTCGAATGCAGGCAATCCAAAAAATTTATTAATTTTTTGACAGCTGTCAAATTGACGTATATTACGTTGGTAATAGTTGCAATGTTAACAAAAATTAACGAGTTTGGTATCGCCTCTATATAATTTGAGTATGAGGAATTCGAAAATTTTATATATTTTTGGACAGCTGTCAAATTGGTGATTCTTTAGTAAAGAATAAGTGCAAGGTTAACAAAATTTCAAAAATTTTGTATCGATTCTATATAATTTGAGTATAAGTTATCGGAAAAATGTATTTATTTTTTGACAGCTGTCATTTTTGACATTTTTTTGTTAACATATTTTAACAAGTTTGGTATCATTTCTATATAATTTGAGTATGAGGAATCCGAAATTTTTATCTATTTTTTGACAGCTGTCAAATTGACGTCTCTTAAGTCAGTAATAGGTACAAGGTCGACGGAATTTCGCAAGTTTGGTATCGTTTTTATGTAACTCGAATGCAAGCAATCCGAAAATGTTATTTATTTTTGACAGCTGTAATTTTTTACATATTTTTTTCTATTCGATACGTAAAATAGTGAACGGATTGTTCGCAATCGGTTTTAGCTGGTACCTTAAAATGTGAAACGGTCACATATGTTATAATTAACGAATTTGGGTGCTATGTACCCCCATCACAGTCCGCAGGAGTGTGGCCAACCAATTAAAGCATCAACCTGCATTCAAACTTCTCGATGCATCCACGCGAATCGGTTGATAAATCTATATAATAACAAAACACATATAGGCGAATCTGTCGCATACAGGTGAACGGCGGAGCCCTGCCGCGGAGCGGCTAGTTAATAACAAAAACGCATGTAGGTGGATGCCGGAGGCCCCTGCGCGTTTAGCGCCTAGTGAGAATCTGTCGCATTTTGTAACTCATTAATGGTTTCCTTCTAAACATAATATATTTATTCTATCAGTATACATCAAATATTATATAAAATGTAAGAATATTTAATAATTTTTTTTTTGAATTTTTAAGAATTTCAAAATTTCTTGATATTTTTCAGTTTTTCTTAAATATCTCCGTAATCTAAACCAATAGGAAAAATTTGTATATTTCCTTTCTGATAGAGAATTTAATAGTATATTTTGTTTGTTCGAAACTTTTTTTCTCAAATGTAATCGTTTTTGAGATATTTGCAAGAATATAGAAATCATGATTTGCTCAATAACTCAACAACTATAGTAGATACAGAAAATTTTATAGACTACTTTCTTGTAGACCTTATCAAAGTGCATCTTTAGGATATATACAATTTTACCGTAGAGATAATACTTTTCGAATAAAATCGAAATATATCGATTTCTTCAAATTTTTAAGGCATTTTGCATGAATTATTTAGAAATTAAAAAAAAATTAAAAATGAAATTACTTGGGAATTAATATAATTTGGGGAATACCTAATTCGAAAATTTTATAGATTTTTTGACAGCTGTCAAATTGAGGATTCCTTAGTAAAGAATAAGTGCAAGGTTAACAGAATTTCAAAAGTTTGGTGTCGATTCGATATAGTTTGAGTATGAGGAATCCGAAATTTTTATCTATTTTTTGACAGCTGTCAAATTGACGTTTCCTAAGTCAGTAGTATGTACAAGGTCAACGGAATTTCGCAAGTTTGGTATCGTTTTTATGTAATTCGAATGCAAGGAATCCGAAAATTTTGTTTATTTTTGACAGCTGTCATTTTTTAAATATTTTTTTCTATTCGATACGTAAAATAGTGAACGGATTGTTCGCAATCGGTTATAGCTGGTCCCTTAAAATGTGAAACGGTAACATATGTTATAATGAACGAATTTGGGTGCTATGTACCCCCAACACAGTCCGCAGGAGTGTGGCCAACCAATTAAAGCATCAACCTGCATTCAAACTTCTCGGTGTATCCACGCAAATCGGTTGATAAATCTAGGTAATAACAAAACACATATAGGCGAATCTGTCGCAAAAAGTGGGTCCGCGGAGCCCCGCGCGGAGCGCCTAGGGGGCTATGCCCCCTAGTTATTTATTGTGTTTTCCTTAATTATTTTATAAAGTAACATTTTTCGATTAGGCTATATTATAGAGGAGTAAATCAAACTGTTGTTTTTGCCTTAATTTCAAAACACCCTGTAGGAAAATTGAGGTGGATAATTTTATTTACATACTGTTTCTTGTAATCTTTGATGTATTCTAAACATTTCGTTTTTTGATTCATTCCATTATTTCATTTCTGCTGCTAGCAGCAAAATTTTAAATGAAACGATGTTATTTTTAGAAAATGTATATCAAGCTTTCGGTTAAAAATTATCGACGTTGGCTAAGTACGCGATTATTGTGACAGAATATTTGACAATGACAATATTCTTACGTACTATTCACTGATGAATCCAGGGTTTGTTTAAGGTCGCGGGATGGTCGTGAGCGGGTATACATACGTAGAAATGAAAGATATGCTGATTGCATCATATCAGACCGATTCTCATAACATGGCGGTTCATGATTTAGGCGGGTATTTCTACCGAAGCACGCACCAATCTGGAGCTCTAACCGGCCACCGTTACATTGAGGAAATCCTCCAAGAAGTTGTTGTTCCATTTGCTCCTTTCATTGGGAACCGATTTGCATTAATGCATGATACTGCTAGACCTCACGAATATCCGGATGGATAGTTGGATTTCCAAGATTGGAATGGCCCACATGTAGCCCGGATCTCAACCCAATCGATTATCTTTGGGATTAACTTAAAAGGGCTGTTCGTCGTTGTCCTGTACAACCACAAACCTTGCAAGACTGGCGTTAGTGTTTGTTTTTCTTAATAAAAGTAGGCTTCAAATCGGCGTTTCATTTAAGATTTTGCAGCTCGCAGCTGAAATGAGATAATGGAATGAACCAAGAAACAAAATGTTTAGAATACATCAAAGATAACCAGAAACAGTATGTAAATAAAATTATCAACCTCAATTTTTTCCTACAGCGTGTTTTGAAATTACGACAAAAAATAATAGTTTGTTTTGCTCCTGTATAATATAGTCTAATCAAAAAATATTACTTTATAAAGTAATTCAGGAAAACACAATAAATGGATCTACAAACTGATAACAAAATCATGAAAATCGCATAAAAAATAAATAAGTTATAAAATATCAAACTTAACCAAAATTTCAGGGTGGCGGAGTTTTGTGCCGGCGAGTGTATATATTTCCAAAATACAGGGTAATTTACGGTGGGTCTCATATTAAAGATCTCGTGAACTAAATAAGATACTTGTTTGAAATATTGGTACTTTCTATAAAAGATGTCTATCTTTTCAATTGAGATATCATGACGTATCTATCACTTATGGTTATACCGGAGCTTAGGCTTAACATTTTATTTCAAATAGAATGCTCTGTATATGTAAAAATCCAACTTTTGATAGGAATTTTCTATACCCATCTCCAACCACCGAGGTACGTGGTTAAAAGACACTAAGTTTCGTATCATTTTAACCACGTATAATTATCAAGTATCTTCGGGAAATATGGACGATTTCTTCCAATGTCAAACGTACCTAATTTAACTTTACTAACTGTAACTAATGCAGTTAAAGATTTAAAAATTTGACTAAATTTAGAAAAAATTTTTTTCATAAAAATACTAGACATTTTTTATACAGTTTATTTTAAAAATTATACCTTTCTAGTATATTGTAATAAATACTCAAGTCAATTTTTTAAATGGAATACCCTAAATTTAATTAAAAAAATTAATTTTCAATTACGTGTAGAATTTCATTCTTTATCTAATTGCCTCAGTACAGGGTGATCACATATAATGTTCCCCTTCCTCTTAACGTTTTTATTTTTCATACTTGAGAAAAATTTTAAAAATTTTAAAAATTGCTATACAGCGTTTTTCCCCATTCGGATTTCCAAAACTCAGCGCCTCTGAATTGTAGCTGTCCATCTTACTAAGAACATTTACTGCAGGCCGCGATACATTATTCAGCGTATTGCTTATTAATGATTTTTAATTTGTTAAAAAGAAGAACATTTGAATAAAAATTATTTTTATATAAATTAGGTATGACATTAACTATGCACTTATATAGCGAGCGGCTGGGGTTTACAACAAAATTCTAAAATCAAAATCGTGGTCAAAAAAGTTTGGGGAACGCTGGTCTAATGTCCCATCATACGAAGAAACATTTTATCTGTAAGAGCTTGGTTTCTACGAAAATATTTTGAAAATCGCAAAGAATTCATAAACTTGCAATTATTTTCCTCTATGAAGCCTGGATCTATTGCAGAGGGTAACGAAACATTTTCTTGAAATGTTTTGTAAGCAGTTGGTTAGCCCTATCAAGAAATATTTTTATATTTTAAACAATAAATCATATTTGAATTGAGATAATTAAATAAATTAAAAATACGTATATCACATACGCATCACCATTTTAAAATTTAATTTTTGACTTAGTCGAGTTTTGCGCTTCTTCGTCAAAACGTGTCACGTGACACCAGAAGCTAGATTTGGGACATTAATATCATACGATACTCACCGCTTACCGTATGCTTACCATATAGTTGTAATAGAACAGGAAAAGTGGGGCGGTAGAAATGTACAGGAAGCGAATTAGTTTTCAATAACCATACGCCTAATACTAAAGTTAAACGTAGCTACACTTTGCCAGAAATCGCAATTACGTTTCTAGTCTTTTTGACCTCACATTTTATTTTGATTCCTTTTTTAAATCTGCGTTCTTCGTAATATTATACAATTATAAATATCAAAAACTCAATAGTATATTATTACGAAAAGGCAACCAATTAAAACCAACCTACAACTCCCGGACAATTAGTTTTCATTGTACACAGATTGCAAGTTTTTCATCTGATATAGTACGATATCCATTTTCTAGACCTTTGAAACAACACCTAGGAGGCTAATAAAGGGTCCACGGTTCTTTATTGACCGTTTTTATTCCCTTCAGCCTTGTCCAATCTGATAAGTTGGCAAAGCAAAAACGCCCGGGGTTTGTTACAATGTTTTAACGTACAAAAACATTCGCAATCTGGCTTAGAAGCTTTAACATGCTGCGCGCAGTAAAAACCTAAGCAAATATGCATGGGCGATAAATTTTGCATGCGAGTTTGCACAGAGATTAGGTAAATATCTATTGACTTAAAAAAGGACTGACAAAGATAAATAGTTTCTTTATAATTAATTTGAAAAAATGTATTAAAATCTATTTTAGCTTACCCCCAAGCGGATATAAAATGGAGAAAAAAAATTTATTATGTCAGTACGAAGATGTTGGATGGATTGTGGCTTATTTTTCCTAAATATTTTTTATTTAATAGTATCCAGTTTCCGCAGTTTACAAAATTTTTTATTTTATGCTTTCTGGATTATTTTTAAATAATAGGATGTTTGGAGTGCAGTAATCTTTTTTTTACATGTGCCCCGAAAGTGCCTCTTTTCATGTATGTTCTCTTCACCGAAAGTGGGGTTTTCCAAGAGAGCGCTTTGAGTTACCATGTGCTCATAAATAAATAAAACCAGAATTGTCGGTGCGGGATTTGAACCCGCGACCCTCGGATCGCCAGGCGGACACTCTACCCACCGAGCCATACTACAAGCGATAATAAATAGAGGATTATATATAAATTAAATTGGCAGTTAATTTTTCAAAGATGTTTTAGAAAAATGTCTGAAGAATTTCTTTATTTATATGGCCTCAAAGACTCGGGCACTTGTAAAAAAATAAATAAAATTAGAGATGCCGAGTGCGGGATTTGAACCCGCGACTCTCAGATCACCACAAGGCGTACGCTATACCACTAGGCCACCAAGCCTATTTGTCAAAAATAATAAATAGATATTTACATTCTCCATGCGCGAGTGTTTTATCGTGCGGTGGTCTCCCTCACCTTCGGCTCGGTCGGCCATCTCCGCATCTCGTCCGTAAAAGCCTCTTTTCGGCCCTTGATACGTAATGTACTATTTCCGAAAATCGTTCGGACATTTTTGATAACATTTTTGAAAGTCAATAGTTCCCTACACTTAGTCGTTGCTAGGCAACGAAAAATAACTATTAGGAAATATTCATTTCCTTACTGTAAGGAAATGATATTAATTTATGCATAGTTGTACTTTTCTCTTGATTTCTTTGGCAATAATTCTAATGAAGCAGTATTCACTGCCTCAACCAGCTCTGGACGAGTCCCAGAAATGGAAAATTCATCATCACTTATCATTTTATACTGTTTTGCTTTCGGAAACACCAACAATTAAATTTATATGCGTCAAGTTTGACAATTCAACATTAATACGTTTCCATAGTAACGCAACCAATTTTATTTCGAATTTCAAAGCACCATTTATTTGTGAATAAATTTATTCGCTATTTTTTCAAAATTAATCAATATCTGTCGATTTTTAAACGATTCTCGGTAAACAATGTACTATTACTAAAACGTCGTATATATGAAAATTTACTATCTATAAACAATATTATTTATGAACATCTGAAACTTAAACTAAAGAATTGGTCGACATCGATAAAATGAACTGTTATAAATTCTCGTCAACGTTACTTTAATTAAATAATTTTGTATTTCGGTTCAACATGAGCTCCTTCTCATCTAATTAAAGATTGTTGTACCCTATACCTGAACATGTACCTACATGTAAAAGAAACCATAGAAACAACAACTGCACAAGAAACATAATGAACAAAAATGGTACATCATTTAATTACGAGACAAAGGATTTTTTAATTTTTTCGATCGATCAAGAGAGTAGTCTTTCTTTAGTTTAAAGCTTGTCCAATCAATCATCAAGAGTACCCTTCCTTTAGTTCAAGGTTTTAGCTGTCCAAAAATATATATATTGTCTTCATCATACAGGGTGTAAGATAATAAGCACTATTTCCAAATGTGTTTAAAAGGGTTCATTTTAAGGAGACTTATCTAGTAATCATCATATCAAATTATAAAATTACGCCAAAAGTATGGCATTATTTTTTTTTAGGTATTGACAAAATAATAGCCTTACCAAAATTACTTATATTAGTTACCCCCTAGACCTAGAGAGATAGAAGTCCGGAAGCCAGACTTTTACCACCTTTTATTTTCGAATTGTATTTTAAGTATCAACATAATATGAAACCTGCTGAAATGATGTAAATAAAAATGTCATCAGCTCTTAGGCTATAACTTTTTTCGTATTTCGGGTTTAATGCCCATTTCCACCAACTCGTTTAGGGCGTCTCTAACGTTAGGTAAATAATAACTTGCGGTAAGATGCGATTTCGGTTTCCACCAATTCCTGGCTTAAAGTAGTTTAGGGGTTCTTAACTTTAGGGAGTCAAATTTCTCTACCTAAATTGTTAGATATGGAGGGAAACGAGATAGGCATGCGCCGTTATAATTTTTTTAATAGAAATAGGAAATATTCGTAATATAAACAATCATAAAAATATTCATGATATAGTTCCTGGTTTTGAATTTAGAAATGAAATTGTAAATTGTTTTGGCAATCTTTGAAAGTAATTTTTTTTTTCAAATAATTTCTTGTGAATTCCTTGTTGGAATTTTCATTAGCTTTACCGCTTCCCTGGTGACAGAGACAATCCCTTCTCTGCCCTTGCACCAAGAATTATCAAATATCATAAGAAACAATAAAACTACGTTATATTTCTTTTCCACTATATTCTTAAAAATTACATGTTTCGCGATCGCTGTAGCTTCTTCAGATTGAGAATGAATGAATATTTTTCTATATCTAACAAAGTGTACAATCTTAAAATATTAATACAGGTATATAAATGGTCAGTATAGTGATTACATAAATTATTTTATAGATTTATTTATACATGTAATAGCTTACAAAATTAACAACACTTTAGGGAAATATATAAAAAATAATAAAACTAAAAATGATAAAAATAGAAAATCAGGGGTGTTTAAACTAAAATGTAAAGATTGTCCGAAAACATACATTGGCCAAACAGGGAGGCATTTTGGAAAAAGAATACAAGAACATTATAATAGTTACATAAAAGATAAAACAGATTCTAATTATTCCAACCATTTAAAAGAAAAACAACATAATTTTGATTCAAATTTTAAAATCTTACATACTGAAAATAAAGGCATAAAACTTAATCTGTTAGAATCCATGGAAATATATAAACTTAAAATCAAATAGACCTTAACAATTCTCCTTTGTTAAATTTATTTCACTAATCCGCTATTACTTGTATAAATAAAAGAATTTATCTAATCACTTTACTGACCATTTGGAAAATCCCACTGTTACTATTATATCTCCTACACCCTACACCAGCTATACTCTAAGTGTGTTCCGCGGAACCCTAGGGTTCCGCGATACCTCTGTAGGGGTTCCTCAAGAATTTAGAAAAAAAATCAAAACACCTCTCTCTGGTCGAACGTTTTGACTCCGCGGCCGCGGCGTAGGTATATTTATTTATTTATTTGTATTTGTATAAACATGTGTTACAATAGCTGGTACAATATCTCATAAGTTTGGTATCAACATGTATACTTGTATACTTGTATACTTGTGAGCGCGCAGTCCCTTTGATAAAAGCCGCCTCTGAATTGTTTACAACGCAATTTTTATATTTCTCTTTTTATTTTTGCTTTTTGTTTATCAAAGGCGCCGACTCGAGTATTTTCGAGAATATTCGAGATCGACTCTAGGACTAAGTATAAAAGCGGCGATCGCGCGTCGCGCCTCGTCAGTCAGTTGACGATTAGCGTTCGGAGCGATAAGTTCCTACCCATGGTATAAGTAACTATAGGTATGATTGCACGCAGATGATCACGTGGCTTGGCGAGTAAGTTTTAAATCTCTTATGGAAGTTTACATTGCTGTCATCTTTTTTAACTCTTTTTTGAATGTATTAAAACGTTTTAAGCATGTAATGATATATGAAATGAAAGAATAATATATGACGAGTATTTACGTATATTAATTTCATAGAAATATAACCCACAAATACCACTAAAAAAAGAAAAGATATTAGACAAATTCTTCGCGCCATTTAAGCCGGCCATGGTACCGGCGACGATAGCCGAAGCATGCCGAAAGCTGCTCGCCGACCACTGCTGGCTTTGAAACAGTGTTGCCAGACTTTTACAATTGTAATAGATCCACTACTATTTAAGATTCTTGTTGTGGGGCTCCCCCCCCCCATATGAAATTTATGTTCAATCTGGAGGGACCACCTCCAGATTGAACATAAATTTCATCTAATAGGAAAGTAACGACCCTTTTTTTTCGTACTCTTTTTACTCTGACACCGTTTTTTACTATTCCTAGGTTTCGAACCGGCACTCTATTTCTTTCGATCACGGATTTCTGGCAACACTGCTGCATGGTTGCCGTAGTTTTTGGTGGACATTTTGTAAGTTTACCAGAACGTTTTCTTATAGTCTTGTGTTTATTAAAAAAAATATCTGAATTTTCATAAAATGAGGTGCGCTATGTTCGGTTGTGATATGGATAACCAGGCAAAGACATTTAATAGAAATATAAGGTTTTTCCGCTTTCCTAAAGATAAAAACAAACAATTAAAATGGATACAGTTGTGTAAGCGGAAAGATAATTAGGTCGTATTTTAGCTTTAATCTTTGTTGTATGTTCATGAAATAAATATTCCTAAATACCATGATATTATTCTTTCATTTCACATACCACTAAACGTAAAAACTTTTAATTAAAACGGCGTCAGAGTAATAATAGTACGAAAAAAAGGTCGTTACTTTCCTATTAGATGGGGGACCACCTTCAGATTGAACATAAATTTCATATGGGGAGCCCCACAACAAGAATGTTAAATAGTAGTGGATCTATTACAATTGTAAAAGTCTGGCAACACGCTTCGGCTATCGTCGCCGGCTTAAATGGCGCGAAGAATTTGTCTAATATCTTTTCTTTTTTTAGTGGTATTTGTGGGTTATATTTCTATGAAATTAATATACGTAAATACTCGTCATATATTATTCTTTCATTTCATATATCATTACATGCTTAAAACGTTTTAATACATTCAAAAAAGAGTTAAAAAAGATGACAGCAATGTAAACTTCCATAAGAGATTTAAAACTTACTCTCCATGCGCACGGCAGACGAAATTGGGACGGTTAGATATCCTACCTTTAGTTTATTGTATCATGGTTCCTACCTACCTACTTTACAAGCTCGCTAGCGAGAAACTAGTGTTCATTGTTCTACTGCCTGCTGTATTCTGTTGTCTCAGTTTTATACATTTCTTCATTGTACTAAACTTAGTCTCTTATACGCAGTAACGATTGTGCATTATTTAGACCCCACCAGCCTGACGTGTAACATTATAAATAAAGAAGAATGGAACGTTGGCTTAAAGGTGTTAAACGTGTTGCAACAACATCTTCTAATGACGCTGAATGTTCAAAAGCAGTACGCGCGGAGAATATAGCAATCACCGATCCAGACGATGATGCCACGACCTCAAGCTCGACGGTTTCAAAGACGAAAAAAAGGAAGTATGATGAATCATATATCAGTTTCGGATTTGTTGATTCCAAGGGCTCACCTCTCTGCATGCTATGTAGTAAACTGCTTCCTAATAGTTCCATGGCACCTGCCAAATTGCGCCGACATTTACAAACTGTACACCCCGAGTCTAAAGACAAGAATAAAGAATTTTTTGTTCGTAAAAAAGATCAGTTATTGGAAAGTCAAAAAAATATGATGCATGTAACAAAAACTATCAACGAAAAGGCCACGGAGGCATCATATTTAGTTAGCTATCGCATTGCACAAGCAGGTGAAGCGCACACTATCGCTGAGAATTTAATAAAGCCATGTGTATTAGACATAACAAAATGTATGCTCGATGAAAAATCCGCAAAGCATCTTTCTACTGTGCCGCTATCAAACGATACTGTTTCACGGCGAATCCATGATCTGGCAAGCTACGTCAAACAAGAACTAGTTACACGTCTACAAAAAACACGATTCGCCTTGCAAATGGACGAGTCGCTGGTTTGGCTATCTTGCTGGTTATCGTGAGATATCCATATGAAAGTTCTTTTGAAGAAGACATGCTTATGTGTTCACCGCTGCTCACAAACACTACCGGGGAAGAAATTTTTAATAAAATAAATATATTTTTTGAAGAAAATAATCTCAGTTGGAACAATTGCATTGACATTTGTACAGATGGGGCCAAGGCGATGACAGGTAAAACAGCAGGAGCAGTGTCACGAATAAAAAATAAAGCGCCTAATTGTAGTTCCAGCCATTGTATTCTGCATAGACAAGCACTTGCGATGAAGCAAATGCCGTCAAATCTAAAATTAGTTATGGATGAAGCGGTAAAAATAATTAATTTTATCAAATCACGACCACTACAATCCCGATTGTTCTCATTATTGTGTGAAAATTATGGCAGCAAACATAAAACACTGCTGCTCCATACAGAAGTGCGATGGCTGTCTCGGGGTAAAACTTTAACAAGGCTATTTGAACTTAGAGCCGAGTTACAAATGTTTCTTTCAGCAGATACTTCTTTTAATTTGAAGGACCGTTTGTATGATAAAACTTGGTTGTTCCGATTGTCTTTTATGGCGGATATCTTTCAAAAACTGAACGAATTGAATTTATCATTGCAAGGTAAACAGACAACAGTGTTTCAGGCCTATAACAAAATAACTGCATTCAAAAGAAAATTAGATTTTTGGATTATTTGCGTTGGTAAGAAAGAAATAGAAAGCTTTACGTCACTCAGTGAGTTTGTTAGCGATAACGACTCAGAAATGTTTCAAGATGATGTGTTTGAAGAATTGGTCCAATATCTCAGTTCGATGCGCGCATCTTTTGAAAAGTATTTTCCCGAAGAACAGAATACAAAAATGAAACTGAATTCATGGATTCATAATCCTTTTTTACCCAACTTGGAAAAGCCCGAAAGTATGTCAAACGAGATATATGAATCTCTTTTAGAAATGTCATCAGACACAAGTATGGAGTCACTGTTCAAAACGACGCCTCTCAACGATTTTTGGTGCAGAATCCGTGATGAATATCCAATGCTTGGCAAAATGGCTCTGAATATTCTTCTCCCGTTCCCAACAACATATTTGTGCGAAACAGGATTCTCAACCTATGCAGCCACGAAAACAAAATATCGCAATAGACTGGACGCCGAACCTGATATGAGACTTCAACTGTCTTCTATCAAACCTGATATCAACCAATTGATGAAAAATAAAAAACAGTTTCATACCTCCCATTAGTTAGATTTTTTCTTTTTTAATATCTTCTATTATTGTACTTGCCATGTGGTAAAGTAAGTAATAATTAGTAACTGTTACATTGTACTTTTATTATGCTTATTAATAAAGAATACACTTTTAAAAACTATTGTTTTATTGTAGGGTTCCGTCAAGTATTTTGCTTCCCAAAAGGGTTCCGTCACCCAAAAAGTTTGAGAACCGCTGCCCTACACCATCTTTATACCTGTAATAATATTTTAAGATTGTACACTTTGTTCGATATAGAATAATATTCATTCATTCTCAATCTGAAGAAGCTACAGTGTAAGCGAAACATGTCATTTTTAAGAATATAGTGGAAAATAAATATAATGTAGTTTTATTGTTTCTCATAATATTAGTTATGGATTTCCACCAAGTATCGGCTGAATCAATTAAAGAATTATCAAATCTAAAGAAAATAAAGTAAACAGTTTTATCTTAAAAAACACAGGAGTTATATATTATATAACTTAGTATATATATTATTATATTTACTATTTACAATGGACCATAATATTTTGTCAGCTGGCTCCGTAACAAGGATTGCTTCTAGGCCACTACTAGTTTTGTACAATTCTTTTTGTACGTTCCTGTTTTGTATCTTCCTTCACGTTTTCGAACATTTTTTTAGTGAATGAGCGGGTCGGCGTACAAATTTTGGAAACGACTATAATATTCTTCACTAACTATAAGTCAGGCTTGTTTTTTTTCTTTACAGATACCGCCTCGGTTTTTTTTATTTGAGATAACATGATATTTGTATACAATATTAAGTAGAGATGCTTCTTTTCTGACGATGTATAGTTGCGCGTATAATTATTCTTTTCTATACAGGGTGTTCTGGAAATGACTAATTATATTTAAACCGGCAAATCCTGAGAGAAGAAGAAGAGAAAATAAATTGAAGAAAAATAACCATAAATGGCGCTTTGAATCATTAAGCGAAATATACACTTTATATGAAATCCGCAGTCAATAATTTATTAAGGCAGTCTCAAAAGGGGTCAGCGCATTGTAGGCGGTGTTATCATATTGCAACACAGAATTGTAAACGCACGTGGTCACCCGCGTTGACCCGCCCCGCGTTGTCACTTCTTTTTCAAACTTTTTAGAAAAAAAACTAACAAATTTAAGGTATACTCTCTTACCTTCGATCTTATTTTAAAATAATCCGTTTTCTAATTAAATTCCATAAGAAAATAAAACACAAAAAGTAGTAGGTAGTAGATAATATCACACAAATTTGAAATCACATCACAACATTTATTATTATGAATTATTTCATAACAGAAAAAAAATCGGATAATGCTACAACTAACAAAACGTTTAAAATTCGTATGCATCAAGCACGTGGAACCCTCGGCAACCTCGTCCCAATACCGAGTATCGACAAATACGCGCACGGCGGGTATCCAAGCAAGGGCGAGACATGCGGTGTGATCTGGCATCACTGTAGTTTACTCTAGTGGTCTACATTGTTGCTAACTGAAACCAGATGGAACGGCGCGACAGCATGTTATTTTTTTTTATGATCAAACACAAGCACTATAGGAAAAATCCTTTAGGGTACTCTGGGAGTGGTGCATGTGCGCAAAAAGCGATTCACGTTGGTTTTGAATCGTTGGAGGTTATATTCGTTGGGAAAAACGACCTCGGGAAGGTCGTTCCACAAGGAGGTAGTCCTCCAGATGAAAGAATTCTTAAATAATGAAGTTCGAGGAGTATTAAGCGGATTTTTAGTTTTCACTAGAAGGTCGTTAATGTAGAGTAAGAAGAGAGTGGGAGACAATATGAACCCTTGAGGAACACCGGCATTGATGGTGAAGGTGTCTGAGAGAAATCCGTCAATCGCCACTTGCAGAGAGCGGTCCTTAAGAAAGCTAGACAACCATGCACAGAATCGACTGGTCATACCATAGGATCGCAGTTTACTTAGAAGCCCCTCATGCCAAACACGATCAAAAGCATTAGAAATATTCAGTGCAACAACCCGAGACTCCCCATGTAGGCAAAAAGCGTTTTTTCCTTGGTATTTAGATATTCGATTAAAAAAAAATTATATAGACTTTCTCTAGAGTCATTTCCATAACACCCTCTATTTTTAATGGTACGAAACTTTTTTATTGAAGTGAAAACGAACTAAAACGTCAATAATACGAAAGTGCTAGGTTATACATAGTTGCCAGCGTTATTCCGTTCGTAACTAGAAGTATCATAATACATCCAATTTGATCTAGGGAATCTCTACAACTTGATCTAGGGAATCTCCCTAACTATTCTATCCCTAGAGAAACCTTGGTGGAAATGGGCATAAACGTAATAAGGCATTTCCATAATACCCTGTATATCCTGTAATAAGGACGAAATGGTTCCGTCATTGTCTACTTCACCTACATGTTCGGTATAGCGCTATTTTTTTACATTTACATGAAAAAATACTATAATTTTTATTTTTGTTTATACATTAATAAACTATAATTAAAAATACATAAGTACATTTTATTAACTGAAAGTTGTTGTTTCAATGCTATTTCCGGCTTTTATTTGCAATTTTGAGTGCACCTACGCTTTCTATAAAATTCAGCTGTTTTTAAACCACTTTTATGTTCGACATAAAATGAATGTAAAGGAGGTCCAGTGTGTGGTTTTTATTGCCTGTTTTAGTATCCCTAACCATGCCTTTTAAATAAGTAAAACAGTCCGGGCAAAAATTTAGCCGCCTGGTTTAAAATTCTCGAACAAAACCGAAAATGTGCTAAAATTAAAAAAATACACGAAGCAATTTGGATAAATTCGATCACTTTTGCCGCAACGCCAAAACTGCCAAATTTGTAATAATAATAATAATAATAAATACCTCTATTTAATAACTGAAAATTTGACAAAAAAGTGTATATATAAAGATTGTGGCGGTATCCAACTAGGCAGCTCATACAACCACCATCGTTGAAAAATCTTCTCTAAAATATAAAATTAGAAAGCACACTCATATGCAGAAAAAACACATTAAAGAAAAAACATCAAAGCCTAATGACTAAAACTAAAAATATAATTTGAAAAATTATAATGCATGTAGGTGAGAGAAAATCAGAATATTAACTTTAAGTTCTTGATTACGTAATACAATACGTGTCCAAGATAAGGCGGGCCAGTACAGGGATCTCGGAAACCGTAAGAGATACGAAGTCGGTTAAATGGAGGTAAAGTTGCGCATTTACATGCCTAATAATATGCCGTTTAGAAAGTTTTAAAATTCCGAGATATCCGGAAAAACCGAAATTCTGAAAAATCGTTTTATTGTTTTCCTGGGTTTTTTTGAGATCGAATTCTAAAGTAAATTGCACTTTTGCATTGTTACTTTTTCCGCTCTATCTAACAGCATTATTTGTTTTGTAATTCGACGAGTCGTCTTCGAAGGGCCATTATCAACTTTCTTTTTTTAAATACGGTCCTGTTTTTCTGATATTGGAATTTGAGAGCTTCTTCTCTTCCGAATGCAATGATGTATGACACAGTGTGGTTTAATGACGCTTCGAAGGTTTATTGAAAACATCAGGAAATTTTGGGATACAGTCCTGTATTTCTCCTAATTTTATAAATAATATCTCATAAGTAAGCTCTAAATTTTTACTTATGTTGGTCTAGTTAAATAAATAACATATAATTTAATAATAAACCACAAATAAGTGAACAAAATACAGAAACATTATTTCAAACTTCTGTTGATTCGGGATTTAAAGAAAAGTAGGCGCTTGAAACAAAAAATTAAGATGGTGACGCGTGATTTGTTTCACTGGACATTCCCATTGTGATCGTTTGAGAGCGTTTTAAGAGGTTTTCTATTTTCCAGAAAATATGGAACATAAATTTACAAATGCTTATGCGGCCGTTAGAAGATGTTATTTGTGCTTAGAGAATAACGGAATTCATTTTGAACACCTGATTATGTAATTCCTTACTTTTTTCGTTGTTTGTTTCATTACTGAATGATTTTTGTTCACTTATTTTGGTTTATTATTAAATTATTTGTTATTTATTGAACTAGTCCAACATAAGTAAAAAATTTAGAGCTTACTTATAAGATATTATTTATAAAATTAGGAGAAATACAGGACCGTATCCCAAAATTTCCTGATGTTGTTCAAAAAACCCTCGAAACGTCATTAAACCACAATGTGTCATACATCGTTGCATTCGGAAGAAGAAAAGCTCTCAAATTCCAATATCAGGAAAACAGGACCGTATTTAAAAAAATAAAGTTGATAATGGCTCTTCGAAGACGACTCGTCGGATTTCAAAACAATTAACGCTGTTAGATAGAGCGGAAAAAGTGGCAATGCAAAAGTGCAATTTACTTTAGAATTCGATCTCAAAAGAACCCAGGAAAACAATAAAACGATTTTTCAGAATTTCGTTTTTTTCCGGATATCTCCGGAACTACTCGGAATTTTAAAACTTTCTAAACGGCATATTATTAGGCACGTAAATGCGCAACTTTACCTCCATTTAACCGACTTCGTATCTCGTACGGTTTCCGAGATCCCTGTACTGGCCCTCCTTATTTTGGACACGTTGTATAACCAAAAATGAAATTAAAAAAAAGTAAAAAAAAGATATAAATCCCATGCGTCAGTTGAACTATCACATCAGATTCCGACTGATTATGATATATTCTTTAAATTTATTTCGAAAGCTAGTAAGACTAGTGGCTGCCTTGATGTCACCGGGAATGGAGTTGAAAATAGTAACGGCGTTGAAAAAGAAGTGCAGAATCGGGTCCGACGACTTGTTTTGAGATATTTACCTAAGCTTTAGGAGAACTGTTTTACTTTGACGTATAATTTTTTTGAAATGCTAACGAGTTAAAATTCTTGTTTTTACATCACTTCCTTTTTCCCCTCGTATAATATTAAAAAGCCGTTCCTGGTCAAAAGTGTTCCCCGCCACTCAACTCGCACAAAACCACGTTTAAGAATCAGAAAACTTTATTCAGATCGATTGAGCCTCTTTCGATCTATAGAGGTTTAAAAATAAGGGTAAAAACCCCTTTTGCCGCCTTTTTGTTTTCCAGTTTATAAAATTCGTCGCCATTTTTCCTTCATTCTTTTAAAAATCCTTATTTACCTGTTACGAATAGTTAGTTCTTACCACTTTAAACACCCCGTATATCACAAAAACTCTTGAACTATAGAATATAGCCTTAAATCTTCTTAACAACTTTCTAAAACACCCTAGATATTCTCCCGAAAGTTTTTATATTAGCTTTATATCCAATTGGAGAAGTTTTAAAAAAAAATGGCAGGGAAAGATTAATTAACGACAAAAACGACTTTATGCTTGAAACAAAAAAAACGGTCCTCATTTGTTTTCAGGTTTTTACGTTACTTTGCTTTACTTTGGCTTTTATAAAATAAGATTTTTTGGAACATGTTTTTAAATGGAGCGTTTCTTTTTACTACGGATTAATTGTTTATCGTTCGTAAAATGAAAAATTAATGTATTGCGACGAAACTTTTTATAGATAAGAATGACAAGCCGTCCCTATCGGGGTTGTCCGGGTTCAGAGTGAGCACTCAATCAAATTGAATAATCTAAATAAATTAGAAAATTATGTATTGACTTTTCTAGTCCGTGGATATTGTTTGTTTATTTGGACATTTCGGTAAGAAGAGCGAGCGTAGAAAAATTTAAATACCATGTTAGAAAGCGTCTTACCATAGACGTGCTCAAATAATAAATTATTAAGTGGGAAATAAAAAAAATGTGTTAATTGCGCAGTTGGATTCTTCTTGAAAATTCAAAACTATTTTTTTCTCACAATGTCCTTCTGACGTGTATTATTATTTAATTATTCCCCTCTTTTTTATATACGTTATAAATATTTGCCACGATTTAATTTGCTCGACTCTTCCAATATTTATTTCTAATTATTATCTGATCCAGCACGTGATACAAAGAAAATATTAGCAAATGCCAACACCGATACAAGAAACAAACAAGATTTCCTCTCCTCGTTTCAAGCCACTGTAGTGACAAATTTCTGTGCGTTTTAATGGCGCTATGAAGAAATACAAATACATAAGAAATGAACTTAAAATTGATAACGTTCCTATACAACAGCTCGACCAACTCAAATGCCTGGGAATTATGATCGACTAACGAATGATTTTTAAACAGCCTGTTAACCATATTTTAAAAGAATGCTTTTTGGCAATGTACTATAGAGCTTACATGCTCTGTTATCGCCAAGATCGTATCGCTCACCCACTATAAACAATAAGCCCACTTTGCTACATGCCGCGCCAGACTGGTGCGGCATACAAAACCCAAATGGTAAGGTTACAACTTATATGAACTTCACGACACGACCAACATGACACGAATACAAGACCATTTATGACATTTCAAATAAGTTTTATAGGAACAA
Source organism: Barypeithes pellucidus (assembly GCA_963991005.1). Classification (NCBI taxonomy): domain Eukaryota; kingdom Metazoa; phylum Arthropoda; class Insecta; order Coleoptera; family Curculionidae; genus Barypeithes; species Barypeithes pellucidus. The sequence continues at coordinate 64,189,892 of OZ022557.1, forward strand.
AATCTAAAATACGCCGTTAACACAGGGGGTATTGCAAGTAAGAGCAATGCATTCACCTAAACACAAACCACTATACGCAAAATTATCATTATAAATTGTAAGTAGCAGTAGTAGAATCCTAAGCCCTGCCCACCATATAAATATAAAAGTCACTGCTGTAAGTTTCACAACAACAACAAATCTTGTAAATGTGTACATATGTAAATAGAACTTCGTAAATGACAAAAACGTATGAAAGGGATGTAAGTAAGCATGAATGAGAACTAAGGAACGTAGAATAAATGAAGTATGAATGAAAATATCCTTGAAACAAGAACAAAAATTCACATTTTATCATTACATCACCGCCAAGTTCCTTCCTCAAAACTGTTTTTTTTTTTTACTTTTCGAGCGGTAATGCACTATAGCACTCATAAAATCATAAATATTCCATGCAACGTTAAAGTTACCCACTGTCGACAAGAAGCACTGACTTGAAATCGACTGTTCAAAAACACGGCATGACAATCCTAGGGCTAACATTGTCCAACAATCAACAACAACAACGAACAAACCCGGCACAGGCCTCGGTCTGGTCGCGTCACCTGAGTGAATGGTTTTAGACTAACTGTACTCAGACGAACATTAAATAATAGATATTTATGTTATAAGGATCATAATAACGATCATTATGGTACTAGCCGTGAATACTATTGGACGAGGCGTCAGCCGAGTCTAATAACACGGCGTGTACCATAATGATTGTTTATGATCCGAATTTCATACAATATTTTATATTCCGACGATTTTTGTGTTTTTTTTTTTGATGAATTTTAAGTTTTCGTCAGTAAACTAATAGCTTGATTTTAATAAAACCAGATAACTATAGAAATATTTGTTTGTATTGTCATTGTCAGAATTGAATTTTTAATTTTAACGTTTATATAATATAATATGGATAATTTGTCATCAGAAATCGAAGGATGGGCCAATAAGGCAGTTTTTGGTTTGTTGCCCGAAAAGTCTAAAGGCATATATGAAAAAACTTATGCCAATTACAAAACTTGGTGTTACCAGAAAAAGGTTTGTCAATATCGTACACGAAAAGTTACTTTTGGCATATTTCAAGGAAGAATCAATGAAGAAAAAGTCTCCGAGTTTATGGAGTTATTACTCTATGTTAAGGAGTACACTATTACTTAAGAAAAACGTCGACATAAGTAAGTTCAATCAATTGATAGCTTTTTTAAAACGAAAATCTGATTTTACACACCCAAAAAATCCAGGATTTTGACGAAAGAAAATATTGCAAAGTTTTTACAAGAGGCAGACAACGAAACATACTTGCTATTAAAAGTGTCAATGATAATAGGTATAAGTGGAGCATGTCGAAGAGTTGAGTTAAAAAACTTAAGGATAGAAGATGTACAGGATGAGGGGGTGGTTTTTCGAATTTTCATACCTAGTATAAAAACCAACGTTCCCCGAGAATTTTACGTAACGCCTGGCGATGTCGAAGGAATAAATATGGGGCAGCTTGTTCGGACCTATGTAGCAATGAGACCCCCCGATGCCGAAGTTTCTCGTTTTTTTCTATCATTCAGAAACAACAAATGTAGAAAGCAACCAATACACGCCGTGTTATTAGACTCGGCTGACGCCTCGTCCAATAATACTCACAGCTAGTACCATAATGGTCGTTATTATGATCCTTATAACATAAATATCTATTATATCTTAGAATATAATATATACATGATGTAAACATGTACACTGTACAATATGAGAAAATAAATGATTTAAGATTTGAGAATTATTTCACCTGCATGCGCCGGGCTCTACTGGCTCAGTCTCATATAAATTGAAGCCAATAGTAGAACAAAACAAATGCCGACATACCTATTGTATACTCTTATGTGGAATATCGCAATCTGCCTATAAGCGTGCGCAGTACTGACGAATTTTGTGATGTTATGTTGTGCATTATCTAACATGTGCATTATATTAACAAGACCAGTCGTACAGTATTTGTTACCAAAACTTCAGGGGAGGTAAAAATATTACACTCTGTCAATAGTAAAATATCTTTATTCCAAAAAATTCAGAAAATAATTAAAAAATAAAAGAAATATTTGCAAAATTTAAAATTTTGTTAATTATCGTTGAAGGACAAAAATAAACCCAAGTACATTTTACAAATTTGCTTCACCTTGAAAAAGTGATGCCAAATTGATTTTATTGTGGTTTATTACTATAATATACTTATAACTATTTACTTAACAATATAAAAATATTCAAAACTGTAATTATTACCTTAAGAAGATAAAAATATTTCTGAGTATTCAATAAAATATTTTTTATTTATTTTATTTATTAGTCGAACGTAGGTGCTTATTATTTTACATAATATCTCGTGGTCAGAGCTTTAAGCACACTTTAGTTATGTAATCAATATTGTAATATTATAATTTCATTAATAAATAAAGAGTCTTCAATGTCTCACTTAATACAAAGTGTTCCTTAATTGCGTAGTGTAATTCCTTAGGTAATTTTATGAAGGAAATTTCATATGAACATAACGTACAGGTTGTCCCATTTTCGACACTTTTTGGGGGTATTAGAGGTTATTATCAAAGATAGAATATTTCGGTTTTCACTTTAGTTCCTCACTTTTTAATTAAACAAAAGATTCAGGTGTCGAATATCTCGTGGGTCCCTTAGTTTTTAATCTATAGGGTGATTTTGAAAATTTTCACTGTTATTTCCGTTATGCGTTAACTTATCAAGAAAGTGAAAACCGATCTCGTTAGAGATTTTTAGGTAAAGTTCAGTGGCGTATCTAGGTTTTCTCTAAAAGCTTTAGTTTTTGAGATATTAACAGAAGTAAAAAAAAAAAATAAGTGGGATATGTTATTTTTTTAATTGATTGAGTATATTTCGAGCTTTACAAAAATATATAGTTGTTTATATTTATCTTCAAGAAGAACTTAAAAATGCGACATTTTTAATAATTTACGTTACTTATAGTCAGTTTATTAGGAACAGATGCAAATTTGACATATCTTTGGAAGTTTCATTTGATTATATAAAATATACCAAAATATCATATTCATAATTATCATAAGCGTACATTGCTAAGAATAAGTAAATAAAACGCATATTATAAAAACTCTTACTTAATAGGTATGTTATAAATAATAAAGATAGTAGAGATGTTTATATTAGTTTATATGTGTATATTAGAGATGAAGTTTTGGACATTTGTATTTGTTTCTAATAAATTTAACCATCCCATGCTTGTTATAAGTAACGAAAATTATTGAAAATATCGCATTTTTGACTTCTTTTTGAATATACATATAAACAACTATACATTTTTGTTAAGCTCGAAGTATACTGAATCAATTAAGTAAATAATACAGGGTGTCCTTTAATTTTTTTAATTTTTGTTAATATCTCAAACCCTAAACTCTTTAGAGAAAAATTGGCTACTGTACTTTACCTACTTAACTCTAACAAGATCAAATCTTCTTGATAAGTTAATGCATAACAAAAATATGAGGAGTGTCTAACAAGAGAAGGTTCTCAAAATCAACCGGTAGTTTAAAAACTAAGAGAGCCATTTAAAGCTCTTTTTAGTTCTGACACCGGAACCTTTCTTTTCGTTAAAAAGTAGTTAAGTGAAATCCGCAACATTATATCTTTAGTAATAACTTTAATAACTCCAGAAAGTGTCGAAAAGGGGACAACCCTGTACTCGCAACTACTTCAATTTTTTGCTACAGGGTGTTGACTTTTTTAAAAATCATAGTTTATTATACAGGGTGTTATGGAAATGACTTATTATATTTAAATGGGTGACTCCTAGGGAGTCCTAGAGAAAGTCTACATAATTTTTTTTTCTTAAATCGAATATCTAAATACTAAGGTAAAAACCCTTTTTACCCACATACTGTCGCGCCGTTACATCTGGATTCAGTTAGCAACAATGTGGGTCACTAGAGTATACTAACAGTGTTGTCAGATCACACCACGTGTCTCGCCCTTATTTGAATACTGGCGGCGCTTCCTTTATTATTCTTCAGTACGCTTCGGTACTTTGGCGGGGAAGGACGTCGAGCGTCGAGCGTTCCACGTGCTTGACGTATACGAATTTTAAACGTATTGCCCGATTTTTTTTTTGTTGTGTAATAATTCATAATAAGAAATGCTGTGATGTGATATTACCTACTGTTGGTTCTATAGAAAAACATACTTTTTGTGTTTAATTTTTTTATGGAATTTAATTATAAAACGGATTATTTTAAAATAAGATCGAAGGTAAGAAAGTATGTACCTTAAAATTGTAGTTTTCTTTTTCGAAAAGGTTTGAACAAGAAGTGATAACGCGCGCCAAGACGTCTTGTTGTCAAAAACTGAACACGTGCGTTTAGAATTTGAATGGCAACACCGCCTACAATGCGATGGCCTCTTTTGAAACTTGAGACTGCCTCAATAACATATAGATTGCGAAGGGCCTCAGGAGCGACCACGTAAATTTTGAGATTTCATATAAAGTGTATATTTCGCTTAATAATTCAAAGCGCCATTTATGGTTATTTTTCTTGAATTTATTTTCATCTCGGGATTTACCGGTTTAAATATAATACGTCATTTCCATAACACCCTGTATAATAATAATAATAATGTCTTTATTTCTGAATATTAAAAACAAACATATTTAGTACAGTACCTGTAAAAGAAGCATTTATATTCAGAAAAAGGCGAAGTCTAGATGAGGCATCCTAGAATGCCCCTCTGATCGTACTTAACCTATATGTAAAATATAAATAAACATTAAAAATTTAAAAAAAAATATTTGTGGTGTAGTAATGATGTAGTGATTTTACATTCTATTAACACATACCAAAACTGAAAATAATATCTAAAGTATTTTCGGAACTATTAAAAAATTATTTTATAAAAAACACTGTAGCAAGATATTTAAGCCGTCGCTAACCTAATATGTTCTTATGAACTTTTCTTCATAACATAAACTAAGGAATCCAATAAAGTATTAGCACGTGACACGTCATTAAGTATATTTGCAAATATATATTTTAAAATAATGTCGAGCCAAGCAAACCCAATCCAGAACCTTCGCAAATTTGAACTTGTCTAATAAACATTATTCCTTACCTGCTGACATAGTTGGACCTTTCTTCTTATCCAGCACTAGATAATAACAATATTCTTTTTAATTTATTAAACTTTATGACACTTCACTGGTTGTTTTAAGTTAATATTTCATATTTGCATATATTTCATTTTGGTTGATTTTTTAAGCTATTTTCATGTCGAAACCTTAGGGTAGACCGTTAAATAACATTCTAAATATACCACAATAAGTTCTTCTACTGAGAATTTAAAATTCTGCAAAGTAAAATAGTTATTAAACACAGTTATATTACTAATGAAATGCAAGTCATAACTCGATCGATTATTCCAAAACTAATATTTTTTAAAAAATGATGATCATATACCGTTACATTTTAACTGTATGATACAAATTTCTTTAAAATTGAGGTATTCCGTTTAGAAAGGAATATTTTTAATTTTGCGGAAATGCGATTTGAATATTCTCATGTCATTGTCAGTTAAAATAAATAATTCAAATAAAAAGTATATACTTAAAATCAAAGAAATAATCCATTTTCTCCAAGAGACCTGTTTGGCAACTATTAAGAAGTCAACTCACCGTGACTTTGAGGTGTTATATATTTAAGATAATGCTTCCGTTTTGGTTCTTATTTTATTTTCCGCAATTTGCAATTAAATGCATCAGAATGAACCGTTGTTGTCAAAATTGAGATTATTACATTTCCGGATCTATCGAAGTCCTCCGCATCGATCAAAATGAAAATTGAGCTTTCAATTCTATTCCAAAGACAATTTGAAGTCCGCAAAATTGCATTACATAAATGTACATACAAAATAGACAAAAGTTTTTGCTTCTCCAGTAAAATTTGTTTTTGATTCATATATTGTTATCATCCTCACCCCCTTCAACTTTCCTCTCAACTTCGAAATCGAATACTATAAAGAGCATTCAATCCAACCATACAGGATGTGTTGAAAATGTTGGATACCCGAACAAACCGGAGCAAGAATTAGGAGAACCTATATAGTACAGTATTTTTCTTTTTAATTAAAATCAGCTCTCATCAGTCTAATAGAATAATCGGTTTTGCCAGAAGTTAACATTTTTCGGTAGATAGACAAATGCTGTTCGAGCCATTTCTCTGGATAACATCTAGCTACAATGCTACAATCTGTGAAAACGATAAAAGGTTTGTTCCAACACCCTATTTTTGTATCGTTATAGAACCGTCACGAAACTGTTGGAATCGATTTTGTGCGCAGGCGTTAATTTTGCACTGTTTGTTGCCGATGCACAAGGGAGGCAAGGTTGCTACGTTTTTGTGACCATTCTGTGTAAAAATCTCAGCTGTCGCCTGTCTGATTCTAGGAAAGAAGTTTAGTAATTAGTTAATTATCATAACATTCATAAATCACAACCCTACTTTTGTTGCTTTGATTTCTTCGTCTAAGCTTGAGTAATATCTTTTTTCGTTCCGTTTTGTTGTATTTAATAATCATGAAAGAGAATAACGTTTAATGTTAAGAATATCTTGTAGGTTTGGGAACCGGATTATACAAATTTAATAAGAATAAATTAAATAACCAAAATATTAAGCAACAACTCCTACATAACAAGGCTAAAAGAACTGCATGAATGCCAGGAATACAAAAACAACGGTTAAAATTCTTAGGGCGCAAGTCAGTACAAGCGGTTCCTGGTCTTGGCCATGTATCGTTTTTACCGTTCAGGAACTGGTTTGCGAACGATCACAATTTGGTTGGAACACCAAAGGGATTGCCAGCTACACCGTTTTGTGTCGGTTGGAACGCCTTTCGACTACTACGCATGTGCGTGACCGTACATTGTACGATATGTAGGGTGGTTGGAACGAACCTAAAGTATGTAATTTTTTTTTAACGTCCATATTCTGAAAACAATTGAAATTATACATATTTTGTGCTATGTAAATTAGGTACTACAATAAGAGAGGCGGATAGATATAACCAATTGATAAATGACCTCCAAAATCGACATAACTTCAGCGGGCGTTTCGTTTTGTAGCTTCTCAGATAGGACGAAATCCGGGTAAACTAGGCGTTTTTTGTCTCCAAATATAAATTGTCAGAGCCACGATCCTCGGCCATACGCTGCTCCCCAAAAGCTATCGACTCCCAATTGCGCGCATTACGGTAGGACCTACCGACTGGGGAGTGCGTACTGTCCCCCGTACCCCACGAGATCCGGCCTTGTTATCGTCGTGAATGGCGTAGGCATGGTGATCATGATTTTTCACTCTTCTCTAATTTTTTCCTCGCATCGGAAAGTAACGCCATAAATCCACGCCTAAGATCCACCGAGTGCCACCACCATCAAAGCCTTACCTTAGAATTACTGTTTTGTTTTCTTGACCATTTTTTTTTTAAATAGGTAATTAGTCTTGGATTTCGGTCACTTTGAAATGTAATTTAAGTATTTGGTTTACGTTTCAAAGTGACCGAAACCCAATGCTAACTACCTATAAAAGTTAACAATAATCTATATATTTATAATTAAACACTTATTGCTTTTTTTTAATGTTTCAGGTTATATTAGAGTTATCTCTACATAATATATGTGTCACCCTATTAGTGCTTTTTCAAGAGTATTATTCGTATACTGAAGTTTGCATTTCGTTTACAATATTCATAATGTCTGTTTTTATTACCTAGTCTATTATAAACCCGTATTTAAATTCATATTATGCTAGCGGTTTGTTCGGAATCTATATACTTTTTGTTCTAAAATTAGATTCAAAATAAAATTATGTAAGATTGCATCACTTGTGATGTGATATAAATTAATGAATTATGCGATGTTTTCTTCTTAATAATGTTGACGTAACTGAAGTTAGCATAAACTTTGACAACGCTTCTACATATTGTAACCGGAGGATAGATATCAATACAGGGTGTTATGGAAATGACGCATTATATTTAAATGGGTGACTCCTTGGTTGTCCTAGAGAAGCGCTACATATTTTATTTTTTTTAAATCGACCGTTTTAAAAGTGGGGTAACTAACACTCTAACTCACAGGTCAGTCCGCGCTACTGTACGACATTTCACCCAGGCCCAATGACAATGTTGCCAAACTTAATGTAAATCTGAAATTGCATATAAATTATAAAAATTAATTATTTACCTGTATTTATCTTATAACTAAAGAGCGGGACATCAAGGCACATACATAATCAGTTTTTTATTCTTTTTCATAAGAACACTTTATGCACGGGCACAGATTTTAACGGCAACACTGAAAAACACATAGTGGAAGGGAACTAATAAGTTTTTTTGTAAAGACACTTATCAGATTATTAGATTTTATTACACGCGACTTGACGTTGTGAACGGCAGCAGAAGAAACTACCGGTCTTAAAATTACATATTACAACTGAATGAACCGAACAAACACCTGCACCCGACCGAATTGCTGGTATATTGGTTGATTTTCAAAAACAGCGTATGCAGACGCTTTCAGTTTAATACTAACGAAATACAGCCGCAAGCCTAAAATTGTACAATTCTATAAAGTTGTACAATTCTACAAAATTATTCCGAATTTTATAGAAATGTACCAGCACGGCGCCTAAAAAAAGAACGCTACTTCACTGGACACCAACTTAAAAAAAGTTCTAAGAAAAAAAATGGTCGTTACCTTCACCAAGAAAGTGAACTTAAAAAAAAGGTCGTTACCTTCACCAAGAAAATGAACTTAAAAAGAAGTCGTTACTTTCAACAGCCCTACATAACAAAACAAATGCTTGGATGGACAGTGTACCAAAAACTCGAAAGATGTACAATGCCAATACTTTGTAAAGTGTACCGAATTCGCTACATAGGTACGCTCTGGAACAGCCCCGGTCAAATCCTAAATGACGAAATGAGAAACGCTACACTCCCACCTCTCCATCTTTGTCACACACTCGGCTTTGAGCAGACGTTGTTCGTATATGAGTCTAGGCTTGCGGCTGCGGTTCGTTAGTATTAAACTGACAGCGTTCGCGTACGCTTGTTTTTGAAAATTAACGAATACACCAGCAATTCGGTCGGGTGCAGGTGTTTGTTCGGTTCATTCTGTTGTAATATGTAATTTTAAGACCGGTAGTTTCTTCTGCTGCCGTTCACAAATAATCTGAAGTGTCTTTACAAAAAACTTATTAGTTCTCTTTCACTATGTGTTGTTCAGTGTTGCCGTGAAAATCTGTGTTCCGTGCATAAAGTGTTCTTATGAAAAATAATAAACAACTAATTTATGTGCCTTGATGTCCCGCTCTTTAGTTATAAGGTAAATACAGGTAAGTAATTAATTTTTATAATTTATATGCAATTTCAGTTTTACATTAAGTTTGGTTAAAGTTTTTTCCTAAAACTTAGTTTTTTTTATAGAAATTATGAAACTAATAAATTGTTTTTAAATAAGTCAAGATAAGAGAGCATGTGTCTAAAATTGAATTTTTATTTAAAGAGTTTGAAAGATAACCATTCAAAAATTCAATTACGGTTGATCTTTTACTTTCCTGTGCTTGTGACGAATTTGAAATTTGTGTGTGATACCTATTACTATTATTGTTTTGCAAAATGTTTTTCGCCGTCGGTTTTCTGGAATCATATTTGTTCATAAAAGATTTTTTTTTTCAAGAGGTTGCCGTGTAGATATGACAACATCGGCCGAAATACGCTGAGGTCTTTTCACACTGCATCCTTTTATTTTATTGATTGCGACCGTCGTCAGTAGCGGCCATGTAAATTTTTAGATTTCATATAAAGTGTATAATTTCGCTTAATAATTCAAAGCGCCATTTATGGTTATTATTCTTCAATTTATTTTCATCTCAGGATTTGCCGGTTTAAATATAATACGTCATTTCCATAACACCCTATATATTTTATGTTCGTGTAGTCGACTAAGCAGGTTTATAAAATTCCTAACCAAAGTCGTTTAAAAGTTTGGCTAAAAATATGGTTACGATAATGCTTATCTAATCTATAACACTGGCAAAAAGTTTTAATAAATCCGGCGAATTAATTAAAACCGATTGCACTATAGATTAAAGACCGAACAATAGCTGTTTGGAATCTATTAACTTTTTATTGTAGCGTAATTGAATGGATTATAAAAGTTTTATTTTTTATCGTCCGCTGCTGAAAATCGAAATTAAAAACATTTTTTCCTGGAACAGTCATAAAACTTATATTTGCTTTAAAATAATTCATTTATTCCGTGCATGAATTTGTAATGGTGATAATGGCATAATAAGGAAAATAATCAAAAAATGAGAAACATGAACGGAAAATCATGGAAGGTTTTTTTAGTTCATTTCATCTGGTTTACTTTCCGGAAAATTATAATGTTGTAAATGACGAACACGGCTAGAGGTTCCACCAGGATATTTCAAAGATGGAAAAAAAGGTATCAAGTAAAATGGAACTGTGAGATGTTAGCCGACTGCTGCTGGACTATTACGAGATATGCCCCAGATGCTGATTTCAAAAGACAGACAAAGAGCGCAAAATAAGTGTCTAAACTTTTGATTCAATGATAAAAATGTGCTATTTAATTATTTTTGTTGAACCAACAATATACTGTATCCCAAAACCAACTTAAAATATATTTTTAACGATTATTAATCAGAAAAGCGAATTTTAATGTGCATTGACGTGTTGTTTTGTACAGACACAAGAACAAACCCGAACAAACCCCACGCCTCCAAATTGAGAATGTAATAAACTATTTTCGAGATGTAGCGTTGTAAACTCTGTATGTATACGAACAAACCCGAACAAAGGGACATAAGGATATCTAAGGTATTTTAAGACATAATTTGATGTTATTTTGATGTAGAAAGGATATTATGGCCTTCTATCTATCGACATCATTCAATTTCGATAAGACATTCAGTATGTATGAGCCGATATATGGCAATATTTTATTAAACTATTGTATATGTTGTTGGAGTCATGGGTGCATTCAAAAAATATGTGATCCAAATCGCATAAAACAGCACAGTGTTCACATAGTACTGATTCGATAACATTATTTTTTTTAGGTGGGCAGGGTAAGATGCATGGCCAAATTTTATTCTTATTAAAGTTGTTATATACCTTCTTGAAACCTTAAGATTGGAATGCCAGAAAGACATAGGGATAACTGGATGGAGCAGTGACAGTCTTGCATTTCGGTCCTTCTATATATATATATATATATTCTATATTTATGCAGGAAAAGGGAAATTAATTTCGCAAATTATTGTTTGTGTAATTATTCCGATAATGCATTTTCCGGTATGTTGTTTTAACAATTAAGTTGTGGTTTTACTGCATCTGACATAAGCATTTAAAAATTCAATTAGTTTAAGTATGCAGGATAAAGCAAAAATAATTACAAATTACCTAGAATACTATTGTCGGGTTTGTTCGTAATTGCACAATTCCAGGTTTAGCGTTTGAATACTGCTAAAGCCTGAAATTGGATCGAGCTTCAGGCTTTGGTCGTTTCATAACGTCCAATCCCGAGATTGAGCAAAAATATCGACCATTGGCCGTTTTGGAGCTTTGTGTCCAACACACAGGGGTTATCCCACCGGGAACCAATTCGATCTATATGTTACCGTAAAATCCCGATTTTAGTTAAAACGCAATCAATTTTAGATTTAACTATGTAAAACTAGAAATCTTATATAAATATTAAATTGGCAATATTTTTAAAACTACAAACTTTCGGAATAGACAACCTTATATACAAACTTAGTCTCATTTTTAATGCTAAATAGAAAATAATTATAAAAATTGGGGATTTTCATTTGAGAATTAAAATTTTTGCAGTTTCCTCAACTTCTTTTTTAATCTTATTGTTTGAACATCCTGTATTGGTAGTTATCCAATATTATAAAAAATCTATTAAAGCAGGTCCGTTTTAACAAGAAATCCAACTCAAATTAAATACTAAAGGCTACCCTATCGGAAGAATTATTAATTATTTAAGGTTTGGAAACGTCATTTCAGACATAAAACCTTAAAAAAAAAACACGCGTAGACTTACGTATACGACATATAAAAAATCTGCCTAGAATCTTGCGTAGAAACCAAAAATATAATAATATATAGGATCTTCCTTTCAACATAAACAAGTTGACACAGACTTCCGAGTTCACCATATTAAAATTATTTTAGTCGCGTTGCCTCCATCATACTGTCCAATTTTCGAAATTTTTCTATATATAGTTTTCCATATATAGATCGAATTAGTTTCCGGCGTTACACCCTGGATCCGATAAAATTAAGAATTAACATTTCAACGGAGTCGGTCCAAGTATTTTTTTGTCATTTTAAACTTACGAAATAACTGGAATGAGTACGTAACCGAAGTCTTATTAGGGTAGCATAAATGGATTTGAGTCCCTCCGTGTTTGTTTTGAGGTTTTATTAGTTGATTCAGGCCAAATTAGGACTGTAAGCTATGGAACGTGGTTTAATCAAGCTACAGTCTTAATTAGATTAACTATCTTACTTATACGCTGTATAGCCATAAAACTTTATAACCTCTTAGGTATGTATCCGTTGAAACATACCGTCGGACAACCTTTAACGAACAAGATTTTGGTCTTGATACAGCAATTATATGAAAATTATATAGGGTATCTAGACTAATAAAATATAGAAGATTTATATTCTTATATTTGTTTAAATAAATACGCTAACTTATTAATAGTCACAGCCGTAACTTTAAGGCTGTCGGATAAATCACTAATGGTTTGATATTGTTTTTAATATCTATTATTATTTTTTTATTTTGGTTTCTTATTAAAGCTACTACGATATATTTTTCAGTGTCTTATTAACCTCTTTCTATTTTGGTTACATATCAAAGCTAGTTCGATACCGTTTTCAGTATCCGTATCAGTCAGAAACCGTTTTTTTTCTTTCTTAAAGGTTGGTGCAGTCATGTATGTTTGGTTGCAGAAACAATTACTAAACTAATTTCACACCTGTTAAGTTTACTAGCACATAATGCATCTAAATTTCCTAATATTTAAATTTGACATATCTTATCATAAAAATTTAATTTAATTTATTTTTGAAACTAAACCCATTAGAGATATATCTGGGTTAGACACTGGCTCAAAAGTATCGCCATGATACTCTAGGTAACAAAGAAATGACCACTTCTGTTTCTAAATACGTTATATTGTTTAATTTAATTAATTTACTTAACATTATAAATACCAAATCATTAGATATATATAATGTCGACTTACTATGAAAAATGCATAAATCCAAAATACATACATACTACATAATTTCAACAATTAATTTAAAGTAGATTAGAGTAAGGGACTTATGCAGGTTTCGTATGGTTGTCAAAATAGTGCAGATTTCATTTCTGCAATTTTAACGACATCTACTGAAAAACTGAAACAGGGTCCTGTATAGCTTTGAGGTACAACTAACTGATGGCAGCTAATGTCTAAAATTTAATATTTCGGACGGCATTTTTCATAGTAAGCCATACGTAGTTTTTATTTTGTTAAGGAAATTAATTAAATGAATAGATAATTGCGTATCACTCTGTATTATACAATTTATTTCATGAAATGATTTTTATTTTTAATTTAAGAACATCCGAAAGTGATAGAATGTCGCATTGATTCTTTACAAGACGTTTTTTCGAAAATATAACGTGTTTAGAAGAAATGGTAATTTTTTTTTACCTCGAGTGTCATTGCGATTCTTTTGGGCCTTTGTCTAACCATAATTGGTTTAGTTTAAAAAATACCTTAAATACAATTTTTACGTAAAATATGTCAAAGTTAAATTTTAGGAACTTTACAGGCACCTAGAATCTACAATAATAATAATAATAATTTATTTTTAATAGCAATTGGTAACAATCTTACAAAAAAAATCATCAATACAGGGTGTTATGGAAATGACTTATTATATTTAAATGGGCGAGTTCTAGGTTGTCCTAGAGAAAGTCTACATACTTTTTTAATCGAATATCTAAATACTAAGGTAAAAACCCTTTTTACCCACATACTGTCGCGCCGTTCCATCTGAATTCAGTTAGCAACAATGTGGGGCACTAGAGTATACTAACAATGTTGTCAAATCACACCGCATGTTTCCCCCTTTCTTGGACACCTGCCGCGCGCGACTATCGTTGCTTCAGTATGTTTTGAGACTCGGGCTTGTTCGGGTTGAACGACGCTGTTGAGGGTTCCACGTGCTTGATGTATTTTAGACGTTTCGTTGTAGCATTATACCCGATTGTTGTGAAATAATTCATAATAAGAAATATAGTGATGTGATTTCAAATCTGTGTGATATTACCTATTGTTGATTCTGTTGCAAAACATACCTTTTGTGGTTTATTTTTTTATGGAATTTAATTATAAAACAGATTATGAGAACGAAGGTGAGAGAGTATGTACCTGTATGTATGTGGTAAAATAAGATTCTTTATAAAACTTGCACTTTAATATATTATTTTGTAAGCAAATAAAAATAATCCTTCCTTCCTAAAATGACGTTAAATTTGCTACAGAATATCCGCCAATTTTCGATGAACGATGTGTATTTAACCTAATCATATAGCTGTTGTCAAGCAATGATGAATATTCCCTCTCAGGTTTGCACTACTGTATAAGCTCTCTTTACCGAACTTATTTATTTATAGTGGACGCCATCTGAGGGCTTAAGACTGCTCAAAATGTCGGGCTGTTTAAAAGTAGTTTTAAAAATGTTTCGATGTTATATGGGCACGGTTACATGTTGATTCGGGTTCTAATAAATTCCATTATCTATTTGTTATCGCTACTGTATCTCTATGGCTGAGAAATTTGATGTTCCATAATTTTCAAATAGATTATGTTTGATAAATTACTTTGATTACTGTTGAGGTTCGATTTTTGAAAATAATATGTATCAAAATATGTTAAGTAAATTAATTAAATGAGTACATAAATGCGTAGCACTCTGTATAATTATTATAGACTTTTTTGTTGAAATGTATTTTTATTTTTAATTTAACAGAAGCCAAAACTTATATACAATTAAAATATATTTGAGTAATTACTTATATTATTATTAATTAATATTAGTTTGGTACAGATTAATAATGAAAATTGTAATTAATACAATATTTTATAGGAAATCGCACAACAAAATCTTTACTATAATAATGGTGGGGCGTCGTACTTCTACCAAGTTGAAATAAATGATTAATATATCAAATTTTAAATCTAATAATGTATTAACCCTGGAAAATTTTGCGGTTGAGAAATTAGACTCGTTTTAAAGCACTCTTTTAAAGCCCTATTAACCTGGCCATAAAAATTAATAGCACTTAGACAAGATATATATCGTAGTAAAGTGTTCACTTAGCAAGTTTATGAAACAACCATCTCATACAGGGTGCCCAAAATACGGTGGACCGCAATTGCTATATCCGAAACGGTAAGAGATGCGAGATCGTTTAAATTAAACCAGAGGTGCCCTTCTTCGTGATCATTTATAATGTGCTTGCAGTGTTGCCCAATAGTTTTAGTTTTAGAGATATTAAAGGAAATGTGAAAATGGTCAACATTTTTTCTCAAAATACCCCGAAAACCACCGATGTGATCAAGAATTGTTTTCTATACAAGAATTTTATTATCACACAAGTATATTTTCTAATGTTTCGATTCTTAAATGCATCATCAAGCTCTTTTCTTATAAACGCCCGTAATACCATTCTGCCCTTTTGTATTTAGTCCGATCATTTTAACTATGTTATTTAAAACCGATTAAAAATATGTTTTTTTTAGTTTAAAAAATGCATTTGTTCCATTTATTGTTCCTTTAGTTGGCCCATATTACGAAAAAATTCAACTCTATTGCTGATAGTGTTTTCACACCTATTCTTCCATACTTCAAATCTGGCTTCATCACTCCAAATAATGGACTTCCATTGGTTCGGAGACCATAATTTGTGTTCTTTGTCCACGCTAGTCTGTTTTTCTTCTGAATCTTTTTCAGTAAGAGCTTTTCTTTTGCCTAGAATTATTGAGTTAAAAACGAATAATGAAAACATAATTTAAGCTCAACTTGTAAGTTTTAAATTCCAGTTTTTGGACAGCTCTGTGACAAGTTGCTCTTGAAAACTTTTTTGTGGTTGCGTGATTCCATAATATTTTCAATTCGTTAAAATTTCATATTATTTCGAACCGGATACCTCGATTTGTTAACACTGTCAGTGATTTGGGAAGCATTTTGGCTTTTTAAATGCAAGTGAATGATACCTTTTCTTATAAATTCACAAATATCATGTTTTGGGGCGTTGGGCCAACTTCACTGAGACAGGGCTCGTATATATATGTCGATGTGTATTTTCAGTGTTAACAAACCTTTTACCTATTATTTTTGTCGCTCTCATCCATCATTTTATATAGCTATAAAATGACAACTGCCTTTATGGGAAGCGACAAAAATTGGCACCTCTGCCATTAACGGTCTGTCCTTTGTGTGTAGTCCTATTTACTTTTTACAAAAGAACTGCAAATACCCTTTCTGTGTGGAAATTGCTTAAAATTGGGGTTTGTTGTTCAATGAATGATTACGTGGTTTTGTGTCGGGGTGAAAGAGCATGAACTCGTTATTGCTGCGGCTAACTTCAATTATCGAGCTTTATTTAATATAGCACATCGGAATATTGTTCAACGACACAATTCTGTTGAGATTTTAATACACTATTGTGTAACGATTGGTAATGGTTAAACAAATAAAAAAATTTAAAAAACAACAAAAATTTTTAAATAATAAATTGTTACCTAAGAGCATAAGATTAAATCTAAACACTTTTTCAAATAACTTTTTTCGATATCTTGACATCTAATACAAGTTTCCATGACAAAATGTATTTTTTTCAATTTTTCAGCAAAACAAGTCACGTGACAAATGTCAAAATAAGATTTTAGGTTGCAGAGGCAATCAACGTAAATTTTTTTTTAATACTTCAATAATAAAAAGTTTCCCATAATATGTGACCATTGCTGCTCATTGTATAATAATTACTTATAAATTGGTATCACTAATAATTGGTTTTACATCTTATATTAAGATATAGCTCTCTTAGTGTGTGTTAGTGTTGCTGTTATGAAATATTAGTGTCTCACGTTTATTAATTAAAATCCAATTCGTGCATTCTGATTGGTTGATAATATTATCATTTAGTGTTTCATAAAGATAAAGTAGTAGTCATGCCGCTGAAAAAGTCAACAAGTGGAAATACAGAGGATCCTACTATAGAGATGGAAGAAATTATTAATAAGGTTTGCCTCATATTTGAGAATAAAGTGTCCCAAAAAATTGATGAGTTGTCCAAGTCAGTTAGTACTAAATTTGATGAGTTGCAGAAGTCGATTACTAATATAGGTAATATAGCCTCTTCTAATACTGTTTCCATTAATAACTTGGAATATAAAAATGACTCTCTTGAACAGTATAACAAAAGGAATAATGTTAGATTGGACGGTGTTTGTGAGGTTGATGGAGAAATCCGAAATCCTTGCTGAAGTAGTAAAATCAATATTTAAAAATCACTTGAACGTTTCGTGTGATTCTAATGACTTTGATTCATTGTTTCGTGTTGGAAAGATAGTGATGGGTCGCCCCAAATCTATTCTTGTTACCTTTGCAAGAAATCTGAAGCGTAATGAAATTTTTGATAAGAGAAAGTTACTTAAAGACTCAAAATACTCATTATTTGAAGATCTTACTAAGCAGCGGTATGAACTTCTTCTTGCCGCTGAGGATAAATATGGAAAATACTTGGCTTGGTCACCTGGCGGTAAACTATATATATATGGTGTGTCGGTAAAAATAATAATAAATGCTTGATTTCGTGTTCTCAAGATCTTGACAACAACGAATAAATCTACATGGTAGTGCTATAGTGAGTCGTGAGCAATCGTTTAGTAAACCGTTTTTTGTTGCATATGAATATTTTTGCCTCGATACGATGTACTATCAATAACTTTAAATAAATAAATAATCACAAATAATATAATGTTAAAATCCTTTATTTTTATAAATAAAATTTATTTCTTTTTTGGAATTTATGTTCATGTGTTTATGGTAATCTTCTTCTAGCAGAATATTAAATAAACTTTATCTTATTTGTAATAGTTTTCAATTATAAATAGTTGCATAACAACACTCTCAGAATTAAATTCTTAATTTATTTATTTTAACCACACTTAGGCTATACAGGAAAGTTAATTTTTTTATAATTATTGGATCTTAGTTTTTGTTTTTTCATGTCATGCTTGCACAACTCTCACGGCATATTTCTAAAGTGTGTCAGTAATATATTTTATTAACCTTTTATTTTTATTATTAAATAGGTATTATTATTAATTATTCTTTTACAATTGTTGTAAACAGGATATTATTTTCCTCTTCCTCCTTATTTTAGCTTGGTTAGCTCCTTATTTTTCTATGGTTTTTCCTTTCATTCTTTTTTTGTATAAAAATTTTATTTTACTTTTTTCTCTTCCTGGTGGTTGTACATAATAGCGCAAGATGCGAGTAGCGCCACCTAATTTGTATAATGACATGTATGTATTATTATAAATAAAGGCATTTATTTATTATTGTTATTATTATTAATATGGAACGACCTTCCTGAGGTTGTGTTTCCCAGCGAATATAACCCTCAATCGCTTTATTCGCACACTCACCATTCCCAGACTGCCTTAAAGGATTTTTCCTATAGTGCTAGTATTTGATCATAACAAAAAATACCTATATGACATAATATTTTACCCTTATAAGACTCATAAAGCTCGTACACGACAGCCTTTATAAGGATACCCACCTGTATTTAGCAAGAAGGAAGTAAGAATCCATCAATTTTCTGGCACAGAACCAAAATAATTAATTTGGAAATGTAAGACGTTTCCTCTTAAAGACTTTTTTCTATTTACTTGGCGCGTGAACAATAATAATAGTCTCATTTGATATAGGATACGCAACATTCTTGTAGAAATTGTTTCGTCGCAGCTCAACTGTTAGTAATATACGTCAAGAGGTCTGTTTGCTTCGGTATGCCGTTGAATGTTACCGCCGCGAACTTGTGGATAGCTTTAAATTAACCAAGTTGAGAACATATCATGGCGACGCGTGAATATTGCCCTTCAATCTGTGGTAAACGTTCTACACAACAAACTTTTTTAATATCGTGTCTAACATTTTGTAAGGTTAATGTCAGTTTGTCGGTTGTTCAGTTTTATTTTATTTTTGTACAGTTGTGTACAATATAGCTGGTGTACGGCGATTCTTAAGTTGTGTAAATTAGGTTTCGTTGAAGTTACTATCCATCAAATTTAAAATGTCTTGCTCGAATAATATACGATGTCACACATTTTTGCGGAAGATATTCTAGTTTACTATGCTTTATATACTATTCTATGAGTAGACTTCATATTGGGTAATAAGATAATGGCATTATTGCACCAACATATAGATTTTATTTTTGAGTTGCTAAAATGTTACACACACAGTCGAAAACCACATCAATGTCACTTTTTAAATAAAAATTTAAGTTCTAAGCCAATCTAATATAATTGACAGATTAACCACACAAATATAAAAGTAAGCTAAAATAGAAACCTATTACATGGCATAATAACCTGCAACTAAAAGTTTTCTTTTTCTTAAATTTTTTAAAAAATTTTAGTACCAACTAAATTACAATAGCATCTGTTTTAAGTTTAATACAGTGATTCCAGATTGCATAAAAAATATTTAACAGTAATTAACTAACCAGAGAACTTTAACTATGACATCGGCATAAATTACTTATTCACAACCGATGAGCTTCTTTTTTGATTTCTATGTAGACAACTTTGGTTATGAGTAAATTAATTCTGTGTTAATTAATTATTGATTAATATCTTTCAGAAACCCAACATTCCACCAACCCAGTATTCAACAATTGCAACAGTTACTGAAGCTTTAGATTAACTCATCTGGCTTTCTCAATTAAAAAGATATATATTATATATTGTTTGTATATTTTCGAAATTCTTACGTTAGTAACGCCAACTAGTAACACAGTGTTTTTTCAATAAATGTCCAGTTGAGAAATGCAATACTATTTTGAGTTTAAAAAATATATAAATGCATTTTTATGTTCTTAATTTAGCGACTATCATACATGAGATTTTTGAATCAATCACAAATAAGCTAATACGTACATTTTTGTCGTTTCAATTAAGATTATCAAAAATTATTTTTAGCTGTTCATGATTTGGATATGGACGTAATTTTTATACTAATTTGATGATAGTACTAATATATTTTTATTCGTTCACAAATCCTGTATGATCCGCATATTTTAATTAGTCAAATAAAATAATAAATTTCAAGAGTACGATCCGCATTTTTTATTAGTCATTCACAATTCCGAGAGTATGATCCGCATTTTTTAATAGTCATTCACAATTTCAAGAGTACGATCAGCATCTTCTAATAGTCATTCACAATTCCGAGAGCATGATCCGCTTCTTTCATTCGCAATTTCGAGAGTATGAACCGCCTATTTTACTAGTTATTCACAATTTCAAGAGTACGGTCCGCATTTTTAATAGTCATTCACAATTTCAAGAGTACGATCCACATCTTTTAATAGTCAATTTCCAGAATATGACATGCATCTTTTTTATCGTCTTTTACCTTTCGGGATTGACAAAGAGAAAATAACTACAAATGTTTTTTAGTTGCTAGGTAAGAAGGCGTAACACTAATTACAATCAGAAAAATGAAGTTTCTCCTTAATTTCAGTTTCCCTAGTTTAGGTATATTAAAAATATTTCCATTAATCCAAACCATCCTGAATGCTTTTTTTTCTAGCCAACCTAAACCAACAAAATAATAGTGATGAGGGGAGGGCAAACATTATTTTCTTTAAATGTTGATAACTCCTATTTGAGTTAATAAAATAAAGCGTTCACTTAAATACAGGTTAGTTCCAATATTTGGTACCAATTCATTGGTAAGAGATAGTTAGAGATAATTTATTAACTTTTTTCACTGAATTCTTTTGTTTTTACTTGTCAAAATCGATATATCATTTTATTTGAAATTTTTAAGAAAAGCCGCAACATATGTTCAGTTTAACTAGCGCCTCCTACCTTTTAACACCTCAAACGAATGAGTGAGTTATAATACAAATAACAAAGCATTGAGACTAAATTTTCTTAACCCAAACCGGAGTTATCAACATTGAAAGAAAAAATGTTTGCCCTCCCCCCACCACTTTATTTGGTGAGCTAGAAAAAGAGAGTCAGAACTCCTCTCTTAGTGGGCCACCCGGTACAATACGAACTTCATTATTAGGTTACCATGCCATCTATTGTTCATCATCATCATTCATCTACAATTTCGAAAATTGATTGGCAATGTTACAATAAATTTAAATATTCATCAGGCATGCAATTTTTTCCTTAATCGGGATTTCTCCAATTTATTTATAATTTCTTCTAATAATTTATTTAGCAAAATCTACGCGGTTTTAATAATATTTAAGCTACCATTAATAAATTAGTTATCCGATACAAAATATATTCTAATATTGTTCACTGTTACAATGCCGTTTACAAAAACCAACTCCATTGTCTCAAAACAACACAGTGGAAGTTGTCGGCGTGTTTAGTTGATGGAATAATTGTGTGGAAGTTATTGGGTTGTCTGTAATGCCCGGCCGGGATTCTCTTGCACAGATACGTTTCAGAGACACGAACCTTGTCATCTTATCGGAAATTCGGTAGAAAGCCGATTATTATTTTCTCGCAGCTTAATTCATGAACGTTCTAATTTGATACTTAACTCCAAATCAATGATTTGATATAGGACATTCAAGGATTTTACAGTGATTTTAGACTGTTTTCTAAATTTTCCAAAGTCAAGAAACTCACAAATTAATAAAGTCAATAGGACAAAGATTCCATTGTTCAGTTCAGCTTTGGTACAAAGGATAGTCTGCTGTTGCGGCATTATTTTTACTTCAACTTTTGTCATTGTGCGGATTTTATGACTTTTATTTCGTCTACAAGACATAAAGTTTTGGCAACAGAACTTATTTAAAATTTATCAATATATAAATAGTTTAAAGATCGTGGTTACTGCAAATTCAACTCTTAATTTTGGTTTGACATTTTAAGGTTTCTAGCACGTTTGATAAAAACGCTTGAGTCGACTTTGCCAAATCTTACTTTCGGCGTTGGCACTTTACTACTGACTCTTTTATTTTTATTTCCACATTATAGGGGATCTTTAAATTGTTGAATTATTTACAAGCGCATTTTTATTTTAACTGCCGAAATTAAGTTACATAATTTTAGCAAAATTCCATAAAATATTATATGAAGTATTCCTTAATGACGTACTAATACACATAAAACTTTGATTATATCTCGAAAAGGGTTGGATATATTAAGATCGAGTCAAGTATACCTTTTTAGTTTAGAAATTGCCCTCTTTTGAAAGAAAAAAATAATAGATTTATTAAACCCAGTATATGTAACCAGCGCCCTCTAATGTGAAAATTTCTACAAATTCTCATTTCTTATTCATAAAAACATCATACTCAATCTTTCAACTTTCAATCCGGTACATTGAGATGTTTTCAAATTATGGCTTATTTTCGAAAATACTCTTTCACTTTCAACACCCTATATTTCTAGAACGAGAAACATATATGACTTGAAATCTTATATGACTTAATAGGTCTAGTTCGATCTCCAGTTGCTCTATGGCCCATAAGTTATGGGACATCCTGTATACCGCTCCGCAAGCAGTAATATATACAAAGTACTTACTCGGTGTGTATCACATAAAACGGCCGTTGTTCGTATTAATTGGTTAATCTAACAGCTACACAACTACACCAGAAAGTTTTACCTCTGTCAACTTTTAAGCAATATTTTGTTATTTTAGCGTTTGGAATCAGAGCACTCTTAATATGCAAATAGCTATTGAATACCGGCTTTATATCAGTTTCCAACTAACCTAAATAACATTGCTAGGCGCTTTTTCATTGCCCCTGGAGCAATTCGACCAGCAAATATAAACTAATTTGGATACAAACTCCGGTTTCAACCGCTTAAATCCCATCAGCTCGTTGCCAAACCTTTGTTCACAAACTTAAATATAATAATTTTTATGAAAATATTAGAAATTTACAGTAAGCGTTGGTCGAGGTGATAAATTCTCTTTTTGTTATATGTTTTGTTATGTTTCGCTTCCAGTAAATAATTATTAATTAATTAAAAATACATGTCAATTATATTGTGTATGGTGATGCTCTTAAAGAATATTTACAACCTTCGTGGTTTAACGAGGAGTGGATGTTACAGTATTAGTGTATACCGGTGAGGAGGAGAAGGCATTGAATAAAATGATGTAAATGATGATGATGATAATCTAATTTTATGTCTTGGTTGGCTATATTATAATAAACTAAAAATAAATGTAGACAAAACGAAATATATGATATTTAACAAGAAAATAAGCAAATAGACCATTTAAATATTAAAATAAATTACTTAATTTTAGAAGAAGTTCAAAATCTAAAGTATCTGGGTTTGGTAATTGACAATGATCTGATGGTCCCACGACATTAGGCATCTCTCAAACAAAATACTACCTATGATACCTATAATATACAGATATTGAAACTATCTTACCAATAAAACTAAATTGAATGTTTACATTGCCTTCTTCCTGTTACACTTTAGATATCTAATGCCAATATGGGGAACATGTGGGAAAACTAATTTTAACGTACTCCAAAATAAAGTATTAAAAATTCTCTTTAATTATGATTGGTTGACAAGTTCAGAAACTTTATATAGAGAGTTGAAAATACCAAAATTGGAGATGCTTCTAGAATTAGAACAGGTAAAATTAGGTATAAAGTTTTAAAAAATAACCAAAGATGTAATATAAACATCTTATTGTCCAATAACATACACAGTCACGAAACTAGATCTCAAAATAATATATATTGTGTAACTACCAGGACGAATGTAGAATTGAGTAACCCAGATTGATTTTTCAAAAAAAAAATCTTAAATGGGAAAGGGGTCAGGTGATACAGCATTTTAAAGGTCGTTTAAATCTTTTTCCAATCGACTAATATTTTTTGAGTAGTAGTTTCCTAGGAGTCGCGTTCGAAATGAAAGTAATTTAGAACTTACCTGCACTGAGATTTATGATTTTTAAGTTATTATTTAAAAACTATTATTGTGTTGACTCTTTAGTAGAATGGTTCGGTGGCCATATGTAGTCACTTCACGTGACACCTTATTCAATTCTTTGCCAGGAACAAAGTCATCTACTAAAAATTTATATGAATAAGTCCAATTTTGAAACGCGATTTCTTGGAAACTACTATTCAAAATTCAAAATTTAAAGGGCCCTGAAATATGCCGGCAAAATTTTGATGATTAAAAGATCAATGAAAGAATGTGAAACGTACTACCGAATTTAACATAGCAGAACAAAATCGCGTAAATTTGCAAACCAAAGATACATTTTTATTCTTGATAAGCATTTTCTGAAAACTGATAAAAAGTATTAACAATTTTTTTTTGTTTTAGGTAAGGCCATACTACCATATCTGGTAAGTAAAGCTTAGAACTATTTATTCACATGAAAATATAAGAATACAGGATGTTATGGAAATTACGTATTATATTTAAATGGGTGACTCCTTGGGTGCCCTAGAGAAGCGCTACATATTTTATTTTTTTTAAATCGACCGTTTTAAAAGTGGGGTAATAAACACTCTTACTCACAGGTCAGTCCGCGCTACTGTACAACATTTCACCCAGAGCCAATGGCAATGTTGCCAAACTTAATGTAAAACTGAAATTCCATATAAAATTATAAAAATAAATTATTTTCTACCTACTTGTATTTATCTTTATACCTAAAGAACGAGGAAATCCAGGCACAATCACAATCAGTTTTTTTTTCTTTTTCATGGGAACACTCCTGGAAACACTTTATGTACACATAGTAATAGTGAATCAGAACCGATAGTTAGCTCTTGAAAATACAATAATACAGATTAAACTACAGATTATTAGATTTTATTACACGCGACGAAATTTGACCTCCAGAAGAAACGCGTCAATAAAAACAATATGCAAAGATTATTTATGGACGGGCAAGATACACGCGTAAACAGAAAAAACAGCGGATTGCTGAGAGTGTGTTGGTGATCGACGAGACACAACGTATCCGGCCGCTGGTTGGTCTTCAACTAACAGACCGCAAGCGTGCGGGTTTAAATATAATACGTCATTTCCATAACACCCTGTATTATTTATTAAAGACGTCGTTTCGATTTATAAAGTGGACGTTACAATGTTTAGCCATCCTTAAGGTGGCTACAGACTATGCGTCAATTCGTCATTGGGGATGCATAGTTCGTGGGCAATTCGTGAATAGTGTGTGGGCTGCATTTAAAATCGATTCGTAAACCTGTACAATTTGTAAGGTTAAGATTTCATTCGCGCGCCAGACCACTTTAAATCAATAAGGGCACGAGCTTGAACATATTAAAGCAACTTCGGTTTTAAAATGAAGAGTAAATAGACGTCTCCGAGAGTAGTTGTGCTTAAAGTGGTAAATAAAACGCGTTTTAAGTCCTGTAAGATTTGAAATGTTCTATAAACTTGCAATTTTTCAAGTTTTAATCGAGATCGCGCCATGATTTATAAACTCAGTCATGATGGACATTTTCAATAGCCGGAAAAAAATTTTATTATTGAAATATATTTGCATTACATCCTCTTAAATACGGTGAGAACGGTGTGTCCAAACATGTAATTTAATAAAAAAAAAATCGTTTAGATGTTAGATGGAAAATTAAATTTGACGATATTTTTAAAATATTTTTTAAATAATTAAAAAATAATTAATTTGTTAGCCCTCCAGTAATGTACAAGTTTTTTATAATATTTTGTTTGAAAATTCTTTACGAGAATAGCTTGCCTTTGAACATTATTTATGACCGCTTCATATTATTACAACTTACATTTGCTGTTAACTATTTCACACAAAAGTTGTCCGACTATAGTAAACAAAATAAAACTCTTTCAGGATTAATTATAATGATTCTGAAGATAACTCATTCTGTTACAAGTATGATTTAAGTGCGCCCTAGGATCACATCAAAATTCAAAACAGTCAAAATTCAAAGTATAAGCTTGTTTCCATTATAAGTGGGACACCCGATATAATCAGGACCCGTGTAACGCTCTTTTACTACGACTTTCAGAACTAAAACATTCAATTTCGTTTGCGTTTATTTGTTTTTTAACATCATCATATAGTAATAAAAGTAATAAACAATGACTTTTATTTTTTGTTAAATTAAAACATTTCCCATTTCAGGATTGTTATGTGTCATTTTATTATGGTTTAAATATATTTATTTTGAGTAATCAATTTAAATTCTTTGGTGCTTAATTACTTTTATGTTTATATCGGCATGCTTGTTGACTTTAGGCAAATGTAGTGGCTTTTTGAACTGATAAAGGTGTTTTTAGTTAAAATATATTTAAACATACTTAATTGAGTAATCAATATTGCATATCGAATAAAATAATCAGAATTTCATCAGAGTCAACAGCGCCGAGTTATATTTTCTCTGTATTCGGATTTGTTCGGGTTCGATGCTTTTGAGGGGAAAAACCTTTTTTTATTTCATATTTTTCGACAAAATGTTATTCTACATAAAAATTTTGCTTGTAAGGAACTATGAATGGCGTCAACTAATTTGAGTTTCAAGCACAAATCCGAAAATGATAATTTTAATTTAAAAAACTGTTCGTGTTGCCGTTTCAATTAATGAAGTAATATGGCCATAGTATATGTACCTTCTTAGATGATTATATGGTTTACGAAAATTATGAAATAGTACATTACGTATCAAGGGCCGAAAAGAGTCCGGAAAAGCCTCCGACGGCCCGAGATATGTACCGTATTTTTTTTTACAAGTGCTCCGAAGCTTTGATGCCAAATAAATAAAGAAATTCTTCAGACAGTTTTCCTGTCTACATGACATGAAAACACTCGCACATTGAGAATGTAAATATCTATTTATTATTTTTGACAAATAGGCTCGGTGGCCTAGTGGTGTAGCGTACGCCTTGTGATCTGAGAGTCGCAGGTTCAAATCCGGCATTCGGCATCTCTGGTTTTATTTATCTTTTTACAAGTGCCCGAGTCTTTGAGGCCATATAAATAAAGAAATTCTTCAGACATTTTTCTAAAACATCTATGAAAAATTAACTGCCAATTTAATTTATATATAATCCGCTATTTATTATCGCTTGTAGTATGGCTCGGTGGGTAGAGTGTCCGCCTGGCGATCTGAGGGTCGCGGGTTCAAATCCCGCACCGACAATTCTGGTTTTATTTATTTATGAGCACATGGTGACTCGAAGCTTTCCCGCCCGCTTCGATACTTTCCCATCCGCTCTCTTGGAAACGCCAATTTCGGTGAAGAGAACATGCATGAAAAGAGGCACTTTCGGGGCACATGTAAAAAAAATATATGATATGTTTGCGTATATATTGAATATCAAAGAAACGAAGAAAATGCCTTAAATTTGTATTTTTAACCCTGAGAGGCAGCAACCCTCCAGTGATATTGTTAAAAGACTAGGAAGCCATCTATCTGAACAATTATGGTAACTTTATTAAACCGAAAACTCATTGAACATTTAGAAAAGTAAAACCCGTTTACATTATTAAGGCTCTAACATCGGTTAAAAATCGTTGTCAAAATGTATTGATAGTATGGAGGGTCATTTGAATATATTTCTATTTCGGTTTCTTACGTCATTATGCAAGACCTACTACCAATTTAAAATTGAAAATGAAATTGTTCACTTATTTAGACCATAAAATATATTGTGATATACAGGGTGTCCGGGAACATGTGGGAAATCTCCCGGATATGAAGAAAATACGTGAAAAGGATACTATAGGTTCATATAAACTTCTTTCGTATCGGCCTCCTCTTCGGAGATATGGGCTCCCAAAGAGCACCAATGGAATCAAGTTTTTTACACATAATTATTGAACCCCCTGGTATTTTTCAATTATTTTTTAATATGATGTATACCAGGTAAGACCCGTCAAATTACTACCCAAGAAACTGTTGTGAATTACTCACAGCTGCAGGGACGGACTAGCTGTAACACTCATGGGCCCATTTTTTTACGCCCTGTATGATGAGAACTTTGGACAATGTTTTTTACATACCTTTAACTATTGGCTAAAAATTAAGTACTCTTCATTCATGTCGCTAATCCTAACCGTTTTCGAAAAAACGGCATTTCATATACATCATGTGCTTCGGGTATTTCAATAAAAGAGACATCTTTGTTCCGATCCAATGTTTAACCTTCAAGATTCCGCTTTTTCATATTTAGCCCATAAGCAATTAGGGGACTCAGTGTAAATAAACTGACGTTTTCTCGAAAACGGTTAGGATTAGCGACATGAATGAAGAGTAGTTAATTTTTAGCCAATAGTTAAAGGTATGTAAAAAACATTGTCCAAAGTTCTCATCATACAGGGCGAAAAAATAATAGGCCCATGAGTGTTACAGCTAGTCCGTCCCTGCAGCTGTGAGTAATTCACAACAGTTTCTTGGGTAGTAATTTGACGGGTCTTACCTGGTATACATCATTTTAAAAAATAATTGAAATATACCAGGTGGTTGCAATAATTATGTGTAAAAAACTTGATTCCATTGGTGCTCTTTGGGAGCCCATATCTCCGAAGAGGAGGCCGATACGAAAGAAGTTTATATGAACCTATAGTATTCTTTTCACGTGTTTTCTTCATATCCGGGAGATTTCTCACATGTTCCCGGTATGTTTAGACAGAGAAAAAAAATTTAATTTTTTTGGCAAAAATACATAGGGTTGTCCATTTAAAATGAGAAAGTTTGATCCGATAACTTTTTGACCTGACCCATAAGTTCAATAATCACTGAGGTACCCAGAGAAAGTGTCAAAAAACTTTATAGCGCAATCCTGGTGCAGAATCACAGGATGCATTTATTGATTGGAGTAGAACTAACCCATCTGTTACCCACCCATGTTACAGTGTCCTTACGAGTGGAGTTAAATGCAATATGTTGTTTTATTGGATAATAAGTTAAAAATCTAGTGTCTAATCTTCAAGCCATCATTGCCATTACTATTTGAATAACACGGTTAATACCCTTAATTTATTTTGTGGGGAAACAAACTAATTTTCATTCGCTCGCAAATTCAAACCTCGCATAAGAGGTTGTTTAGTTAGTATTAAACTACAGCAAAATAAGATCACATTAATCTTTGTATTTCTACATATTCTTATATAATGTTTTACCAAAACATCCATAGATTATTATTTGTACTGAAATTAATCGAGCGTTGGTTGTTCAGTTATCGCGAGCTTATGACAGCAATACGAACTTAACATTTCTGCTACAATGCTTTGACAAACGACCAGTATACATAGTCAAGAATTGTGTTAGTTAGGTTGTCTAATGTATTCCCGGATTTCCCTCCGTCTGACTTATTTTTATTTAGAAATTGTAGAAGCACCTCGCCACGCTCAGGGATACAATTTTATTTTGAAGTCCACCAGAAATAGGTTTTTTCTCATGAAATAAAGTCCTCGCAACACTAACACTTTTATTGTCATAATTGTGTAACGAGTGCGTGACGACAGGTTTTATATACGAGTTTACAACACGAGCTCTAGGCGAGTGTTTTAAGCCGATCGAGTGTATAAAAAAAGTTGGCTTCACGCAATTGTTGCACATTATACTTTTGTAAAATTTGAAAAAATTCCTGGCATTACTAAATATTAAACAGAAACGGACAGTTAAATTTTTTGAAATTTGTCACATTGTCTAGTTGTTATAAAGAATGCCACTGTCTCACCTGGAACTATAATAAATTGAGCAGTAAATTTATTAGCAGTCCAGTGAAATTATTTGTTGCCTGGGTTTATAGTGAAAAAAGTTATTGTTTAGTTGTTAAGTTTAAATGCCGACCATTTTTTGTTTTATTACCTGATCAAGCTTCACCGCTCAATCCATCACTTCGTAAGAATAATGTATCAACATCGGAATAATATTTTTATTAATCAAATAACATGAATTTATGTTAATTTAAAAGAAATAAAATGTTAAGAACTATTTTTTATATTGCCTGGACATTATGAATAATGACCAATTAATCATAATATGGACCATAACATATATACCAGACCAATTAAAATATAATTACGGTCATAACTAGAGACCTGATAAAAATGCACAAAAAACTGCTTAAAAAAGCATAAAAATATAACGAAAAGTGCTAAAAATGCAAAAAGCAGCAAATAAGCAAATTAGGCAAAAATTAAATTTGTGAGGCAATGAGAAAAAAGCTAAATAAGTTGTAATGATAATAATTTAATAATATTGTTATTTATTATTCATATGCTTCTATTTTTATTAATGCTTAAAATAATAATTGTATATCAGTTGTATTATAACTAAATATTTCTCGAAATTATCCGTGGTAAAATTATGTCTTCTGTCTGTCTGTTACAATACTTTTGTACGTAGGAAAATTACGTTCTACATCTAGACTGGATATTTATTGGTGCTTTATCAAATATCGGTATAATTGCTGGATCTATTTCAAAATCGGAATCTTGCCCCCCACTCAAAATAGTAGATATTTTTTGCAATGTCTGGAACCTTTTATCCTTTGAGATAGTCTGAACCGATTTTTCTTTCATTGTTTTACCAATAAATCCTGGAATACTATTTGTTGCAGTTCCAAATTTTTATAACATTCACGGATTGCACTAACGGTAGCTGGTGTTTTCTAAAAACTGAATATTCTGACTTTAAATTTAAAATAACTTTTAATGAAAGCCAAATTGTGTGCAAGTTTGTGTGCAAATTTGGGTATTTCTAAAACTAAACGTCTTGATTGATTTCCTTCAAATTGAAGTATGAAACTTCTATATTCTCTAAAATAGTACATGACAGCATTTAGCCAAGTTTCCCATGTTAAAATAGTTTCTGGTCGTAGATGAAGCGTTTATAAATATTTTCTTTTCATATTTTATTAATTTATTGACCAACTAACTAAATATTAGTAGGCATGGCATTGCTCAAAACGAAATCCCGGGGAATTACTTAATATACGGATCCTTCGGAGAATCACGCGACGACTTGTGCAGTTGCCGGATATAATATGACCGCATAATGTTTTATATTATTTTTAAAATATTATATATAATATATACTTAAATCTATGTAAAAAAGTTGAAATAAGCACGAAGAGAAAAAAACCGTAAAACCAAAAAAAAGCATAAAACAACTATCTCAATATTGCATAATTTGTGTAGACATTAAATAATCCCATGGTTGCTTATAAAATTCAGCCATAAGCATAATATCCGATATGTAGTCATAACTTTCCCTGATAATATTACTAGTATCTCATTAATGTCATCTTTGAAACAATATACCTACACCTTATTTCACCTAGGAAACATTGCACCTTTTACTATACCGAAAAATACACAAAATACACAAAAATATTCTATAATTTATAAAGTATTATTTATTCAAATTATTTAGGACATCATTACATAAATACCACGCGATTTAATTTTTCTGTATCGACAACAATATGCTAGTTTTATTTAATGTTTTTTTTCTGCTCATACTAGACATTTTAAAATTAAAGTTCTCCAAGCAAGCTTTTGGGGTCTATTTTCTAAATTGGCGAATTGTTCTAGCTATGGTTACGCACAAGATAATATTCAAAATTTTATCCTAAATAAAATTTTAAAATTAGTGTTTGGTGGATATCGCTTCACTTGCGTGCATGTTAATATTAAAATATTTACACGTGTGATGTTAATAATATACCAACAGATATAACCATCTGAATTATTATAGATAGTCACTGTTTCAAAAATTTAGAATTAATACAATTTTTGCTCTTTAATGTTTCAAGTTTACTTACTTAAAACCCAAAAACTGTTTTAATTATAAATATTTAAAATATGTAGTGTTGTGAATAAATTTATTATTTATTTAATTACTAAGAAATAAAGTATTTAAAATTGTTTTTTATTTAGAAGGTTAATCTAATCTTTTTATTTTAATTTTCTACTATGCGGCGTCTGCGAAAATATTGGCAACATATGAAAAACTTTTTTTGTTTGTGATTTTAAGGAAAAACTATTATTCATTAAAAGTTTTGCTCATTCATAATCTGCGAAAAAATCATAAATACATCACAAATACAACGTGTAGAGTGCTCAAAAATGAGGAAAATATGCTAAAATGTTAAGAGTAAACAAACAATAATCTACATGATACAAAAAATGTATTAGAAATTTTTTTTTTAAGAATCAAACTTAATGTCAAAATATAAAATAACAGCCATCTATGAAAAAAGATATTTATATCAACTTTTTCTTGTCTAAGATATGGAAAAAATCGTATTTTAAAAAAATGTTTCTTTTATTATTATCAACTGAGCCACCATAATTTTCAATGCATTTAACGCGGTTCTTTCTAAATATTCGATCAGCGTTTTCAATTTAATCTTTGTACTTAGTTGCAGGCTTCTATAATTATGTTTTTTAATTGAATGGTAGAGTTATTGCCCATAATAAGCACAATATCTACTTTTTCTTGGTTAATAAGTCGCATTTTCAGACAATTAAGCTTTAAATGAATCACATTCAAGTTTATTTTGACACCTGTTTATGTCGTAGGTGACTTGATACTTTTACAAAGACGTTACTTTCGAAATAATGAAGTTTTCCATATCTTGGACAAGAAAAAATAAATTAAAATATGAAACTCTTTATGAAGAATGGTTTTTCCTAAAATCATAGACAAAAAGTTTTCTATATGTTGCCAATATTTTCACACACTGTAAATTGTAATTTGTAAAGAATTCCGTGTGTATCTTACTTAATTATTTTAATAGATTTAAATTCTCGTAATTCTAGCAATAAAAAATTAATTTGTGCAATTAATATTTTTGACGTAGTTTTGACAGTCTTGGTTATATAAGCTAGTGAGCATGCTGTATAACTTCCCACCAACGAGAAATTCAGCAGTTGGAGGGGATTCAGCTTGCCCTTCGCCACTACATTCTAAACGGAATCTCAGTATATTTTTACCTTCTCAAGGGTAAACAACTTTCATGGGTGGGTCTTCGGTGTACTCTAAGGTTTTTCCGAAAAATAGTATTGTTAAAGCTATTTGTTATTAATTTCTGGTTTAATAACTTCTTTTAGCGAGTACCAAAAGCCTTTAAACTCCGATAAAAAGTTTTATAGAAACATTTTAACGTAACTTGCCATAAAGCTTTAGAATCTTTTTAAAAGTTATAATGCAAAAAACTTTTGCCATACTTTAAGGTTCGGCGCCTCAGGACACCTGCACGCCCGATCCGGAGAAAAAACTTTGACCCGGATTAACCATCGTCTTTTGCGCGCGTGAGTTTACGTAAACTTTCGAAATTGTGTCGAGGTGATGAAACTGGCTTAGATTCCTCTCCGGAGTGCTTTTCCTGCGGAGATTCGGATAATACTGCTAGCCTGGATGCTGATTGCCGCGCTGTGGCGCGCTCTTTCCACTCCGGGAGTAGTTCTGCTCCAGAGGCTTGTAACTTCGTTATGCCAAATTATGAACACGTGTTCCGGGTGTCAAATCCTGTTTTGATCGACTTTGTTCTTATTTTAAAGATACTTTTACAGAACCAATAAAAAAATGAATTACAGTCTGAAAAATGAAGTAATACTTAAAAGTAGTTTTTATGTCCCAGGTGTCCAAATAAGAATGGACGCCGGCCATATCTCAGATTCTATTTAATAATTCCCTTCATTCCAAACAAGGCAAACTCGATTTCAGCTCGAGAAATGCTGTTATAGGTATTGTAAACTACAGATCCCATAATCCATTCATAAAACTCTTGTTCAAAATGTTATTGAAAATCAGTAATGGGTGGAAGAGAAAACTACATGTTTGTTGGCTGAATGGCAACAATGTTGAAGTCTGATTATATCAGATGGTTAAATATTAAAACATAACCATACTTACCGATGAAAAGACAAATCCCTATTTAAATGATCCACCCTTTTACAACCGACACATGATAATAAAGACAATTTTTCATCAATAATCACAAAAAAACACAAATCAACCAAAATATATAACAATCCGTTAGATCAAATGACAAACATCGCAATAGTATTCATTCATCTTTTGCTTATCGTATTTGTAAAATAGAAATAGATGCTGCCAGAATGCAGTTGGATTAGTTCAAGATTCGTTTCAACTTTTGAGTATATTAATATTTTTTATTATCGCCTTTTCACAGTTTATAGTAAAATTATTGGGAAATAAATTTATTTGAAGGGCAATTACGGATTAATCTGAAACCAGTTGTATTTACCAAATTAACAAATTTTTAATTGGGATTTTGCAAGATACCTTTGAGATAAATATGTCAATCTGGTTATGCTGCAATAATGCGAAAGAGGTGGGAAAGACTGTTTGCAGTCATTGCGTAAGCTAGAGATGTACATTTTCCATCTGTAGTTTGTAATATCTTTGTGTTTCTAGCATTTCTAATTCTATATATAATACCATCCCTGGTGGTAGGTCTTGTTTGGACAATTAAATCTTATATTCAATCTTTCCCACATATAAAAATACGGGCAAATAAGTTTCGCCGATCCAGCTGGTCATGGAAATATAAATAATTTTAATCGAGTCTGTCTTGTTTGGAACGGGAGAAAAATTAGTAAATAGAAAATAAGACATTTTTAGAATTTAGGTTGGCATTGACTTGTCAGAGGTTATTTTTTCTTAAATTAGGTTATATCATTTTTAAATCACTTATAATTAATAATTTTATTAATATAAATTTCATATTATTTTTCTTATAGTAGTACGCTGAGGCAAGGCTTAGCGCCAAGCAAATAGGCCATTTTTTAAGAACTTTATTATTTTTTCCTGTCTTTCTGGCTTAAATTAAGATATCGACATGCGGTTTCCACCAGTTGTCTTCATTTTTAATATTTTTTTTTATTTAACAAAACATTGAGAAATCTGATAATTGTATCCATCTCTCCTCTCTAACGGCGACGGATATAACAAGAAATTGTCGTACACAATTTTAAATGTTACTATAGGATAAGTTCTTTTAAACGAAACCAAGTTTATCAAATTTGGTTAAGGCAAACCGAAGTTATGAGTATTTCTTTCAACAGAGGTTCCCCACCTCCCCTCTGTCTATTTTGCGAGTTAGATCAAAATGTATTACATCAAAGTTGTAACGCATATTTCAACGAATTAAACACTTAATTTTTGATGTAACTTTATTTGGCATATTATCGATAAATAACCGATAATCTTCTTAGCGCCGTATTCATGGTCAAACAAACCTGAACAAACCCGTACCTACTCAGACCCAACTTTGTCAAACTGACAACGTCACCGTAAGGAGCACTTGAGTGCCGTGGACGCCTCAAGTAGGTTGAACGCCCTTCAGCGGTGAATTTAGTAACTTGAACATAAGTAAATTTTTTTTATGTGACAAACGGTTTCTGAGATATGGCCGGCGTCCATTCTTATTTGACCATCCGGTACAATGCATATTAGACTTTCGAAATACGACCTGTTTTCCGACGAATTTCGATCTAGTTTCGTCAACCTAGCTGGCAGATTGCCATTAGCTATAAAGATGTCTGGATATTCTCTGTATGAGTTAATCATTATCGAAAATTGATACGCTCTTATATTTTTTGATTCTGCCTAGTCTCGCCACAGCAGCTAGCAGATTGCCGATAGCTAAACAAGATGGCAGAGGGAACTATAATGAAACACGGCGAATATGCAGATTTGAAATAACCATGTAAACGCCCCAGACTAGTTGGCTCCTGGCTGTTCTAGAGCAACTTGGTCACACAACATAATTAGTATTACTATACGAATTACGGCCAAATTACGCTTTTACCAGAACGTTTAAATTATGTAACACCATACTGTAGATCTCGACTTCTTTAATACCTCAAAACCTAGATTTAAGCCTATATTTTACTTTATTTCCATCACCTGTCAAATATACTGTTTCGGCCAATCAAATTGTTTCATTTACACCAATTAGATAAAATTATTTTGATAAAATTTTCGTCTTCCTTACAAGTGATAAAACGGTGTCATCGTGCAAAGAAAAAGCGTTTCTAAGTAGGCGAGGACTAGAAAATTGCTTTTAATAAATGTCAAGTTTCAATGGCCTTTTCTTTTCATATAATGCGTATTTTTTTCGATTTTCATTACTATTTACCCGTAACAAATGAAAAACTACTTCAAAGCTAGGATTTAAGTATGAAAATATGTCCTTACTGTTTATTTGCAATGTATTTTCTTATTTACCGATATTGTTGACATCCTTTCTTTTGAAATTATAGTTACATAACCTTAAACTTACGAAACGTCAAGGTTTGAAGTCTAGAGTAGACTCTCTAGCATCAGCTAGTATCGATATCGACGATTATCGATATTGCATATTTAAAAGTATTTCTCGAATTAGTATAATATTTAATTTAGGTTATGGAAATAATCTCATCAAATATAACTCGAGCGTCGTTTTAATTATCGATAAGATTTTTCATTGTAACACTCAAAGTTTTGGTTTTTTGGAAATTTTACTCAATGATCGTTTGGGCATGTCTATTCATAGATTAAATCCCTATAGCTTCGGTATCGAGATTTAATCAGAATAAACATGTCAACGACATTTCGTAAAATTGCCAAAACATTTCGTGAACATGAAAAATTTTATCTATAAAAAACGGACTAAGAATAAAGATAAAGAAACCTTCATATGAGTCAATCGTTATGAGGACTAAACGTATACATTATTTGTTTTTGGCCCCTGGGGCTAGTCTTTTCACTAGACCTGGCAGGTTGAAAGGTGTAAAAAATCTAGGGAAATCTCAAGTCAAATCCATTATCCTATATGAAATTAATATTATATGGACAGAAATAATTCATAACCTTACGTTTTTTATAATTGATTTAATGACACAGTCTGGTTTTTTATGCATTCGATTTCAACATTTTGAATATGTTCCCGACGACTTTCAAAACTAGGTATATTTAGGACAACAATAAACCTAAATCAAGTTTCATATCATATCAACCAAAACACCGACGAATTAATGTTAAATATCCTTAAGTAATCTGATTTATTATCTGGCCTGTTAAATACTTGGGCGCTCAATGACGCTTTTGGATTAATAATAATACATAATTTACCAAACGAATAACAAACAGGATATAATAAATACCATTACCTGATAAACAAGGGTGAATTAATAGATAACTCAATACCAATTCTCCCTCAATTGGCGATGAGATAATCTGATCTTCATTAACTAGGTAGATAACACATCTTTAAAATATTTTAGTTCTTAACTCTTATGAATATGTGTAGGTCTTGCATTCCTCGTCTAAGTAGATTCGGATTAATACTACTAGTCGCTCTCTACGGCGCTGTTTTCCCACTCCGTGATTAGATCTGCTCCAGACTCCTGTAATTTATCGTGTCTAATTAGAAACACGTGTTCCGGGCGGCAAATTGAGTTTTTCATCCAGTTGCAGCACAAAATTCGGTTAAACAAATAAATAAATAAAATTAGTTGCATCAAGAACATGATATGATAGTTTTGTTGAAAGTAAAGTAGTGTAAGAACTGCCAAGTTGCTTAAATTACTGTCAAATGTTTGATACAACTAATGTCAAAGAAATAAAATCGTCGAACCCAAGGTAGATTGTAAACAACTTTCCAGAAAAACAATCGAGGAGCTCTGTAAATTAGTAGGTATAATTTTTCTTTGTCGTTTTCTGTTAATTCGAACACATTACGTTGCCTTCGAGCGTTCGGAACGTACTTTTTATAAAGCCCTTATTGGAACGGCCGTCCTTCATACCGGCTGTCACGTTTGACACCACAGACTGTCAGATTTGTCGTTACCTATTATTAAATAAAATTCGTTGTTGATTTTCGGTGTTTGTTTGTTAAATTTAAATATTGTTAAACAAAGTTATTCTTAACTCAATATGGCAAGATTGTGCCAAGTATGCCGTAAACTGGATATAAATATAGACTTTGAGTCACGTCCGTCAATTGTTTGTTCTTTCTAACTAAGACATATCAAACCGGATACCTGTTGAATGAAAACAGGAACAGACAGAAGATAAATGAGATGTGCATTCTACAGATGTGAACAGAGGGGAACCATTTCTCGAGGCAGGAATAAAACTTCACCGAGGTTTGTATGCTGTTTTGTTTACAACCATACCTTTTAAATGCAAATGATGTTTTTTGTGGCAAGTATAACTATGTGAGAAATTAACGAAGTAAGACCCCTGTATAACCAAAAGCTTCACCACCATCCACAAATAAAAGAAACGTGAAGTTGTCAAGTCATTTTGATTATTCAAACGGCTACTTTGCTGGTGCGTTTTGTGGTCTTATTTTCGTCTAACCACTGTTTGGTTTTGTTGTTGTTTTTTTTTTAATATACTCTATATGTGTGTACTATGAAAAATCTACATAGTATTGATAATGGTAAAAAGCGTTACACGGTGGGGATCTTATCTGTATGTGAGTACCTGTTTTTGTTGTTCTTTAATTAGTTTAGTTTAATGTTTTTGTTTTACTTTATACATAATTATTACCTAATACCTACATTTTAACCGTTTGTATATTTATTATCGAAATGTAGTGTCTTTTACAAATTATAGGTACTTAGTTTATTTTTCTTTTTCATGGGAACACATATGTAAGAAATTATTATAATATTTTGTTTCTCTGAACTATACTATTAGAAAAACCCCATTTTAGAGCCCTGAGGATGACCTTATAGTGCTCGAAACGTAGGACAAAGTACAAAATTTAATCTTCTAAGTTTGTTTTACTGACTTGTATCCACCGACTTGATCCTTTTTGGAAACTTATCAGTGTGGTCACACTTCAAGGAAATAAATATAATTGTAACCTCGCATTCTAAAAGCTTAATAATATACGGGTTGTTCCATTTCAAATAACAAAGTTGCCGCAACGCTGACTATATTTTAGATCGACGCAGCCGATGCGTTTATATAGTGTGTCCACGGAAGACTTTTTTATTTGTGGGTTTATGAAAAAAAGTTATTCTTCATAAAAACTCCTGCTTGAGCTCAAACGATCCAAAAGCGTATTACTTTCGCAAATTTATATACCTGGTGTTCAGAATTTAGAGAAAT
The DNA here is from genome assembly GCA_963991005.1 of Barypeithes pellucidus. Taxonomy (NCBI): domain Eukaryota; kingdom Metazoa; phylum Arthropoda; class Insecta; order Coleoptera; family Curculionidae; genus Barypeithes; species Barypeithes pellucidus. The sequence goes on from OZ022557.1 coordinate 64,229,436, forward strand.
ATGAAAAACACTACGAACAAAGTACCTGATCCTTACACACAAGCGTCGTTCAAGCTAATTTGGTTTTGTGTGTTAATTTCATTTTTCCAATAAAACTTTCTATTTTTCATTTATTATTTTTACTCTTTTTTCCAATTCAACATCGAAGCGTCAATACTCAAACTTTTGTTCATATCTCCTCGTGTAGTATAGATGCCTTTAAAGGTTCAGTACTACCACGGCGATATATACGGAGAAAGAGAGTCAAGTTAGTACAGTGTATCCGACCGGACGTTTTCGGTAGTGAAACTGATTTTATTTTATCACCCGCACTCCCACGCTAGAAGTAACCAAACCAGAAGTCCCCACCAAAATCAGGCCTGCTGGAAGCCTTCATCGAGAATCAAGGTGACTTTTAAAGGCCCGTTTTTCAAATAACATTACTTGGAGTGTCCATTTTTCTCTCCAATTGAGTTATATTTTATCACTGCTTATCTTAGAAGGTATCCGCACAAAGCAGTACCCTTATGTGCAAAGATGCGATAAAAAGTATTTCGTAAAAGTTGTTGGGATATCTGATTAATGCTAAAATTAGTTTACATCTGTATACATTACGGTTGGCTTTATTTACTGTAGATCAGTCCACCGTACTATCCAGCCAGCACCTGTCCATTTTCTTTTTAAAGGCATCCGCCACTTCAGCTCTTTCAAGGTGATCGCAAAAAATAACATTTTGAATAAATAATTTAAGAGATAATTTTTAGTTCCATGAGAATTCGACCACAGGTTAGAATATCAACTATACTAGACTAACTCGCACTAATTACTTTCCATTTTTATTTAAACCTTATAGCTTTAAACTCGTTTCCTTCCTTTTACTGCTTTAATTTCCGAATTATAATTTCAGGTGCCGTGTTTCTAACCTAAACCGGTAGTTCCTGCCTGATCCAAATCTAACCCTATTATGTTATATTAAATAAAAACACGTGTTGGGTCTGGCAAGCTGGTTTTAATATTAAATCTGAACAATAAAATGGGGCCGGTCCATTTAATGGAGCCTGCGGGATGCCATTAAATCATCGGCCGGGAACACTTTGTGTCCTACCAGTATTCTAAGATTTGATATAGAACCAATAATTTTCGAAGAGGTATTGCTGTTTACCAATGCCATTACCGAATAAATTATGTTTCGAATTATACTGATGGTACAGTACCTGGCCACATGATTAGATTAGACTCAAGCTGTAAATCTACTTTTTTCTTTATTATTATGAACTTTTCGCAAGCAAGTGACTGATACCGCACGAAAAAAAGAATATAGTAAAATTGTTATTGTATAGATTTTATTATAAAATGTCCCATAAAATATAGTATTAATTACATTTTTATTAATAATCCGTACCAAAATAATATTGTAAACGTAATTTACAAAAAATATATACAGGGTGTTATGGAAATTACTTATTATATTTAAACCGGCAAATCCTGAGATGAAAATAAATTGAAGAAAAATAACCGTAAATGGCGTTTTGAATTATTAAGCGAAATATACACTTTATATGAAATATCAAAATTTACGTAGCCGCTTCTGAGGACCTTCGCAATCAATAGTTTATTGAGGCAGTCTCGAGGTTCAAAAGAGGTTAGCGCTTTATAGGCGGTGTTGTCATATTGCAACACAGAATTGTAAACGCACGTGTTCAGTTTTTGACAACAATACGTCTTTGACGTGCGTTGTCACTTCTTTTTCAAACTTTTTAGAAAAATAAAACTACAATTTTAAAGTACCATACTCTCTTACCTTCAATCTTATTTTAAAATAATACATTTTATAATTAAATTCCATCAAAAAATAAAACACAATTGTATTTTTTTTGCTACAGAATCAACAGTAGATAATATCACACAAATATCACATCACATCATGTATTATTATGAATTATTTCACAACAGAAAAAATCACTGTTAGTATACTCTAGTGACCCACATTGTCTAAGTGAATCCCGATGGAACGGCGCGACAGTATGTGGGTAAAAAGGGTTTTTACCTTAGTATTTAGATATAATGAAGTATCACGTCTCAACAAAGACCTGGAAGAAATTTTGGCTTGGGGTGACAGTAACCAAGTCGAATTTAACGCTAAAAAAAAACAGGCAGCAGTTTTCTCTAAAAAGGTTAACATTATAGAACCGGATATAGTCATGGCACGACACGCAATTCCACTGGCTTCATCTATTAATTTGCTAGGCGTCAATCTGGAATGGAATGGAAATATGTCTTAGCATAACTACGTTGTGGCAATCGCCAAGTTAGCTTCGCAGAAACTTGGTGTACTCTTCCGGACCAAAAAGTTGTACACACCTCAACAACTTTTGACACTATACAAAGCTCAGATTCGATCATCATTAGAGCACTGCTCGCATGTCTGGAGCTCTGCACCCAAACATACTCTTCGGCTACTGGATTCCATCGAAAGGAGAGCCATTCGTCTGATAGGAGACCACGAGCTGACAAGGAGCCTCGACAGCCTGGAACATCGAAGACAGGTTGATAATTTGACTCTCTTGAATGCTCGGTTGACCTTGCCCTCTTAATTCCGCCCAGAGCGATGAATAGCAGAAATACACGAAGAACCACTGCCGTCCATCCATATGTGGTTAAGCTTAGTACTCCTCGAACTTCGTTATTTAAGAATTCTTCCATCTGGAGGACGTCATCCTTATGGAACGACCTTCCTGAGGTCGTGTTTCCCAACGAGTATAACCTACAACGATTCAAAACCAACGTGAATCGCTTTATGTGCACACGCACTACTCCCAGAGTCCCTTAAAGGATTTTCCTATAGTGCTTGTATTTGATCCTAAAAAAAAATTGTGAGAAATTTTCCAAAAGTTAAAGAAAAAGCGAAAAATGCAGAAATCGCATTATAATGCAATTTACATAATTGCTTCAGGTTATGACAGTCCTTGTCCTATAAGAAGGAAGAAATGGTTCCGTCATTATCTACCTGGCCCAAATATGTTCAGTATTTTGACCTTTCTTGCGTACTTTAATGTTAAAGGCCGCACTTCTCCACTATATTTATCATTTACGTACGGTTAAACATTCTGTTATAAAATTTTTATGCAGACAAAGGAAATTCTGTTTTTATAATTTTATTATATAAAATATTCTATGTGCCATGCTGTATTTAAATTCTTTACGCGTTTAACCCTGGAAATATTAATATTTTTATAGTATCTACGATATATTATGACATATTTTTATTTTACGGTTTTATTCCCTGTAGAGTAGACATTTCTAGCCAAATGAAATATTAATAGAGTATAACTCATTATTTTTCTCGTAAAAGATATTTTTATTGTTTTATCATGGCCTCTAAATTTCGCCTTGTACGTTTCTACACTTTTGTATATTTCTCTTTGGAACGCCTACAAGATATACCCTAAAGATTAACATATGCAGTGGCCGAGAAAATGTTGGCTACATATGGGAAACTTTTTGATTATAGAAATATTAATACAACTTTTTACGCCGATTGATCCTGACTGATTGGTAACCTAAAAACTTAGGTCACTTGACGACTCGTTTAGCTGGAAAAGTGAAAAAATATATATTTTGTTATGGAAAACGGGTATTAGATGACGATATCTCGAACAAAGTTATTTGAAAAAGTGCTTAGATTTTAATATTATGCTCTTCTGCGCAGTTTGGTGCCAAAATTCCAAAAATTATACTTTTCAGAAAAATATCTAGTATTAGTTTCATACGTTTTATATTCCCAGGAATATATTGAAAATGTGTTATATGTTGGAGAACCAACGTAATGATCTATTATTTAAACATTTTTGTTTTCAAAAAATATTATTGGTTAAAATTTAAAAATTTTCTATGTGTTCCAGGTCATTTTATTTACCATTTATAGTTATCTCTGGACCAATATGCTTATATGCTTACGAAATGCCTTTTTACGTGTCTCCCAAAGTTGCTGTACGAAATAAAAACGTAAAATAAAAAAAGTCACGATGTCTAAATGAAAATAAGTTTAAAAAATATAAATATAAATAACCCCCCCCCCCCCCCCCCCTTGTGTACGCCTATGTATAATTAGAATAAAAGCCGAAAATGACCAATTGTTGAAATTTTTGCTCAATTTTAGGTTTGGACTGTTTAAAGCGCGACCCAAGGCCGAATTTTAATTCAATTTTGGGCTTTGGACGTCTCCAAACAGTCCGATTACGGAACGCCTAAAAGATTACAGGCAATTTTAATAAATCGATAGCAATTATCATTATAAAACTCTAAAGAAGTAACTTGAAACCATATGTTATTTAAATTTGTTGTATAGTTTATTTAAAGTCAATTTATAGTTAATTTATCTATTTGTATGTTTTTTGTGTTCGAATTAATTGACATTGCTAATTAATCAGCTAAATGTGCAAAACACTGCGATAACTACACTTAACAAATAAACCATAACTTTTTACATAGATACTAGGGAATTCGTGTAGACCGAAACATATTATGATATAGTAAGTATGTATACACAATGGAAGCAATAATTTTTAAATTAGTTTTTTTAAGTAATTGGCCATTTTGGGAAAAATTTAACACGTAAAAAAAAATTAACTATAAGTGGGGACAAATAGGTTTGAATAAATGCATTTAAAATTCAACCTTTAATTTTTCCACCCGTCGATTTAAATTTTTATATTTACATTTTTAAACTTATTTTCATTTAGACAGGGTGACTTTTTAAAAAATTTTATTTTATCGGATTCAACGGAAAACTTTGATCGCATTTTATACATCATAAATTGTTTTTAAAAAAATTATTTTACTTAAAAAGAATTAGAGTGATTGAACCTCGAAAAATTCACAATATTTTTCAAGAATTGGAATATCGCCTGGGTTGTTCCTGGTAGTCAATTCCTTTATTAAATAAATATTTCACAATTTTTTTCATTGAAACATTTTTATTATTTAAATTTTTTTTTCTAAATAAAATTGATTTAAAGAAAAACTTAATGTATACAAACTAGACTGGAAATATATGAAATATGATTTACCGTAAAATTCGAAAATAAAATAAAAAATATGGTATGAATTTAAAAAATTTTAAGTGTCACATGAAATCTTTTTTATGTCACCCTGTATAAATGAAAATAAGTTTAAAAAACGCAAATCTAAAAATTAAAATAGACGGGTCCGATCGTTTTTTTCGAAAAATTAAATGTTGAATTTTAAATGTCTTATTTACTCATCTGTATATTTCCTGTTTATGAATGTTATCTACTAAAATATAAAATTTACTCCTACATTACTAAACATTACAATCATTTCCCTGGGCGCTAGTTAGTCTATAGTAAAAAGCAACTTGGCTAAGTGTCTTTTAAAAGCCCTTTTGAGTATATTTTATCTTTCAATTCTTGACTGTAGTATATAAAAAGCATTGTTGTTTGTCCTATTTGTTTCCATGTTTTTGGTTACGTGAAGTTCTGATTTTCCTTAAAATATGTCAGTTTTTTGTGTGATGATTTGATTAAGCATGCTATTTTTTTAATCTCGTCGCTATATTGCTTCTTCTAACTCGTGATGGGAAAAACCTATGATTTTAATAATCGAGTACTTGATATTCGGGCGATTTTAATAATCGAGTGAATCGCTCGAGCGATTAATCACTTGAATTTTTTATGACTAAGAAGAATGTGTTGAAGAAGTTTTAGAAGTTTAGTCTACAGTTTATATTAAGGAAGAACAGTGATTCTGATTTTTAAAAGAATTATATTCTTTAATTTTTTAAAAATTTACAATCGCAGGCCGCTGGCTAGCCAGTCAAAACAAAACCCATGTCGCGATGAATCCACTAAGGCATTTGGCATACTTTTTTTATGTACCGTCTGAAGAAAGACGTATGTCGTGTCAGCCTTCTGAGCGCCAATCAGCAGATTTCGGGTGGATCGCGGCGTCGCGAAGATCGGGTATCAAGTGAAAGGCGATGATTTTCGATTTTTCGCTTGAATTTATAACTAGAGTATTTCCTATCGAGCGAAAAACTGTTTGAATATACGAGCAGTTTTTTAATTCGATCACACTACAGCGGTACATTTCCGTCGGCGTCAAGCAATGCTCGGGTATCTAGTGAAAGTGACAAGCGACAGTTTTCGCCTGAATATATAACTCGAGCGATTTCTTTAATAATCGAGCGATGTCGGTTATTTCAATAATCGAATAATCAAGCGGTTGTTCGCTCGAGCGATCACAACACTACTCCTAACCAATAATTATATTAAGTCCGTATTTTTATCATTGTTTTAAAAGGGAATCTTGGTGATCTTAATCTTTTAGTTAAGCTGCCTGCATGTGAATATGAATATTATAACACTACAAATAATTAATATGTTTTTGTTTTCCTGACCGTTCTACAATGTCATCATTAAAATTGGAACCATATGGGGAAAAAATGTATTTTTCGATTTAGGTAAAATTTTAATTTACCACAAGTTTTTGCTTCAATATAGACCAAAAATTACATAATTAAATGTCACCATGCGGCTTTTGTTAACTGTCAAATTTTACATTTTATGGCCACATACCGAATTTGAATCACTTATGATAATTTTTGTTTTCTATCTATTTTTGGCCAATATCTATTTTCATTGAAAACGTATGTCGATCCTACCACCGTAAATCTATTAATTTATACAGGGTGTTATGGAAATGACGTATACTATTTAAACCGGCAAATCCTGATATGAAAATAAATTGAATAAAAATAAACATAAATGGCGCTTTGAATTGTTAAAGGCCGTATTACAGTCGGGAATTTTTATGGCGCCAGCAATGGCAATTATAATTCAAGGATTCAGGCGCAGAACACCGTTCTCCGTACTACAGTCAGAAATTCTACTCTTCTGACAATTAAAATGACACGGATTCATGCGCAGTACACTGTTCCCGATCAGCTGTCTCTCATTACCAGAAATGGGGCAGGCGCCATTTTAATTGCCCTTGCCGGCGCAATTGGGTAGACATGGATTATTCTGTTATTTTTAACTGTTTATTATTTGGCCGAACCAGGTATGAACAGGAAATGGCCATTTAAACCCACTGGTACTTAAATTAGCAGTTTACATTCTTTATTAAACTTATGGACTGCTAATTCAGCAACTTTTTGCACCTCCTATTTGTAAATAGCAGTAGCTGCTTTAACTGGTAATCAAAACGAACAGGTTTGCACATCTCTAATTCTGGGGATATTTTAGGGATTTCGACAGTACCCACTGCTGTTCTGACCGTTGACAATGCTCCAGCTGATCGGAAACGGTTTACTGCGCATGAATACGTGCCATTATAATTGCCGGCGCAAGAGAAAAAATTGCCTAGTCTAATACGGCCTTTAGAGAAATTATACACTTTACATATATGAAATCTGAAAATTTACATGGCCGCTACTGACGACGGCCGCAATCAATAAAATAAAAGGTTTGCAGTGTGAAAAGACCTCAGCGCATTCCGGCCGGTGTTGTCATATCTACACGGCAAACTCTTTAAAAAAAATTATAATTTTAACAATTTTTCATTTATGAACAAATATGATTCCAGAAAATCGACGGCGAAAAACGTTTTGCAAAACAAATAATAGTGATATCACACGAAATTTCAAATTTTTCACACAAACGGCGTTGTTCCAAGCTTTAAATTATTGTACCGGCTGGATCGGCAAAATTGTACCAAATTTTATAGCAGCACGGCGCCTAAAAAAAGGACGCTACTTCACTGGACGCTTAAAAGACCTTAGAGTTCTAAGAAAAAAAAAATCGTTACCTTCACCAAGAAAGTGAACTTGCAGAACCCATCGATTTGTAAGCGATTAGTAATCATCTGCTGAATGCACTAAAAAAAAAATTGATTTCACAAATCGATGGGAAATCGGACGGCATTTTTTCCATCGAATTTAAAAAGCGATTTGTGATTTGACAGCGATTTATGTCCGTTTTGTTTGTCAGGTTGAGAAGTTTAATTTTTTTAAAAATTACGAAAGAAGTGAATTAAAATTATAAACACGATCTCCGTTAGTGAAAAGGAGCATTAAAAATAAAATAATCCATTTCGCACAGAATAAAATAAAATGTTAAATTCATTGCTATTGACAACATGTAGTTCTTATGCCGGCTTGCACAACATTTTAGGGAATAAATTGCCTTTATGCATTGCACCGACACGTAAACATCATGCGAGGGCCGATATTTCACAGTCACCTTAAGGTACAGAATGGCGTAAGTCATCTTTAACAAAAGTTTGACAGTATATTAAAGTTCTTTTTAACTCTTATCTGAAGGAATAGATCTTGAAGGACGTGGTAATCTTAGACTAGCGCGGCAATTGATCCTCAAATTAATTTAAAACATAGTTTGTTTAAGGTTTACCTTAACGTTAAGGCTACCTTAGCTAATGTTTAACTTAAGATCACATTCACTGTTATTCGCTACTTGGTTAAGTTTTCAAAGTTTGCAGCAGGTGCAAGCAAATACATTTTTAGGTAAACTTAAATTTTACGCTTACCTTAGTAATTTCGTAAGCAATGAGTTGGGAAAGCGGACATTAAAGTGCTATTAAAAAAATAATTAAGTGTTATATATCGGCAGAGAAGTTCTGAAGATCGTTAAAATAAAAACGAAATATTTACACCATAAAACTTTTAATCCACAATATGGAAAAATCCACTATAACAATTAATTAATTTTAAAAGATGATGACTTCGCGGCAGTCACTGGGAACTCCTGGATGGTTCAAACCCTTCAACCGGTGAACTGATTCGCACCCGGTGGATTTTAGTGGTATAAGTGGCGTTGCTGTCCGTCGCCATGCAAAAAATATTGAAAAATGTACCATCCCCATTCACGCCGGTAAGCAGGCCTGATGAGATCGGTTATCTCGTGGGGGACGGAACGCACTCCCCAAACCGTGGGTCATGCCGGAATTCGAGAAATCAAGTGTTGATAGCCCTTGGGAAACAGCGCCTGACCGAGGATCGTGGTTCGGAGCCCACGTTAAGCCGGGAATGACTCTGCCAGGTGAACAAAGAGGAAAGACATTGAAATTTTTTTTTTTTAAATCGAAATATTGATGTGATTTTCTAACTAACTTAACTAGCTCTATCTTTGAAAGGTGAAAAGTTGACGAATTTTTACTTTTACTTTCCACCCGGGTGGAAATTATTTTTTTGTAATTTTTAAAAAAATCGATATCTCAAAATAATATACGAACACTCTTTTTTAAAAAATGCTAATAGCTTTGCGTGTTTAGATATTTTTCCCTAATTGATAGAGTGGTCCCTCAGCATTGAATATTTTGACCAAATCGTTGATATCTTCTTTGTCTTGGCATTTTCACTGAAATAAGCTAGTAGCGCCGACTCAGAACCGGTATTTTGAACTTTGTTTCCCGTAAACCATTCTTTGAAACAGTTATATGCCTTGCCATATCTCGGGCGGCTTTTAGTTGGCAGAAGATCTTGTTCTACTATTTTTGCTGCTTCTCGAATTTCTGGTGGAGTAGCAACACAATCAAAGTCCTCTTCTGATAGCATTTTTCTGTTGTTAAGATAATATATTGTTTAGTAACATGGAAACCATATTCAAAAAATTATATTTGCCATCTTGATGTGTATTATTACCTGCGCTATTTTACCACCTGCGGTTATTTGACATTTCTGTCTAATTTATCAATGGAAAAGTCAAAATGACATTTATCTTTATTAATAATTTTAATTCAAAATAATAAGAGGTGGATGTTAGATGTGGTTGTACATAATATACTATACAAACCTCGGTGAAAAGTTTCATTACTGTCTCGAGATTTAGTTAACCTCGCCGCTTCGCGCCTCGTTTAACTACCGACTCTCTCGACAGGAATGAAACACTTTCCACCTCGGTACGTAATATACTATTATACATTTGACAAATTATTTGTGTCTCTTTTAAATAAATTTACATTTAGAGTACTAAAATTAATAATTTAATTAATAATTTAGGTAACCGATTTATATATATTTATTCCAAACCAAATAAAATTTAACTTTTCGCTATGTTACTTTAACTGTATAGTATATTGTAACTTTTATACACTATATTTTATTTCTATTTATTAATCGCATTAACTGCATAATTTATATTTAATTTTGTATAAACTATCCATATCTAGATATCCTTTTGGTTTATACACAATTTTAGTTGGTTCCAGAGAATATGAATGGATTTAATAATTTTGTTTTGTTATTTTGTTTAATATCAGCACGTATACACAGATCCCCACACTGATATTAAACATTCAAATTTTAAATAAACTAATGAATAATAAATTATATACAGGGTAGTTATTCTAAGTTCTCAATAAATTAAAAAAAAATTTCTATAAGATACGATTTGTCTAAATTCAATTGTTTCGGAAATTTTGACAAATATATGAAGAAAAGAAAGCCACTACATTTTACTTTAAGAAATAAGTAACAATTCTTGCATAAACGATAATATACAATAAAAGTGATTTAGATAAATCTTCAAAATGTCTGTCCACCTGATAGTGCAAACCTCTCTGAAAACTGGAAAAGTATGTTCTGCAAATGCTGCTGGGAACTAGCGTGAACACCATGTAAAATTCTGTTTTCAAGATCGTTAACAGCTAGGTTTCTTACGATATACGACAGTCTTTAAATGACCACAAATCTAAGAAGTCTAAAGGTCTCCTAGATCTGGAGATCTAAGAGGCCATTCAATGCCCCGTCGCCTTCCTATCCACCTTACAGGAAACGTTACATCCGAATAGTTTCGGATATGTGTACCAAAATTCGGTGGCGCTCCATCTTGCTGAAACGAAATATCATTCCGTAATATTTGATCGTTATATTGATCATGATATAAAATTTGGTATGATTCTATTTCGAGGCAAATGTAAGTAGAATTAGGTATCAAAAAGCAAAAATTTTACATGCTCATCAACATTTGCAATGTATGTTTTTTCAGGGAGGTCAGGCGGCCGATGGATGACGTTTTGAATATTTAGATAAGTACATTTTATTTTAAATCGTCGTTTGTGTAAAAATTGTTTCTTATTTTTCAAAATAAAATGTCTTTGTTTCCTTCATTTATTTCTCAATATTTCCGAAACAATTGAATTTAGACAAACGGTATGTTATAGACAAAATGTTTTAAATTTATTGAGAATTTATAACTAATAATATACAGGGTGTTCCATTTAAAAAAAAAGTAACAGTTAATGGCGTCACTGATATATGGAATGCACATTCAAGGCAACTGATATGACTTTTCGTTTCCCTGTAATTAAGCCGTTCCGGAACATCACTTACAGAAAAAAGGAAACATCTCTAATTTACTATATAACAGACTTAACAAATGCTCAGTTTTGTTACATACTTAATAAAGTTTTTTAAATTCACTCGGTAAGTTATTGTACAATTTTTTTTTTTATGATCAAACACAAGCACTATAGGAAAAATCCTTTAGGGCACTCTGGGAGTGGTGCGTGTGCGCAAAAAGCGATTCACATTGGTTTTGAATCGTTGGAGGTTATATTCGTTGGGAAAACCGACCTCGGGAAGGTTGTTCCACAAGGGTGAAGTCCTCCAGATGAAAGAATTGTTAAATAATGAAGTTCGAGGAGTTCTAAGCTTAACCACATATGGATGGGCGGCAGTAGTTCGTCGTGTATTTCTACTATTCGTCGCTCTGGGCGGAATTAAGAGGGCAAGGTCAACCGAGCACCTTCCATGAAAATATCTGTAAAAGAGAGTCAAATCCCCAACCTGCCTTCGATGTTCTAGGCTGTCGAGGTTCTTCGTCAGCTCGTGGTCTCCGATCAGACGAATAGCCCTCCTTTCGATGGAATCCAGTAGCCGAAGAGTATGTTTGGGTGCAGAGCTCCAGACATGAGAGCAGTACTCTAGTGATGGTCGAATCTGGGCTTTGTATAGTGTCAAAAGTTTTATACGAGCATAACAAATCGATTTCATTGTCATGTTAGATTCATGCATGGCAAGTCAAAGTTTAGTTTAGAATTTTCTATTTATAAACAATATTTGTGAAGATAAGGAGGGCCAGTACAGGGATCTCGGAAACCGTAAGAGATACGAAGTCGGTTAAATGGAGGTAAGGTTGCGCATTTACGTGCTTAATGATATGCCGTTTAGAAAGTTTTAAAATTCCGAGTAGTTCCGGAGTTATCCGGAAAAAAACCGAAATTCTGAAAAATCGTTTTGTTTTCCTGGGTTTTTTTGAGATCGAATTCTAAAGTAAATTGCACTTTTGCATTGCCACTTTTTCCGCTCTATCTAACAGCGTTAATTGTTTTTTAATTCGACGAGTCGTCTTCGAAGGGCCATTATCAACTTTCTTTTTTAAAATACGGTCCTGTTTTCCTAATATTGGAATTTGAGAGTTTAATGACGTTTCGAGGGTTTTTTGAACAACATCAGGAAATTTTGGGATACGGTCCTGTATTTCTTCTAATTTTATAATTAATATCTCATAAGTAAGCTCTAAATTTTTACTTATGTTGGACTAGTTCAATAAATAACAAATAATTTAATAATAAATTAGAATTACTTTCCAAAATTGTTCAAATATAACTGTTAATTACAATTTTAAGTAAAATGTAGAAATGAGTTAATGTAATATGTATTATGTATTTTAATTCTGAACCTCGTTTTAAGCACGTAAAAAGAACGCATTCGTAGAAAAAATAAAGTGTACGACACGTGATAATGTGACATATTTGTCCCTCGCTTGATTTGCGCTTGGAAGAATATGTCATTTTTCTCACTTGTTGTACAATATACTATTATGTCAAAAAATAACTGAATTGTTTTCCATTTAAATCTGATTTTTTTTATTCAAAGCGTAGCTTCAGATTTTTAATCAATCCTACATAATAATCCTTACGTATTATAAGGAAAATATTTGACAAATGTGATAAAACAGATTTACTTCTGAAGTTTCCGTTATATTCTGAGTTAACTCGAAATTCCACAATTTTCTAAATGCTGGGATTTTGTGTAACTACCTGCAATAATAATATTTTCGGGAGGCGCAAAGAATATCGCAAGAACAAGCTATAAACTACCTAATGATAGTCGTTATTCATTCGTCGCTATTTTACGCCATCCTTGGTGGAAAACTGTATAATAAAGCTTTATTATTTTATATAATATTAAATTTTAGTTAAATAATAATTTCAAATAAATACTTGTACATTTGAATGGTTTAAACTGTGGTCATTTCGCAAAAAATAAATTACAAAACACTGTGACAAAAAGTTGAGGTTGGGTGAGGCCACTAGACTTTCCAGATATTGACAAGTCAATTCACATTTTTGATTCTAACTTTTAAGCGACCCTGTATATATTTAAGAAAGTTTAACTTTGTACAACCCATATGGACGCACACCAAAACCATTCTATACATAGCCAGGAATGGACTTGGTAGTTCATTCGTAGAATGCTATCATCATCAGAAACTAGTATTTTATTGAGAATAAGGAAGAGTTACTAGTTTATAAAAAAAAACGATTCAAAAATGTCAGGGTTAAAAAGTGTGCGCTTTGTATAAGTCTAATGCATGGTGCCAAATGCGGTCTCGTGCATGTGAAACAACTTAATTTTCAAAGTAAATTGGTGGCGTCTTATAAAAATTTGTTAAAAATAACGCAAAGGTAAGGCTACAAGTCACTGATAGCTATATTAAATCGTTAATGTTTAATATAAAATTGCTTCAAGAACCGTGTTTATATTTTGAATGGAGTTGTGCAATTTCCAAATCATTTTATTTTGCCTAATATTCATAGTTATGCATCTTCAAAACAGTTTTGCTATTAATCAGAATGATTTTTTTTTAGATTAGTTAAATACTAAATAGATTAAATTTTGTAAAATAAATTTGATTAAAAAAGCTTTTCTTTCATTACTTTTGCGCCAGTCCAAGTTGATTTTAAATTAGAGAATGGCATAAGTCCACTGTTTACGTGCTGTATAATCATCCAAACTTCATTATACACTTCTAATGAAAGCAATAAAATCCACTAGTTAATTTTTATTTAATCTAATTTTTATTTTAAGCCGTAAATCAGTTTTTGTTTCTCCTGTAAAATTGTTCATTTCGGATTGTGCAATTTTCATATTAGGCCTGACGAGCTGACAAAGAACCTCGACAGCCTAGAACATCGAAGACACGTTGGGGATTTGACTTTCTTTTATATATAGGGTGTTGAAAAAAGGTCGGTACCCCGGAATAACTCCGGTGCATCGCATTGCAGCGGAAAATGTCTGGGGAAAAAGTTGTTTGGTTTTGAAGGAGGAATAGTTTGCAATTTAAACCACCCCCACCCCCTCAACCCCCGGGCGCGGGATGGGTAAGTTAAGGTTTTCAAATGGAACCCCATATTTTTTATTGGCGTATCGTGTTCTCCGACCAAAAATAAACATCTTTTGTCCGAAAATTGTTTTTATTTGGGCCCATCCTTCACCACTAATCACCATGAAAAGACAAAATCAGAATCGTGCGAAAATCAAGTTTTATCCCGGAAATTTTTTTCTCTGTCTTCTACTAAAAAATGCCCGTGGGAAAAGTTGTTTGTATTCCACGGGCATTACAAGACAGAGAAAAGTATTTCCGGGATAAAACTTGATTTTCGCAAGATTCTGATTTTGTCTTTCTCATGATGATTATTGCTGAAGGATGGGCCCGAATAAAAAAAAATTTCGGACAAAAGATGTTTATTTTTGGTCGAAGAACACGATACGCCAATAAAAATATGGTGTTTCATTTGAAAATCTTACCTTACCCCCACCCGCGCCCGGGGGCTGAGGAGGTGGGTAGTGGTTTAAATTGCAAACTATCCTCCTTCAAAACCAAACAACTTTTTCCCCAGACAGTTTCCGCTGCAATGCGATACACCGGAGTTATTCCGGGGTTCCGACCTTTTTTCAACACCGTGTATATTTTCATGGAAAGTGTTCGGCTGACCTTGCACTCGCCCAGAGCGGCGAATAACAGAAATACACGATGAACCACTGCCGGCCATCCATATGTGGTTAAGCTTAGTACTCCTCGCGCCTCATTATTTAAGTATTCCTTCATTTGGAGGTCTTCATCCTTATGGAACGACCTTTCCGAGGTCGTTTTTCCTAGCGAATGTAACCTCCAACGCTTTAAAACCAACGTGAATCGCTTTATTCGCACACGCACTACTACCAAAGTGCCCTAAATGATTTTTCCTATAGTGCTTGTATTTGATCATAAAAAAAAAGACCGACGATATGGGTTTATTCGCCTTTAGTGTTTTTATCCTGTCACAATACAAGATTTCCAACTCTCAACAGGAATATTTTTAAAGCCATTCAGCGAATTTTGATGCTCCGTTATGTACTAAGGCTGTTGTTTATTCACTTTATCCCATGTTCGTTGGCTAAAATTACTCCATTCCTCATTATGTATAGGATCAAAGAAAGATACAGTGATCGCAGAAAGTGTGCAACAAATTTGGACACATTTGTTACTGAATTTTCAAAAGAATTTGTTTTCCAACTTTTATTTTGCACTACTTCAATCAAACCTTAAAAATATTTCGTTGAAGCGAATTGTCACTTATCATTTGACATTATACAGTGTGTCGCGCTTTTCGTAAATCCACTGTCGCACCATAATATCTCTGTTATTAAAAATGCGATTTTGTATATTGGAAAAACGTTTGGCATAGTAAAAATTTTCATTTATCATTTGCGTGCGATGTGGTAAAGAGTGTATATTTTTCGGCAAAACAATATTAGGGCTTATCTTAGATAATTTTCGCTATCGTACTTCGATTTTAAAAACCCCTTAATCCATATTTTCAAAATGATGAAAATTAATTTATTTTTAAAACAATTTTAAATTTTTTATTACTATAAAAATGTGTAAACACTTCTTTCTTAAGTTCTGGTCTCTTCGTAAGTTTGTTATAAATTAAATTATAAAAAATTTACATATACAATATGTCCCATTTTTGGGTTTGTCCTGTTTGTTTGTTTGTTTCTTTGTTCTGTTTGTTTGTTTGTTTCTGAGGTTATTAGAGTTATTAGCAAATATGCAACGTGTCCAGTACAGGGATCTCGGAAACCGTAAGAGATACGAAGTCGGTTAAATGGAGGTAAAGTTGCGCGTTTACGTGCCTAATAATATGCCGTTTAGAAAGTTTTAAAATTCCGAGTAGTTCAGGAGATACCGAAAAAAAAACGAAATTCTGAAAAATCGTTTTATTGTTTTCCTGGGTTTTTTTGAGATTGAATTCTAAAGTAAATTGCGCTTTTGCATTGCCACTTTTTCCGCTCTATCTAACAGCGTTAATTGTATTGTAATCCGACGAGTCGTCTTCGAAGGGCCATTATCAACTTTATTTTTTTAAATACGGTCCTGTTTTTCTGATATTGGGATTTGATAGCTTTTTTCGTCCGAATGCAACGATGTATGGATGTATGACACATTGTGGTTTAATTATTAAATTATTTGTTATTTTGTGAACTAGTCCAACATAAGTAAAAATTTAGAGCTTACTTATGAGATATTATTTATAAAATTAGGAGAAATACAGGACCGTATCCCAAAATTTCCTGATGTTGTTCAAAAAACCCTCGAAACGTCATTAAATCACAATGTGTCATACATCATTGCATTCGTGAGAAAAAAAGCTCTCAAATTCCAATATCAGGAAAACAGGATCGTATTTAAAAAAGAAAATTGGTAGTGGCCCTTCGAAGACGACTCGTCGGTTTAAAAAGTGGCAATTGAAAAGTGCAATTTACTTTAGAATTCGATCTCAAAAAAAAACCAGGAAAACAATAAAACGGTTTTTCAGAATTTCGGTTTTTTCCGGATATTTCCGGAACTACTTACATATTATTAGGCACGTAAATGCGCAACTTTACCTCCATTTAACCGACTTCGTATCTCTTACGGTTTCCGAGATCCCTGTACTGGCCCTCCTTATCTTGGACACGTTGTAGAATGTTGGGATTTTCACTTTAGTATCCTATTTTTTAACGAAACGAATTACTCCGGTTTCAAATTTCTCTCATGGCTTAGTTTTTAATCCACAGGGTGATTTTGAGAATCTTCGCTTTTAGACACTCCTCGTATTTCCGTTACGCGTTAACTTATCAAAATAAAACAAAGTATATTTTGCAACAGAACCAACAATATGTAAAATCACACAAATTTGAAATCACATCACAATATTTCTTATTATGAATTATTTCACAACAGAAAAAAAATGCTACAACTAACAAAACGGTTAAAATTCGTATATATCAAGCACGTGGAACCCTCGACTGCGTCATCCCATTCCCGAGTCTCAAAACATACTGAAGCAACGATAGTCGCACGCGGCAGGTATCCAAGCAAGGGCGAAACATGCGGTGTGATCTGACAACACTGTTAGTATACTCTAATTACCCACATTCTTGCTAACTGAATCCAGATGGAACGGCGCGACGGTATGTGAGTAAAAAGGGTTTTTACCTTAGTATTTGATATTAGATTAAAAAAAAAAGTATGTAAACTTACTCTAGGACACCCTAGGAGTCACCCATTTAAATATAATAAGTCAGTTCCATAACACCCTGTATAGTTGTTTATATTTATATTGAAAAATAACCTAAAAATGCGATATTTTTAATAATTTACGTTGCTTACAATAGGCGATAGTCAATTTATTAGAAACAAACGCAAATGGTTAAAACTTGACAGATCACTTATATTTTTATTATTTATGAAATACCTAATAGTTTTATAATATGATTTTTGTTTAATTATTCTTAACAATGAAAATTGTTATGTTGGCATGTTTTCTGATAAATTGACAATGTATAAGTAACGTAAATTGTTAAAAATATTGCATTTTTAGGTTCTTTTTGAATATAAATATAAACAACTATACATTTTTGTAAATCCCAAAGTATGCTCAATTAATTTAAGAAAATAATATAAAGGGTGTCCTATTTAAAATATTTTATTTTTGTTAATATCGCAGAATCCATTTAGAGATAAACTGGTTACGCCACTGAGCTTTACGTTGTCTAGAAAGATCAGTTTTTTCCTTTTTGATTGAAGCTAATGCGTAACGGAAATCGGAGGGACGTCTAAAAAGCGAGGATCTTCAAAATCACCCTGTAGATTAAAAAGTAAGCCATGACAAGCTTTAATCCGTTTAATCATCCGTTTTGTCCACTAAAGTAAAAACCGCAACATTCTATCCTTGATAATAACTCGAATACCCCCCGAAAGTATCGAAAATGGGACACCCTGTAAAAACCCGAACAAACACCCCATATATGATTTTAAGGGTTGTTATCCCATTTTTTAGACGCTCGATTTAAAACAAGAATATGTAAACTATCTCTAGGACATCCAAGATGTCATAATAATCCATGTCTATACACCCTATATTTAAAATTTTTTTAGATCCATATAAAAAAAGTTAAAAATAATTGCATTTAATTTTAATAATACTTAACGATAAGCAAATACAGAAAAGAATTCACGATAAAGAATCGATTGGTTTTCAAAACTAAACTTAAAACTTCTTCCTTGTGTTGCTAGCTTTTCGTCTATCACTGTATAAAACATTTCTAAACGCGTGAATAAATTAGCAAGTTTCCATAAAACTTTGTTTACGAAAGGGTTGTAGAGTTGCGTTATTTTGAACATAGGGCGTATACGCTATGGGGTAACAAAGTTTAGGTGTTTTAATAAATTAAGGGGTTCACTTACGGAAGTGGCAAACCAAAACAAAGCGAAAATAGAATAAGTTTAATCATTATTCGAGAAAATAAGTCTCTCTCTGAGATTAAATGGGAGAATTTTTTTATAAAATCGGTAAGCGGTTTGGCTTAGTTGGGAGAGTGTTATATTCGAATTTTTGATATTAATTAAATGAAAAGCCAAAGCCAAAAGTGATAAAATGTCGCATTTATTGCTTTCGAAACTTTATTTCGACAATACTGGCTGTAACAAATTCATCTTTCCCCATTGGGATTTTGGGAACGGTAAGAGATACGAAGTCGGTTATATTGGGACAAAGTTGCATAATTATTGGGACAATAATATGCCCCAAAAAAATCAAAAATAAATACAGGGACTTTCAAAATATTTGGATAATCTAACATTTTGCGTTTCGGTGTTTATTTTTTCCTCGCTTTGTTCGAAGAAATGTCCGAAAATACATTTCACTTTCTCGTTGTTACTTTTTATTCTCCACCAGATGACATCATCAGATCTTTAATGCGACATTTCATCTTTGAGTCACCATCATCCACTTAATTTTTTTTAAATACGGGCCTGGATATTATTTTTTAAATTATGAAAGAGGACCTAAATCTATGTTCAGTAGTATACAATTACTGGTTTTTCCTTCGTTTTGTTCCTTAAATTGCCCATCATCAGTAAAATTCCCCTAGTACGTTCCTGTAATTTAGTTTTCTTTCGAAGAAACTGAAAATTTTAAAATTCTTATGAGTATTTCTGTCCTTAATTATTATTATTATTATTATTATTATTATTATTAATTTATTTTATTAATACAAATAAAGTTTGACTCTTAAAACCAGCAGTTTTTCGAAAGTAGTACTAGGAGTAATTTAATGAAGATGGTCAATTTAAGGAACGAAACGTCAGAAAATCGGTAAGAGTTTTATACTACTGAAAGTAGATTTAGTTCCTTTGCATAATTTAAACAAAAAGATCGAGGCCCGTATTTACAAATATTAAGTTGATGATAATGAATAAAAGAAGAAACGTCGGATTAAAGATCTGATGATGCCAACTTTTCGAGAATAAAAAGCAGCAATAAGAAAGTGAAATTTATTTTTGGACATCTCTTCGAACAAAGTCGGGAAAAACTAAAAACCAAAACGCAAAATTTCAGATTTTTTCAAATATTTTGAAAGCCCGCTGTATGTATTTTTGATTTTCTTGCGGCATATTATTGGGCCCATAATTACGCAACTTTGTCCTTATTTAACCGAGTTCATATCTCTTACCGTTTCCGAAATCCCAATGTTGAAGGGCGAATTTGTTACACCCTATATAGCGTATCTAGAAGAAATGGCATTTTTTTTGTTACCTAGAGTGGCGTGGCGATACTTTGGGGCCAATTGGTTTAGTTAAAAAATTAATTAAATTAAATTTTTATATAACTCGCTGGCACAAAATTCCGCCACCCTGATATTTTGGTCAAGTTTGATATTTTATAACTTTTTATTTTTTATACGATTTTCCTTAATTATTTTATAAAGTAATATTTTTCGATTAGGCTATATTATACAGGAGTAAATGAAACTATTGTTTTTTTATCGTAATTTTAAAATACCCTCTAGGAAAATTGAGGTGATAATTTTATTTACCTACTATTAATTTTATTTACCTACTATCTCTTTGATGTATTCTAAACATTTCGATTTTTGATTCATTCCATTATCTCATTTCTGCTGCGAGCTGCAAAATTTTAAATGAAACGCTGATTTGAAACCTATTTTCATTAAGAAAAACAAACACTAGGTATATCACAAAGTTAATTAACAAAAACAATCTTAATATCGTGTATTTCCTCCTCTCGCAGCAATGATAGCTTGCAGTCTGCAGTGATATCAAACGAATAAGGTTACTTATCCTTTCTTGAGGGATAGCCTGATATTCTTCGGTCAGCGCCAGTCGTAAGTCTTGCAAAGTTTTGTGGTTGTACAGGACGACGACGAACGGCCCTTTTAAGTTGATATCAAAGATGTTCGATTGGGTTGGGATCCGGGCTGCATGCGGACTATTCCAATCTTGTAAGTCCAACTTCATCCAGATATTCGCTCACTACATGTGCAACGTGAGGTCTAGCATTATCATGCATTA
The DNA here is from genome assembly GCA_963991005.1 of Barypeithes pellucidus. Classification (NCBI taxonomy): domain Eukaryota; kingdom Metazoa; phylum Arthropoda; class Insecta; order Coleoptera; family Curculionidae; genus Barypeithes; species Barypeithes pellucidus. The sequence goes on from OZ022557.1 coordinate 64,250,360, forward strand.
ATGTAAATTGGTTCCCAATGAAAGAAGCAAATGGAAGAACAACTCTTGGAGGATTTCCTCAATGTAACAGTGGGCGATTAGAGATTAACAAATACAAGACTGGTGCGTTCTTCGGGTAGAAATAACCATGACATACATTTTCTAAGAATAACATCGTTCCATTTAAGATTTTGCAGCTCGCAACAGAAATGAGATAATGGAATGAATCAAGAAACGAAATGTTTAGAGTACATCAAGATGACAACAAACAGTATGTAAATAAAATTATCGAATGTAATACCACAAGATGTGTCGGGATTACCGAATAATACTTTTACCTGACACGAAACGCGTTACCCGGCAACAACACTACGACTCCGAAGGAGGAGTAGTGTTGCCGGGTAACGCGTTGAGTGTCAGGTAAAAGTATTAGGTAATACCGAAACATCGAGTTGTATTCAAAGGATTATACAACGAAATAAAGTACATATATCTTTCTGAGTTAAACATTTTTATTACAGTAATTATTGTTAATTACGAAATTACAATTATTATAGTTAAAACTTGAACTATTGGATAAATTATTATCATAGGTTGGAGGTGTTTGAAATTGGAAGAGATGACGATGTATTTTCGGCTCTCATTTGCGACAAAATCTTCAGATGATGCTGCTCGCTGAGCTGGAGATAGGGAGTAACAGAATTTATAGAACTATGGCCCGTTATTTTGATAACTTCCTGGAGATTAGCACCTGAACTGCTAAGGGCACTTAATGTTGAAGCTCTATTAGAGTGATTCGTAATCTTTTTATTTTTCGTATCTAGGCCGATGTTGATTGCTCCCATTTTTGTCCAGTTTCTTATAATGTTAATACCTGCTGGACAATTCTTAAACCATGGGAAATTATCATTCTGTTTCCATTTCTGATTGACCGTCAAAAAGAATCGATTAGTTTTAATGTTTTCGCCTCTTTTGGACATTAGCTTAAAATATAACCGTATTGGACATAAATCCGGATTCACAAGATTTTTTACAAGCCACTTACGTTGCTTACTTATGTTCGACTTGCTCCTCCTTGCGCCGTTTTAGAAAATATTGGGTTGTATTCCAGACGACCGGTACTAGACCCGTTATTATATTTTTCCTCCTTAAAATATTCCAATAGCAAAAAAACTGCTTCATTTCCCCTCCATGCTAGTTCGGATGCAGCTATGTGGAAAAATTTCCGTTGAAGCCCATCTGGGGTATTTTCATCCAAACTAAAGGCCATTTTTTCTATTTCCTGTCTCGTCAAACCCGTGGAACTCTCCTTTCGTGCACCAGGTACCGCCTGCAACTCTTTTCGTTTTGCATTACGGGCAAAACGGGCGCTTTGAAAAACCATGTCATTGAATGGATCTATGTGGCGATTATATTTTTCAAAATATAGTTCCTGGAGCATTTTGGCCGTTTTGTTCCATAAAAGCTTGACCACACCTTCTTTATAATCGCTTCCGTCGAATTTTCGCATATTATATGCCCAGTCTTTTAAAATGTTGCACAAATCCTTGTCTGTTGACATTTTCTCAATTTCGAAACTTCGCGCAAGGCAAAACTCAGTAAACTGCTTCCATACATATTTGTCGGAACGCTCGATATTTTTGGGCTTCACATTTTTAATAGCATCGTCGACTTTAGACAACAAAATTTTACCAAATCTTTCTTTTGCCATTTTGTAACAAGAACTGACAGACATTACTTCTGAAGTAATTTGTCAAAAAATGACAATTACAACAATGTGACCACCAAGTGATAATCACTTAAATGATTATCACTTATTAATCACATCCTTCTATATGGGAAAAATATACATGGAGTTGTATAATCCACCTCAATTTTCCTACAGGATGTTCTGAAGTTACGACAAAAAACAACAGTTTGATTTACTCCTGTATAATATAGCCTAATCGAAAAATGTTACTTTATAAAATAATTAAGGAAAAGCACAATAAACGGATCTACAAACTGTTAATAAAATCATGAAAATCGCACAAAAAATAAAAAAGTTATAAAATATCAAACTTGACCAACATTTCAGGGTGACGGAATTTTGTGCCGGCGTCTATATTTTTATGTGATTATATTAATTTTGGTGTTGATCTGATCTGAATGATACTATCAACACTTATCAACAGTAGACTTTAAAATGGTTGATAAGATGGTATAAAATAAAATAATATTTACTGAATATCACGTGACAGGCAAACACGATTTTGATTGGCTGTGAAAACTTGCTGTGAACGTTGCTACGACCGTCCATCGTCAAAAGATAAAATTGGTTTATGTCGGCCGTCAAACGGCACCGTCATCGTCAACGTTAAGTTTATAAATCCAGCAATTTAAATCTTACTAGTACAGGGTGTCCCAGTTTCGACACTTTTATAGGGTATCTCCGCAACTGTTAGTGCTATCAAAAAAGTAATGTAGGTGTCATGTGCTCTTTTTGGGTCAAACTTAAAATGGTAAATCAAAATTTGAAAATTTTCGCTTGCTTAAGAGATACGGAGGAAAATCAAAAAATTGACAATTTCAAAATTACCCTATATTTTCTTAGTTAAAAGAGATATAGAAAAATGTTTCATACAGAAGTTTTTATAATGATTGTTGAATGATCTGTCGTTTTCAGAATAAGTATACGGGGTCAGGTAAAAAAGTTATCGGACCTAACCTCATTTTTATAAATGGAACACCCTGTATATTTTAATCTAAAAATATACTATTTTAAATTCTCCTTTCAAATATACACACTATTGAAGATATTGGTTTCTTAAGCGATTTGTTTAAACTTTATTACTTTGAAACGAAATAAAAGATTCAGATTAAGGTAAAAAATAACGGAATCATCGCAAATGTTCGGACTATGTCCTTAAATTTTTACCGTCTTTCCGGATAGCGAACAAAATATACATTTTGCGCCATTTCTTCGTTTTTTTTTTTCACTTTCAATATAAACTGATATCATATCAAATTTTTCAAAATGTAACGTCATTTTCGCAAATGAATATGTAAAAATTAAATTGACGTTAAATTCAATATAGTTGTTATTAGCTTCATGCTGTGGTTTAAAGTAATAAAGTTTAAATAAATCGCCTAGGATACCAATATCATCCATGGTGTGTTATATATTTGAAAGGATAATTTTAAATAGTATATTTTTAGATTTTAAATAATGAGGTTATGTCCGATAACTTTTTTACCTGGCCCCGTATACTTATTCTGAAATCGGAAGATTATTCAACAATCAATATAAAGAAACTTCTATATAAAACATTTTTCTGTATCTCTTTTAACTAAGAAAATATAGGGTAATTTTGAAATTGTCAATTTTTTGATTTCCCCCCTTACTCTTAAGCGAGCGAAAATTTTTCAAATTTTGATTTTAGCATTTTAAGTTTGACCCAAAAAGAGCACACCTGCATTACTTTTTTGATAGCACTAACAATTACGGATATACCCTATAAAAGTGTCAAAAATCTGTACAAAATCATTTTACGGATTTACAAAAGTGAATATTTTGCGGACTAGTTATGAAAATAAATAACCTCATAAGAATTTATTTTCAATTGAATTGGACGTACTATATTTGTATTCCCATTCTGTTTTCTTTAAACGCTAGCTATAACGAAAATGTGGAAACTATTCGGAGAAGGGATTTGTTTTGCGCTCTCCTGAATAATACATTTAAAGTTTGTTGGGAAATATCGATAAAGTTTGTGCACATTTCAGAATGTGATATTTTTAGAACTTGGCTTTAATTTGACGAAAACGGCTTTAACATCTTATACTTCCGCCGTAGCAGTGTTGCCCGAATATTTTTAGTCATTTTCGATTTAATTTTAATTCTTCATAATTCTTCCCTACTAGGAACTTTTTTTATTTATTTTCTAGAGGTTCGGGTTTGGAAGTTTAGAAATTTCGATTCCAAGTTTTTCCCCCGAATGATAGTAATGTCCTTTTTTTTTAGAGGTTCCCATTCTAAAATCAGGCCTCGCTATAGTGATGAACATCTAGAAAATTGTGTATTTCATTAAAGTATATGTTAAATTTAAAAATTCGTCATATTTTAGTAGTAGTAGTATCCGCATAATTTTCTTCTTGGCCTATTTTTTAGGCTAAAAGTCTTCATATTGACGAAAATTCCTAAAATATGGCATAACTGGGAGCACGGGGAGAAAATTTTATGTTGGCGTTTTGCTAATATTTTTATTCTATCAATTACATGGTTGATCAGAATAAACTAGAACTTAGAAATAAACATTCGAATAGTCAAGCAAAATACCAGTCAGAAAGACGTTTTGGGAAAAAAATTATAGTTTTCAATTTTCAGGAAGAATCCAACTGCGGAATCAACAGAGTGTATTTAGTTATTCTCCGCTCGCTCTTCATACGAAAACGTTCACAATAAAACAATATTCTATGATGACACCCAAAGGATAACGGAGTCACCGGTCAAAAGAGAATAAAATGAACCCTGGCGCTGATAATATGAAGTTCGAGCGGTTGATTCCCAGAAAAATTGAAAATAGTCGATAACGTCATAAATCGTTTCGTAATAAATAATATATGCAAATAACTACACAGTTTGACGGAACTTATAATACAATATTAAACGAAAACCCGTGGTTCGTGTCCCAAATACGAACAAACCTCCTATGCAAATAAATGGGATATTGTTCAGGAATATCATCAAGTTTGTGATAATAATAAGTAATGAAAAGACTTTCTATAAAGTGAAATGGAAGTGAAAAAGTGACAGTGAATACCAACTATGTAAACAAATGAACTACATACATATAACAAATTTTATATTGCTCTATAGATTTATGTCCCTTTGCTATGAATATATCTAATAATCTAATCTAATCTAATCCTTGAGTTGAACATAAGAAATCCCATATAACGTTTGAGGTGGCTGAATATTGGCTCCCCTGTACATTTTATAGAAAAACTGCATTGTAACTTGTTGACGAGGCAGACATGGTAAACCCATGTACGGAGTTTGAATACATTTTGATGAGCCAATGAAACTTAAAAATTGCTACAAATTCTCACTTCTTACTTATAAAAACATCATACCTTCAGTTGCTCTATGGCCCATAATGTTATAAATTACAATATATTTTTATTTAATATATATTTAGTATTGACAAACATCAATTTATTGTTTTTGATCAAAAGTTATGCGTTCATAAATATTGAATGAACAATCTGCTACGCTACAATTAAAATGGCGAATCAAGCGATAAGCGAATGATAAAGTAGTAGAAGGATTGAACTTGTTTATCTTGAGAAATTACGACCATAAACACAATTTTTACGAGATTTGAAGCGAAAATCTAATTTATAACTTTGTCTGTTTAGGCCTGTTTCAGAGAGGTTTTTAATTTATTTTCGCAACAATTTATTGTCAGTTTTAGAAAGTTATATTTTCAGGTTTTAAATTATTTAATGCTCAATTTTAAATATGTAAAATAAATATGCAGAGACGAAATTCCGAGTCAGAATACGAATAACCATATTTAAATGAGAAGAGATGGGAACCAATGATGTAATATACAACGGGGTAAATAACTTGATTATGCAGGGAGGATATCGCTTCATTGTCGGAAATGAATAAATTCCCAGTCTAAGTAGACGAAACTTCAAAGTTATGTCTTAAATGCACATTCCCAGTGGCACAATGTCATTATTGTCATCATGCATAAAAATGGTGACATCGCCTATCTAGAAAACTATCGACCGATCGAAAATAATAACATTAATACTCACAAATTAGCTCGAACTACCAGGCAATATGGGAACAAACTGGTTTTGAGCAACATATCGCGAGTTTGTTTAAATAAGCCGGATCATTTTTATTATATATGTGGTGAAGTGTTCCACAGGATATTTCAAAATGGAAAAAAATTATCAGGGAAAATGGAACTGTGAGAGGTTAGCCGAGTACTGTTGGACTACTACGAGATATGCCCCAGCGGCTGCTTCCAAGGGAATAAGAAACGCAAAATTAGTGTCTAAACTTTAGATTCAATGATAAAAATGTGTTATTTAATGATATTCTGATTTCAGCAAGAATTGACAAAGCCACATAGATGCTACAAAATCTAGAAAATGAGTAAAATAACTCTGACTAGAGATTATTTCTTCAGAATCATGTGGGTGTCACGAAGTACAACAAGTATCGTCCTATAAATATCTTGACATTCGTGTGGGTTCAGACAACTAAACTATCAGTTTCAGAGAAGAATTGCTTTTAGGAGATGGGAGGGATGTATTTAAGCCGGATGTAACAAGTGTTATGTCCTACCTGTTGTGACATATCAGTTGTAAGTATACACTTACCTTAACTAAAACATCCATTAATAAGTTACAAGTTGCTCAAAGACCTATGGTACGAAAATGTTGGTTACCTCATTAAGAGGCAGAATCCCGAAAAGCGAAATAATGACAGGTGTAGAGGATGTCGTCTGGAGAGTAACAAAATTAAAAGGGAATTGAACGAGATACATTGACAGACCAGAAAACCCATTGAATGGTGCCTGCGACATGAGACATACCCCACTGAGGTCGAGATGCTGATGATATAAGGCACATCAAGTCCATATACACACAAGCCGCACAGCGTTAAGAAGAATGTCATACTTCATTGAGTGCCCATAGATGATATAGATGATAACAATGTACTGTAACTTATAATTAATAATTCTATTTATTTAGAATCTTTATTTGGCTTCTGACTCACATCTTCGCAGACAACATGAAGTATCACGCCCCAACGAAGATCTGGAAGAAACTTTGTTTTGGGGTGATAGTAACTAAGTCGAATTTAAAGGTAGAAAATCCTAGGTAACATTTTTCTCTAATAAGGTTAACATTATAGAACCGGATATAGTAGGACAATACACGCAATTCTACGGGCTTCATCTATTAATTTGTTGGACGTCAATCTGGGAGGAAATATGTATTGGCATAACCACGTTGTGCTTCTTCGCGCAGATTCGCAGTAGACATGTTTCGTCTACTCTTCCGGACCAAAAAATTGTATACATCATAACAACTCCACAAACCCAAGATTCGACCATCACTAGAGTACTGCTGTCATGTGAGCTCTGTACCCAATCATAGTCTTCGGCTACTGGATTCCATCGAAAGGAGAACCCGAACAAGCCCGCCCAGAGCAGTGAATAGCAGAAATACACGAAGAACCACTACCACCCATCCATATGTGATTAAGCTTAGTACTCCTCGAACTGCATTATTTAAGAATTCCTTTATCTGTAGGACGTTATCCTTGTGGAACGATCATCCTGGGGTCGTGTTTCCCATTTGATATAACCTCCAACGATTTAAAACCAACGTGAACCACGTACCACTTCCAGAGTGCCTTTAATGATTATTCCTATAGTGCTTGTGATTGATCATAAAAAGAAGGCTTCAGTAATTGCTCCAATCTTTGATTTGTTAGATTCCAGGTATTGCTATAAATTATTACGGTATGAGTATAACCAATTTAAAAATTAAATGTAGATTCAGTTGTTAATTTATGTTCACCTCAAAACAGCCGAAAAGAGCACGTCATGAATCTTAAACAACCATAATACTATTTTCAAAATATAGTTCTATCCAAACTTTGTAACGAAAACTTTTCTTAAATTACCCTTCGCTAGTTCCTTACATCAGCAATATTCTATTTTGTTTCAGGATTTTTTTGTTATCTCGTCTAAAATTGCGTTTGTTGAAGGACTCTTCAAAGTATTCTATTAGCACAAGACCCAACTAAACCCGCATTTTTAGACAATTACTGAAGTTTTGGGATAGTATATTTAGTCTAAACAGTGACCTAGTTGGCAAAAATAAAAATTTTCGAAGCTTAGTGTACGAGTATTCAAAAGAATACCTTTCTTGAGAAATATTGATTTACCATTTAATAAGTCAATAAATCATTCAAGGGAATCTTTTGAATTTGTTCGGGTTTGCCCAAAAATAAGAGACATATCAGCCTCTAAACAGAAAAAATTATTCATGGCATTAAATAATAGTTATAGGTAGTTTGTTTTTGGGTTTCGGTCACTTTGAAATGAACTTCCAATATTTGTTTAACATTTCGGTTAATATAACATAACCATAGCAGAAAAACCGTATAACAAAACAAAAAAACTTTCAATAAATTAAAACCCATAGAACCAAAATTAAATCAAACAAATCTGATATATAAAATAGATTGTTCCGACTGCCCTAAAACTTACATTGGCCAAACAAAACAATATCTCAAAAATAGAATAAAAGAACAAAAAACAGTCTACGCCATACGAATCAATCCCAAACTGCCCTATCAAAACAGTCATTAGATTACCTTCACAACTTTAATTTTTACGAATTTCAAGTCTTAAACTACGAAACAAATTACAAAAACGCAACCGTAAAGAATTGATTCATATCAAAAAAACAATAATACGATTAACAAATTTTAGGTAGTTTGTTCCTGGGTTTCGGTCACTTTTGAAATGAAAATCCAATTTTCAGTTAACGTTTCGGTTCATTTTATTTAAGACCATCGTCAGAACTATTCACATATTACGTCATTATTAATACTCTCCTTCACGAGGAGGCAGGGAGTAGTTCATGGATAAACAAGAAGAAGGAACATGCTTATTATAACTTTTTAATTTTTATAGGAAAGTAACTTGAGTTTTTAATGAAGGCTTTTCCAATTTATCAAGCGTAAAATTGACCTAAAATCTCTTTCCGTTCGTGGTCGTGATCCAAATAATCCTATAAATTATTACGGTAAGAAGAGTGCTGTCTAGAAACCTTAAGAAATATTGACCCATTGTTCCTAAGATTAATTATTAATTAAAGATAATCCTCAACTTATATTCATCTGGGGTTGTTTTTAGCAGGCTGTAAGTCCTTGGAGTGTAGATAAGCTTTTAATTACCAATTTATAGAACGATTTATAATTTATCAGAAGTTCTTGAGTTGTCTTTGATTTGTCCGCGAATGTATTGAATTTTGTTTTACAAAACTGTCCGATTTATCCTGACTAGCGCCGGTTTAAACATTAGGCGGACTAGACGGCCACCTAGGGCCCAAAATTCGTACACATAAATCGAAAAAAAAACTATAGTTAACTAGGCACAGTTTATAGAAAATTCGATTATTGGGTAAACTTTTGTTTAGGGCCCACGCGAATTATAATAGTTATTTATGTATCAAGGGTACTAAGTAGATGATTATGCCCTGAGGGCGGCGACAGTCTTACAAAGCCGAGGGCCTCTGGCCTGATAGTGTAATTATGCGTTATTGTTTTGTGTAATCTGATAATAGGTGCATATCTTCAAAAAAACTAATTTGAAACTCGTGGGTGTCTGTGTGTTTCTTTAAGTGATTTAATGTAATTTGTTCTGTTTCACTATGTATTTTTTTTCTCTCGACGATATGCCGGTTATGTTCCGAGATTGGAAATAAGAGGCCGAATGGGGTTTAGTGGGTATAAGCTTATTATGCAGTCACACACTATCATCAGGGCATGTGATGAACATAAACCTCTTCCCATAGAAAAAAGAACTGAATGTGTCTATGCCCCGGATTCCTTACTCGTGTCGGCGGCCTGGATTTAATTTCTAAGTAAGCTAAATATTTATTTTTATAAGAATCTAAAGTTTTACACTTTGCACAGTTTGGCAACATTGCGCCTGAATATGTGTTTATTACACAGCTGGGCAGTGTAATATGATTGTGCCGCGGAGTGACCTGTGTGTTTATGGGTGAATTACCCCACTTTTTAAACGTTCGATTTAAAAAAACAATATGTAGCGCTTATCTAGGACACCCCAGGAGTCACCCATTTAAATATAATACGTCATTTCCATAACACCCTGTATATCTATTAGTACTCGTGCATACAAAAATTTTTGTCATACCAGTTCGTTTTAAATAATAAATATTTTTTTTAACTTAATTTGATTTACCAATTTTTTATTTTTACCTGGAACATTACCATGACATTTTTTTTTTATTATTTTATGATCAAACACAAGCCCTATAAGAAAAATCCTTTAAGGCACTCTGGAAGTGGTGCGTGTGGGACATTATTGTAGCCTGCGTTTTTGTTGCTAGGGAGATAAGTATTCAAATGTTTAATGTGTCAAAGTCAAAAACGGAACAAGGTTTTGAAATCCCCGACGAAATTGAAAAAAGGCTGAAAAGGCAACGCAAAACCTGTTACCGAGAAAATCTAGAGACTCATACGACAATGAATATGACCAATTTTTGAAGTGGATGTCAGAAAATGCTGTAGAGAACATTAACGAAACTGTGCTGTTGGGGTACTTTAATGATCTATCTGAAAAATTACATGACAATGAATCATGAGTCAACCTTTGCTGCAGGAAATTTAGCTATCAGCGGAACTTTTCAGAATTGCCAGTTCTATACAACCGAATAATATATAAACGTAAATTTATATTTTGTTAATAAAGAATAAGTTAATCGAAAACTATTTTTGCGTCTTAATGCCAGCACGGGCCATAATGTGTACTTTATGCCCGCACGGGACTGACTTGATTAACTCCATGCTTCGATATAAATACACACTCACAATAAAATAGCTGTTAATTCTAAAGGTTCCCTATAATCCTCTCTAAGCTGTTGTTCGCTCAAAGTATTTCTAACAAAGTCAAGAATTCGAGATATTAGCCTGATTCAAGTATCAACCTTATGTTGAGTATGACCTTTTCGTTTTCACTCTGGGATCGAAAATTATGAACATTGATTTTAGATCAAGCGTTTTCAAATTTCTTAAATAAGAAGACAGTAGGACCTGTATAGTTTCTGCAGAATTATATCGTTGATCTTTTGACTGCAATAAAACCTCATTATCTATTCGACCATAAAATAAATAGGGAAATCCCAAATTTTAAAACCTTTTCGAGCAGAGCCGGACCAGGTATACAAATTCAATTTATACCTATGCCTGATGCATATATAAATACAAAGTGATTTTTAATTATTTTAATCTTTAGTGGTTTTCCGGCGAGTAATTTTTAGTTAGGCTTATTAGTGGTAGAATGTGGCGTCCTTGGAATTGTGCTGATAGGGGGGCACCTTCAAGTGTCGGGAATGGAGACTTAAATATTTAACAGCTGTTAAACAATTTAGAGAGGAAAATCGTCCAATTATTTACCTTGACGAAACATGGTTCGATACCCATGACACTCCAAGAAAAGGTTGGGATGATTCTTCCAAAAGATGTCAAACCAAGGCACCATCAAATAAAGGCAAAAGAATCACAATATTACATGCTGGTTCAGAGAACGGGTTTGTTCCAAATTGTCTGTTGCTTTCAGCTAAAAACATAGCAGATTCTTCTTTAGATTACCATCAAGATACCGACGCACAACTTTTTGAAGATTGATTTAAACATAAACTCCTTAAAAATATACCTGAAAATAGCGTCATTGTAATGGACAAATGGACTAGTTATCATAGTCGGCAAGCAAAAGTCATTCCCAATTCTAATAATACAAAAGCAGAAATTCAAAATTTTATGATTGAAAATGATTTTAATTTTGAAGAAACTTACAAAAAACGAGAACTGCTAGAAGTATTAAAAGCTTTTAAAATAAATAAGGAATACGAGTGTGAAACTTGCAACAGAAAATGGTACATACAGTGTTGCGACTTCCTCCGTACCATTGTATATTCAATCCTATTGAGCTAATATGGCACCAATTAAAATCCAATATTAGGAGAAATAATATTTCTCCTACATTAAATGCATCTGTAGTAGAATTAATTAAAAACGAAGTAAGAAAAATTTCTGCAGACAGCTGGAAAAACTGTGTACAGCATGTACTTAAGGTGGAAAATTCTTACAATTGTATGATTACAAATGTTCAACCCTTAATTATAAGTTTAGGCTTAGATGAAGATAGTGATAGTGATACAAAGTTAAATTTTGAATAAATTATCAATAGTTTCTTAGAATTTAATTAATTTTTATTGTACTTGTTATCCTAATAGTTATACTTTTAAATTATATTATTTTCAATTATCATTAATTGTTATCATTATTTTACATTTATTATAGGTACCTAAAACTAAAAATACCTATCTATTTATTTTAAATTATAAAAATAAATCATGTGGTGTGGTATACATTTTCAAGCCTGCTCTGATCCCATTTATTGAAGAGGTTCAGGCGTATACAATAACGTTTAATCAGGTAGTTTATTTATGGCAGTAAGAATCAACGGTATAATTCTGCAACAACTATACTTTCATCAATCTTTTTGTCGAAAAAGCTGTAAGGATAATTTCATATACAGATAGAAGCAAAAATAACGCACAACCAAAAATTATGCTCAATTTCAAACTTGATTTTCTCGCGAACCGATAAATCGATTTCGCTAATTTTTCTTTTGAACTGTAGCTTTTTTCTTTGGTAATTGCACTGTGATAGAATCGTTTATTCAGATTTCAGTTTTAGGCTTATACAGGGTGCAAAAATGAGAATATGTTTTCTAGTGCTTATCTTGTTAAGCCTCTTTTGCACATATATAACCTCTCATTAATACAGGGTATTTTTCCTACAATGTGGAAAACATCTCATATAACTCCTTTACCCAAGGGAGGTTATAAACATAATGTTAAAAACTATAGACCCATAAGTAAATTATGCATTTTTGGGAAAATATTTGAAAAAATTATTCACAACATTATATTGGAGCAAGTTAAAGATATTATTTTAAAACAACAACACGGATTTTTTCCACGTAGGTCCTTTGAGAGCAATCTGGTAGAATTTACAGATTTTATTTTGGGAAGTATGGATGGTCGGAAGCAGATTGCTGTTGTGTACACGGACTTCAGTAAGGCATTTGACAAAATTAGTCATTCCATACTGATGGAGCGTCTTGCTGAGGTCGGTGTGCATAGCAGCTTATTGAGATGGATTTGGTCCTATCTTAGTGATAGACGACAGATGGTCTCCGTTGGTAGTTTCTATTCTAAACCTATTAACGTGCCATCTGGTGTGCCTCAGGGCAGTCCCCTTGGTCCCCTGTGTTTATCATATACATTAATAACATACAAGAATGTTTTAAATTTTCTACATTTTTTATGTACGCAGAATTTTTTTCGAATAATCGGGGTGCCAGGGGATTGCCATTTGCTGCAAGTTGATCTTAATGCCTTGGTAAGATTCTGTGAAAGTCAAAGTTTATTTCTTAATCTAGGGAAGTGTGTATCGATTACGTTTACCAGAAACAAGAATGTACACAATTTTCGTTATACTATTAATAATAGTGATCTCGAATCAGTCAATGAAATACGCAATTTGGGTGTTATAATGGACACTAAGCTAATTTATAGTTCTCACATTGAACAGGTTATCAATAAGTGTAATCGATTTTTAGGATTTATTATAAGAAATAGTTTAAATTTTAATAGTCCTCACACAGTTCTAAAATTATATTATGCGTTTATATTTAGTAAACTTAGTTTTGCATCGGTTGTTTGGAACCCTCAGTACGCGGTTTACCAGCGAAGGCTGGAGAGTATTCAAAACAAATTTTTACGGTTCTTATCACGAAAAACAGACATACCTATAGTCAATAGCAACTATAAGCCTATAATGGAAAAATTTTCTGTAATGCCACTTACTGAGAGACGAGTGGTTTCCGATGTAGTTATGATCTACAAGTTGGTGAACGGTCTTGTTGATTCGCCAACGCTGAGGTCAAAGTTAAGCTTTAATGTTCCGGTTAGGGACTTAAGGCTTCAAAATACTTTTAATACTCCACTCAGAAACACAAATTCTGGAAAAACTCTCCTCTCTGTAGAGCGACTAGAGCATGTAATAGGCTTTCTTTAGGGATGGAAATGTTCGATATGTCTATAATTAGATTTAAAAAATGTGTAAAATCAATGCTATAAAGGTTCATAAATTTTAGGTTAATATAATTTAATGTATACTTAATTTAAGCAATAATAACTCCCACTAGCCAATACCACAACGTTGATGCCATATTGGGTTCAGTGCCTGTTGTATCCCTATTTTGTAAATAAATAAATAAAAGTAAATAAATAAACATTTTGTTTCTTTAATTTCTCTGATATCTGTAATATCAAAGAAAATACGCAGTTTTATACCAGAAAATGTTTTTTAAAATTAAAATAACATTTCGACAACATTAAACTAAGAATAACACTAACAATAATTAACAATAAATAGCAAGAAAATTACATTAGTAACGCGTGTTCCCACCTCTACTTCTAATGACGGCTTCGCATCGCCTCGGCATACCCGATATTAAATTGGATATCGGTCAAGTCCATTCCAAATATCGGTAACCATTATTTGGACGACCTCTTGCAGGTTGACAGGAGAGGGTTGATGCTCTCTCAGTGCCCTACTAATAATATCCCATAAGTGCTCTATAGGATTCAAATCGGGACTGCGCGGTGGCCAATTTAGAGTTCGAATATTTACTTCACGTAAATATTCATTGACGATGCGCGCAACATGAGGTCTTACGTTATCGTGCATTAGTAAGAAATTATTCCCAATATATGGAGCGAAAGGAACAACGTGCTGAGACAAAATGTCACTAATATACCTCTCGCTATTTAAGGAACCCCCACGTGAAGGTACGATATCCGTCTGTAAGGAAATTCCAGCCCAAAACATCACAGAGCCTCCATTAAATAAAGTTGTTTCACGTATGTTGCACTGTGCATAACATGTTCTGGTATAAAACTGTGTATTTTCTTTGATATTACAGATATGAGAAAAATTAAATAAACAAAATGTTTAGAAAACATGAAGCTACAGTATGATTTCATCATGTACTCGTTGTTGCTGCTAATGCTCCCTACAGGGTGTCTCAAATTTAACGTAAAAACACTATTCTCATTTTTGCACCCAGAATAAGCCTAAAACTGAAATCTGAATAAACGACACAGTGCAATTACCAAAGAAAAAAGCTACAGTTCAACACAAAAATTAGCGAAATCGATTTATCGGTTCACGAGAAAATCAAGTTTGAACTTGAGCATAATTTTTGTTTATGCGTTATTTTTGCTGCTAAGTGTATGTGATGATATTCTATCTGTAGAATCCCCATATATTTGTATTATATCTCTTTCTATATTCATTCTAACCTCTGTTTGATATGTTTTGGTTAAGGAAAAACAAACAATCGACGGACGTAACTGAAAAGTCTATATTTTTATCCAGGTTACGGCAGACTTGGCATAGTCTTACCATGTTGAGTTAAGAATTACTATTTTTTCCACAAACAATACTTAAATTTAACACACAAAGACTGAAAAACAACAAAGAATTTTATTTAACAATAGCGACAAACATTACCGGTGAAAGCAGATATGAAAGACGGCCGTTCCAATAAGGGTTTTATAAAAAGTACGTTCCGAACGCTCAAAGGCGACGTAATGAATTTGTCTAATTACACTAATCAACACAAAAATCCTCTTTATAAAAATATCGTGTATTTTGTAACATTTGGACTTAAACTAATATACAACTGACCCTCAAATGTTTATATTGGCCTCAGATTTCTTGGAAGGGTCGAATAGGCCCATTAATAGGTAATAAACGGTCGCCCCATTATTATTTGCAGCTTATTTGGATCGATGCTTGAAATATCCCTTTAGTCGTTACTATATAATCATTTAGTAAACATCGATTAATATTTTCGCTTAGATCTACGTGCGTGGTAAAACGGTACCAAAAATGTCGATGCGTGATTGCGTTAATAAAGCCGATACCTTCTGTTATATTTGTGGCGAAGTTACCGCGAAAGCGTACCAAAAACCGATATCTTCATTAGTAAAAAAGGCTTATGAACTGTACTTTGGATGCAAAGTTGGCGATGAAGATAGGTCCTGGGCCCCAAAAATGTGTTGCAGTTCGTGCTCGAGAACATTGACTGGATGGCTGAAAGGTACTCATAAATCTATGCCATTCGCAGTTCCAATGGTTTGGAGGGAACCTCGTAATCACGTAGATGATTGTTATTTTTGCATGACGAATATTAAAGGAATTACTAGCAAAACCAAGCGTAGCATTCAGTACCCCAATATTCCTTCTGCAATGCGACCAGTGCCCCATGACAACTCATTACCCATTCCGCAGCCACCAGAGTTACACGCTTGATTCCGAATCAGACTCCGGAAGCATTTCACCAGAAGCCGGACCAAGCTACATCCCTAGTTCTCATGATTTGCCTGATACACCTCATTTAATCACTCAAGGTGAATTAAATGACCTTGTTCGTGACTTGGACCTCCCGAAAACAAAAGCTGAACTTCTCGGATTCCGCCTGCAGCAGTGGAAGCTCTGGGGAAAAGGAGTGAAGGTGTCCATCTACAGGAAATGGCAATCTACTCTCACAAATTTTTTTGCAGTGGAAGGTGATTTAGTATTTTGCCATGACATATCTGGCCTAATGACCGAACTGAACTTACCATATACTCCCGATAAATGGAGACTATTCACAGATTCGTCTAAAACAAGTCTAAAAGCTGTTTTACTTTTTAATGGAAACGAGCATCCATCGGTTCCTATAGGTCATTCGGTAAATATGAAAGAAACATATGACAATCTTAAGATGTTACTAAGATGTGTAAAGTACGAAGATCACAAATGGAACATATGTACAGATTTAAAAGTGGTGGCGTTATTGACAGGACTACAAGCAGGCTATACAAAATACTGTTGCCTTTTGTGTGAATGGGACAGCCGTGCAAGAGACAAACATTATAAAATTAAGGTTTGGCCTCCACGTGACACAATACAAGTTGCCATTAAAAATTTGACCCGACAACCATTAGTTCAAAAAGAAAAAATATATTTACCTCCAATTCACATTAAGCTGGGTCTGATCAAAAATTTTGTTAAAGCACTGGATAGAGAAGGAAATGATTTCAAGTATTTAAAAGACAAAT
This sequence comes from Barypeithes pellucidus, assembly GCA_963991005.1. NCBI lineage: Eukaryota > Metazoa > Arthropoda > Insecta > Coleoptera > Curculionidae > Barypeithes > Barypeithes pellucidus. The sequence continues at coordinate 64,267,349 of OZ022557.1, forward strand.
TTTCACGTATCAGTGAGGCCAAAATTGAAGAAGGAATTTTTGTTGGTCCCCAAATTAGGCAATTGTTTAAAGATGCGAACTTCAGGCAAATTTTAAGTGACAATGAAAAGCGGGCATGGAATGCGTTTGAAATTTTCTTGGAAATAATAAATCAGAAAATTATCGTGAACTCGTGGAAGAACTACTCACGGCCTATCATATTTTAGAATGCAACATTTCACTAAAACTTCACTTTCTTCATTCTCATTTGGACTTTTTTCCTGAAAATTTAGGAGCAGTATCAGATGAGCATGGAGAACGATTTCACCAAGATATTGCCTCCATAGAGAAAAGGTATACAGGAAAGTGGAGCCCGAATATGTTAGCCGACTATTGCTGGACCCTAATACCAGACACATCCAGGAGTTCTTATAAAAGAAAGACGTTAGGGAAGTAAATATTAAATTTTAAATTATTTATAAATGTTTATAATGTATCTAAGCTAACTGTTAATAAAATATATTATAGATGTTTAATTGTTCAAAGCATATGTCCCTCCCTTATCATTGGAGGCTGATATCGAAAATCTGAGGCCAGATCAGGATTCAGCAGGCCAAAATATATAAAATCCAGCCAAAATCATTCCAGAATCGACAAAGAATAATTATACTAATTTTCAGAGCTCCCCGATTGTTTTTCTGGGAAGTTTTTTACAGTCTACCTAAGAATGTGAATTGCTTATTTTTCAAAGACTGTGTGAACCAAAGCCGTATCCTCCTTGATTTCAAATCCTTGGTGTTGTCGATATTTCATTAGAACAAATTACAATCTCAAATAAGGAGATGTGGTTAATTAATTTTGTCCCGACTAGACCTGAGTTTCTATGAAATTAATCAGCCCATAGAGTATCTAAAAATAATTTCGTGTTTCCTTTGACTTATCCCCCCTAACACTAAAACATTACCGTATCTTCAGTGTCGATATCAATCTTGCCCCCCTGTTTAACGCTCAAGGCGAAATCAAGACGGAGGTAGAGATGACAATAAACACCGACGTTGACTAAGTACAAAATCTACCGGCCCTTTTTATTGAAAAGGTTCAAAGGATCGTTAATAGAAAAGTATAGGGATTAACCTTGTTAAACAGTAAAATAGGACGACAAGGGATTTGGACGTAGATAAGTAGAAACTTTTTATCTACTTAGTAAGTTGTCTTTTCCTCGATCCTAAATGAAAATATCTTATAGGGAAAGTTTCTTGTTCGATTTTCTTCTCAACTGTACAGAACGCAAGAACTTCGAAATATCATTTATACGTGAAGGTCATACATTTCTACACTTTTCTTCAAACAATAATAAAATCTGACGACATGCTACGTACGCACATATACTCGTATATAAACAGTATATTGCCAATACGAACGTTCCAAAATACAAACAGTATCCCCGCTATGGGAGATGGCGCGGGCCTATTGAGTGGGGCCTAATGTGGTCACTACCTGACCTTAAAATTAAGGTATTTTTAATTTGGTGCATTAGTAGCTGATAATAATTCCCAAAATAATCAATATAGTCATTCATTCTTAATTTTTGGTTAAGAACAGTGAGGTTAAGAAATATACGACGTAGGATAAAAGTTAAAATAAAGCTCATCGTATCGATTGTTACAAATATTCGGACGGTATTTGGCACCAAAAGTTTACATCAATCAGGGCACCGTCGGATCATCATATCGTCAGAAATCGTATGGAACGCTGTCTTAAATCGAACTAATCGAAATTTTGATTGCAATATTTTTCCTAACTAACCAGAGAAATTTACATTAAAAAAGTTGAAATCCGGTCCTGTCGAATGTTTACTTTACACAAGGAAATTTCCGAACTGCGCAAACTCACAAGCCCCCCTTCGATGCCCATAGCGGGGACATAATTGCAGATGGTATTAGCCATATACTGTTTATATACATGTGGTGTACGCCGGGTGTCCTATTTTCGACACGTTTATAGGGTATCCCCGTTATTGTTAGTGCTATCAAATAAGTAATGTAGGTGTCATGTGCTCTTTTTGGGTCAAATTAAAATGGTAAAATCAAAATTCGAAAATTTTCGCTCGCTTAAGAGATACGGGGGAAAATCAACAAATTGACAATTCCTAAATTACCCTATATTTTCTTAAGAGATACAGAAAAATGTCTTATACAGAAGTTTATTTATAATGATTGTTGAATAATCTACCTTTTCAGAATAAGTATACTGGGTCAGGTAAGAAAGTTATCGGACCTAACTTCATTTTTTTAAATGGAACACCCTATATATTTTAATCTAAAAAGATAGCATTTTAAGCTCTCTTTTCAAATTTATAACACACCATGGATGATAGAATATATCATCAAATTTTTCAAAATGTTGATAAGTATTTTTCATAAATGAATATGTAAAAAATGAAATTGACGTTAAATGTTAATAACAACTAGAATGTCAACATAGTTGTCTCTAGGATATTAGTTTTTGTTTCATGGCCTACTTTGGTTTAAAGTAATAAAGTTTAATAAATCGCCTAGGAAACCAATATCATCCATGGTGTGTTACATATTTGAAAGGAGAATTTAAAATAGTATATTTTTAGATTAAAATATACAGGGTGTTCCATTTAAAAAAATGAGGATAGGTCCGATAACTTTTTTACCTGACCCCGTATACTTATTTAAACGGCAGATTATTCAACAATCAATATAAAGAAACTTCTGTATAAAACATTTTTCCATATCTCTTTTAACTAAGAAAATATAGGGTAATTTTGAAATTGTCAATTTTTTGATTTTCCCCCGTATCTCTTAAACGAGCGAAAATTTTCAAATTTTGTTTTTATCATTTTAAGTTGGGCCCAAAAAGAGTACATGACACCTACATTACTTTTTTGATAGCACTAACAGTTACGGAGATACCCTATAAAAGTATCGAAAATGGGACACTCTGTACGTCATGGGTACATATGTCCACCTGAAAAGTGTTTCAATCTCGACAAAATCGTTGCAAAATGCAATGTTTCCATTCCACAAGATGTAACAAATTTGTCCTTCACCATTAGTATTTCGGAAACGGTAAGAGATACGAAGTCGGTTAAATTGGGGTTGAGTAATTATGGGCCCAATAATATGCCGCAAAAAATCAAAAATAAATACATGGGCTTTCAAAATATTCGGAAAAATCTAAAATTTTGCGTTTCGGTTTTTATTTTTTCCTGACTTTGTTCGAAGAGATGTTCAAAAATAAATTTCACATTGCTACTTTTTATTCTTCACAAGATGACATCAACAATGCGACGTTTCGTTTTTAGGTCACCATCATCAACTTAATTATTTACAATACGGGCCTGGATTTTTTTGTTTAAATTATAAAAGAGGAACTAAATCTCTGTTCAGCGGTATACCTGGTTTTCCGATGTTTTCTTGCTTAAATTGACCATCCTCATTAAAATACTCCAGTACGTTCCTGTATTTTACTTGTTTACATTTTATTAGCCCTCAATCGAAGCAAGGACCGTGCATAAATCGTCACAAAACAACGGTACCTACGTCGTCATGCATGTATCGCAACGTATCTCGAGAACATAATTTGTATACATTACACGTAAAGAAAAACTTAAATTAAATTTGTTATAATTAAATTTGCTGTAAAAATAGTAAAACTAACCATAATTTATGGCTGTATAGCCTCGAATAACTTTTATTAACTTTAATTTTTTACTGCCATTAAATTATAGCAAAATTTTAACCCACATTTTTAGTAAAAATTACTAAAATCTTTTGTAAAATTTTTGACACATGGTATTCCCAAGTGGTCACCCATCCAGGTACTAACCAACGCCCAACGTCGCTTGACTTCACTGACCGATCTATGTTTCCAGTAACAGTTAAGGTCACCTCTTATTATTAGTTTGTTACGAAAATTGCTATCCTAGGATTCCGTTGAATCTTATTTATGCCTTTCATTCTTGTAAGAATATTTTTATTTCATTCTTTCACACTTCATTTAAACTTTGTCATTTTTACAATAAAAAAAAACTTTTTAAGAAATTATTTGTATCTATAATATTATTTTGGTACGGATTAATAATGAAAATTATAATTAATACAATATTTTATGGGAAATCGCACAATAAAATCTTTACTATAATAATTTTACTAGTCTTTTTTCCGTGTACGTTTACTTCTATGGTAACTCCGGAAAAACTTTTAATTGTGAATTTTTTTACATTTGTTTCCACGTGCTTTTGATTTGAAATGTGCATGTGCTCTCATGCCGATTGGATTAGACACTTTTTGCTGTTTTTATAGTAGCGCAGGTGAGGATTTGTTAAATATTGTAGCATATAATTTTTTTTAGTAGTGTGAAGTTGTATTTCCTTGTGTAAAATTAAAAAATAAATAAAAATATGTTTTACCTAACGCATTTTCTTATTACTTTTTTTCTTTCTACCTTTAAAACGCCTAGAAAAATTTCACCATACTTGTGAACCCCCTCTATCATAGGTCACGAGCCGCCACTGTGTTTGACCACACTGTACATTTAAATAAGAATATATTCTTATTAACACGTGGGATGGTAATAAAACAATTTGTTTCCTGTTTTTTCTGCACTAAATATTTCACAGTCTTTTCCATTCCATGATGAATTGACATCGACAATTATTCAGGTCAGATATATTTTTTTTTTTTTTGAAATATAACATATATTACAGATAATATTATTAGTACAATTTATACAAACTCTCCAATCAGTGCTTGAAGCTCTGGCCTCGAGAGTACCTAATGCTAAATACTACATACAGCGGAATAAACTGATTCTAACTTAAATCTAGATGATTTCTTATTCTCCTTATAAACAAATTAAAATTATTTATATTTTTAATACATTCAGGTAGATTGTTATATGTCTTTGAAGCATGAACAATTGGATTCGTCAAGCCTATATTAGATCTAGTATATATTTGATAAATATTATTTTGAGCTCTTGTTTCATAGGTATGTATTTCATTAGAAAATACAATCTTAATATTACATTTTTGTTGTTTGTTTATTATTTTAAATATTAGTTTACACTGTTCCAATTTTAACACCTTATCAAGGCTCCAGACCTTCAACCCCCCGTACAAGGCATCCGTGTGCGCGCGTCTTTCATAGCCGTAAATAACTTTTAAAACCTTATTTTGTAATATTTGCATTCTGTTGTGAATCGTACTCCCACACATACCCCACACAGGAAGCAGATATCTAAAGTGGCTCAGAAAAAATGCTTGATATACCATATTTCTACTTCTATCTGACAAATAGTCTCTACATCTAAACATGATCGGAATCATTTGAATAATTTTTTTCTGAATATTATTTACGTGTTCTGACCACCTTAAATTTTCATCCAAGTGCAAACCTAAATACTTCATCACAGATACCCTTTGCAATGTGAAGTTTTCGACCTTAATATCCATATTTTCTACTAGTTTATTTTTTTGTGTGAACAGCATGTATTTTGTTTTATCCATATTTATTTTAATCTTATTAGAAAGTAACCATTGTAAGTAGACCCTCAGATCAGCGCATACTACTCGATTAAGTAATTCCACCTCTGACCCTATACAGGGTGTTCGGATAATGCGTTAGGAAATTTTAAGGGGTGATTCTACATGCAAAAATAATGTTAGTAGATCATTTGGCAAAATGTCGAAATCTCCATGGTTACCATGATACAGGGGATTGAATTTGATCTTTTAGTTTTAGTTTCTCGTCATACTACATTTATTTTCGAACCAAATGATTTGATATTCGGCACACACATTAAACTCCAGCAACTATACAATTTGAAGATAAGAATGCTTTTTTTTTAAACCGCTAGAGGGCACTTTACCTGAAACATAAATATTATTTCCGTCATAACTTTTTTCTTTTGGTAGCTGGAGCAAAACCGAAGTTGCCATTTTAATGGCAATTAAGAACACAAAAAATAAGTTACTCTTTATCAAGGTCGATAAACCTAGCCGTTTAGCCACTAATCGACATCAAAGCTTTCATTGCTCTCAACCAAATGCCTACGTACATAAATGGAATCGCGTCAAATCAAGTGGCCTGGTTTCAAATTATGCGAAATATGACAACTCAATAATTTATTTTATAGGTTAATTAATACATTTTTCAACAAGCAAAACTTAATAGGTACTACTTTAAAATCTAGAATGTATGACAGTAATTAATAAAATAAATTATAGTAAATTTTCAAAATGTTCTCCATTCATTTCTATACATTTTCTTATGCTCTTTAAAAAATGCCTTCTAACGCGAAAGAAGATACCAACTCTGTTTTGAATAACCTCGCAACCATTTATTATTCTTTGACGCAAATCAATAATGTCATTTACTGGCGTCGCATACACCAAAGCCTTTAAGTGGCCCCAGAAAAAGAAATCCATAGGATTAATATCTGGCGAACGGGGCGCCCAAGGTAAAGGCCCGTTTCGTCCGATCCACCTATTACGAAATGTTTCATTTAGGTATATTCGTACTACTAAACTAAAATGGGGTGGAGCGCCATCCTGAAGAAGCCACATGTTCAGTCTGGTTTGCATGTCAACATTTTCCAACAAAGTGGGTAGTATATTTTGAAGAAAATTTAAATAAACCTCTCCGTTTAGGTGCCCGTCAAAGAAATGGGGACCTATCAGGTGATCTCCTACGATTCCGGCCCAGACGTTTAAAGAAAACCGGCGTTGATGTCGGGTTTCTACGATGGCGTGTGGGTTGTCATAAGCCCATTGATGAGTGTTATGAAAATTTATAATCCCTTCTCGCGTGAATCCTGCCTCGTCGGTAAACAATATGGTTTCGATAATTTGGTTGTTTTCTTCATATTTTTCTAAAATAGAATTGCACATGTCTACTCGTAATTGTGAATCACCCTCATAATATAGCGCTTGCACTTTCTGTACATGAAAGGGATACAGTAGCTCTTCGTGAAGTGTTTCCCAAATTGTAGAATTAGCAATCCCTTCTTGCAACGCCATTTTTCTTGTACTTGTACCTGGATTTTCCTCTACTCTTTCGAGAATTCTTTCTTCCCTATCGACAGTTCTCACATGCCTTGGTCTGCCTCTATCACCCAAACTATTTTTGAACGAACCTATCTCGCCAAGCCGCCTATGAATACAGATAAAAGTTCGGGCACATGGAGCATTTCTATCAGGATAAGCTGCGATATAAAGCCGTCTAGCCTCTTCCGCATTCCCATTTGCTTGCCCATAACAGAAATGGATATCACGGTACTCAACATTTGAATATTCTCGTTCCATTTTAACTTCGTCTTTTTATGACAAACAACTCTGGCTATCTAAACTTAACAGTAATAAAATTATTGAGTTGTCATATTTCGCATAATTTGAAACCAGGCCACTTGATTTGACGCGATTCCATTTATGTACGTAGGCATTTGGTTGAGAGCAATGAAAGCTTTGATGTCGATTAGTGGCTAAACGGCTAGGTTTATCGACCTTGATAAAGAGTAACTTATTTTTTGTGTTCTTAATTGCCATTAAAATGGCAACTTCGGTTTTGCTCCAGCTACCAAAAGAAAAAAGTTATGACGGAAATAATATTTATGTTTCAGGTAAAGTGCCCTCTAGCGGTTTAAAAAAAAAGCATTCTTATCTTCAAATTGTATAGTTGCTGGAGTTTAATGTGTGTGCCGAATATCAAATCATTTGGTTCGAAAATAAATGTAGTATGACGAGAAACTAAAACTAAAAGATCAAATTCAATCCCCTGTATCATGGTAACCATGGAGATTTCGACATTTTGCCAAATGATCTACTAACATTATTTTTGCATGTAGAATCACCCCTTAAAATTTCCTAACGCATTATCCGAACACCCTGTATAAACCAACACAGTGTCATCGGCAAAGGTGAAGTAACGAGCACGAAGATTTGCATTCTTCAAATTCAGTACATAGAGGGAATAGAGCAGGGGACCAAGAACGGACCCCTGCGGTACCCCATAAGTATTTGTTACCACATTACTACGCACGTCATTATGTCCGACATACTGCTCCCTATCACAAAGATATGTTTGGATTAATTTATGAATGTTACCTCTAAATCCCATTCTTTGGAGCTTGTCCAGCAGTATGTCAAAACTTACCACGTCAAACGCCTTTCTGAGGTCCACAAACACGGCCACCACTATTTGTTTGTTATCCAAAGCTGTAGAAATATGATTGACAAGATCTACTGTGGCACTTAACGTACTACTATTCTTAACGAAACCATACTGGAACTCATCTACTGGAATATATTTGTCTATAAAATTTAACATTCGTTTCTTTAACAGTCTTTCGACAATTTTTGACAATACACTCAATTTAATTTAATTACATCGTAATAGTTAGAGTGGAATATCAGTAATTTGGTTTTTCGTGGAGTTTAGGTCCCCCTCTACAACTTTTATATCTGATGAAATGCCGTAGAGCGTTGCTGAGAGGCGCTGTACCGCTTTAGATAGGAAATTCTCAATAAATTCAAAATTATATCGAGCCATGTCTGAAAATGAATTTACAGCATCTGCGTGACCCCAAAGTCACGGGAAACACAACGGGAAAAATTAAAATTAAAAAAAAGAAAGAAAGCGAATTTGAAGTTGAAACTTTCTAGAATGGAATGGAATGTGAAAAAAATTTTGTCGTTCCAGGTCTCGCCATTTCATTATTGGAATTTTTTAAAAATCTCCTCAGAGGAAATTCGGAAAACGATCGTGACATGTCAGAAAATTGTCACACTACATTCCTTGACACCCAATATTGTGGAAAAAAAAATTCAGAAGAATCGCACCTAGCTAGGCGGAATTCTGACAATATTACGCAGAGATACCGGAAGGTATGACAGAGAGAAAGAGGAACTGGAGTAATCGGGTACTGCAAAACTTTCTCTAAATCTTTTTTTTGAGAGAGCGATTGTCCAAAGATATCTCGCTGCAGTCTTACTTCGTTTCACGATATCCTTGAAAGTATGCTGCACTTCACGGAACCCCTATTGTCACCGTCTCTCTAACTCATTAAGCTCAAAATATCACTGACATCCCATATGACATTGTTTACATGTCAGCTGTGGAGCACGCTGATTCCTATGAAAATTACATTAGGTGATTTTTCTCGCTTATTAACTCGATATATGGTTATTCTTCTGCAATTTAATGTCATTGTTAATTAATTTCTGTATTTAATTATAATAAAGCAATGCCATAACCCTTTGTATCTATAACTATAGACATGGGCTTTCAATGGCGAATAAATCATCCCAGAGGGTAATCTGAAATAATTTAATATTTACCTTGGCTTATCCCTCGTAACTCTAAAACCTTTTCTGATATAGTATATCCTTCCATCAGTGACGATATCCATCTCGTCCAGTTTTGATCGCCGTCGGCGAAATCAAGGCTTAAATAAAGCCAAATAATAAACACCGACGCTGATTAACTACGGGACATGTTCTTATAATGAAAATGTGGAGATTTTGTATGAGCGAGCCATTTGCAGATTTTTTCTTGGCTGTATAAGCTTGGTATTAGACATACCCGAGGGCATACCTATATAGCCGGAAAGTAAAATAGATGTTTGAAATTTAGCAAATAGAATCTATAATTTTGTTGTGAAATAATTTTCTGTTTCCAGGCATAGAATAATATTTAGGTTTGTTCTAGAATAGACACTTTCATGTTAACAAACCTGTTAATATTCAGCAACTTTATCTGTAGCTACAAAAGGAATGCGGACAAGGAAATTTCTTGGGTTAACAATGTTGTCACATATATAAAATTTTAATTTAGTAACATGTTACCAAGTAAACCATAAAATGAAATGTACCCATTTAAAGTAAATTGTCATAAGTATATAAGAAACGAATATTCTATTATAGTTTCAATGTTCTTAAAACTTTCTTTTCATACTATTTATTTTAATATTTAAATGCAAAAAAATATTTTTTTTTATTAAAGTACTTCTAATCTAAAAATAGGGAAGCATGATGCAATATCAACGGTAATCATGGGTAACCGGTGGCTACAGCTAATTTGATAGGTTATATCCCAGACAGAGGATGACGACACGCGTCTGGTGACACGCCCATTGTGCCGGTGTGGTTGTTCGGCGATGTCCAATATGATTCATCCAGTTGCGTAGTGATAGGAAGGGCAAGAACTATTATATTGTGTTAAATTGTATTTTTTTAGAAAGTATTCGTTGTTTAAAAACTGTGATAATGAATCAATATACCCTGGTAAAACCCTTCATAGTCAAACCCGTGACGTGATTGCCAATATGTACAGGGTGTGTGAAGAGGAATCACAAATTAAAACATTTAAATTGCCACTTAAGCGAGAACTAGAAAGAGTCGCAATGTATACGGGAGTAAGCGTGGGTGCAGTAAAAAACATTCACAAAGAAGATACTGAAAGCAAAGAAAATAACCCGGATCAATTGTTCAATCTCCTTGCCAAGAAATGGCCCGTCTCTCTGCTGTCGAAAAAAGGCTACGATTTTGTTATTGTTAGGAGAACAATACAAAAGTTTTATTTGGAACTAAAAGTGGTTCCAACTTTAAAAAAGTTGCTACAACAGCTGAGAAGTGACATAAACTTTCAGTTTTCCCGTGAGACTCTCCGTTTTCCCGTGAAACTTTAGGTGCATGTAGAAATCAAATGGATTTTATTGGCGAAAATGCCAAAATAAGCGAAAAATATTACTGGAAAGGCCTAATATATTGCATTGGTGATACAAATATAGTTATGCCTTGAAAAATATATATTATTACATTATTAAGATAATAATAGCACGCCCATGACTCGGACATGTTTTAAAACATATTGCTTTCCCCTTACCGATATGTCGAAGCAATAGACTCGCTTGTCGAGCTTGTATATTACACCTTTACCATATTAGAAACCTGTAGTTCAAGACCAAATTTCAAAATTTTCTACGAGATGGCGCTTGGGTCATACTAGCGCATCCACCATATTTTTCATAATTATTCACCCTTGATTTTATTTAAAATTCAGGCAAATAGCTTATTTATGAACCCATATTTTAAAAGCAATAAAATAGGAAAAATCAGGAAACAAAATGGAAATCGTGTTGTTCCTATTTCACCTGTTAATTACAAATATTTTATATGTCTCGCTTCCAAAATATGGATAGAAATATGCTGTGCTTGAATTTAAAAAGAAAAATAATAAGCCATAAATTTGCTAAAATTAATATATGTATGGCACAACTGACTCCTCAGATAAGGTTAAAATATCTATCTTTAAAACTAAGTAGTATAAATATTTCTTTAAATATATTATGTAATATATTATCATATTACACAATATAAATTAACAAAAAAAAACTGTAGTACACAAACAATCAAAATATTCCTAAAAAGAACTTGCGTGTGAAACGTGTTACAGCTAAATCTGGAAGTATAAAGAGTTTCTAAATAATTACAGAGTAATCTAATTTTTTTCAGTGACAAATAATATTCAATGCTCAAGTGAAAAATAACTAACTGAAATTACTGCAAAAATTCCCAACGTAATACATTTTACGTGTTCTAGCTAAAATAAAATATAAACTTGAATTTCATTTGCACTGGAATTTACAAGAAAGTTTGTGTAAACTTATAAAGTTTTTATCGTTTTTATTAGATTCTTGCGGCTTGGGGGCCAAAATGTTGTATCTTTTTTAATAAAATTAAATCTATTTTAACTTTTTAATTGTATCCTTCCCGTAATGTAAATGTGGTGAACCGTTCTTCACAGCAACTCTCAGATCTTTTCCAGGTTCAAACTGTCAAATAACTGATCCAAGAAATCCAACAAAGTGTCTGTAGCATCGATTTCAAGTTTAAGAACTTCTTCAGTTCGCACAGTCGTTCCTAAAAACAAGTTAATTTTTTAGAGGTGTTTTACTTCGTGATATTTGTTAGATAATGACCATACGAGTTGATAATTTTTTGGTGAACTCTTTTTTTTATAGGAAGAGATTATTTCAATAACTTAAAATTTCGCACACCTAAGAAGGCAAATACATTTAAAAATAAGTATGGAATGTTACTTTTTCATCATTGTAGCTGATTATAGAACGCCGCGTAGCGTCAAGCATACTGCGTGAGAAAATTAATTTACGCAATAAAACCATAGAATTGTGCTATTTTCGGTACTTCTTACAACTTCTCACACGCAAATTAGTGTGAAAATGTGTACTGCCGCAGTCAAAACACTCCCATGGGAGTAATTATTGACATTCTTCCAATTTATTAAAAATTTTATACTACTTAACCTTTATAATAAAATAAAACAAAGTACCACTAAAGTCGGTTCGTTTTATGAAGTCCGATATCGGATTAAATCATTAAAGCACTTTCAACAGTAAGACGGTTAAGTTAACAATACCTTCGCTATACTTGATCGTACCGAACATTTCACTGCTTCACTGTAGTCGGCTGGGCAAAATCAGCGGTTCCAAAACAAAAACATCTTAGAGTTATGTACCGCAATAAATATTTTTATCTTGTTTATTTTTCACTCATAGTTTTTTTTATTTATCAAATGAAAAACATTTTGCGTCATTAAGTTAAAGATTTTCTCAGGTACCTTTTCCTAGAATTTAGTTATTTTGGGATCATTATAGTTAAATCTATATAATAATCACTATTTTCCAAGAAATAATTAAAATTTGCTCAAGTGCAGGATGGTATGTTCTATTTTAAATAAGTAGTTATGCTTTTTGCTTTTAGTTTGTTTCTCATCATACCTAAAATATAATTTATTGTTTGAGAGCCAACGACTACCCTGCTCAAGAGGTTTTATTGCTTAGCGGACTTGATATACCGACTTTAGTTCAAAACTATAATATCTGTCCACAAGAGATTTTGTTCAATCTGAAGTGAGGCAAAGGCTCCTGGGTCAGTCTAGTCAAATACAATATCACAAAGACCAATTACAAATCCGACACAAATCTAAACTACACTGATATAATCAAACACAAGTTAAATTTACTATGTGACAGTGGAAACCGTAGAATCTTTTTACCGAAAAAAAAAAACGAATTTAATGCTCGTCTGAAGACATACTTAATAATTAACGACGGCAGTAAAATTCAAATATCCGCACGTATGGTGTATCAATAATGAAAAAAGTCATGCTCCATCTATCGACAAAGTAGTAAAGCGTGGATGATGGTGATAGACTACTGCTGTAAAAATACTAAAGAGCGATCGCAGCGCCATTTACACAGACAGCAAAACTAATGTTGGGCAAATACATTTTAATCTATTTTACTTTCCCGTCTCTATATTTGACTCTTCCGGCGCTCATGTTACTAGACTGCTGGGACACATTATACCTATATCACTAATCAAAATGCGAGAAGTTGGTCCATCTATCGACAAAGTAGTAAAGCGTAGATGATGGTGATAGACTACTGCTGTACAAATACTAAAGAGCGATCGTAGCGCCATTTGCACAGACAGCAAAACTAATGTTGGGCAAATACATTTTAATCTATTTTACTTTCCCGTCTCTATATTTGACTCTTCCGGCGCTCATGTTACTAGACTGCTGGGACACATTATACCTATATCACTAATCAAAATGCGAGAATTTGGTCCATCTATCGACAAAGTAGTAAAGCGTAGATGATGGTGATAGACTACTGCTGTACAAATATTAAAGAGCGATCGTAGCGCCATTTGCACAGACAGCAAAACTAATGTTGGGCAAATACATTTTAATCTATTTTACTTTCCCGTCTCTATATTTGACTCTTCCGGTGCTCATGTTACTAGACTGCTGGGACACATTATACCTATATCACTAATCAAAATGCGAGAATTTGGTCCATCTATCGACAAAGTAGTAAAGCGTAGATGATGGTGATAGACTACTGCTGTACAAATACTAAAGAGCGATCGTAGCGCCATTTACACAGACAGCAATACTAATGTTGGGCAAATACATTTTAATCTATTTTACTTTCCCGTCTCTATATTTGACTCTTCCGGCGCTCATGTTACTAGACTGCTGGGACACATTATACCTATATCACTAATCAAAATGCGAGAATTTGGTTCAATCATATATTATAACATCTTCCTAGCTAAGGCTTCTTAGGAAATAAATCAGCCCAGAGGGTAACTAAAAATAATTTGGCATTTACCTTTCCTTATATTCCTCTTAACCCTAAAGCCTTATTTGTCTCCCCAGTGACGATATCAATCTTGTCCCGTTTTAAACGCCCAAGGCGATATAAAGGCGGAGGTAGAGACGACAATAAACACCGACGTTGACTAACTACAAGACCTACAGGTCCTTTATAACGAAAGGGTGGAACGAGGTCGTTAATAGCGAAATGTAAGTATTGGCCGTGTTAGATCCTTAAATAAGATAGCAAGGGATTTGAAATTTCACACGGAAAAAAGACTATAGTAAAACTATTATAGTAAAGAGTTTATTGTAAAATTTCCTATAAATTATAGTATTAGTTAATTTTTTATTAGTAATCCTTACCAAAATAATATTCTAAACACTAAAATATATTGTAAATTTTACAACGAATGTATATGCACGGAACAGCGAAATCTCGAGTTGATATAACTCAAATATGAGTTGTCCTAGACCGAAGCGTGTTGCTAATAGGGGACAGCCCAGACCTGAATTACTGCAACCAAATCGAAGAAATTGCATCAACTCACTATTCATAATTTATGATAGCACAGAAAATGGGTTATTTTATGCGTTGGAATAGCTCACGCCCCACCGTCTCAAATTATTGATAGGCTCCGTAGCCACCAGTATGTGAATTGTGATGCGTTACTAGTCGGGCTAGATTAATTCATGATGCGAGCTATCAAAACTTGATATTTAAGTTGTTCGAACTTACGATGGTGGCTGGAATAACTCACTCTTTGGGCTACCAGACTCCAAATTTTGGACTACCAGTACCTAAATTGTGGACTATCGGAACTCAAAATATTTCTTTGATTTAACGCCTGCATATTTTCGACTTCAATTGCCTTTTGTTTTTCAATATGTGACATTTTTGTTGTATATTTAAAAAAAAAAAATCCAATGAATTATAGACAGGAGAACATACTACGGCTAAGAAACCATGCGGACGAAATGATAACGATTGCTTCAAGAGGCAACTTGATTTAATATATCTTAATCGTAGTATAATACTCGTGTTTGTGTATATCATTGGGAATTTAATTATTCATTTTGTAAAACTGGGAAAAAATTGTCTGGTCTTAAAAAAAAAGTTATCAAGTTTGTATCCACAATATGAAGGCGTACCTTCAAAGAAGTATGAGGGGTACGTCCATACCTGAGAAAAATATCATTTGTTTAGTGTCAATAGAAATTATTAGCCAGTCCTGAGCACTGTATTTTTTTCGTTCTGTCGTTTTCCTCAGGTATATGGACCCTCACAATATAGGTATAGAAACTATTTTCAATTTTTTTTTGCGATTTTATCGACGATGATTCTATTGTTGTTTTCTTAACATAAACTAGTTTTTCTGAACAAAATATAAGAACAATGGTTTAAAAAATACTATTTTTTTTTAATAGATTAAAAGATGGATTTTGGAAACTTAATTCAAACCCTATTATAGTTTAGGTAGATAAGTTTTTAATTACATATAGAAAACATTTTGTAAGGGCTCCCAAAGGATCTACTTTAAGAATACACTTAAAACGAAAAATAACATTTCATGTGTAACACATGTACAATTCTTGAGTAAATACGTATTAATAATATTATAAAATTAATATATACTTATAAATAATAAGGCTCCATTCCAATAATAACAATTTGTATGCATCTCCCTCCTGTCCCTCCATTTTACCAACTGACCAAAATTATGCAAAATACAAATTTTCACGCACAGAGAACAAAGATGAAAAATCCCACAAACGGCGCAACGGCCAACGCGCGATCGAAGGAGAATTGACGAATAACAATGGAATCAACCGCGCCAAACCTGCACGAGCACGAATTCGGAACTTTCCGTGACGTTACGATCTTGTGATTTACCCTCGATATGGGGTTTTGGAGGACGTGTCCTGAATTATTCCAACTCAAAATAATTTACACATGGTAATGAGTTAAAATAATGCACGTCCGGGTTAAAACGATACTTTATAATCAGTTAGTTAGTTTCCCTAAACCAAAAACTGAGTTCAGATAACTCATAAAATAGTTACAATAGGAGGAATTGTGGTGATCCCAAATATGTTTAAAATGTTGATAAAAAATCTCTTTCTGGGTTGAGGCGAACCAAAAGAACCTGAATTATTGTAGCGTGTTTAAATAATTTGTGATAATTCGTAGACTCAGTTAGAACAACATAGGAGAGGTGGGTTGAAGTAGCTCCAATTTTGTAACCCACGACATTGGTAAATGCATTTTTATTAGTGTAAAGTAAAATTATTATATTAAAAATTTTATTGTACAATTTCCTATAAAATATCGCATTAATTCCATTTTTTTTTTGTAATCCGCACCAAAATAATATTGTAAACATAATTTACAAGAAACTATAGTTAGGATTTCTAATAAATTAAGTAAATTCAAGTAATTACTAAAATATATTGCAAATTTGACAACGAATGTATAGTGAAAATAATTTATTTATAACTCCAGTAGTTAAATATTTTAAAATGTTTAGTACATTTCACTGATGGGTATTATTTAAGTATTTTTTATTGTAAAAATGACCAAGGATAAATGAAGCGTTGTAAAAATATGTTTACAAGAATACAAGGCACAAATGAGATTCGACTGATTCCTAACTGGTTTTCGTAACAAATAATAGGACGAGAACTTAACAAGGAACATACATCGCTCGATGACGTCAAGCGATGTTGGGCACGGTTGGTACTTGGATGGGTGACCGCTTGGAAATGTGTCAAAATGTTTACAAAAGATTTTAATTAAATTTTACAAATTATTTTAATAAATTTTACAGAAGATTTTATTAAATTTTACAAAAGATTTTGGTAAGGTTTACAAAAGAATTTAGTAAGTTTTACAAAAACGTATTATAGTATACCTAAATGGCATAAAATGGTATAAAATGCAGTTCTGAACAAAAGTTCTTCCAGTTCCATATAGAACCATAATTAGTTTTACTATTTTTATAGCAAATTTAACCGTGCGGAAATTTTTCTTCGCCTTAAGCTTGCCTCTGCAATAACATTACGTGGCTCTAAATTAGAGACAGTCTTGTTTTTCTTTCGAAATGTCTGAAAACATTTACATTTATAAGTACGAGGGTAAAAGTGATAAATGTATTTATAAGAGGGAATATTTTATTTAAAACAAATTAATTTCCTAATTTAAGGGATTCGTTTAAATTTATGTATTTCGCAGAGGCAAAAAAATATTGTTATTTTTTCCGGGGTTAAATTTTTATTCGCTTTATATTACAGAAACTAATGGGCTCAATCAGTATATACAGGATGTTATTATATTTGAATCCGCAAATCTTAACATGAAAACAAATTGCAGAAAAATAACCATAAATCACGCTTTTAGTTAGAAAGCGAGAAATAAACCACCTTATGTTATTGTGATACGAAACTGCGTGCACTACTGAAAATTTGTAAACAAACCCATGTGATTAGTCAATAGACGTGAGTCGTCAGTTGCGATGACGATGTTGCCAATTTTACCCATTATTTTCCCCGTAATGTATGCTAAAATTCCTTCAACAATTTCCGTAAACAAAATACAAGCACATGGAAGCAAATTATTTCATAACAAAACTTTATTATAACTATCGGGACGACGCGGTTAGATTTTGTATCTGCGTTGTTGAAATAATCAAAACTATTAAATTTTACACCATGTGTTTTGAGCAAAAGAAGCTTACCTAACCTTTCGCGTTGACATATAATTACTTTCACGCGGTTCCTAGCGGTACTGTTATTCTCTCATTCTTCAATCCATATGGAGGAAAGAGGAAGAGACCGACTGACAGAAATTCCATCATTAACGACGGTTGGCGCACAAGCAATTGTTTGGCAACATCCCAATACAAAAGTTGTAGAGATTGTTAAGGTGCACATTCAAAAATTATATTGGAGTATACTGGGTGGCCCACAAGCACGTGGCGAATATAATTTAGGTTTTTTAAATGGAACACTCTGTATTTATATAAAATTTTGGATTATGCATAAAACTCTGAATATTTTTTATATAGTATTATACAGAGTGTTCCTTAATGACGTGCTAATATTTCAGGGTGTGATTCCTTAGGTCATTTTATAAAGAAAAGTTCATATGAACATATGTCCGCAACGACTTAAATTTTTTGCTACAGGGTGTTGAATTTTTATTTTTTAAATGGTTATTTTTTAATATCTCCGAAAGTACTTTAGATATTATTTTCAATTTCGGTATGTGTTAATAGGATATAGAACCACATATTTTAGTTTGAAAAGTTATTCAATTGTTCCACCAGTGGCGTCCCTGCAAACATGTCCTCTGATATTTTTCCATGTGGATATTTCTTCTGATTAGCCTGGTCGATTCTACATGAAAACGGTCTCTTGAGTTTTTCTCATCATGGATGGTACGCCACGGACATTTTTCCATGTGGATATTTTCTGGTTAGCCTGGTCGATTCGATTTCGATTCTACAAAATGGTATCTTGAGTTTTTCTCGTTCTTGATTAAAACCACTAAATTTATATTGAAACTAATTATTGTTAACATTGATAAAATAATTAATGATAAATTTTGTTTTATAAAAATTGTTGGAGTGGGCAATTCGATGCGGAAGCATGCCTTTTAAGTGAAGGTGGTCATTCCCAACAATTTTTATGAAACAAAATTTATCATTAATTATTTTATAAATGTTAATAATAATGAGTCTCAATATGAATTTAGTGGTTTTAATCAAGAACGAGAAAAACTCAAGATACCATTTTGTAGAATCGAAATCGAATCGACCCGGCTAATCAGAAAATATCCACATGGAAAAATGTCAGTGGCGTACCATCTTTTTGTAAAAAATATCAGAGGACATGTTTTCAGGGACGTCACTGGTGGAACAATTGAATAACTTTCCTAACTAAAATTTGTGGTTCTATATCCTATTAACACATACCGAAATTGAAAATAATATCTAAAGTACTTTCGGAGATATTAAAAAATAACCATTTAAAAAATAAAAATTCAACACCCTGTATGTATATGAACTTTTCTTTATAAAATGATCTAAGGAATCACACTCTGAAATATTAGCACGTCATTAGGAAACACCCTGTATATCAAACTAGTTTCCCCAATATTTTCATTTTTCAGAAAAATGCCAGTTTTCAGCATTGGTTTTAGTTTTGAATATCGACACAACCTTTGAAAATTATAAATTCATTTTTTTATGGAGATTACATGAAGGCAAATAAATTATGGAAACAAATTTATCTGGGTTTTTACATGGTATTTAAAATAAATTTCAGTAATTTTAAACTAAAAAATATCTATTTTTGTCTGATTTATTAAGAATATGTAATTATCTTTAACTTTTGTTTATCATATGCTTATTTTTAATACTTGTTGACATATTTTAATTTTTCTCCATTTTTCATTGTTCATTTCATACATTTATGTTATAATTTTAATATTTAATAGCGTTTAACGCTCAAAGTAACTGACATTAATATTATTTGTAAGATATATCTTTGCGTTAAAAGCAGAAACAGGATGTTGGATATCGCTTACCATTCATTGGTATTTTTACTCGCACATTAGGGTTCATAGTTATTTTTTAATCGATTTATAAATCGACGGTGGTGATTAATAGATTTACTTAACTCGGAAATTACTACACTAATTTTAAATGGGTTTGGTCAGGCGATTTATTATGTAAGTTATTAATTAGGCAGAGTTAATTCTATTAGCGCGCGTCCGTACGCGAGCTTTCCTTAATTAAATTTCCATAGAAATCGGTTTGAAATGATTAAAATTAAAGATTATTTAAATGAAAGGACCATCATTTATCCTATCGTATAGCAGATAGGGCTCTTATAATACAGGGTGTTCCGAATAAGAATGCATTCTGCCGGGATCTCGTGAACCATAATACATGCAAAAATGATCAAATTAGACAAAAGTTACGCATTAGTGATATCTGCAACGTCATATCTTCAAATTTAAAACTTTCCGAAGATTTCTGGGCAAAACTGAATTTTGACGAGTTCGTTCTTTTTGGTTTCTGACTCTATTTGAAGAGATATGTAAAAATACATATTATTTACAACCATGCATGTAATAATGACATTTCATCTATCTTTGAAAGGTGGAAAGTTGACGTTTTCTTACTTTTACTTTCCACCCGGGTGGAAAGTAAATTATTATTTTTTTGTAATTTAAAAAAAAATCGATATCTCAAAATAATATACGAATACAGTTTTTTAAAAATGCTAATAGCTTTGCGTGTTTAGATATATCTACTTTCTCCCTAATTGATAGAGTGTCCCTCAGCATTGAATATTGTGATCAAATCGTTGATATCTTCTTTAGCTTGGCATTTTCACTGAAATAAGCTAGTAGCGCCGACTCAGAACCAGAATTTTGAACTTTGTTTCCCGTACACCATTCTTTGAAACAGTTATATGCCTTGTCTTATCTCGGGCGGCTTTTAGTTTGCAGAAGATCTTCTTCTACTATTTTTGCTGCTGACGCGAATTTCTGGTGGAGTAGCAGGAAAATCAAATTCCTCATCTGATCAGTTTTCTGATGTTAAAATAATACATTGTTTAGTGACATGGAAACCATATTCAAAAAATTATATTTGTCATCTTGATGTGTATTATTACCTACGTTATTTTACCACCCGCGGTTATTTGAAATTTCTGTCTAATTTTTCAATGGAAAAGTCAAAATAACATTTATCTTTTATTAATAATTTTAATTCAAAATAATAAGAAGTGGATGTTAGATGTGGTTGTAAATAAAATAGTATACAAACCTCGGTGAAAAGTTTCATTACTGTCTCGAGATTTAGTTAACCTCGCCGTTTCGCGCCTCCGTTAACTACCGACTCTCTCGACAGACATGAAACACTTTCCACCTCGGTACGTAATATACTATTATATTCTCATTTCCATTTTTTCTCCTCTAAAAGATCCAGTTAATTAAATTTTCCATCCGACGTTTCGTTTTTTCACAACCATCAACTTAGTTTTTTAAATAGTAGTAACATTTTATTTTATGCTTTTATGAACGCCACTGTATATTCTAAATTCGACGATATATCACACCTATTATTTATTATTATTATCTTTGTGTTAACCATTGATGCGTTTTTTAAAATGAAAAATAATTTATTTTATATTATTATTATTATTGTAAATAATGTCGAATAAAAAAAATGGTTTTTAATCCAAGAGTATAAATACAACAATAGGAACAAAAATAATTTCAATAAGGCCCTTATTACGTTGAAAATAAGTTTTTAGTCACGAAACGCCTAATAAATATTGAGTGTGATATAATATCGTTGGATTCAGAATATAAAGTGGAGTTCAGATAGCATAAAATAAAATGTTACAATTATTTAAAAAACAAAGTTGATGATGAAAGTCGAAACGTCTTATTAAAAATTTAATTAAATTATCTTATAGAGGAACAAGAATTTTTTCTTCTTAATTCCGCATTTAATTTGATAATCCAAATCGTAAGTGTTATATTGTTGGATTATTTGGATCTGTGGGATCTGTAAGGGGGAAGGAAACCAACAGATCACATGGGCAATCCATGGGTGTGGTACTATTATTTTAAAATCAAATATAAAAATACTAAAATCTATAAAACAATGTTGTTTATAAACTAGAAGTCTAAACAAGCAAAATTTTTTTATAAAGAATGCGTTTTGGTCGTAAAATCAATAATAATTTTTTTTTCCTTCGGCACACTGTATACAGGGTGATTCACGACGAGCGTGCATTAGAACTTTATAGAGAACTACTGAATATATGTTCCTGAAACTTTGGGGATTTGGGTTTATCGATATGCTCTCTTTAACTAAAATATTGACATGTTCCTGTCATTTCCGGTTATACCGGAAGTAGCTGCCAACTTTCGTTTTTTAAATACAACATGGTAATTTTTATTACATTTTTCGATTAAGCATTAAATACTAAGCACATTTTATAGAAAATGTTTTTGTCAGACTCTATTAGTTTTTGAGATATCTGCACTTTTTTAATTATTTGGCAAATGCATGACGATGAAATAGGTAATCCATATAATTTTTTTACCTTAGCGCTTGGACTAAAATTTTTTTCTCACCGAATAGCTAGAAGATCATCAAGTCTCAAAAACATTTCAAATTCGGCATAAAATGTACAGGGTGGTAACAATTCAAGCCTCATTGTGAAAGAATTCAACCATTAAAAACTTTCTTATTTTAAATGGAACACCCTGTATATTTTTATTTAACTTGATTGCAAATTAGTTGTTCTTTATAAATAGTATTTACTGTCCTATACCTATGTCAAAGCGTTTTCTCAAAAAATCCAATTTTATTCCGAAAATACTATTTGTTCAAGTGTGCTATGAAAACAATTGTACTTAGGGGCTGTATACTGATGTCTATACGAAGGAAAAGTGATTGATTGCTTGAAAATACAATATTCTAAAGTATTTCTTAATAATTTATAAATAAAATGCAGTTGATTGTTTTAAATTTAATGGTTTAAATATTATTTTTTTAAAAATAGCAAGGAAACAAGTTTATAAACTTTAAATTCTTTAATTAAAAATGTGTTTGAAAATTATACCTAATATCTTTTGATTATATTTTTAAAATATGTTCGAAATGATTGCCATTTACTTCCAAGCATTTATGTATTCTTTTCATCATGTTATTTTTTGTAGCATTCCTAATTTCATGTGATAGATTGAAATGCTGCCTTCACCCTTTCAATTAGATTTTCCTTCGTGGTGATGGGACGCGCGTAAACTTTATCTGTAATGGTTCCCCAGATGAAAAGTCCAGTGGAGTTAAGAGCTGGCCAGTGGAAGGGACCTTGGTTTGCGATCCACTGGTCATGAAAAAGTCTGTTTAGGGCAGTCTTAACAACTTGGACGTTGTGTGCTGGAGCCCCATCGTTTTGATACCAATCACTTTTCCTCCGTATAGACATCAGTATACAGCCCCTAAGTACAATTGTTTTCATAGCACACTTGAACAAATAGTATTTTCGGAATAAAATTGGATTTTTTGAGAAAACGCTTTGATATAGGTATAGGACAGTAAATACTATTTATAAAGAACAACTAATTTGCCATCAAATTAAATAAAAATATACAGGGTGTTCCATTTAAAATAAGAAAGTTT
Source organism: Barypeithes pellucidus (assembly GCA_963991005.1). Taxonomy (NCBI): domain Eukaryota; kingdom Metazoa; phylum Arthropoda; class Insecta; order Coleoptera; family Curculionidae; genus Barypeithes; species Barypeithes pellucidus. The sequence continues at coordinate 64,290,753 of OZ022557.1, forward strand.
TTAATGGTTGAATTCTTTCACAATGAGGATTGAATTGTGACCACCCTGTACATTTTATGCCGAATTTGAAATGTTTTTGAGACTTGATGATCTTCTAGCTATTCGGTGAGAAAAAATTTTTAGTCCAAGCGCTAAGGTAAAAAAATTATATGGATTATTTCATCGTCATGCATTTGCCAAATAATTACAAAAAGTCCAGATATCTCAAAAACTAATAGAGTCTGACAAAAACATTTTCTATAAAATGTGCTTAGTTTTTAATGCTTAATCGAAAAATGTAATAAAAATTACCATGTTGTATTTAAAAAACGAAAGTTGGCAGCTACTTCCGGTATAACCGGAAATGACAGGAACATGTAAATATTTTAGTTAAAGAGAGCATATCGATAAACCCAAATCCCCAAAGTTTCAGGAACATATATTCAGTAGTTCTCCATAAAGTTCTAATGCACGCTCGTCGTGAATCACCCTGTATATATTTGACGATAGTCCTTAATAAATTTATGTTTTCTTCTTAATTCGGTATTTAATTTGATAATCGTAATCGTAACTATTACTATTTTTGCAAGCAGTACCAAAGTATTTTATTATATATATATGAATTAAATTTACATACCTGTTATAAACGCTAGATAGAACTTTTCGATAATGCGTCTTATTACACTAAAGTCAAATTTTAATTTGTCTATAACTGATAAACGAGGCCTTTTCTTGACGGGAGACGATAACAACTTTTCAGGATTATTTGCTTTCCAGTGAATTTTTTTAATCACGCGAATACCAGCTCCTATATACATCGAAACCCTCTCCAGTTTTCATTTTAACGATAAATTAAATGCATTATTTCTGGTTTCCTCATCACAAGCATTATAAAAATGAGCAATAATTTCCCGAGATTGGCCATGCAAAGTTTTTCCACGAATATATCCCATTGTAATAAGGGAAACCGGAAAAAAGTTTTTACTATTTGCGCTATTAATTATATAATACACGTAACCTCCACCGCTCGCTGCCGCTGGTCAAAAATCATAGCATGTCTGGCGCATAGCAGTGCCATGTGTCTGAAGTATGTCTGCGCAGGCGTGTCCAAATCAATCGCATATTATATTTTTGTCTCTGTTTAAAGCTGTGAAACAAAATAGAGGCGGAAGTGATCCTATTAAGGGACTAAATATTTGTAGTAAATGCATATTCACATGTTCTCAGATTTGCTAGTAAATAGATAATTCAGTTAATATTTTAATTTCGTCCGGTAATTAAAGTGAGGTGTGAACAGATTAATTAAAACTCAAAATACCTCTGTTTTTCAGTCCGAATAATAATATTTTCTAACTTTTTAACTATTAGGTTAAATTCTGTATTCATAGGAGGTATAAATAATAAATTTCATAAAACTTATTAGATTTTTGATAAGTAATTTGACAACATCGATAATATCTCGTTTGCATTCTTTAAATAGTTTTGGTAGCCACAAAACGAAACGACAAGCTGTATACAGCATGTGTCTAAATCCAGGCCTGTACTTATAATATACTGGCGTAACAATTTTCTTCTCATTAATATCAATTTTCCGATTATTTAAAAAGAGGGAATTTGAATATGATACTGGAAATTTTATTTTTTTATTGCAAACCATTATTCTGATTTTATCAACGTTTTTGGTCAGGTAAACAGCATGGACGATCGATCAAGGGGGCTGTACATATAACTGCACCCGGCGTTTTTCGAGCCTCGATAAATTATAAACATTTACAACAGCGATATCAATTCAATTTAGGTATTGGCAGGTATATTTAGATTTATAGTGTTTTCTAAAAGGATGATTGATTTTAAAGTTTCAGTTACTTCAGGTAAACATTATTTCAACTTTGTGTCAGAATAGGAAGGATTATAAATTTATCGTGCGGAATATCGGTGCTTATTCCAGTTCTGGACTAAGTAAGTGCAGAAAATGATTTAATATAATAATTAATGACTTGATATTTATTGATGTATAATACACATACAGGATTGGGCAAATGTCCTGGAACCGTTTAATTACAAGAGAACGAATCCGAGTTTTTGACAATCGATAGGACCAAAATTTTACTATTTGACTGTGCTATCCATATGTCAGTGACGTCATCAACTGTCAAGAGTTGACGTTACTTTTTTTTTAAATGGAACACCCTGTATATTATTAGTTATTCTAAATTCTCAATAAATTTAAAAGCATTTTTTCTATAACATATCATCTTTTTCGTCCTCTCAGCCTAAGTTTATCCACTCCTGGATGTAGGCCTCTTCCATGTCCTTCCATGCTCTTCTGTCTCCTGCAGTCTGGATCCAGTTTCTTCCCTCGAAGCGCCCGATATCATCTCGCCTCATCATCGTCATCTACCATATGTCTAAATTTAATTGTTTCGGACATAATGACAAATAAATGAAGAAAACTAAGACATTTTATTTTAGAAAATAAGCACCCATTTTTACGATATAACGATCAAATATTACGGAATGACATTTAGTTTCAGCAAGATCCATATCCGAAAAATTTGAATGACACGTTTCCTGTAAGGTGGATTGGAATGACCTCCTAGATCCCCAGATCTAATACCTGTAGATTTCTACCTTTGTAGTTATTTAAAGACTGTCGTATCGTACGAAATCTAATTGTTTGGAGGATCTTGAGAACAGAATTTTACATGCTATTAGCGCTATTTCTCATCAACATTTGCAAAACGTACCTTTCCCAGTTTTCAGAGAGGCTTGGACACTGTCATGTGGCTGAAGGATGACATTTTGAACATTTTAGTTAAATAACTTTTATTTTAATTTATCGTTGATGTAAAACTTGTTACTTATTTTTTTAAATAAAATAAAATTTATTTGTCAATATTTCCGAAACAATTGAATTTAGACATATGGTATATTATAGAAAAAATATTTTAAATTTATTGAGAATTTAGAACAACTAATAATGTACAGGGTATTCCATTTAAAAAAAATTAAAAGTAACGTCACCCCTTGACAGTTGATGATGTCACTGACATGCAGAGTCGAATAGTCGAATGTGATATCACTTTTCGTTCTCCTGTAATTAAGGTGCTCTGGAAATTTGCCCAACCCTATATAAGTTCACTACCAATACTCTGATATGAAGATTGAAATCCTAGGAAATCGTTGCATCTGCTTTAAGCCTTTTATTCTTATCTTTTTACAACACTACATTTAAACTTGGTAATTTTTACAAAAAAAATACAACAAAGTAAGTCAGTAATGCACCATATATTTATTATTTATTTTTATATTTATATTTCCATAACATTATTGGAGTTATAAATAAATAATTTTCACTACATTAGTTGTAAAATTTAAAATATATTTTAGTACTTACTTGATTGTACTAAGTTTATTAGAAGAAATACAAACTATACTTTTTTATAAATTATGTTTATCTACCATATAGTTTGGTACCGATTATTATTAATGAAAACTGCAATTAATACTATATTTTATAGGAAATCGTCGAATAAAATTTTTACTATAATAATTTTACTCTAGTGTTTGTCCCATACACTTACATTCGTTGTAAAATTTAAATTATATTTTAGTATTTAATAAAAATGTAATTTATACTATATTTTATAGGAGATCGTACATTAAAATATTTACTATAATAACTTTACTATAGCGTATTTTTTTTTCATATAAGAATTAAAAGGTCGAATAGAGTAGATTTTTAAAATACGTTAGAAGTTTGAAGCTAAAACAACAAAGAAATATAGCAATAGAACAATCCAGCATTAGAAAATAAACGAAGCTCCAAAGACGACTTAATAATCCAATTAAATTATTTCCCTCGATACAGAATAAAGTGTTTTTAACATTTTTTTTTGTTTTTTCAGGCTAATTATAGTCGCCACTTAGAGGAAATCGCTAAAGAAGCGGAAAGGCAAACATTGGCATCTGTCCAAAACTTGTTAATGGAAGAAAGGGTCAATAAAGCTGTACAGATGCTCGAATATTGGGAAGAATATTTGGTTATATCCGGTAAGTTTAGGCATGTCTGCATGAGTTTGTTATTTAAATATAGAAAATACACCCAAGCGTATTTAAAAATATTTTGTGACAAAATGGATATCTGAAAATAGCTATAAAATACATTCAATATTCAATCAGCCCTATGCAGTAAGGACCTCAAGGTTGAAATTATGACGTAAAAACGACATTTGACAGAAATATCAATAAAAATTGCAGTTTGATAATGGTATGCAGGAAGACACTCATATCAATCAATAATTCAAATAATAGCATTGGAGAAATATTTGGTATGCATAAGGGAGAAATTGAAACAAATTTCAAGTTAAGATTGAAAAACGTGAAGAAATTTAACATAATCGAAAACTTGCCCGATAGCGAACTTGAAATGATGTCAATTTAAGAAACATAAACTAAATAGCTTTCTTTTAGGTGTTTAGTGTTTTAATTACTTTTTTGGAATCCGTTTCGAATTTCGAATCTGTCGAGTTTCTGTCAAAATGGATTTAGTTTCGTTAGTCGCATTGTTTCAAAACAAAATTCAAAGAAAAGATAAATAAAATTAAATAAAAGCTGAACAAACAGCGCATACAATCAAGTTGGTATTGAATGCACCAAATGTTCCATTTTACATGTAACATTAGGTAAAGACAATTTTATATTCTCGAGAATGGTTTAACGTATCTGTTTTTTATTCATGATAATATAAGATAAACATTTTAATTAGCAATTGCATTTTTTTACCCCAAAATAATGTTAGGAATGAACAAATCCACACAAAAGCATTTGCGTAAACTTGTAAGAAATTGTCTTCTTGCATCCCAAAACAAAACGTACATTTGAATGTTATAGGTTTGTTCGGGTTTGCGTTTATTGTAAGAAATTTTCTTTCGGGTTTGCCTTTACTTGTAAGAAATTGTCTTTCTGCATCCTACAACAAAGCGTTAAATTTGAATGTTATATGTTTGTTCCGGTTTGCGTTTACTTGTAAGAAATTGTCTTAATCACAAAACAAAGCGTTACATTTAATTGTTATGGATTTGTTCGGGTTTGCCTTTATTGTAAGAAATTGTCTTTTGGGCTTACGTTTACGTGTAAGAAATTGTCTTTTTGCATCACAAAACAAAACGTTATATTTGAATGTTATCTGTTTGTTCCGGTTTGAGTTTACTTGTAAAAAATTGTCTTTAGGGCTTGCGTTTACTTGTAAGAAGTTATCTCTTTGCATCCCACAACAAAGCGTTAAATTGGAATGTTATTGGAACATTTTGAGGGATATTTGAAATCAGCTAATTTTAGAAATGTGTAACGCTAAAAGTAACTGAGATACTCCTAACTAAAAGACAAGACAAGAAAAACAAAGCAGTGAATTTTACAAAGCTGATTGAAATTTTGAAGCTTTTTCAAATAAAAATCCTGTTTTAAAACTGTCTGTGGCTTTGATAAAGAAAATTTATTACAGAATTTAAATCTTAAGGCGTTATTGGAAATTACGGTTTTCTTAACGTTGCGTTTTGTGTGACGTCTTAGTTAATATTCCAGTATCGTTTCTCCTATTCTCCAACGACGATCATAATTTAAAATATATTCTGCTTTGAATTTAAAATAAAAAATATGTTATATAATATTCCTAAAATACCTAACATAATATTTTATTATTAAATTTAAAATGCAATGTATGACATTTGTATAATAAGTAATCGAATAGCTATTTTAAAATAAGCTATGCACAAGATAACAAGAAATCAAACTAGAAACAAAGTGGCGATGTATCAGAACAGCGATATTTAATATTGTTACTCAACTCTCATCAATCACCATCAAAAATAAGAGATAAAGTACGTGTCATGCTCTTTCGTTCATATTTTACCTGCAATAAACTATCATCGACAGCAGCTGTAATAAAACCAGGTAAAATTGCAAAAACTTTAAACAGGGCCGGCCTGGAATAAAATAACAGATAAAATTATATTTATAATAAGTAGAGTTCCTATCGGGTTCAGTTGTTATACAGTGTGTTCGGACAATGCATCAGGATACTTGGAGAGGGGATTTTTCACTACATGTTAAAATAACGATAGTAAGTTATATAACAAAAAGTCGAAAACTTAATATTTTTTTTTTGTTTCCATTTGAAAAACTGGTTTTACAAAACTTTAATTCCAGTTTTGTGCCTAAACGGTGTGGTTTATCGACTCGAGTAAAGAATACCTTTTTTATTATGTATTCTTTTGTCTTTAAAATTTCAAATACCAAGATGGAGCCTATCCGCCATTTTGATAGTTAGAAGTGTCCTTCTTGCGTCCAAAGGTAGTTTACTTTCCCCTATTGGCCACACCCAAATAAAGAAAAATGAGCGGGTCAAAAGTTATTAAGCCGTTTCTAGACGTTATCATGGGGGGGGGGGTGGGGGATAAAAAAAATCCAATAGGAAGTGGGGTCTTCCGATACATCATTTTGAATTTGAACATTTGTGCATGATTGTCTAGCTTTTTTAAGGATTATCTGCAAGTTACGATTGGCGGATTTCTCTCAGACGCCTTCAGCATTAATGCCGGTGTTCCTCAAATATCCATATTGTCTCCCACCCTCTTCTTACTCTACATTAACGACTTTCTAGTGAAAACTAAAAATCCGATATTTAGCTTTACTGACGATAGCACACTTGTCTCATCTTTCTCTTTGAATGCACAAACATCGGCTGCCGACGCACATCTTCGCAGACAGCATGAAGTATCACGGCTCAACAAAGACCTGGAAGAAATTTTGTCTTGGGATGACAGTAACCAAGTCGAATTTAACCCTAAGAAAACCCAGGCAGCAGTTTTCTCTAAAAAGGTTAACATTGCAGAACCGGATATAATCATGGCAGGACACGCAATTCCACTTGCTTCATCTATTAACTTGCAGGGCGTCAATCTGGGAGAAAATATATCTTGACATAACCACGTTGTGGCAATCGCCAAGGACCGCTGAAACTTGGTGTACTCTTCCGGATCAAGAAGGTGTACACACCTCAACAACTTTTGACACTAAACAAAGCCCAGATTCGACCATCACACCTAAATATACTATTCGACTACTGGATTCCATCGAAAGGAAGGCCATTCGTCTGATTGGAGTCCACAAGCTGACGAAGAACCTTGACAGCCTAGAATATCGAAGACAGGTTGGGGATTTGACTCTCTTTTACAGATATTTTCATGGAAAGTGCTCGGCTGACCTTGCCCTCATAATTTCACCCAGAACGGTAAATAGCAAAAATACACGACGAACCATTGCCGCTTATCCATATGTGGTTAAGCTTAGTACTCCTCGAACTTTATTATTTAAGAATTCTTTCATCTGGAATGGAACATTAATATGTAGAATCGCCTCTCCAAGTATCCTGTTGCATTATCCGAATTGCCTGTATCTATAGAGGTTTTGTCCAAAAAAATGTACTTTTCTACTCCTATATTAGTAAACATTGTTTTACGTGCAGTTCACTGTACAAGTAAATCCCTTCTTACATACAACTGTGCGTAAAAAATAAAAATCTATCTGGCATTTTGAATATTTGTGTACTGATGAAATACGATAATTTAACATAAAAATACATATGAAGTCGCAGATAAAGTATAGTACACAACTGAAAGTAACCTATTCCACACTCTTTCGAAGTACGTGTGTAATAGACTTCTTATCACTATCGGTATGTAATATAATATTACAAACAATGCAAATTAAGATGGTATTATTACGAGGCGCTATTTTTTACTTTCTGGATATTACGTTAAGAGAAATCTTACGCTAGAAAAGTGATGACCAGCAGCCAGCGTTTAATAATTTTATTCAGAATTTTTAATATAACACGTAGCCTAAGATAAGCGACAGCATAAGACAAATGAGCGAAATAATCTGAATTTTATTCAGGCGTTACATAGAAAAAGCAGGAAGACAACACGAGTTTGTGGTAGGATTTTAAAATATGTAAGGGGCAAGATTATTGTAGACGATGAACTAAATTTATTTTTAAGTTATGTTCTTTTAATGTCTAATAAAAATTAATAGGAATAGTAAATAATTTATACGTTATGCTATAATTTTTAAAATATAATTATTTAATTAAAAAATTGTCCATTGTCTAGAATAATTTTTTTTTTCCTCTAGGTTTGAAAAACTAATTGTATATAATCGTTATTTTCCTAGTAAGTGTGATAAGTGGTAGTTTCTGCACGCGACTGCCGTTAAGCGAACCATGTGATGCGTAGTCCGGTCAAACGGTCGAGGGAGGAAATAAAACAGAACTTATTTTTAACAAGCAAAAATTAACTAAACTTTAAACTACCGGAGGAATTTTGTATTCCCTAAATTTTGATTTTTCGTGCACTAAATGCAAACTTCTTGCAATTTGTAATATGAAATCAGGAATATCTTATTCGATAAATACATTTGAACATATTTTTAACGAAAGCCTTTAGGACGCTGACAAATATTTTAACTTTGACACGTGTAACTTAAAGGTTTCTTTTTTTATGATCAAACACAAGCACTATAGGAAAAATCCTTTAGGGCACTCTGGGAATGATACATGTGCGAATAAAGCGATTCACGTTGGTTTTGAATCGTTGGAGGTTATATTCATTGGGAAAAACGACCTCGGGAAGGTCGTTCCAGATGAAAGAATTCTTAAATAATGAAGTTCGAGAAGTACTAAGCTTAACCACATATGGATGGGCGGCAGTTGTTCGTCGTGTATTTCTGATATTCGCCGCTCTGGGCGGAATTAAGAGGGCAAGTTCAGCCGAGCACTTTCGGGTTTGTCGGCTCGTGGTCTCCGATCAGACGAATGGCCCTCCTTTCGTTGGAATCCAGCAGCCGAAGAGTATGTTTGGGTGCAGAGCTCCAGACATGAAAGAAGTACTCTAGTGATGGTCGAATTTGGGCTTTGTATAGTGTCAAATGTTGTTGAGGTGTGTACACCTTTTTGGTTCGGAAGAGTACACCAAGTTTCTGCGAAGCTACCTTCGCGATTGCCACAACGTGGTTATGCCAAGACATATTTCCTCCCAGATTGACGCCCAGCAAATTAATAGAGGAAGCCAGTGGGATTGCGTGTCCTGCCACGATTATATCCGGTTCTGTAATGTTAACCTTTTTAGAGAAAACTGCTGCATGGGTTTTTAGCGTTAAATTCGACTTGGTTACTGTCACCCGAAGCCACAATTTCTTCCAGGTGTTTGTTGAGCCGTGATACTTCATGCTATCTGCGAGGATGTGCGTCGGCAGCCGATGTTTGTGCATTCAAAGAGGAAGATGAGATAAGTGTGCTATCGTCAGCAAAGCTAAATATCGGATTTTTGGTTTTCACTGGAAGGTCGTTAATGTAGAGTAAGAAGAGAGTGGGAGACAATATGCACCCTTGAGGAACACCGGCATTGATGGTGAAGGTGTCTGAGAGAAATCCGTCAATCGCCACTTGGAGAGAGCGGTCCTTAAGAAAGCTAGACAACCATGCACAGAATGGACTGGGCAAACCATAAAATCGCGGGTTAAAATAACCCAGCCCAAACGAAACAAGCCCGAGTAAAATAAATTGTTAAAATAGCCCATCATGAATAAACAAACTCGAACAAACTTGTCGCGTAAAACCTGCTGATTTGCTTAAATTTTACTTTTCCCCAGTAATGGGGCAAAGTAATGGGAAATCAAAATGCTTATGGAAAAATGCACTTTTCTGCATGCTCGTAGGGAATAGTACATTACGTATCAAGGGCCGAAAAGAGGCTTTTACGGACGAGATGCGGAGATTGAGGGAGGCCACCGCACGAGTCCGGAAAAGCCTCCGACGGCCCGAGATATGTACCTTATTTTTTTTTACAAGTGCTCCGAAGCTTTGATGCCAAATAAATGAAGAAATTCTTCAGACAGTTTTCCTGTCTGGATGACATGAAAACACTATCGCATGGAAAATGTAAATATCTATTTATTATTTTTGACAAATAGGCTCGGTGGCCTAGTGGTATAGCGTTCGCCTTGTGATCTGTAAGTCGCGGGTTCGAATCCCGCACTCGGCATCTCTGGTTTTTTAATTTTTTTTACAAGTGCCCGAGTCTTTGAGGCCCTATAAATAAAGAAATTCTTCAGACATTTTTCTAAAACATCTTTGAAAAATTAACTGCCAATTTAAATTATATATAATCCGCTATTTATTATCGCTTGTAGTATGGCTCAGTGGGAAGAGTGTCCGCCTGCCGATCTGAGGGTCGCGGGTTCAAATCCCGCACCGACAATTCTGGTTTTATTTATTTATGATCACATGGTGACTCGAAGCGGGCGGGGAAAATCTTTCCCGCCCGCTCTCTTGGAAAACGCCACTTTCGGTGAAGAGAACATGCATGAAAAGAGGCACTTTCGGGGCACATGTAAAAAAAAATATTTTATCATAAATCCGTGTTTTTCAGCTTTTTCGTCTTAATTGAACGTGATAACGTTTATTGAAATTAATTTATTCAGTACTCTTACAATAAATGATTTATAGTTTTTTAAATTGTAATAATTTTTAGAGTATTATTATCCATTTAACAGACTATAATCGCAGTAGTAATATTTCCCGGAGGTATAGTGAAAATTTAATAGGGCATTGCTGAGAATGTAATTTATTTGATCAGTATTTTAGGCAAATGGGATTTCCCTTTTGTGAGAGTAATTCTAATAACCGCTATTAGTAAACTTTGTTAATTAATAATGTATCATATTGTTGATAATTTGCAGTATTTAACGCGCTCATTTCAGCACGCGACTGCCGTTATATGATCCATGTGATCCTGAGTTCGGTCAAACAGTCGAGGGATGAAAATGAAACAACTTATTTATTCGCTATTCGCACCGACAAGAAAAATTTTGTATTTATTTTCATACCTAAATTTTGATTTTTCGTGTAATAAAGACAAACTTCTTATAGTTTGTAATATGAACTCAGGAATATCTTCATTAGATGAATATATTTGAACGTATTTTTAACGACAACCTGTAGGACGCTGACAAATATTTTAACTTGGACACATTTAATTTGGGGGATTTTTAAACAAACTATTACGGTTATGTTTTAGGTAGTGCAGTTTTCCAAATGCATAATTTTTTTGGATTCCAGACATACATAATTGTTAAAATAACCCAAACCAAATAACCCAAATGAACAAACCCGAATAAACTAAATTGTTAAAATAACCCAACTCTAATAGCCCAGATGAACAAACCCCAATAAATTAAATTGTTAAAATAACCCAACCCAAATATACAAACCCGAACAAATACGTAGTGTCAAAAACCTGCTAATTTATTGATAGTTTACTTTTCCACGCTGCGGCAAAATAGTGAGGAAACCAAAATCCGCGTAGAAAAATGCACTTTTCAACACCGTCGCAGGGAAAATATTTTATCATAAATCCGTGTTTTTTTTGCTTCTCGGTTTAATTTAACATGACAACGTTTAATGAAATTAATTTATTCAGCACCCTTACAATAAATGATTTATGGTTTTTTAAATTGTAATAAATTTTAGAGTATTATTATCCATTTAACAGACTATAATCGCAGTAGTAATATTTCCCGGAGGTATAGTGAAAATTTGACAATGCATTGCTGAGAATGTAATTTATTTGATCGGTATTTTAGGCAAATGGGCTATTTCCCTTTTGTGACAATAATTCTAATAACCCCTATTAGTAAACTTTGTTAATAATGTATCTTATTGTTGATCATTTATGGTACTTAATGTGATCATTTCAACATATTACTGGTAAACTCACTACCATCATTTTTAAAAGTTTCGAGTTCAATGAGACTTTTAAAAATTTTGTTAAACAATAAGTCATAGTGCCGACGAGTAGTAAGAAGGTTGGTCAGCCATATACACGATGATTGACAGGAAATCGACGTCATAGAGGCCCTCGTCATCTTGACCTCAATGTATAATTTTTTAATGAATATATAATAAACATTTTTGAAAAACATTTAAATGGCTTTAAAATTAGCTTTATTTTTAAGTATTTTTCTTTGCACGTTTTTGTAAATATAGATACCATCACCCAAACAATGGACGAAGAAATGCAACTGTTTTTACGAAGAATCACAAAACTGGAAAGTCTATTGAAAGAATTATATATGAAATGCAGCAGCCCATATGAGGGAAATATGATATTACAGCTTTTAAACAAATGTTCAAAGATCTATGAAAATGTGAATAATGAAAAATCTTTAAGTGCTGGTGGAAGATTTGAATGGGTCAACTCGGTCTTAGTAAAGGTAAGTAACTATTACCTACGATCACGGCCGTAAATAGCCGAAAACATACTACCTACTATCATATCATTACTAAAGGTAAGATATCTAACCGTTTCAATTTCGTCTGCGGCGCGCAGTGACGTCACAGGGAGAGCGATTTTTAAATATCTTATGAAGATTTATACGATGTTAGCGTTTTAAATTCTATTTTAAAGGTATTAAAATTTTACGCATTTAATAGTATGTGAAATGAAAGAATAATATATGACAAGTATTTACGTATATTAATTCCATAGAAATATAACACATATTACAGCTAAAGTAGCACTAAAATAAGAAAAGATTCCGACAAACTTTTAAAACGACCGCCGCGCCATCGGAACCGGTCGACGATAGCCGAAGCTGCTCGGCGACCCCTGCTCGTTGCTACCAGCGTTGTCAGTCTTTTATAATTGTAATATATCCATTACTATTTTAACAATTTTTTTAGATAATGTTTAATACAATACTGATATTCTCGTGTTTTTATGTTATTTCTTCTATCCTTGTACGATAGTGAAAGTTTCAACTGTGGGTCATTCTTTTACAAACCGCACACTTTTTGGCCTTGACATTTTAGAATCGTCCGAAAATTTTTTAACAAGTTATATGCGATACAATTATTAGTTGATACTTATTTCAGGATTTTGCTGAAAAAAAGTTCCTTTCCAAAATATCCACACATAAATTTTGATAATTTGCTGGATTTTCTCCAGTCTTCTCATACTGGAAATTTAATATCCCCAGTTGTACTGATCGTATCAATGTCGGTTTTATCGATTTTTTTATTTAATACTCTGTTATGTTAGCATTCGAAGTTCAAAATTCATAATAATAACAATTTCTCAATAAATATAATTCAAAATAATAATAATTTCTTAAATAGTTTTAACGTGCTCGCCCCCACTAACTAATTTTGAAATAATACCGGTTTGTTCTTTATCCTCTTATCTGCACAACCCATTTTACGAAAAAGTGGCACCTCTATTAGATCGGTAGTTATTAAATATTTTCGATGGCAGGTCACCAAGCGCGTGAAGAGCGAACCACGCGACGTCTCGATGCGTGACAGAACTACGCTTTCGAGCGAGGCAAAGTATGGAAATATCAACGATTCACACTGCACCGAGCTCGATTGTAGACGCCTCGACTCGTCGCGCTGGTGCATTCCCCGCGCTCTGCGTGACTTGCGATCGAAAATATTTAATAACTATCGATCTAATGAGTTGCCACTTTTTAGTAAAATTGGTTTGAGGGTTAGGAACAAAATGGTATTTTTTTAAAATTACAGTGAAGCCTCCCTTAGGCGAACACCTACGGGACCGTCCAAATGTGTCCGCCTAATAGAGTTGTCCGCCCATGGGAAATTTGTTATTAGGTAATATGTAAATGCAAAATTATTACTATGTATATGTATGTACAAATAAACATAACATATCAAAAATACACTAGTTTTAGTTAGGATGTAGTACAAAAAAATCTAATAACGTAGTTTGACGTGTTTGCGTTTTATACTTGCAATCTAGAAAATGTAATGCCAAGTCTGATAACAATTCCATTGCTGTAGAGTCACCTCTATTCTTTGCATACTCTTATAATTCCTTTACCATACTAATGGCTTGTTAATAATTGGTGACATTTGTTTGATTACGGCATTCAACTTCTTCATCAGAGTCGTCAGATAGTGATGTGGTTTCAGTTTGGACTACATAATCGGTAGGAATGGGGTGACTATCATCTTCTAATAGCACATTGCTATCAATGTTAATGAACTCGCCCAAATCATGTTATCAAATTACAATCTTCCCCAACATCAATATTCTCTTTCAGGCTCAAAACCCGACATTTTTGTGCCATTGTTTACGATTTTAAACTTACAACTCACAAATAAACGGCGGACTGCTGTCGGGGAATCACACATACTTTCATTCGGCGAACTCCTTTCGCCCTGCCACGCATACGCGATTGGTTGCCGGTCTATCTTCAGAGAGTTTTTGCACCGTACTTAATCGTCTCCCAAATACTTTTTTAAAAATTTTGTCCGTTTAAAGGAAGGTTTTCGCACTCTTTATAGAAAAACGGTCAATCCGCGTCCGCCCAAAGGAGAGTCCGCCCAAGAGATGTTGATTTTCATGGAATTTCATATACCTAGTTCCGGACTATGAAGAATTGTCCACTTAATAGAGATGTCCGCTTATTAGAGGTGTCCGTTATGAGAGGTTTCACTGTAGTTTAAGGTGGGAGGTTGATTGATACGATCAGTACAACTGGAGATATTAAAAGGTTGAAGAAAATTCTGCAAATTATCAAAATACATATGTGGATATTTTGTAAAATAATTTTTTTTTTCAGCACAATCCTCAAATACGTGTCAACTAATTGCATGTTTATAAGCTGTAAATGAATTTTCGGCCGATTCTAAAGTGTCAATTTTAAAAAGTATGCGGTTTGTAAAAGAATGACCCATGTATCGGACAAAACATGTTGACAAGAATGAATACTTTAGGATAATTTTCTTTTAGTGTTTACAAGAGGGATCGTGGCTCCTTGTCGATAACGTAAATTTGTGTAGCGCTGCAGTCCTAGACCGTTTGAATGCCCTTTTGGAGCCAAATGGCGTACTCACGATATCAGAAAAAGGAGTAGACGAAAGTGGAAATATGTTCGAAGTGACGCCACATAAAGATTTTAGGATATTTTTGACCATGGATCCTAAAAATGGGGAGATATCAAGGTAAATGTGAACTGTAATCATGTTTGGGATATATAATATGCAGGGTGTAACAAATTCGTCCTTCATCATTGGGATTTCGGAAACTATAAGAGATACGAAATCGGTTAAATTGGGGCAAAGTTGCGTAATTATGGGCACAATAAAATGCCAGAAAAAAAATTAAAAATAAATACATATACATATAAATAAATAAATATCTGGAAAAATCTAAAATTTTGCGTTTCCGTTTTCATTTTTTCCTGACTTTGTTCGAAGAGATGTCCAAAAATAAATTTCACTTTCTCGTCGCTACATTTTATTCTAAACAAGATAGGATCATCATAGGTATACAGTACTTACTGATTTTCCGACGTTTTGTTCCTTAAATTGACCATCTTCATTAAAGTACCCCTAGAATATTCCTGTAATTTACTTTTTTTTTCGAAGAAACTGAAGATTTTAACATTATTATTGCTATTAATGTCCTTAATTATTATTATTACGTACTAATACTATTTTTTTATTTCAATCTAATGGTTTTATCAATTTTCTACAACTATTTCTATACAAATAAAATTTAACTCTTAAAGCCAGTACTTTTTTAAGACTTTTTAAAATAGACTTTGAGTTTTACTATTTCGAATTAAACCGATTTTTTTTAAACAAAACTTAATTACTGGAATGTACTAGGAGTATTTTAATGAAGATGGTCAATTTAAGGATCAAAACGTCAGAAAACCAGTAAGTGTTGTATGCCGCTCAACGTAGATGTAGTTCCTCTTTCATAATTTAAACAAAAAGATTCAGCCCGTATTTAAAAAAATTTAAGTTTATGATGGTAACCCAAAGACGAACCGTCGCATTAAAGATTTGATGATATTTGACATTTTGTGGAGAATTAAAAGTAGCAATGAGAATGTAATTTAATGTAAATTATTTTTGTACATCTCTTCGAACAAAGTCAGGAAAAAATAAAAACCGAAACCCAAAATTTTAGATATAACCCAATATTTTGAGAGCCCGTGTATTTGATTTATATATTTTTTTTGGGGCATATTATTGGGCCCATAATCACGCAAGTTTGCTCCGATTCCCGAAATCCCAACGGTGAAGGACGAATTTGTTAGACCCTGTATACATACAGAGTGTCAATAGGTACCACATATCTCTGAACAAGTTTCGTTAAATTCATTTAGGTGTGTTAAATAGATAGTCCTTTTTCAGAGGTATTTGAGGATTGCGTTTACAAATTCGGTCAAATTTTAGTTGAATTAACGCAACTTTTCGGTCAGTTAAGACGCATGAAACCCCAGAAGAGCCAAATGTCGCTCAGGTGTATAGAATTATTGGAAAGAGATTTAAAGACCTATAAAATGATATGCCACTTAACTCTCCTTCCCATTTAGGATTTTAAGTAGTATTGGGAACAACCGATGATTTTTAATAATCTAGTACTTGATACTCGAGCGATTTTAATAATCAAGTGAATCGCTCGAGCGATTAATTACTTTTTATTAAGGAAGAACAGTTCATTCTGATTTCTAAAAAACATTACATCCTTCAATTGTTTAAGAATTTACAATCGCCGCTGGCTAGCAAGTCAAAACAAAACCCATGTCGCGATGACTCCACTAAGGGAATTGTCATACATTTTTATATGCACCTTCTCGTTTATGTGCCTTTAAGAAAGACGTATGTCGTGCCAGCTTTTTGAGCGTCAAACTCGAACGTCGCCAATCGGCGCATTTCGGGTGGAGCACGAAGATCGGATATCAAGTGAAAGGCATGATTTGATTTTTCGCCTGAATTTATAACTAGAGTATTTACTATCGAGCGAAAATCGGCTGGAATATACGTCGACGTCAAGCGAAGCTCGGGTATCGAGTGAAAGGTAATAAGTAACAAGCGACGATTTTCGCTTGAATTTATAACTCGAATCGAGCGATGTCGGTTATTTCAATAATCGAGTACTCAAGCGGTTTTTCGCTCGAGCGATCACAATACTAATTTTAAGGGTAACATCTAACCAATAACCCTTCGGGGGGGGGGGGGGGGGGGGGGGTTAAGCGCTCACGGTCAAGTAAAACTGACTTTTTAACCTGAAAACAAGCGTCATTTTTGTATCAACTGATAGATTACCATGACAAATTAAGATCCTATGAAACCTAAATAATCACCGCGGGGAACTCTAGTAATAGTTTTTCTTTAATTACTTCGTAAGATATAAATTAAGGTGTAAAATTGGTCATAAAACGCTACATGTTAATACGTCCGTATTTCGCCAATTTTTAACTAATTTTAAAAATTCTTGGAACCTCGTGCCAAGATTAAGTTTAAAATAAAATAATGCATTTCATTTTCATAAGCATGCGTAAATTTTTTAATTGTTTCTTTTAAATTTTTTACAATTTATAAAAGGATTTTTCCTGCTTTGCTTAGTTTAAAACAATGTCATGAGTGCCTTCTAATGTTCTCATTTTTTCCACTGAAGATGAAGGTTTGAACCTTCGAAACATGTATGGTTTTTGATTTTAATTTTTCAGTAAACTAGTGGAGCAGATTATGAGTTTCTTTACCTCCCTATAACTTCACTCCACTTCGAGATGGACTACTTAAAAAAAAAAAACATACGCCTTGTAAAAAGTAGGCAATGTTCTAGTTTATACCTAAATAAACATAATAAGGAACTTACCTAAACAGGAGCACGCTTTACACAAATTCAAACACATACCGTCATATTTGTAAAACTATTAGGCCGACCGGTAGTGGCGTTATTTATAAACAATTTCTGCCATGACCGGCGATACATGCAGCTGCGAGGACGTAACTTCTGGTTAATAATTGCGTTAGAAGAACTAAACTGTTAATCTTTGAACATTATTTCTTCAATACAAATTGTAGTCGGTGTAAATTATTTATATATAAAAGTAACTTTAGTAAAATGACGTGAAATATAAAAGGGTAAAGTAAGAAATTATCGACTAGGGACACGTGACCGGCGATACATTTTTAAATTCAAATTTGAATACTACAGCTATAATCTAAAAAAATACTTTTAAAATTGCTTTCTAATGCAGGAAGTAAACAACATATATTTTCCAAATTATAATCGGTTCTACAGGCAAAGAGGTTATTTTAGTAAGTTGCCTGTAAACATTTTTTAACCCGCACCGTCAATGCATGCCATCGTATTCCAAAGTAGCGGCGTCCTATTTTAAACTTCTAGAGAGAGAAGATAATTCCCGCGCTTCATTTTGCCGGTGGAATCTTAAGCCACGAAGGCTGCAAATATTCCATAAAACCGTCCCCCTTCGGAATAAAAAGGGTACAATATTAAATCCGCCTGATTCTACCATGATGAAATGTAAAATGTGGTTCGTATGTTTTTTCATGAGTCCATAAGACTAACTTTTAACTCGGTTTCGACATTGTTTTTTTATGCTAATGCATTAAATTTTAAAAATAGTTCCCTTACACTTCTCTACTTTCATCCAACGTCATAAATATTTTAGTATGTGTTTTATCATACCTTTAAAGTTTTACGCATAAAATGCGTGGAACGCGATGCGGATAAAAAATAATGTGAACTCGTAAAAATGCTTTACATAAAATGGTAATAGATACGGAGTGACAATACGGTGACAAGCTCCATACTTACATATTTATTTTGCTTTGCAGTAGACCTGTTTTGAGGTACAAGATTGTTGGAATTCGGAACAGCATACAGAGAACAAGTGATGAGCGGGCTATGGGAGCAATGGCAATATCAGTTCCATTGCCTTTTATGACTCGAACAATAAATTCATAATTGCTTCTGTAAAATTTTAACTTTTAAAATATCTATTTATTATCTAGTTCTAAACGTTTGCGCCGTTCTTCACTGCATTAATAAAGCCGGAAATGTCAAGCGTTCGAGACGATTTAACGACAATTTGTTATACTTGCCTACCCAACAAATAGTGTTTTTTACTCAACACGTCCTGTAAAGTGCTTGGCTACCGGTCAAGCGATCGGTGACATTATCGCTTGATGAACAGGAATTTCGAGTGAGTAACTTCTCGAGCGATCGCTTCAGCATTGAAATCGCTCGAGTACCGACTACTCAGTTATTAAAATCATCGTTTTTTGTCATGTCTATTTAGTGTTTAGTTATTTTCCATTTCCCAGGAAAATGCGTTGTCGATTAGATTTACGGGTGGTGCCTCCCCCCGTATGCGGCACGGCGCGCTTTACAAATCATGTCAGAATGTCGAGGGGATCCTACTGTATCGATTGGAAAAAAATAATTACTCGATTTCGTCAAGGGATCTTCAAGCCGTTGATTTAGCCCGGTCGACTCTATTTTATACATTTTTATAAACAATACAATCACGATAATTTACTGTATCCTATAATATGACACGGACCTGACACAAAAAAAAATTTAAGGTTAGAAAGCGGCTTGGATCGATAGTTCTTCTGAACCGCCAAAAGTGGACGTTCACGCGAACTCCTGATTTAAACTGAGATCAGTGTAAAATTCGGTTTGTACAACTTTTTTACTTTGAACTAGAGTTCATATACAACCGGCCCTTAATAAAACCTTTAACTTTTGTATTGAGCTTTTTTTCTATCTTGAATAGTTTAGGCGCTATTCGACACACCTTATAGCTTCACAGATCACTTTAAAAAATGCAGTGCCTGCTTACACAGTTTGACTGTAATTATTGCTTGTTATTTTTTAAAAATTGCAATTTTCAACTGTGCTAAACATCTTTGTCTTGGATTATTAACTAATTTATATGAAAATTGTGCAGTGTACCTAATTTCCAGTCGAGTGGCGGTGCTGTACTTTTACACTTATGCATAAATTATATTCCAACTGACACATTTTCGGGAAGTTTCTAACTGTGTTATAAGTATTTTGTATACTTACCGAGGAAGATAAATGTTTTAAACACGGAAAGTTAAGCATAGAATTGGAAAGCTTTTTACAAAAATTCTCAATGAAGCGTTGGCTTTATGAGAAATTGTCCAGGGTATATCGGGTGTTGCATCGTTGAGTTGAACATAGGAAATCCCATGTAATTTTTAAGGTAGCTGAATATTATCTCCCTGTACATTTTGTAGAAAAACTACATTATAACTTCTCGAAGAGACCGACATGGTAAACCCATGTACCCAGTTTGAGTACATTTTGGTGAGCTGATCCAAAGCTGTTTAATTAAACGTGATGGCAAAACCACGAACCCTTATATTTCGAGTAATACAGCCATCACCAGGAAACTAAATTAGTGTCAATTTTGGCAATAGCTTCATAGAAAGCCATCTCAAAAGTTATATGGGATTTCCTATTTTCAACTTCACGATGCATCACCCGGTATAGGATATACACGAGTGTATATTAATCATGTTATTTATTTTATTCCATATTCTATGATATATTTGTTTATACAGGGTGATTCACGACAAGCTTACATTATAACTTACATTTTTATTTCATTTTTCGATTAACCGTTAAATTCTAAGTAAATTGTAGACAATATGTTTTTGTCCAACTCAACTATTTGGCAAATGAAATAATCCATATAATTTTTTATCTCAGCTCTTGGACAAGAATTTCTGTTCTTACCAAACTGCAAGAAGATCAGCAAATCTGAAAAAAAAATCTTGGCATAAAACGTACAGGGTGGGGTAATTAAACCCGAACAAACACAAACAAATAGTTTTTCTTTAAAATGTGATCAAATTTGGATGTTTCCTTGAAAATGTACATTTTTTGCAGTTTTCTCATTTTTCATCTTGTTTGAATTAATATTTATCGAAATATTATTAAAAAAATGTATCAAAGCAGGTCATTTTCAACATGAATCCAACCCAAATTATACAGGGTGTTCCTAAATGATGTGCTAATATTTCATACAAAAAAAATGGTACGCCACTGATATGTGGATATTTTTTCTGATTAGCCTGGTCAATTTTACATGAAAACGGTCTCTTGAGTTTTTATCGTCAGATGCACCGTTCTTGATTAAAACTACTAAATTCATATTGATTATTATTAACATTGATAAGATAATTAATGATAAATTTTGTTATATAAAAATTGTTGGAAATGTCCACTTTAACTTAAAAGGCATGCTTCCGCTCGTCTTCGCATCGAATTGATCACTGTAACGATTTTTATACAACAAGATATATCATTAATTATTTTATCAATGTTAATAATAATTAGTTTCAATATGAATTTAGTAGTTTTAATCAAGAACGGTGCATCTGACGAAAAAAACTCAAGAGACCGATTTCATGTAAAATTGACCAGGCTAATCAGAAAAAATATCCACATGGAAAATTGTCAGTGGCGTACCATCTTTTGTGTAAAAAATATCAGAGAACATGTTTGCTGGGACGCCACTGGTGGAACAATAACTTTTCTAACTAAAATTAGTAGTTTTATATCCTATTAACACATAACCAAAAATGAAAATAATATCTAAAGTACTTTCAGAGATATTGAAAAATAACAATTTAAAAAATAAAAATTCAACACCCTGTAGCAAAAAATTTAAGCCGTTGCGGACATAATTTTCTATATAAAATGACCTAAGGAATCACAGCATGAAATATTAGCACGTCATTAAAGAACACCCTGTATACGAAAGGCTTCCTAATAGAAAAAATTAATAATTGTTTCAAGGTCTACAAACGTCATTTTAGACATAAAACCTTAAATATGTTAAACACGCTTAAGCTGGATTCATAATTCAAGAATTTGTAGGTTACGAATTTGTAGGTTATGGTTTTTGTTTTTCACATTCTTTATTTATAACTGTAAAATAAGATTACAAGCGATGAAGACATCGTTAAAATAGCGGGAGCAATACCTACTGTGCTACTAATATTAGCCAAAAAACATTTAAAAACAATGGTGATATCAACATTAGGGGTTCATAACCGTGAACGAATATGAGCGATCCCAACCGTTTCCATAAGCCGTAACTAACTATTTCTTACTGCTTAATTTTTATGCGCTATGAATTTGTTAATAACTAATTTCATAACAGAGTGCAAATGAATGATTTTCATTTGCTCACAAAGGAATGAGAATTTCAAAAATATTTTTCATTAAAAAAAGAAGTTCTTCAAAAATACCGAGGGCTATTCCCACACGAACGCCACTGGTAGGAATAAAAAGATATGTTATACATCATAAAATCCCTCTTGATGAATAGAAAGTGTGTACCAAATTTCATAAAAATATCTAGAGCAGTATCACAGAAATTAATAAAAAACGAGATTTTTTAAAAATATTTAACACCTTCTATCTCAAAAGTTAAGACGTTTAGGACATATGTTCGTATGAAGTTTTTTCTGAAAATGGACCCGGAAATAACCTTAAATATTAGCATGTTATTAAGAAGCACCCTGTATATATATTTAAAATAAGCAAGTTGACACCGACTTCCAGTATAACTGGAAGTGCCACCATATTGAAAATATTTTAGCAGAGTTGCCCCCATCCACATTAGCACAATGCGAATTGCTTCCTGCTGTGATACCCTGTATAGTTAACGGTTTGACTTCCTTTTCCGGATACCTTGTACAACTATTTTCAAATGATATTAATTTTCAGTAAAACCCATTTATTATATTTTAGGGCCATGAGAAACAGAGGAGTTGAAATCTATATGCTTAATGAATCAGAAATAGTCCATTCTAACCAATTTGATCTGAAGAGCCTCGTAGATATTAAGGGATTATCTAATCCTAAACATATAAGTGGTCTTATTAGAATCCACGAGTTTATCTCAGGTTTAATCTTAAGCGAGAAACCACGAAACATGGAAATATTACAATGTTCGTCTTTAATTTCGCAGCAAATTCATCATGGAATTAATTTATTAGAAGCGTTTTACAATACTTGTATCGAAGTTTATTATAAAACAAGAAGTTCGTCTGAGTTTAACTGTAACAATGTTCTCGAAGTTATAAAAGACGGGATTCAACGGTGTTTAAACGAAAGTTGTGCCATTGGTGACTTTTACAGCAAGAGCGTGACGTTAAATTCCAAAGATTTAGTTAGATGGTCTGATTTTGAGAGAGTCAAGTATCAATCCGCTATATACAAAGAAGCTATTAACTATTTTAAGGAAGATGTTAAAGCTGCAAAAAGGACAATGTCTAGTGACGGTGCTGATAAGGCAGAAGTAGAGTACAAGGGAGGAAGTAGTCGCACAGATAAATCAAGGAACATCAATGACTTAACCATATGGTCCGACCTAAAATCAGTAAAACGACAAAATGACTTCTTTGAAAATATAAATTTTTACACATTGGCTAATCTCTTAGCGATTAATTACACCATGAGCTCAAATGATGACTTGGAATTGAGAATGTTATTCTTAAAGTCCTTTATTAACCAGCAAGAATGGCAAGGTGCTCTGGAAAGATTTGGCAGAGTAGCGAAATGTTTTGATCGTAAAGACAGTACTTTACCTTTTGATTGTAGATGGGTAAACGAGACGCCTCGAAAAGATGCTGATAATATCGCATGTAACGCTATTAACTATGCTTTGCAAGTCGAAATCCATAAACTTAAAGATGGATTCGAAATTAAATACTCCCCGAAGAACTCTTTGTACAATTATATTTTGGCGCTCAAGAAAAAGTCCGTGTCAGATATATTTAACAGTCCTATTTGTTTAAGCTACCTAAATGTCCGTAACGAGCATTTCGTATTTATGAGGCAAATTTTTATTAGTTTCGCAAATATACCTGATGTTGAAAATTGCTTCAATCAGATACTGGTACTTCTAAGTTGGCGACAAGCATTACACAGTTTTCTGACGAGTGTCCGGCTGCCAGACGATCGATTGAAGAGTCCAAGATTGATTACAAGTAAACTTGAAGCTTTGGCAATCTATTATAAGTGGTTTTATAAGCATTCTGTGGAGGGCGTGTCAAAGTTGTTGGGAACGAAGGTAAGGCTGAAAGCTGCTGATTATTTTATACTTTTAACCAAACGTTCATCATAAACGGTGATTAGATAAAAAATAATAAAATACATCAAAAGAGGTAAGCTATTAGTATTTCAACGAAATAGTCAATTTTCTCAAAGAGACCTGTTTAATAAGTATTAAGAAGTAAGGTACCGTGACTTTGAGTTTACTTCTTAATAGTTATCAGTATTTCGATGCGTTTTTGACGAATTGTTACGATAAGGTACATTTTATTTGAAAACGTATAAAAAGTCATATTTAAGTTATCATATCCGCTAGTAAATTTGTAACATTTTTCAAAACATCGTATGTGTTGTATACTCGTGGTGGTTACGATTTAACCTAATGTCGCTTACGATAATTTATAACTCCATCCGATATTGGGCGGTAGTAAGCCTGCATCGACTTATTTAAGAGTAAAATATATCTTAAGCGAGAAATAAATATATAAAACTTTCAAAAATGTATTAATAAAGTATCGAAAGCTGCAAAATTCCCTGAAAATATTGAAGCTTACTAAAATTGACTAGTCTACACTAAACTATAACAATACAAAAGAATATATAAAAAATTAAACAGGTTTAATTCAAACACAAAATAATGAGAAGAAACAAAGTCCTATTGTAAATTTTGACGCACGTCGACGATGGTTTGTCAAAAAAAACGTATATTTAATGACTGTATACTGTTAGTTAAAATCCACTTTGATTGCCTGTTTGCAAGAATGGAAAAGATAACATTAACAATATTTTCACGATAAATGTACTGGAATATAGTATATTACATTACAACGAGTGTTGAAAGTGGTAGATTTCAAATGAGGAGGTATTTAGCACGAGGCGCCAGCCCAGTGTGCGGAAATCCGCCGAGTTTAAGAAGTCACTTTGACACAAGTAATGTACACAATTTTACCTACGACCACAAACACAGTTCCCAATTATTTGAACATTTTAGCTTACTTACCTGGTTATAAATAAAAATAATAGCTGTTCTCCTATTTGCTTACGCTAATTACTTATGTATTGTGTGTATACATTTTTATAGTTTCTGATTTGTTAATTAGATTAATACTGTTCAGCAGTAGTTTCACCTCTTCAACTTAAAACTCATAAGAACTTTTTTACTTATTAAAAAGTTTTATTTAGATATTAATTAAAGCAAACAATATGGATGACGTATTCCTTCCGCTGATCTGCTGTCAGTTCTTGGTTCTTCTCCTTTCCGCTAAGCACGCTACCATCATCGACCAGCGCCATTAGTGTAAAACTATCCTAGGCCATTAAAGTTCAAAGAGCCGAACTGTGTATTTTTTAACTTAAAAGACATTAATCTTAACGTTAAATAAAAATGCATATAATTCCAAGAAAATCATAACACTCATAGCTTAACCTCAATATTTATAGAGATGAAGTTAAATGTCCTTCATTTGTCAATTATGAAAGTTTTACATATTTGCTTAAAACAATATTGAAATTATTATTACAACAAATATAATTACATAAATCAGGTTTAAACTTGCCCTGTATGGATATTCTATCCTTGATAATGGTAAAAATCGGAAATAAATCGATACTTATCCCATTACTCCTTTACCCAATCACTTATTATGTTTATTGGTTTACCTAACAAATCTCTGTTACCTTTTTTATATTTCCAATAAAAAAAACCATAAGGATCCCCATAAAAAAGAAGACAAATATACCTATGTATTTTTTTAATGTCCATTATTGCTCTAGTGCCCTTTACCCCAACAAACATCTCAATTTACTCCAAGAGGTTGTTCGGGTTTATTCGGGTATTACATGCATTGAAGTGTAATATTTCAACTCCAGAGTTGAAATGAATTTTTTCAACACACATGTGATATAAGACACTTTCTAGGGAAGTTAGCCGTTCATTTTTTCTCGTTTTCGTAGGTGGTCGTAGGAAAATATAATACTAATCCTCTAACGCTCGACATTGCTTAAGTTGCGAGTAACATAGGTCCTCCGTGGTGAGAGATACAAAAAAAATATATACAAGGTGTCCCGGATAAGAATGCACTCTACAGGGATCTCTCTAACCATAGGACATACAGAAAGGATCAAACTAGACAAAAATTGCACAATAGTGAATTCTGCAATGTCATATTTTCAAATTAAAAAAATTCCGAATATTTCCGAAGGTTTTTGGGCAAATTCAATTTTTTATGATTTCGTTCTTTTTGTTTTCTGATTCTACAATCGCCGGGACAAAATTTCGCCACCCTGAGATTTTGGTCAAGTTTGATTTTTATAACTTAATTATTTTTTATGCGATTTTAATGAATTTGAATGATTCATTCCATTACCTCTTTTCTGCTGCGAGCTGCAAAATTTTAAAGGACGCTGATTTGAAGCCTATTTTTATTAAGAAAAACAAACACTAGGTATATCATAAAGTTAATTAACAAAAACAATTTTAATATCTTGTATTTCCTCCTCTCACAGTAATGACAGCTTGCAGCCTTCGCGGCATCGAATGAATAAGGTTATTTATCCTTTCTTGAGTGAGCCTGATATTCTCCGGTCAGCGCCAGTTGTAAGTATTGCAAGGTTTATGGTTGCACAGGACGACGACGAACGGCCCTTTTAAGCTGATCCCAAAAATGTTCGATTGGGTTGAGATCCGGGATACATGCGGGCCATTCCAATCTTGGAAGTCCCACTTCATCCAGATATTCGCTCACTATTCGCAACTTGAGGTCTAGTATTATCATGCATTAATGTAAATTGGTTCCCAATGAAAGGGGCAAATAGAACAACAACTTCTTGGAGGATTTCCTTAATGTAACGGTGGGCGGTTAGAGCTTCATTTTCGACAAATACAAGTTTGGTGCGTGCTTCGGTAGAAATACCCGCCTAAATCATGAACCGCCATGATATGAGATTCGTTCTGATATGATGCAGTCAGCATATCTTTCATTTCTACGTATGTATCCGGCGATCTTAAACAAACCCCGGATTCATCAGTGAATAGTACGTAAGAGTATTGTCACTGTCAAATGTTCTGTCACAATATTCGCTTACTTAGCCAACATCGATAATTTTGAACCGACAGCTTGATATACATTTTCTAAAAATAACATCGTTTCATTTAAAATTTTGCAGCTAGCAGCAGAAATGAAATAATGGAATGAATCAAAAACGAAATGTTTATAATACATCAAAGATTACAAGAAACAGTATATAAATAAAATTTTCCACCTCAATCTTCCTACAGGGTGTTTTGAAATTAAGACCAAGAACAACAGTTTGATTTACTCCTGTATAATATAGCCTAATCGAAAAATGTTACTTTATAAAATAATTAAGGAAAATCACACGAAATGGATCTACAAACTGATAATAAAATGATGAAAATCGCATAAAAAAGTTATAAAATGTCAAACGTTGCCAAGATTTCAGGCTGGTGGAATTTTCTGCCGGCGAGTGCATTTGAAGAGATATGTGAAAATAAATTTTACTTTTCTCCTCTATAAGATAATTTAATTAAATTTTCAATCCGACGTTCCGTTTGTTCGCAATCATCGTCAACTTTGTTGTATTAAATAGTAATAACATTTTATTTTATGCTTTACGAACTCCACTTTATATTCTGAATGCAAGAATATATCACAGTTATATTTATTATCATTGATATCAGAACACCGCACTGTTTTTTAGTTTTAAGTAACATAATAATTGATAACACAATTTTTTTTTCTCTAAATCTCTTAATAAAAAAATTCTTCCATAAATTCCACTATAAGTTAATATTTTTTAGGTACCGGCAGTACTAGAAAAAATGTTGGGCGACATTAACAGGCAAATCGAAGAGCAATTTTCTAGTAGCTACAAAATTGCAAAAAATTATAAAACGCTCAATTCTGTTCCAGAAGCCTTTAAGCACGAGTGGCAACTCACAGCCATTGATTTCTTAAACAAATACGACATGCTCGACTCAAAAATTGACAGCAAGAAAATCCTGGCCCTATTTAAAAACAATCCAGAACTTAGGAAATTGTTAATAACGTTAAAATATGATACATACACTGATAGTAACACTAATGGCGATCTATCTTTGCTGAAAGCATTCGACGAAAATAGAACTGACGAGAAATCCTTAAAACTGCACGAGCTTCAAGTCCTTCCATTAGTGGACATTATAACACAAATGCTGTTACTTTATACTGTTACAAGCATTAGCTCTGAATGTAGTTTCGATTTAGATTCTATAAATAATAACATCTTAGTTCCAGTCGAGCTTAATGGTGTTTTACTAAAGTACAAAGAAACTAACAATAACGCTCTCTTGCATGAAATTAGAAAATGGTTTTATTCGTTTAGTATGAATTCAGCTTCAGTTAATCCAAATAAGTTTGTTACTGTAAAGGAGGGCGGTGGAATCAGTTTGTTGGTCGCTGGAGTAACTCCTCTATTTTCAAATATAATGACCCAGCTTTTAGTTCCTTTGGATAACAGTTCAACGACATTAACGAATTTCCGAGATGTTCAAAATCAACAGAGGTGTTTAGGTTTGCTTCTGTGGAGTAACATGCATGCTCTGTCTGACAGGAAATTTGACTTCATGTGAGTAATGAGAAAAACAATTATTTAGTATATTAATTTTATGTCATACCAGTGCATTATTGTGTTTTTATACCTTAGATACCATCTACATAATGGATTACATTATGCCCCGCACTGGCATGAAGACGCAAAAAACAGTTTTCGATTAACTTATTCTTTATTAACAAAATATAAATTTACGTTTATTTATTCTTTGGTTGTATTTACATAGAACTGGCAATTCTTGAAGGTTCTGCTGATAGCTGAATTTCCTGCAGCAACGGTTGACTCATGATTCATTGTCTGAGTCTCTAGTTTCTGTAAGGAAATGCGAGATCCAGATGGTACGCCTCCCAACGTCGTTGAGAGCCCATTTTTTGAGGATATGCTATCCTCTAAATATCATTCAGCAACTGTGGTACTCTTCCATCCACCATGGCGCTTCAGCGTAGTCATACTTGCTCTAGCTTCTGCTAAAAGAGTTGCCGCCGTTCGACGTAAACAATGACCACTGTACTTTTCGGGGGTTTTCAAACACGGGGAATTTTTCCAAATGTGTTTTTTCCAACAGGTTGTACAGTACAGCGGCTTTGTCTGTAGCTTAAAAATAGTCTTTTTCTGAGCAGCCATGTGGCCGCAAAGACATATAATCTCTTATAATTTATAAACTATTCATTTCGTCTTAATCAATAATGGTGAAAACTCGTTTTTTGTCAGTTTATGGTTTCTGGCACCGTTACAACAAAGGCTGATTTTCTATCTTCTACATGTGTGACTAACATACTTACAAGTTCTTGCCGCCGACATCCACCTAATACACCAAATAATAATGCGACCTTGTTCATTAAAAACGTTTCATTTGGTGCCTTAATTTTAGGACATTTTCTCTAGATAACACACTGGATTTTTTTGGTTGGTACCCTTTTGACCTTTGCTTTAAATACTCTCATAACTTGTGAAAATTACATGTATTAATATTGGAGAGCTCGGGGAAAATTTTTCAAATAGATCATAAAGCCGCAAACACACTATTATCACGTCACGTGAATTCACGTGTTATGATATTGTCAAAATAGCACATGCTGTCACGGCTTGGAAACAGACTACATACACTGCAGATCATTTTTATTACATATTTTGTTTTTGTCAAGATTACAAGTGAATCTTGTAGCCTTCTAGCGTTAAACTCTGACACAGTCTTATCACGCGTGCTAAATATGTAAATTTGCAGAAATAAAATTGTGCTGCCGTGAGCTGCATGAGGTGACTATAGTGTACTTCTAAACCTATTTATAAGCACGCATAAACCGCCATGCAGATATTTCGGGTATGCCGTGACATTGCGTGATAGCATGTGATCTGTGATGTGACAGCACAGTTTCTTTAATGTTTTCTACAGCATTTTCTGACATCCACTTCAAAAATTAGTCATATTCTTTGTCGTATGAGTCTCTGGATTTTCTCGTAACAGATTTTGCGTTGCCTTTGCAGCCTTTTTTTCAATTTCGTCGGGAATTTCAAAACCTTGTTCCACTTTTGATCTTTGACTTTGACACATTAAACATTTGAATACTTATCTCCCTAGCAACAAAAACACAGGCTATAATAATGTCAACGTAATGTCGCAGGTGAAAATAAAAAATTGGTAAATCAAATTAAATGTTAAAAAAATATTTATTATATAAAACGAACTGGTATGACATAAAAGTTTGTATGCACCACGGGTACTCATAGATATATACCCTCGGGCGACTTACGAACCCTCTGGCCAGAGGCCCTCGGATGTGTAAGACTGTCGCCCTCAGGGCATAATCATCTACTTAGTACCCTTGATACATAAATAACTATTATGGGTTCCAACTGTATTATATCTTATTTAATTTACTTGAAAAGTTCCGGATAACAAAAATTAAACGAGCAACTAGTGATCGGCCAATTCGGTTTTTTTGCACATAACTACCGAATTTTACTTTCTGATACCGATATAATAAGCATTTTAATTTTTTAAAATTAATTTCTGGGGTTTATTCGGGTTTCAAGAAACTAACCAGCCGAAGAGACTATTAGAAGGGATTAAGTAAACATATAATATTGAGAAATATACATATTAAGTAACTTTAAACCTTATTTCGCAAGTAGAAAGACTGGTGTGTTATTTCGGCTCTTGTATACAGACATTCTGCCCTACTTTGTGAGCAGTTCGGACATAAATCTGCGACAATTGCTTGAATGTCTTTTTTATCTATTTAACGGATGTATTTTCCCACATATGCCTTTTTCTTAAAGATAACCTAAATACGGGGTGATTGATGGTGAATAGCCTATTAGACGTTTATGAAGAACTACTCAACCGATCACCGAAAATTTTATAGCTTATACAGGGTGTCCGCTAATTAATGGTACATGGAAAACCCACAGACTCCTTACGTAAAAATATTAGGATTTAATTATACTTACCTATATCCGAAAGTTGATATTAACTGAGATACAGGGTGTTAAAGTTAAAACTTCATTTTTGTTTTTCTCCAATAACTTTGCGAGAAACTAACGTTTTTTTTACACAATTTGGCAATTATGGTTTTTTCTTGACGAGAAATTGATTTTTTTGTGAAATTTTAATGTACAATGTAGGGGCTGTCTCTCATTCATACGGTAATAACTTTTTTGTGCCTCAGTGTATTTAAGTTTTTAATAAAAATAATACTGGTCTCATATTTATTACGTAAAAAAGGTATACTAAGTTGAGGTTGCCCAGAGTTACCGTTTCGGAGATATTTCCAATTAAATTGTTTAGTGCAAGACAAGCAAATAATATTTCGTTACTTCTTACCAATTAACTTTTACATGATAATTAATGTTCTAGTAATGGAAATTGAGTTTAATAAATACAACAATTGGATTGTTCTTTTACTTACTTAATTTCGATTCTAGAAAATATCGTGTCGAAGGAAAACAATAGCAATGAAAATACAAACTTATGATAAACTCAAAAATGAAACATTTTCTGACAAAGCTATCTTACAATAATCAACAAACAAATAACAACATGGAGGTCTCATAGCAACTGCATCTCTAAATTTCATTTGTTTTCTCATAGATTACTTTAAGAAAAAAATGTTTGCAAATTAATAATAATTGGACAGGGTGCACAAAACAATTTAAATGCAAATATCTCCGAAACGGTAACTCTGGGCGATCTGAACTTAGTATACCTTTTTTACGTAATAAATATGAGAAAAGTATTATTTTCATTAAAAACTTAAATACACTAAAGCCCAAAAAAGTTATGACCTAATAAATGTGCGAATAATGCCGTAGACATTGTACATTAAAATTTCACAAAAAAATCTATTTCTCGTCCTAAAAAAACCATAATTGCCAAATTTTGTAAAAAAAAAACGTTAGTTTCTCGCAAAGTTATAAGAGAAAAACAAAAATGAAGGTTTAACTTTAACACCCAGTATCTCAGTTAATATCAACTTTCGGATATAGGTAAGTATAATTAAATTCTAATATTTTTACGTAAGGAGTATGTGGTTTTGCCATGTACCATTAATTAGCGGACACCCTGTACAACGGAGCATGCTCTGTCTGTAAAACATATTTTCAAGCGTCCAGTGTTACCGTTTCCACTAGACAGTATTATCAACTTTGATAATTTAAATGAAACGCTCTGAGTCTCTATTAATTTCATAATAGCTTTCCTTAATATTTTCCAATACCTACTATTATCGTTCTAAAGATAATAATAATAAAAAATATTTTTTTATTTTTTGGAAAACATATCCTTCAAAAAGGACTGATAGTTTTGAACTCTACAAACTAGCGCACAGAAATTTGGTTGAGAGTAAGGTAATACCCAGGTATACAGGGTGTTTCAAAATACAAATATTTTCATTGGTTGTAAAAATGATAAAAAGTATGTTTTTTTTTTAAACGAAATAGTCAGTATTTTATCTCTAGTCCTAAAGGCCCTTGAAATTGTCTTTTCAATGTATAATCTTGCTATACCTATCTCGAACAGTTTCTGACTTATGAGCATTTATTTAGCAAAATTAATTATTACAGAATTCATATTTTTTTTCTTATTTTTTTTACGAACTTTTAATAATTTTGTAAGAAGTAAGAAGAAATTATTTGTGTGTCGCCTTATATGCTACAAGTTAGGTTTGGTTGAGTAACTTTAATCTTTTTGATTTATGATTGTTTGGATTCAGTAATACTTAAGTTTGCTAAATATAAACTGTTCGAGATAGCACCATTAGATATAGAAATATATACAAATTCAAGAGCTTCTAGGACCACAGATAAAATACAGGGTGTTTCATTTAAAAAACATACTTTTTATCTTTTTTCCAAAGAATCGAAATATTTGTAATTTGTAACACCCGGTGCTACTATAACTAATATTTGAAAACAGAGTGAAAGACCTCTGTATTACCTGACTCCCAACCAAATTTCAATGCACTAATTCGTCAAATCAGAAAATAACAGCCTTTTTAAAGGAAGATAGAGCCTGTCCACTTATATAAGCTACCAAATTTTCTTCATAAACTTATAATAGGCCATCCACTATTAGTCACCCTGTATGTATTTATCAACATAAAAATAACGGGAATAATTTTTTAGGTCTTTACAAGTAAACATTTTGAAAAACAATGTTAAAACATTCATATGTCGCTTAGAAGAAGCTCTGAGCATCAAATTCTGTAACCTGGAAGATTTTACATTTGATTCGGAAAATCTGAAAGAAATAAATGACGAGAAATTGGTCAGGTCTGTCTCAGAATTATTAAAAAAATACACCGACCTAAAGGACAGTATGGATCAAGATACCACTAAAGATGCCTCTTTATCTAACATTGGAGATGTTCACATGCTGCTAGGTTTTGTCGAAGTTTATCTAAACTCTCTTCTGCCGCAAGTGGACCCTTTAGCTAAAAAAGCAATGAAGATAAATCATATTAACTCAGTTATTACCATGTTTCAACAAATGAAAAAGAGCTTTGAATTGCAAAACTCTTTGTATAGCAATGTTGAGGAATGTCCGCATCCATACTACAAAGCTATTAAAAATACCATCTCTGCCCTGCAGGATAAAGTTAAAACGTACGGAAAAAGTTCCAGTGTGGGTCTAAATACATATTCATACAGTTTCGTTGTCCAGGTAAGTGTAACCGATTATTTGACTGCTTTTCAACTGGAACACCGTGTATTTTAATATACTATTACGTGTAAAATAACCTATAATTGCGCAGTAAATATACAACGTGTCCAAGATAAGGAGGGCCAGTACAGGGATCTCGGAAACCGTAAGAGATACGAAGTCGGTTAAATGGAGGTAAAGTTGCGCATTTACGTGCCTAATAATATGCCGCCTAGAAAGTTTTAAAATTCCGAGTAGTTCCTGAGATATCCGTTTTATTGTTTTCCTGGGGTTTTTTGAGATCGAATTCTAAAGTAAATTGCCACTTTTTCCGCTCTATCTAACAGCGTTAACTTTCTTTTTTTTTAAATACGGTCCTGTTTTCCTGATATTGGAATTTTAGAGCTGTTTTCTCCCGAATGCAACGATGCATGACACATTCTG
Organism: Barypeithes pellucidus; assembly: GCA_963991005.1. Lineage (NCBI taxonomy): Eukaryota > Metazoa > Arthropoda > Insecta > Coleoptera > Curculionidae > Barypeithes > Barypeithes pellucidus. The sequence continues at coordinate 64,324,929 of OZ022557.1, forward strand.
GTTTAATGGCGTTTCGAGGGTTTTTTGAACAACATCAGGAAATTTTGGGATACGGTCTTGTATTTCTCCTAATTTTATAAATAATATCTCATAAGTAAGCTCTAAATTTTTTACTTATGTTGGACTAGTTCAATAAATAACAAATAATTTAATAATAAACCACAAATAAGTGAACAAAAATCATTCCAAAACAGTAACAAAACGAACAACGAAAAAAGTAAGGAACTACATAATCAGGTGTTCAAAATGATTTCCGTTATTCTCTAAGCACAAATAACATCTAACTGCCACATAACATTTTTTTGAGATAAAATAAAACATGCGATAGAATATCAAACTTTTCAGCATTTGTAAATTTATGTTCCATATTTTCTGGAAAATAGAAAACCTATTAAAATGCTCTCAAACGATCAAAATGGGAATGTCAAGTGAAACAAATCACGCGTCACCATCTTAATTTTTTATTTCAAGGGCTTACTTTTCTTTTAAATCCCGATTCAACAGAAGTTTGAAATAATGTTTCTGTATTTTGTTCACTTATTTGTGGTTTATTATTAAATTATTTGTTATTTATTGAACTAGTCCAACATAAGTAAAAATTTTGTGCTTACTTATGAGATATTATTTATAAAATTAGGAGAAATACAGGACCGTATCCCAAAATTTCCTGATGTTGTCAAAATACCCTCGAAACGTCATTAAACCACAATGTGTCATACATCGTTGAATTCGGAAGAAAAAAAGCTATCAAATTCCAATATCAGAAAAACAGGACCGTATTTAAAAAAATAAAGTTGATAATGGCCCTTCGAAGACGACTGGTAGGATTACAAAACAATTAACGCTGTTAGATAGAGCGGAAAAAGTGGCAATGCAAAAGTGCAATTTACTTTAGAATTCGATCTCAAAAAAATCCAGGAAAACAATAAAACGATTTTTCAGAATTTCGGGTTTTTTCGGATATCTCCGGAACTACTCGGAATTTTAAAACTTTCTAAACGACATATTATTATGCACGTAAATGTGCAACTTTACCTCCATTTAACCGACTTCGTATCTCTTACGGTTTCCGGGATCCCTGTACCGGCCCAACTTATCTTGGACACGTTGTATGTTCCTATCTTAAATAATTTTTAAATTACTAAAAAATTTACTTGACACTGAATGAGTATTTATTATATTATACCAGAAAGGTATAGTTTTTAAAATACCCTGCATAAAAAAATATTTAATTGCATTAGTTACACAGTAAGGTCAAATTACCTGTGACTTATTTTTTTATAAAACATCCCTAATTAATGTCGAAGGTCGGTATAGGAAATTATTAACAAATGTTACTAAGATTTTAATGCTTTAATATACTGTCAAACTTATGTTAAGGATGACTTATGTGATTCTGTGCCTTAAGGTTACTTTGAAATATCGGGCTTTAGTCCTGGCTACTGCACTGTGAATACCTATAGTATTTTAACTTTCTTATGGTGATATTCAAATGCTTTGTTAAAACTCTACCGTGTTACATGTACGTATATAATTGTTATTCTTATTTTTTTTAGCAAATAAAACATGCATTCAACAGCGCTCTAAATACCACGATTCTACTCGATATCAGCGATTGCACAGACAGGTTAATTAATCTAATCTCCGCTAGTTCCACAAACGTCAATACCGATATGGCGAAAATCAAATCATATATCGAAAGATTCGAATCGAATGTGCCAAGCTTCGAAAAAATTTCGCACGACTGGAAACTTTATCGCAGCTCATATCCAGATATTGTTGAACCGCTGCTGGCAAATATTTCGCAGTTCTTGTACGGCTTAAAGTTGAAACTGTTCTGGATCAAAAGGGAATTTCTGAAATGGCAGCATAGAACTCAATTTAATGTGGACTTGGAGTCGGCATTAATAAATTTAGCAGCGCTGCCAACGTTAAATGAGAACGTTGACAGTCTTGATAAACACGTTGACAATTATACGGAGAATAAGATGCGGCGCTTTATGAACTACATTTTAAATGATGAACATAAGGCGAGGGAAAATTTAAGGTACGTACAGGGAGGCCGGTTTATTTTGGATCTATGTCGCATGAAAACATATTTCCTAAAATAGTTGATTGGTCTTTTAATAATACTATAGTTGTGTCCTATTTGTATACAGAGTGTTACGTCTCATTTAAAAAAGAATTATCCACACAATTATTTGTTTATTCTCTATTATATAAGGCTTCTTTAGGTGGCTATGAAATGATCATTTATACAGGGTGTTATGGAAATGACGTATTATATTTAAACCGACAATTCCTGAGATAAAGACAAATTGAAGAGAACTAGCCTTAAATGGCGCTTTCAATTCATTCAGCGGTAAAAGTGACCTGACGTGAAACCAGAAAAACACCTGTGTGGCACTGTGACACATGTAAGCAATCGAGGAATTCTGGCCGGTGTTGTCATATGTACACCTTAAACTCTTTAGACGAGATAAAATAATTTAAACACGTTTCCATTCTGTAATACCTTTTTGTACAATTAATTGAAGAACATTTACGACGGACTATATTTTAAACAACCCGAAAAAACATATAGAATAGTAATAGCTACGTACGTCACTAGGTCAAATGCGATAACCTATTGACGCCTTACATCGGCTGAGCGAAGTAGTTTCATATAGCGCACGCTTGCGTCTGTTAGTTGAAGACCAACCAGCGGCCGGATACGTTGTGTCTCGTCGATCACCAACACACTCTCAGCAATCCGCTATGTTTTTTCGGTTTACACGTGTATCTTGCCCGTCCATAAATAATCTTTGAATATTGTTTTTATTGACGTGTTTCTTCTGGACGTCTAATTTCTCGTAATAAAATCTAATAATCTATAGTATAATCTGTATTATTGTATTTTCAAAAGCTAACTATCGGTTCTGTTTCACTATTACTGTGTGTACATAAAGTGTTTCCAGGAGTGTTCCCATGAAAAAGAAAAAAAGCGGATTGTGTTTGTTCCTGGATTTCCTCGCTCTTTAAGTATAAGGATAAATACAAGTAGGTAGAAAATAATTTATTTTTATAATTTTATATGGAATTTCAGTTTTACATTAAGTTTGGCAACATTGCCGTTGGCTCTGGGTGAAATGTTGTACAGTAGCGCGGACTGACCTGTGAGTAAGAGTGTTTATTACCCCACTTTTAAAACGGTCGATTTAAAAATAAAATATGTAGCGCTTCTCTAGGACACCCAAGGAGTCACCCATTTAAATATAATACGTCATTTCCATAACATCCTGTATGATATGAAATTCTATATAGTTTGCTCGGGTTTGTTCTTCAGCTCAGGTTCCGTTCTAAGATTCTATCAAATTTTTATATTAATCCTTTAATTTTAAATCTAGTGAAATTTTAGTGAGTTCTTGAAGCACAATCTTGTGCTAGTGAATTTTTTGAATTTTTGACCTGGCAACATGGCCTCGATAAGCATGAGCCGCGTGCAGGATTTCCCTTCCTCTGCGCGTAACACATGACTGCGTCGCGTCATGCTGGGTAGTAGTGGAAAAAAAATCAATGTGCTTTAAGATACGACGGGAAATTTTAATGGAGCGTCCACACATAAGGTGTTACCTGACGTTTTACCTAACGTCTTAATAGCGGCGTCCACACATAAGGTTTCACTTTTACGTCTTACCTGACAGTCTAACAGTATCACCAAGTTTGGTGAAATTTTACCAAATCTGGTAATGTTATGAATAATCTGGTGATTGGTGAAAACCTTTTTAAAAACTCCCAATTTCTAGTGTCTGCAGTCTAACTTGAATACCTAAAATGTCAGGTAGAACATCAGGTAAGACGTCAGGTAAAACATCAGGTAAAACGCCAGGTAACACGTCAGGTAAAATCTTATGTGTGACGCTCCTGTAGGCGTCTGATTGTAACAGATGTTTGCCAAACCTGTATAAGTAGTCAGTGTATGTTGAGCCGTGCGTCATCACTTACACATTAAAATCATACGAATCAATCAAAATTACGCGGAAGAAAAATATCAAAACGAGGACTAATTTCATAAACATTATAATATACCGAGCGTTCCATTATATGTATTCCGAAAAATAATTTATATCGAAAAAGAGATTCAAATGGCGGCGAAAATCTGACGTTCTATTTTTATCATAATCAAGCCTCGGTCGCCATTTATTTCATAATCCACTTTAAAATTATGATTACACCCATTTGACGGACTTTAGTCAGGCTCTGAAATTTATGACATGACTTTACAAAACGAGGTTATATTCAGTTGTCTTAGTAACAAATGTTCATAAAAACTTACCGAAAACACAAAAGTACGATGAAATAGCTCTGAAAGGATTAAATTCAACTCGACTATAAAGACCAATAAAGATTGACATAACAAAATATAATCAAAATAGCAACTATGAGTTAACAAGTGACAAATATTTAATGGCTAGAATATTCAACTACGATTGTGACTTTTGTCTTTGTCTAACATGTTATTGAATTCAACACGTTTTGCGGAACTCCGCAGATGCTCTATTATGTTCTTATTTACTTGTAAGTCTGTGATAAATAAAGACGGAGAGTTTAAGTCACGACGGCTCTTGATCCTGCATCTGTGACGCACGTGTAAATTTATGACGTAAATACTTCATCGACTAATGTATTCGATGGATGAACAGTATTTTGTCGTAACAGATGGACGATTAAGTTTGAAGGCGAGACCTTAAAAAAATTACTTAACAACCTTCTAATTCTAATTCTTGCAATCATGTAAGGTTATTGTATGGTGCAATATTTTCAAGCAATCCTTTTTAGAGGTCAATCACTCAATATTATATAGAAAGCATTGCTTCAATGCTCGCCAATGTTTTTTTTTTACTTTATAAATTATATTTTGCATTGTAGGTTACTGAAGTGTGGAATACAGGAACATTATAATCAGTGTATTGTAAATGCAAAAAATACAGGAGAACTCGATAGAAATTTGTTAGAAAAGTTTAATTCATTAGTGGAAGTATTCATTGATTTATGGAGTATACAGCAGGAGAAACGTGAGCAGGAAAAAAATGATGCTGAAAGTCTTTATAAGACAAGGTTAGTATTTAGTGTATTTTGAATTAGTCGAAACGAGCTACTAGTTTTATTTTATCTACAGGGTATATAATATAATACAGTACTCAGATATTTCTCTGAAGAAATCTAATTTCCAAAATACAGGTTAAAATTTTTCCTTCTTCGTTTCGTCTTTTGAATTATCTTAAAATACTGCTTATCAGAGGCAATTAATGTGAACAAAAAGTCAGCAAATCATGCAATTTTTGACACATTGACCACAACTTAATAAAGAATATTTAAGGAATCTTTGAACTAGTGACGAAAACAATCGTTGCATTTCTTATACTAGTAAATGGGGCAGTCTATCATAGATGGCCATACAAGTCGTTTTCGTACGTGCGTTAAAGTGTCAAACCCGGAAATTGAGGATCATCGCCGGATTTCTGACAGATTATTATAATTTACAAAAAAAAAGGTAATTATTATACAAAGCAATATGGGATCCAGAAAAAATGCCGGATAACTCCCGGCCATGCCTGGCTACCTGGCAACACTATCGTCACCGGTAATTTTAATCACATATCCCGCAAAGGCCGTCGACGATTCGTGAGAAACTACCTTGCAGTGGGCTCGCTATTTTAGCCGTCATTGCTCATTTTTCAAGAAAAGCTCCGCCAATTTAAAGCTTGTAAACTTTATACCAGTGTTCAGAAACAAGCTTCTGATTTTGAATAATATTACACATTGGCCTTATACTATGTTGTTATTTAAAGAGATTGACAACCACAACTAAAAATTTAATAATTTTTTTGACAAAGGAAAACCTCTTTCCATTATTTTCTGCTCTTTTCGTTTTACTTTAGTATTTAGTTAGCAGAAAAACAAGTTCTTCTTGGTGTTTCTTTTACTTGACTGTTTTTGTAAAACAATAGAATAAACTAGCTTATTTTTGAAGTTTTGCTTCGTTTTTTTGCTTTAAAATCAGCACAAGCTACTTTAATATAGTTTTTAAACGAACCTGATGTTTATAGCATATAGCGTAATTTTATTTCAACACGGTTTTTAGGGTGCTGCAAAAATGACGGCGAAGTTACTTTACGGTAGATTTTTTTTTAGTAAATAAAAAGAGGGAACGGAACTGCGGAAGCAAAATGTCAAATTTCTCCACGCCGTCAAAAATGTAATTTCATGTACAGGGTGTCCCATTTTCGATACTTTTATAGGGTATCTCCGTAATTGTTAGTGCTATCAAAAAAGTAATATAGGTGTAATGTGCTCTTTTTGGGTCAAATTTAAATGGTAAAATCAAAATTGGAAAATTTTCGCTCGCTTAAGAGATACGGGGGAAAATCAAAAAATTGACAATTTGAAAATTACCTTATATTTTCTTAGTTAAAAGAGATACAGAAAAATGTTTCATACAGAAGTTTCTCTATAATGATTTTTGAATAATCTGCCGTTTTCAGAATAAGTATACGGGTTCAGGTAAAAAAGTTATCGGACCTAACCTCATTTTTTTAAATGAAACACCCTGTATATTTTAATCTAATAATCTATTTTAAATTCTCCTTTCAAATCTATAATATACAATGGATGATATTGGTTTCCTAGGCGATTTATTAAACTTTATTTAAACCACAGTAGACCATGAAACAAAAGCTAATATCCTAGAAACAACTATGTTGACTATTAACATTTAACGTCAATTTCATTTTTACATATTCATTTGCGAAAATGACCTATCAACATTTTGAAAAATTTGATATGATATCAGTTTATATTGAAAGTGGAAAAAACGAAGAAATGGCGCAAAATGTATATTTTGCTCGCTATCCGGAAAGACGGTAACCATTTAAGGACATATTCCGACCATTTTTTACCTTAATTTGTATCTTTTATTTCGTGTCAAAGTAATAAAGTTTAGATAAATCGCCTAGGAAACCAATATCATCCATGGTGTGTTATATATTTGAGTTTAAAATAGTATCTTCTTAGATTAAAATATACAGGGTGTTCCATTTAAAAAATGAGGTTAGGTCCGATAACTTTTTTATCTGACCCCGTATACTTTTTCAGAAAACGGCAAATTATTCAAGAATCAATATAAAGAAACTTCTGTATAAAACATTTTTCTGTATCTGTTTTAACTAAGAAAATATAGGGTAATTTTGAAATTGTCAATTTTTTTATTTTCCCCCGTATCTCTTAAGCGAACCATTTTAAGTTTGACCCAAATAGAGCACATGACACCTCTATTACTTTTTTGATAGCCCTAACAATTACGGAGATATCCTATAAAAGTATTTTCTGGTTATATTGGGGTTATTATAAAAGATAGAATGTTGCGGTTCTCACTTTACGGTCCTACTTTTTAATAAAGCGAAAGATTCCGGTGTCAAATTTGTCATGGCTCTCTTAGTTTTTAAGCTACAGGGTGATTTTAAAAATCCTCGCGTTTTAGATACCCCTCGTATTTCCGTTACGCATTAACTTGTCAAAAACTGACCTTGTTAGAGATTTTTACGTAAAGTGACGTAGCCAGTTTTTTTCCAAAGAGTTTATTTTTTGAGATATTCACTAAAATAAAAAAATTTAAATTCAGGGTGTTATGGAAATGACTTAGAATATTTAAATCAGTGACTCCTTGAGTGTTCTAGAGAAAGTCTACATACTTTTTTTTAATCGAATATCTAAATACTAAGGTAACCCTTTTTGCCTACATGCTGTCGCGCCGCTCCATCTGGTTTCAGTTAGCAACAATATAGAAAGTATTAGAGTAAACTACAGTGATGCCATATCACACCGCGTGTCTCGCGAAAATGACTTATGAACATTTTGAAAAATTTGATATGATATCTATCATCCATGGTGTGTTATAAAAATCATTATAAATAAACTTCTGTATAAAACATTTTTCTGTATATCTTTTAACTAAGAAAATATAGGGTAATTTTGAAATTGTCAATTTTTTTGATTTTCCCCCGTATCTCTTAAGCGAGCGAAAATTTTCAAATTTTGATTTTATCATTTTAAGTTTGACCCAAAAAGAGTACATGACACCTACATTAGTTTTTTGATAGCACTAACAATTACGGAGATACCCTATAAGAGTGTCGAAAATGGGCCACCCATCAGACAGATCAGCCCTGTCAAGGTTCAGAAATGTATCTTTCATTTTTAATTTATAGGACCAAATGTGATGATAAATCCGAGGACGAGCAACTACAAGACGAACTAAAAGATCTCTTCCCGAATTACCACGTCCTCGATTTCTCCGATTTCCAAGAAAAGTCCTTATCAGACACCGCCGCTCAAGTTTCGAAACACGAAAATCCCATAGACGTTATAACGGACGACGACGTACGATTTGTCATTGACCTTAACACGAATCTCTTTAAAAACTTCATTAAGACCGAATGGCTTGCGCCCGAATTTAGCAAAAATGTTTTGCCGGATTTTGTCAGTCCCTTAATGGAAAAGTTCAAACTCGTAAGGCTGGTAATGGACAATCACGCCCATTACTTTAAGTACACCATGGACTTGGAACTCTCGGCAAGTTTGGCTGTTTTATTAGAAGTTTCCCGACGTTATGGAGCTGTTCACGAATTAGGTATGTCGTGTTTGAGTTAAGTTAAAAAGTTAGTGCCTTTGCGCAAGGGAAAAGTTACCCTAAATTATTAAATTAATTAAAAGACAGCATAGGGTTAATGAGGAAAAATATACTTAGTTAATTTATGGGCGGTTGCATAGCCTTGCTTAAATTGAAAACTTAGCTAAGGCGTACTACCTTATACAGGGTGCGCAAGATACGGATGGGGATCGCGTTAATGGTAACAAATACAACTTCGATTAAATGGAGAAAAAGTCTCGCAATCAAAGCACGAACAATATGCCGTACAAAAAGTTTTGGTAAGATTTTTAAGTTTTGAGTTATTTAAGAAAAACTGAAGTTTTGAATTTTTGATCAAAATTTTTTTCAACGTTAGTATTAAAGTTAGAGCAAAACTGACAAAACTTTCTCACAACTTTTAGTGAACTCTAAGAATACATAACAATTTTTTCATACGACGTTTCATTTTTAAGCAATCATCATCAACTTAATTTTTTCTAATACGGCCCTGATTTTATAATATAAAATTTTAAGGCCTTTTGTATTCTAAATTCAATTATGAATGAATATTTTTAAAATACTTTTATAACAATGCACTAGATAATAATCATAAAGCAAGATAATTTAATAACAATAACAAAATAGTAAGTATGAGAAAATAAACAACAAATAGGTACATGGGCAAAGAAACATTAATTAAAGTGAAGCTGACACTAGATTATTAAAAATTAATTTTCCAAAAAGGTGTACGAAATGATCCGTCGTTTTCCAGAGACCTTAGACGACTAGTAGTGAAGTTATTGAAGCTTTTCAAAGCGTAAGGCCTCAAATGCTAATGAATGTTTTCAATTCTGCACTTTTAAGATGCTATTTGTTTTGGAGATGGACGGAATTCATTTCGACCACCTTTTGCAAAATGAATTTCTAATAATCTACTGTTAGTTTTACTTTAATTAGTGTTTTTTGCCGATGTATTTATTGTTTATTATTACTGTTTTGTTATTGTTAGTGTTAATTATCTTATTTTATGATTATTATCTAGTGCATTATTATAAAATAATTTTAAAAATATGCATGTTAGTACCTACTGCATTAAACTATTTTTACAAAATTATGGAAAATATAGGTCGAATCCTGAAAATTTTATGTAGATGTTTAAAAAGACTCGAAACGTAATTAAACGATAATGTGTGGTACACCATTGAATTTAGAATAAAAAAGTCTCAAAATTTGACATTATAAAATCGGGGCCATATTAGAAAAAATTAAGTTGATGATGATTGCTTGAAAATGAAATGCCGTATAAAAAAATTTGTTATGTATTCTTAAAGTTCACTAAAAGTTGCTGTGAAAATGTTTTGTCAGTTTTGCTCTAACTTTAATATTAACGTCGATAAAAAATTCAAAATTTCAGATTTTCTCAAATAACTCAAAACTTTAAAATCTTGTTCATGCATTGATTGTGATACTTTTTCCCTATTTAATCGAAGTTGTATCTATTACAATTAACGAGATCCCCATAGAGGCCCTTTTATCTTGGGCATACTGTAATGTTTGACACATTGTAGAGGTGTTACAGTGGACCTGGACCTGTTCCTTTGGAACAGGTGTCACCTACCTATTCCGCGTACCTGTTGTCTATTCCAGGTCCAGGTCCGTCGGCACTGTTCAGCTGGTTATAAGTATTCGTTGTTCACTTCATCTTTCAAGTTGCTAGGTACAGGTACGGTAGGTACGATATAGCGAATGGAACGGCAACAGGTTTTGCTTAAATCGATATGTTACGGTTACCAGCGGCTAGGTTGACATTTAAATGTGGGGCAGCGTCTGACACTGTGGCAGCTGATATTTTAAACGCTTTTTGAAAAATTAAATGTTAAATAAATCACAAAAAAATTAAAGAGAATGGAATTGGGATATTTTATTTTTTAAATGGATAAAAACCAAATCATTATTCTTAAAAATACATTAACAAAAAATAAAACATACAAATAGCTACTCATTGGAACGGCTACATCAACGAAAATAAATATTTATAAAAAATACTAAAACAACAACTAAAAAAAGATATACACACTACGCTGGTGCGCTTTATCATGGTTTAGGGGAGAGGGGGGTACGTTTGAATAATATTTAGAAAATAATTTTTATTTCAAAAAGTAATTAATTAATTAATTTAATTTAATTTTTTTTAATTATTTATTTCGTCCGATAGCTTGGGCTCTTGAATGACAATAGCGACATTGTTCTTAAAGTACCACCATGTTTCAGAGGTTCTGGAAGTTTAAGAACGATATTGCTAATGTTAACATCGCTCCGCTCGGGCTCATCTGGGTGATTAAATTTAAATGATTCCTCATTTTTTATTATTTTTCTTATTAAATATTTAACTCTATATTCTTGTGGATCTAATTTCTTTTCTATTTGTGCAACACAATATTTAATCGTTTTCTTCACAAACTTGACCAAGATATAATCGTTTTCTACCAACTCTTTTGGATTTCGTTCACCTTCTCCATCAAAATCTGCTTCATCAATTTATTGCCTCATTATCTCAACTCATATCTTGAGAGAAGATATGACTGTCACAATTATGGTATCAGATCAGCAAGAAACTACAACATTCACTATGTAAAATCTGTTGGTCTACAAAAAACTCTTTTTTATGAGGGACTTCGCCGTTTTAATGCGCTTCCCGATGTGATAAGGAGCTCACCTAGTTTGACTGTATTTTGTAGAAAACTTTTTGTGTATTTGCGAGGACAGAGCTTATGTTAGCATTTTGTATTTGTAAACAATGTATGTAAATATGTATTTATTTTGTTCTTTTTACTAGCCAAGTGCTAAATAAAGTATATATAAATAAAGTATATATATATATATCAATAAATTCTTCTGAACCATCAGACTCGTCATGAACGGAATAATCTTCTTCATCATCGGTCTCAGTTTGGGTGTTTAACGTTTTTATTTTATTCGTTTGTTTAGACTGGACAACGGTCTTTTCGTCTTCTTTCCAGTTAAGTGATGGTTTTTTTTTCTTCGCTAAACGACTAAAAGCTTCAGCCTCTATTCTATTTTTTTCGGGTGTTTCTGTCAGAATTCTAGATTTCCTTTTTCTCTGTTGTCGATTTGGGTTCATTTTTCGAGGTGCTGCTTTCGGTAGGGGTCTTACAACTTCTGGAGATAGAACAGAAACAGTACGCAAATGCTCAGTTGGGCTTGAGATGTCGGGTTCTGGAATATTACTGCTAGGATTGGAAGAGACGTTAAAAAAATTGGGTTGAGAGTCCTAATATGTAACGCAAAAAATTAGGTATACTCTTAATAAACCGCAACTGAAGACAAAAATGTATATTTCAACGATGCGCAGAACTCATCTACCTATGTGCTAGAGCTATGGTAAAATCATAAAATATTTAACTGTTGCGAAATATTTAAAATTGTGAAGAGACATCACATGTTGCCGGTTTATACCGACCATTCACGAAAATGGACGGAGACGAACGCGTACCTGTACCTATTGCAGCTCTCTCCATCCCACTCATTGCAGCCGGACGGAATAGCGACAGTGCGGGGTTCTAATTTGAGGCGGACTAGTTTGGACCTGGAACAGGTTTTTGGAACATGTTTCTGTTTGAAACAGGTACAGGTCCAGGCAGATACAAACAAAAGCTGTTCCGTAACACCCCTAACACATTGGTCTGAAACAGTGAAAATAATGCGGGCAAAAAATAAGCTAAATTGTCAGTTTGTCTTATTAAATTTATTAAAAAAATTTTCATTCCTACCTATTTATTAGTAAAATACCGAATTTAAATTACTTATAAATGAAAACTAGGATCACAATGTATATTTTATATTTGTATAAATTCTTTATTGCAAAATTATTATAGAAAATGAAGATTTGGTAGAATTAAAGTCATAACATATATTTGAAACATTTGCTTAAATTGTAAATCTGACACCACAGCGGCAGCTGGCCTTCGAAAGGGACGATACCGATGCCTGTCTAAGGTCTGATTGGTCGGCAGATACCTTAACAGATACCAGAATAATAATATCTGCACGTAAAAATACTCTTACAACTTTAAATTCTTTAAAAACAGTCTGTTGGTATCCGTACCAGATACCAAAATAATATTCGTGACGCTAATACTAGGTTGACACAGCGTAACAGGTAAATTTCAAATCATGTACCTGTTATTAACTGTTCCAGGCTCATACCTATTACCCAATACCTGTGACAGGTATTTTGTAACATCCCTATTATAGATGCTTCCATATTTTCCTTAGATCTTATGGTTCGCATTAAGAAAATTATGAATAATGTAAAATGTAGGAAACATAAATCCTAGTCTGGTTGAGATTTATAGTACAATTTAACGCATATTACTAGGAATAAAGTTTAGACCTGAAAGTTTAGAGAGTTTGATCCTATATTAGTAGTTCACTACGTTGTGCTGCTATTCACGTAATACGTGTGTGTTATGTATAGAAATGAGTTTAGGACCGTTTCTTTAGTCGTACTTTATTTTTAAGGTGAAGCCTCATCGCCAACCAGAATAATTAACAAGAAAACTAAGAACTTCTACAAAAGTTCTGACGTTGAAGAAGTGAAATCGTGTTATCATGTTCTAGAAGAACTAAAACTGAAAGTTAATGAACTTTTACAAGAGTGGCCAGATCAACCCACCTTGAATACCGTAAGTTTTTAATATAAAATACAAGAAACTTTAATTTCTGGCCGTGGCTAGATTATTAGAATCGCATCGGCTGTCCATATGAATTCAAAGCGACATCGCTTATGAAATTCAGTATAATATGTAATTCATATAAATACAGGGTGTAACAGAAAGGTTGGGAGTAAATTTAGCAGTGATTTCCTTGGCAAAAAATTTTTTTTTTCCTATAAATTTTTGCTCTACTGATTTTTGATTCCAAACTACAGGGTATTAAAGACTGTTAAAAGTTTGTAATAAAATTCACTAATTAACTATGTAAATTAAAAACGTGTAATGAAAGCTTAATATCTTAACAAGATAGACAATCACGTTTTATCTGACAACATCGTGGTCAAGTCATACGCGATAATATTTGTGTTTTTGTGTTTTCTACATGTGTACGCAATGGAAAAATTGGTATTTACAAAAGATTTAATAACGGAAAAATAAAAAGAGATACACACAAAAGGGAAAATTTGTTTAAAACAAAAAATCAAATTTGAAAAAATTCGCAAAAAGATTTTTTTCCAGTGGCGTACCATTTTTTTTCTTTTAACCTTATGGTAATATCCGTACACACGCCATAGAGTAATCTACGAAGTCAATTTTTTTTTATGTTATTAGGGCAATATCAAAGTAAACTCCTGCTAAAATTTAATTTCAATATCTGCCAGCGCTAAAAAGTTATTACGCAAAAACGATTATTAAATTTTTTAACACCCACAAAAATAATTAGACAAAAATTTATAGGAAAAGGCATATTATTTTTTGCCAAGGAAATCACTGCTAAATTTACTTCCAACCTTTCTGTTACCTGTATATGTTTTGAACTGCTCAGCTTAGATATGCAGGGTGTTACAAATTCGGCCTTCGCCATTGGGATTTCGGAAACGGTAAGAGATGCTAAGTCGGTTAAATTTGGAAAAAGTTGCGTAGTTATGGGCTGTAAGAAAATCAAAAATAAATACAGTGGGTTTCAAAATATTTAGAGAAATCTAAAATTTTGCGTTTCGGTTTATATTTTTTCCAGGCTTTATTCGAAGAGATGTCCAAAAATAAATTTCACTTTCTCGTTGCTACTTTTTATTCTCCACAAGATGGCATCATGGATCTTTCATGCGAGGTTTCGTCTTTAGGTCACCATCATCAACTTATGCTTTTTAAATACGGGCCTGATTTTTTTTGTTTAAATTATGAAAGAGGACCGAAATCGTTCAGTGATATACCTACAACACTTACTGTTTTTGGAACGTTTTGTTCCTTAAATGGACCATCTTTATTAAAATACCCCTAGTACGTTCCTGTAATTTACTTTTGTTTCCAAAAAACTGAAGATTTTTAAGTTATTATTGCTAATTATGTCTTTAATTTTATTGTTATTACGTATTTCTTTATTTCTACTTAGCGTAAGTACAAGTAATTTATTTTATTAATACAAAGAAAATTTGCCTTTTAAGACTTTCTTAAGACTCTTAAAAGAGGCATTGACTTATATTTTCGAATTATGCGGAACGTACTAGGGTATTTTAATGAAGATGGTCAATTTAAGGAACAAAACGTCGGAAAACCAGTAAGTGTTTTATACCATTGAATGTACTCTTTTATAATTTAAACAAAAAAAATCCAGGCCCGTATTTAAAATAATTAAGATGATGATGGTGACCCAAAGACGAAACGTCGCATGAAAGATCTGATAATGAAATTTATTTTGGACATCTCTTCGAACGAAGTCAGGAACAACTAAAAACCGAGACGCAAAATTTCTGATTTTTCCAAATTTTTGAAAGCCCCTGTATTTATTTTTGATTTTTTAGCTGCATATTAGTTGCCCTATAATTACGCAACTTTGCCCCAATTTAACCGACTTCGTATCTCTTACCGTTTCCGAAATCCCAATGGTGAAGGCCGAATTTGTAACCCTGTATAACGATAAAGTTTTAATTTTTTTTTAAATTACTTCTTTACCGATTCTCATGATAATAAGTCCCAAATTTGTTGTCCTAAAGCTCAGAAGTCCAGGAGATCTTTATGTGGACTTCTACTACTAAAAATGGGTATAATTATATTTTATACTTTTAAAAAACCACAATTAAAAAACACCCTGTATGTTTTCTAGATATTAGCGGTTATTGACAGGATCCTTAACTTTGATATTACAAGTCCTGTCTCAAGATTTCTCACCGGTTTCGACATTCTTTTGGCCAAATGTCACGAGTGGGAGCAAGTGGCGCATCATGGTGTTAGTTTAATTGAAATTACTCCTAACCTCACTACACAAATTATAGCGTGGAGAAAATTGGAACTAAATGGATGGAAGGATTTAATGAATAGTACGTTTGAAGAGTAAGTATCAGGAGGGATCTTAGTACATTGTTTCTAAGTTGCAATAATTTCTACTTGGTACTTAATATATAGCCTGTTCAAAATTAAGTCGACAGGCACTATTCCTAACTAGTGTAGTTTTTATGCCATCAAACAAACAATTGAACGTCAGAATCATGTTATATTAACAAAAATATATTTTTTTAAATGGTATTCCTGGTATAACCGTTTGATAGAGAGTGAAACTCTAATCAAAATGTATCGTTTACTACTTATCGCTAAAATTGATATCCATTTCCTATCGCAGGCGACTATGAACCCTACTGAAGCACGCGGACCAATTTTATGGCCTCCGCGTTCACCAGACACCAGTCTTCTCGATTTTTATTTTTGGGGATTTTAAAAAAATAAGGTTTATGAAAAACAATACAATAATGTTGATGATGTATTTCTGTTATTATTAATTTTAGCGATATGTAGTAAAGGATAAATTTCGTTTAGCATTTCACTCTCTATCAAACAGCTATAGTAGATATAGGGCGTTCCAAAAATACATTTTTGTTAAGAATACGTGATTTTGACGTTCAATTGTTTCTTTGACATCATAATAATCAGCATAAAAAACTGCACTACTTTGCCAATTTAATCGAATTCGTAGCTTTTATAATAAGAAAATTAGCAGTAGTGTCGACTTCATTTTGAACAAGCTCTATTGTCTAGATTCTTTTTTTTACAATAGCACACTTCCACATTTACATTACTGGTTTTTGTAGTCTAAAAAAACCCTTAACCAAATGGTGGCTCTACATGTATAACCTCATGAACCAGTACGTCAAGGAGAAAAAAGTAACAGAAGCGGAACTTATCGACATATTACAAAAATTTATGACCAAATCCACAACTGTAGAGTTCCATGGACGTTTGGAAATAATATTAGAATTTCATTGTCGCGCAGTAACTTTATCGAATACGCCAGAAGCTCAAAGCTTCGTAAACATCCTGTGGAATATCTACAACTATTTTCAACAATTTTCTCTAACCGTCAATAATAAAATTAAGGATTTACGAACGCCCATCGAGAAGAAATTGAAGGATTATGTGAAAATCGTCAAATGGAAAGATATTAGCTATTGGTCTATAATGGATACGGTCGATAAATCGCATAAAACTTTGCATAAGTTTATTCGGGAATACAAGGTAAGTTCTGTCACAGACAACACAAACCATACCATAGAGTTTCGATTTCTTTCAGGGTAAATTTTTGGATACTAGCGGCGTACAGGGTGTCCATTTTTCGGTGGTTTTACGTATTATCTCTGTTATTAGTAAAGATAGAAGGATACGGTTTTCGCAGCCCTGTGCTACTTTTTTGTGAAACAAAAGTTGCCGCAATTAGAATTTTTCTAGGCCTTCTCGTTTTGAATGTTTTTGAGAATTTTACATTTTGGGAGACCGCCCCATTTTTCGGTTACCCTGTAACTTATCAAAAAGAAATAAACGGTTGCATTTGTAGTTTTTTACGTATAATTCCGTGACGTACTCAGATTTTTTAATAGTTTTCAAGAAACAAGCATTCCTTGAATTAATTTTATATATATCGAAAGACGACAGCCGTATAAAATAGTTTTTCCATGGAAAAAATCTAATTTAATTGAACAAGGTTCATTTTCTAAATCTCGGCGGAAAATCTGCCATAAGGAAAATCGCGAGACTGATGAATTAAATATGCTTTTGCATCAATTGAAACAAATACTTTTATAATAATAAGTAATAACTACGTCTGAAAAATTTCATAAAAATGGCATAATGAAGAACAATTTGAGCAATAGTTGAGCATAAACGTTAAATTTTTGTTTTTTATATTTAATCGCACCAGTAATGTTTTTTTTTTAAATATCCCTCATGACCCATTCAAAAAGATTGTATATTTTTTTAATAATCTATATTTCGTTCATACTATTAAGACTAAGTTATGAATTTCTGAGAAGCTTGTTAAAATTAAAAAATATATAGAATGACTCTTTTAGAAAAAGAAAATTTATTTCTTTTCTTGAAAACTATTGAGCGGAGAAAAAATCTTAGTACTTCACTGGATTCTACGTAAAGAACTACAAAGCGAACATTTTATTTATTTTTGAAAAGTTACAGGATAACCGAAATCTGGAGGGCGTCCCAAAATGTAAAATTATTATCAAAAACGGCCTTGAAAAATTCTAATTGTGGCATCTTTTGTTTCACAATCTATCCTTACGAATATCGGATATACCCCGTAAAATCATCGAAAAATGGACACGGTGTAGATATTTTATATTCGTAAGGAAGATAACTTTCCTATTAACTATGTTAACTACACGTTTAATTATTGATAACTAATCAGCTAATAATAATTTGATTATTTTACCAATTGTCACTTTGACGTTTATTAGCAGCTATAGCTGAAATTTTCAAACTTCTTTGTTGTTGGAATACCTACATTCTCATATAATTCGCGTATAAGAAAGAAATTATATTTGTATTTTGACAGCTGTCATTCTGACATTTATTTAGTACATGATTATAATTTTTGCCATCGTTTTTGGATGTTGCATATTATTTTCTTATAATTCAAGTACAAGGAATTGCGAAATTGTATTTGTTTTTGACAGTTATCATTCTGTCATTTATTTACAATAATGCAATTTTTTGCTATCGTTTTTGAATGCTCAATATTGTTTTCCTATAATTCAAGTATAAGGAAATAAGAAAAAATTATATTTAGTTTTTGACGACTGTCATTTTGTTATTTATACAGCAATAATTGTAATTTTTAAAATAATTTTCTGATCTTTGGTAGTATTTTCTTAAACCTTAAATCAATAATTCAAATAAATTTAATTTTTTTACATTCAGTAACCTCAATAACTGCAGTTTACAATATAATTCTTTGGATTTTGATATTGCTGTTACGCAGCATATGTGAAAACATTGTCAACATACCTTTTTTATGTGTGATTTTAGGAAAAAACTATTTTTCATAAAAAGTTTTGCTTGCCTTAAAAACTACTAATCTGCGAAAGCATATAACGTACAGAGTGGTAAAAAAGAAGAAAATGTGCTAAAATGTTAAGAGTACCTAAAGTAACATTAATATACATGGTACAAAAAAAAAATTAGAAAAAGTTGTTAAGAGGCAAATTTAATATCAAAATATAAAATAACAACCATCTAGGCCAGTGTTTCCCAGCCTTCCATAGACCCCCTATTTTTTTTCGCTGATATGGGCCCCTTGCAAGTCGTCACCGACCGCTGGGGGACGTTGGGAATCACTGATCTAGGCAATAAAAAATAGATGAAAATTTCGTACCGGCATTTTTACGCCAATCAGAGACTTATTAACCCATAATATTTCCGGAAATATTCATCCTCCAGGCTACCCTAGCTTGACATTCTTAATAATAATCACACATGTAATGGACTTGCATTGTCATTGAAAATATATTTCTAGGTGCGAGATTTTCTTAGGGAATCCCCCCCGTGCTTGTATTAATAACCGGAAATTTTCTTTCGTTCACGAATGTTTATAACCCCGTCTTCGACTCGGGATAATTAATAATAAATAACACTCGAAAAATAATCCAAGTACTACGGAGATTACAAGTGAAAATATATTTTTTTGTAGATGGCTGTTTTTTAATATTTTGCTTTTTTTCTTTTAAATTTTTTTGTATAATGTAAATTATTGTTAGCAATTTAGTATATTTTCTTAATTTTTGACCACTCTGTACGTTATATTTGTGATTTTTCCCGAGGTAAGGTAAGTAAAACTTTTTATGAACAACATTATTTTTTTCTTTCTAAAATCAGAGATAAAAAAGTTTTCCATAATATCTTGACAATATTTTCACACACGCTGTATAATATATTCAATATAGGGATATTTTCTCGTTCCTAGCTAGAAACGGAAATTTTTAATTTTTAATCAATTAATTTTTTTAACCTGTAAGTCATTGGTGTTTTAATTGAAAAAAAAAAGACTGACCTGGCTCATTTGGTTTAAATATTTTAGGAAGTTCTACTACAGCCTGTTACTCCGTACCTAATTAATCCCGCAACCGACAATCCGTTAGAAAGTATCGGAATCTGGGATCGGCCGCAACGACAAAATCGAAAAGCTTACCATTATACGCTGGATGCCGATTCTTACATCGTGAAAGCCTCGACGAAAGATTTGCCATACTTATCGAAAGCAAGGAAAATTTGTAAGGATACGATTTTGGGAACGGACTATCCAGATTTAGTTAAATCGCTGGATAGTTTTGTCACGGATGTTATCGAAACGAGTTCCCATTTGCGAAATTTGGAGGTGAGTGAATAAACTGCTCTGTAAGCACATGGGAAATAGTATACTAAATACTAAGACTGGTAAGACGCCTATTACACATGATGTCGAAAATTACGTAATTACCAAGAGTGTGAGATATGGTTACCACTCGAGTTGTATACTATACTTTCCTACGACTTCATATTTATTTTTTTGTTAAATTATCGTTACATGGTTATCGGTATACAATCAATTTAATATACTTTTTCATACCCTCCCTGGATTTTCTGGTAATAAATTATTTACTACAAAAGCAGCTTGTAATATAATTTCCGGTGGCGCTCCCTCAATCTCAATATCGTAGTCATTCATACTTTAATAATATGGCCAAAAATAATATTCAAAGTAAAAATGTTGACGTTTAAAATTAACTGTGTTAATAATAGTATTTTTAGATACAAGTTTCATAAGACATTATCTTAGAGCACGCGTTTAATTTAGAAAACGACCCGTGAAGCGGGTAGTTTTCTAAAGTACAAGTGCTCTAATTGTCTTATGAACCGTGTATTTTATAATACTTTTTCTATTTGGGTCTTTAAAGTCTGAAAAACTTTGAAAAATATAGTAGATTTTTTCCATTTGAATTAATATATTCTTTTTGGGTTGGCATAAAAACATAAAATGTTACAAGTATCAAATATGTCATGATAGAAACAATTGAACACAACAAAGCTTCTTCCCATCCGTCATAATTAAAAATAAACATATTATTAAAGCTAATAAAGATGAGTCGGGAAGAAAGTTGTACTCCGCCGGAAATACGAGATATTGCAGAAAATAATCTAGAAAAACTTTAAAAAAGGTTAAAGGTTAGTATTTTAAAGTAAAAAATTTCTGTCGAATCCATAATGCCTAGAAAACTAATTTCAACGAAATCGAAGTAGGCCTAAACCTAAAATTCGAACCCTACTTGTTGCCAACATGAGAAAAATTAAATTTCACTTTCATAAAGTGGCAAGTTATTTAATTTTTTTGCATTTCATAATGTAGCTATTATGAAACCCAAAATAGAAAAAAAAGTTTACCTGCTCGAGTTATCACTTGAGTTATAAATTCAAGCTAAAATCGTCGCTTGTTACTTATTACCTTTCACTCGATACCCGAGCTTCGCTTGACGCCGACGTATATTCGAGCAGTTTTTCGCTCGATAGGAAATAGTCTAGTTATAAATTCAGGCGAAAAATCGAATCATTACCTTTCACTTGATACCCGATCTGTGCCGATTGGCGACGTTCGAGTTTGACGCTCAGAAGGCTGACACGACATACGTCTTTCTTAAAGGCGCATAAACGAGAGGGTGCATATAGATAAGTATGCCAAAAGCTCATCTTCATGCAAATAAGCACCTTATTGAAAATATTTTTGTTTTTATTGTTTTATTTATAATCTGCCGGCAGCACCGGATATTAAAAACGAAAGCCGGATTTGCCGGATACCGCATCAAGTTCCGATGGCATCACTAGTTTCAACCTTTCATTGATGAAAATCCATAATAAAATTGTTAAAGAAAATATCTCTGTTTTTCTACAACGCATTTTAAATTCCAGTTAATAATAAAAGTCGTATTGCCATGAGTTAACTTGTAACTTTGTATATTAATAAGGAAGCCAGATAGGAAAAAGAAATATTGACATTATTTCAAGTTCTCCTATATACAGGGTGTCCCAGAATATGTGGGCAATCTCCCGGGTTCAAATAGAACCCATTTTTTTTTTTTTTTTTTCGTAAGCTATTCAATTAAACGTAATGGTAAAACCACGAAACTCTCATTGTTCAGGTAATTTTTTTTTATGATCAAACACAAGCACTATAGGAAAAATCCTTTAGGGCACTCTGGGAGTGGTGCGTGTGCGCAAAAAGCGATTCACGTTGGTTTTGAATCGTTGGAAGTTATATTCGTTGGGAAAA
Source organism: Barypeithes pellucidus (assembly GCA_963991005.1). Taxonomy (NCBI): domain Eukaryota; kingdom Metazoa; phylum Arthropoda; class Insecta; order Coleoptera; family Curculionidae; genus Barypeithes; species Barypeithes pellucidus. Next base: position 64,346,911 of record OZ022557.1, read on the forward strand.
ACGACCTCGGGAAGGTGTTAAAAATAACAGGAGAAGTACCTATAAATTTTTCTTCCTACGGCCTCGCATACGTCCCTAGAAATCGTTGTTTTTTAAATAATTTTTTAAGTACTAGGTGTAATTTAATAATTTTTTAGTATAATGGTTACTAGATGAGTCTCCTTAAAATTCCCACTTTTAAACACATTTGGCTTATTTAGTTTGCCAGGGACGGACTAAACGTAACACAAAAATGCTTTTTTTTGTACACCTTGTATGATGAAGGAACGACAATAATATTTTTGGATACTCTAAGTCTAAACCTTAAGCTGAAAAAAGGTAGTTTTGACCAATGTCGATAAAATGAACTGTTTTCGAAAAAAATATATTTTTGTTCAATATGATTTATATTCAGTATACGTACATTCCATTACTAAGTTAGTAACTAATAAGACAAAGGAGAAAAACCCCAAATTTCAAGACACTATCATAAACTGACACTGGCATAAATATTCTTATTTAAATCGGTACATGTGAAAAAAACTATAACAGCACTCTATCGACATTGATCAAGGGTACCTTTTCCAGCTTAAGGTTTAGAGTATCCAAAAATATTATTGTCGTTCCTTCATCATACAAGGTGTACAAAAAAAACAGTTTTGTGTTACGTCTAGTCCGTCCCTGGCAAACTAAATAGGCCAAATGTGTTTAAAAGGGCAAATTTTAAGCAGACTCATCTACTAACCTACTAAAAAATGATTAAATTACACCTAGTACTTAATAAATTACAACGATTTCCAGGGACGTCCGTTATGGGCCTGTATCTCCGTGTAGGGGAGGCCGTAGGAAGAAAAATGTATAAGAACTTCTGTTATTTTTAAGTGTTCTATCTGAACCCGGGAGATTGCCCACTTATTATTCTATAATTATGACCACTAGTTTTTTGTGATTATACTGGGTATAATCATGATAATAAAAAAATTCGATTTTCATAATGATCGTGGAAAAGTTATATTATTTTTACTTGTAGGTTGATACAGCATTAACAAAAGAAAAGCAAAAATCCCAAGCTAAGAATATTTTGAATCAGAAACACAGAGCTTTAGCGGATCTCTTTCAAAGTCTATCAAAGATGGGCTTGTCTTACAAGACGGGCATTATAGATGCAAAATTAAAGAAACTTACGGACGAATACACAATAAAACCAATAGACTTATTGGTCAGTCTTAATTATTTAGCGCATAATCGCACGGACGAGAAAATTCTTACCATTTGGGACTCGTGCGAGTCGTACTATTATAGATGTCTTATGCGATTAGATTTTCTGGAGACGGCACTTCTTATCCCCGCTAAAGATCTTGGAATGCAAAATATTGATCGATGTCGGGGATTTGCTGCACATTTGTTGGTAAGCAAGAGAAAATGTTTCTTTATTCTTTAATGCTATTATCCCTAACAATGGAACACACTATTTTGTTGATAATTATATTTTTTACTATTTTTCTATTTACGCTTTACTTGGACACTACAGTGCAAAAAATGTAGAATTGTGTTAGTATGCCTTTGATTTCAAATAGTTAAAAAAAAAAGTAGGGCATTTTTACAGGTAATTATTACAATTAGATTAAAAATGATACCTATATGGTGCTAGACTAGAACATTCTTTTGTATACCATATAGTACGGCAGCCCGTTATAACGCCTTCATCTAGTCAATGATTAATCGTTAGATTAATAAAAAATAAGACAGTTTTACTCGAGCGAAAAAGTTCGGCAACGCTGCGCTTACCCGTCAGAGTGATTTCAGTCCGTAAGCAAGCAGATCGTCTTTTTGTTACTACACCTTGTCCATTCATGGTGAAATCATATTAAAAATATAGACAAAAACGTGAATTCATCGCCAACGGACGTTTTGAGTGTTGCAAAAATTCCATAATTTAAATAAAAAATGTAAAGAATATCAAAAAGTTACAGCGCCCGGGTCAATTTTTTTTTAATTGTTGATAACACTCTAAAAAATAGTAAATCGAGTCGAACGGACATTTTCCGTGTTGCGCAGCTACAGGGAGGGCAGCGGAGTCGGATCTCGTATCTGTACAATTCATGATCACGGTATACGGCGCGTGCATGGGACGGCTTGCTGTGTGGCCTGGTTGTCTATAACAACTCAGCATCAGCTATGTCCCCATATTGCATTATTATTGATACACGTGCTGTGTTAACTGAAAACGGGTTTGCTAAAAAATGCGTGTGTAAAAATGTCAGTTCATATTTTTCCCCCATTTTCCGAGCCACAATACACGATTTCTGCTTGAAAACGGACGAGGCGCGATAACTCGAACAGCGTTAAAAAAATACATACCTAAGATTCAACACTGCGGTTGCGCGTGGATGAAAATATCCGTTCTCATTTTTTTCCGGTCACAAATAACGAAAAATAACATCCGACAAGTAAAACAGACGAGGTGTGATAAGTTCAATACTCCGCTGTAAACAAATTTCGATTTTTCTCAAACCAAAACTATTCACCGCACGGAAAATGTCGGTTACTATTTTCATCTCCTCAAAAACACCACTCTAAGTCAAAAATAAAAAGAACGGACGAGGCGCGGTAACTATTACGACCACTTTGTTTACATATGTAAAGATGATTCTCTATGATTTCGCAACGTTGCCAATGTCCGTTCTTATTAATTTCTCCTTCTCAAGTCCTTAATAAAGTACCAAAAATCTCAAAGAAACTTTAGGTCTATATATATTCTATAAATATTTTTTCTCGAAAGCTGCGAACGGTTTCCGAGATACAGCCGCTTAGTTGGCCACCCAGTACGCAATCAATTGTCGTAGGTCAAGTCTCAAAAGACGTCGGTCAATGTTGGCCGGTGTTGTCATATTTACATTTCAAACACTTTTTTTTTTTTTTTTTATGACCAAACACAAGCACTATAGGAAAAATCCTTTAGACTCTGGGAGTGGTGCGTGTGCGTAAAAAGCGATTCACGTTGGTTTTGAATCGTTGGAGGTTATATTCGTTGGGAAAAACGACCTCGGGAAGATCGTTCCACAATGATGAAGTCCTCCAGATGAAAGAGTTCTTAAATAATGAAGTTCGAGGAGTACTAAGCTTAACCACATATGGATGGGCGGCAGTGGTTCGTCGTGTATTTCTGATATTCGCCGCTCTGGGCGGAATTAAGAGGGCAAGGTCAGCCGAGCACTTTCCATGTAAATATCTGTATCTGTAAACTATATATAATAATATAATTTTAATACTTTTTCATTCTGTAACAGCCGGGGTAATTAATACCTTCTTGAATAATTCTTTTCATAATATTGACGGCGAAAAATGTTTTACAGCACAATGAATTCCACAACATTTATTATTATAAATTATTTCGCAAAAAAAAGCGGTAATGTTACAACTGGTTAAAGCTCTTATACGAGCACGTGGGAATTCAAGAGACAGCCGACGCGACATCCGCCTCTCGCATTATTAAAACATCGTAATGCCGCGTTTCAAATTGAAATGCGCGAAACGTTTGAGCAACCATTTTCATCGAACAAGGCCGAAACACACATTGGGATCTGGCATTACTGTTACCGTACTGACCTACATCTAGTACGGCAGCCCGTTACCTGGATATCAGACTGATCACGACCTAAATTTTTTTGAGTTTTTTGGTGATTAATAAGGACTTAAGGAAATTAACAAGAACAGACATTGGCAACGTTGCGAAATCATTGAGAATCATCTTTACATATGAAAAGAAGTGGTCGTTATAGATATCGCGTCTCGTCCGTTCTTTTTATTTTTTGACTGAGAGTGATTTTTTTGATGAGATGAAAATAGTAACACAATACATTTTCCGTGCGGTGAATAGTTTTGGTCTGAAGAAAATCGAAATTTGTTTACAGCGGAGAATTAAACTTAACACGCCTCGTCTCGCCTCATTTTACTTGTCGGATGTTATTTTTTGTTGTTCGTGACCGGAAAAAAATGAGATCGGACATTTTCATCGACGCGCAACCAAAGTGTTGGATCATAGATATGTCATTTTTTTAACGCTGTTCGAGTTATCGCGCCTCGTCCGTTTTCAAGCAGGAATCGTGTATTGTGGCTCGGAAAATGGTGGAAAAATATGAAGTGACATATTTACACACGTATTTTTTAGCAAAACCGTTTTCAGTCAACACAGCACGTGTATAAATAATAATACTACATGATGACATAGATGCTGAGTTGTTATAGAGTCTATAACAACCAAGCCACACAGCAAGCCGTCCCATGCGCGCGCCGTGTAATGCGAGCATGAAATATACAGATACGAGATCCGACTCCGCTGCCCTCCCTGCAGCTGCGCAACAGGGAAAATATCCGTTCGACTCGATTCACTATTTATTAGAGTATTATCAACAATTTTTAAAAAATCGACTCGAGCGCTGTAACTTTTTTATACCCCTTTTCTTTACATCTTTATTTAAACTATGGAATTTTTTCAACACTCAAAACGTCCGTTGTCGCTGAATTAACGTTATAGCGTATGGCGTTACACATGGCAGCACGTCGGTTAATGTAAGGTGATTTTACCTAGGTATTTAAACATTCGATTAGACACAAAAGTATATAGACTTCCTCTAGGACACCCAAGGAGTCGCCCATTTAAATATAGACATTTTCGTAACACCTTTTTTTGCCTTGTTTTAGCGTTCGCGTTAGCTAATGAGCTTATGTAAATAATTTTAATATATTGTTTTTAGGGTTTTTGTCATAAACAGAAAACGGACTTAATAGAATCATCAAGGACACACTATTACTTACGTAGTTACTTAAGGCATATGCGTGAAACTTGCGAAAATGCTTCCTTCATTTCATCGGCCACCGTGTCAAAAATAAAAGATGTATTAAATTCATTCACTGTCAGTATATGTCAAATAAGACTTATTCTGAATTCTTGTCCCGAGGAGCAGACATTTGACGATCAGTTAATAGACATACCATTACTAGAACCAAAGTCTACTAAACTAAGGTATAAGCATGATGAAAATTGGACGCGAGCAATGGATTATATTGGTAACATTACCTCTTTAGTAGCTAAAATAAACCATGCTTTACAAAAATCAGAAACAACCACTCCTTGTACACAAAATGATCTGGTAACCGTTTCTTTTCTGCCGTTTAACAACAGGGAGCAATTGTTTTATGATTTGCAAAAATTAGTTAAAACAGTTGACAATCTTAAGTTAATATTTGAACCGATCAAAATTGCTGAATGTTTGGATTGGTTAGAAAATCGACTGGAAAAAATAATCGAAGAGAACGGCGAAGAAAGTACCGCAGAAGTAACGCATTCTAGTGCCGATTTTGAATTGTTACTTGACCGGTTCACAAAAGCTATGCTTCTAGTTTTTCAAAACTTATATAAGAAGTATCGTGATGCCAGTGTTGCCAAGCAACACGAAAAAAACGAAGAATCTGAAGACATCGGTATTCAGGAAAGTCATCTGAAAACACTCGTCATGCAAAATTTATCATTAGATATCGCCGCTTTGGAATTGACGAAACTATTTACTATGGCGCAGCAGGTTGTGAAACAACTTATCGGTGGTTCTTCTTATCCTTCTGAAGATGTGAGGAACTCGACGATGCAATGCTTGCCGTTATTTGAGCAAATTTTACAACTCTCGCAGTATTTTATTACCCAACAAGTCGCAGCTTATAGAATTACCTGCAAGCTCACTTCGATTCTGCTCAATATTTTTATTGATCTTGCATCAAAGGTAAGTTGAACATTTATTTAAATTTTAATAACCAGATTACAAATTATTTTTAACTATATAAATGTCATGGGAATGTTTTCAAGCGTTCTCGAGATATCACCTTCTAACACTTTAAAAACTTATCCAATATAATATTTCAATTCATTGTTAAAAGAAACATCAGATAGAATGTAAGTCAGCATTTTATAGAAAAACTGCATTATAACTTCTTGAAGAGGATGAAAAGGTAAACTTACCCATGTGCCGTGTTTGAATACATTTTCGTAAGCCAATCCTAGGCTTTTCAGCTAAACGTAATGGCAAAACCACGAAACTCTCAGAGTTCAGGTAATATAGCAAACACCAGCCAATTAAATTTCGACAATGACAAAACGAAAATTTGTGTCGGTGACAATATTCTCCTTATTCGTTATTTGCAGCTTATGTCAATTTTGGCAATAGCGTCATATAAATTATTTGCTGGTATTTGATGTACTTCTTGCTCTACATTAACGACCTTCTAGTGAAAACGAAAAATCCGATATTTAGTTTTGCTGACGATAGCACACTTATCTCATCTTTCTCTTTGAATACACAAACATCGGCTGCCGACGCACATCTTCGCAGACAGCATGAAGTATCACGTCTCAACAAAGACCTGGAAGAAATTTTGGCTTGGGGTGACAGTAACCAAGTCGAATTTAAGGCAAAAAACCCAGGCAGCAGTTTTCTCTAAAAGGTTAACATTACAGAACCGGATATGGTCATGGACGGACACGCAATCCCACTGGCTTCATCTATTAATTTGCTGGGCGTCAATCTGGGAGGAAATATGTATTGGCATAACCACGTTGTGGCAATCGCCAAGATAGCTTCTCAGAAACTTAATGTACTCTTCCGAACCAGAACGTTGTACACACCTCAACAACTTTTGACACTATACAATGCCCAGATTCGACCATCACTAGAGTACTGCTCTCATGTGTGGAGCTCTGCACCCAAACATACTCTTCGGCTACTGGATTCCATCGAAAGGAGGGCCATTCGTCTGATTGGAGACTACAAGCTGACGAAGAACCTCGACAGCCTAGAATATCGAAGACAGGTTGGGGATTTGACTTTCTTTTACAGATATTTTCATGGAAAGTGCTCGGCTGACCTTGCCCTCTTAATTCCGCCCAGAGCGGCGAATAGCAGAAATACACGACGAACCACTGCCGCCCATCCATATGTGGTTAAGCTTAGTACTCCTCGAACTTAATTATTTAAGAATTCTTTCATCTGGAGAACTTCATCCTTATGGAACGACCTTCCCGAGGTCGTTTTTCCAAACGAATATAACCTCCAACGATTCAAAACCAACGTGAATCGCTTTTTGCGCAACCGCACCACTCCCAGAGTGCCCTAAAGGATTTTTCCTATAGTGCTTGTGTTTTATCATAAAAAAAAATTACCTGAACAATGAGAGTTTCGTGGTTTTACCATTACGTTTAATTGAATAGCTTACGATTGGCTCACCAAAATTATTCAAACTCGGTACATCGGTTTACCATGTCGACCTCTTCAAGAAGTTATAATGAAGTTTTTCTATAAAATGTACAGGGGAGCCAATATTTGTGACAGTGACAATATTTTCATTATTCGTTATGGTCAGTCAATTTTTGGCAATATAAATTATTTGCTGATGTTTGCTTTATTGGTTTTACCATCACGTTTAAGTGAATAGTTTAGGATTGTCTCATATATTCAAACTCGGCACATAGGCTTACCATAAAATGTACAGGGGAACCAATATTCAGCTACCTCAAAAATTACATGGGATTTCCGATGCATGACCCGATATAACAATTTATAATACCGGAGTACGAAGTAAATTTGTCGTTTTGATATTAAATTAAAGGAAACGCGAAAACAGACTTTGTACAAAAAATTTAAAATTTTTCAACAATTTTAAGTTGTTCATATTTTAAAAGTTAACTTTAAAAGTTGACTTTAGCCGTGAGTCACGAACGTGAGCCATGTTTTCGTGAATCACGCACCATGTCAACTTCTAGAATCGTGAAATACGAACCAAAATATTCGTCAAATTAATGATGTCGACACTTTACTGAATTATACCATAATGAGCCGATTTTGTGGGATCCTACAAAAGGAGACTACAAAAAAAGAGAATATCGTGCAGTTGCAGCAAGAAGAATTGAGTCTGCCCATTTTAAGTTCAAAAATTTGCATAGCTCCTCGCCTAAGAATTTAAAAAAACTCCTTTCTCTTTTTCTTTGCTGAAAATGTATTTTGAAATGATACAAGCTATCACTCAACACATAACTGGGCATTCTTCTACTACCAATGTATTTTTGCGACCAAGCAAATACTGAGTTTGCCGTGTATACCTTCTTCCACGAAAGTAAAATGACTTTAGTCTTGACATTACTAGATTGGTGTTACCACGAGCGTGTCTTACGGTCACAATTCACGGCCCATGTCAATGCGGCTTTATGTGAAATTGAATTGTATAAACTACATCGTATAGATAAAATAATTTGCCAAAATTTCACCAAGGTACTTTGAAACTTTTCTTTTTTCATTTTAACATTTTAAAATTAAAGATGAAATTAAAATTAAATGCAATGCAAGAAACTGCCAAGTCCTTAGATGGAATTGACCACTGATCAAACCAAGCACACCCAATATGTATACGAGACCTGCATTTTAGGGATTCTGTATTCCACCCGAACTTTCCGATGAAATAGACAAGGAAGGTGTGAGCAAACCATCGGACGGTATGGGTCTTGGAGAAGGACAGGGAGAACGTGACGTATCGGATAAAATAGAGTCTGAGGATCAGCTTGATGATGCCCAACCTGCCGGACAAGAAAAAGACAGCACTGAAGATCCCGACTGTAAAGAGGACGATAAGGGTATTGAAATGAGCGAAGATTTTGACAGTAAACTGCAGGTAAGGGTAATCTTAAGGGTACCGAGAAATGGGAGGAATGTCTTGGAATATTTTATCTCCAAGAGTGAGAAAGGGCAGAAAGATGAAATTATGATAATTTTGTATTGTAATTTTTAAACCATATCACACTATACTATTACTCTTATATAAAATATATATTTTTATGTTCTTTCACTATAAAGGATAAGAAACCTGCGGGCGATGATGATGAGGACGAGCAAAGTGATAATTCCGATGCCGAGGAACAAATGGGGGAAACAGAGAAAGGGGCTGATCAACTTGACCAAGAAATTTGGGGTGATGACAAAGAAGAGGGCAATGAAGGAGAAGAAGGTAAAGTTGATCTTTTCTTTGACTTAATGTAGAAAGAAAAATAATATTTCGGAAAATTTAACAACCTCAATATAAGAACCTCATATGAAATAGTAACAAGATTTATTTAGCGGAATACATTTTAATTATATCTATAATTTATTTATTATTATTTATAATTTATTTTATGTCATACCAGTACATTATTGTGTTTTATACCTTAGATACCATTTACATAATGGATTACTTTATGCCCGTGCGGGCATAAAGTACACATTATGGCCCGCACTGCCATTAAGACGAAAAAAACTGTTTTCGATTAACTTATTCTTTATTAACAAAATCACAAAATATAAATTTACGTTTTATATATTATTTGGTTGTTTTTACATAGAACTGACAATTCTGGAAGGTTCGGCTGATAGCTAAATTTCCTGCAGCAAAGGTTGACTCATGATTCATTGTCTGGGTCTCTAGTTTCCGTAAGGAAATGCGAGATCCAGATGGTACGCCTGCCAACATCCTTGAAACCTCATTTTTTGAGGATATGCTATCCTATAAATATCCTTCAGCAACTGTGGTACTCTTCCATCCACCATGGCGCGTCATCGTAGTCATACTTGTTCCAGCTTCCGCTAAAAGAGTTGCGACGTTCGACATAAACAATGACTTTACTTTTTACGTAATTACTTTTCGGGGTTGTTCAAACCCAAATATTTTGCACTAATACAGGGAATTTTCCGAAATGTATTTTTTCCAACAGGTTGTACAGTACAGCGGCTTTGTCTGTAGGTTTTGCGTTGCCTTTTCAGCCTTTTTTCCATTATTGATTTTTGACTTTGACACATTAAACATTTGAATACTTATCTCCCTAACAACAAAAACGCAGGCTATAATAATGTCAAGGAAATGTCGCAGGTAAAAATAAAAAAAATTGGTAAATCAAATTAAATTTAAAAAAATATTTGTTATTTAAAACCAACTGGTATGACATAAAAGTTTGTGTGCACCACGGGTACTAATAAATATATACCCTCGGGCCAGTACCGTCCGTACTAGCCTTTAGAACTTTTATAGGATATCTCCGTAATTGTTAGTGCTATCAAAAAAGTAATGTAGGTGTCATGTACTCTTTTTGGGTCAAACTTAAAATGGTAAAATCAAAATTTGAAAATTTTCGCTCGCTTAAAAGATACGGGGTGAAAATCAAAAAATTGACAATTTCAAAATTACCCTATATTTTCTTATTTAAAAGAGATACAGAAAAATGTTTTATACAGAAGTTACTTTATATTGATTGTTGGATAATCTGCCGTTTTCAGAATAAGTATACGGGGTCAGGTAAAAAAGGTATCGGACCTAACCTATTTTTTTTTAAATGGAACACCCTGTATATTTTAATCTAAAAAGATACTATTTTGAATTCTCGTTTCAAATATATAACCCGCCATGGATGACATTAGTTTCCTAGGCGATTTATTTAAATTTTATTACTTTGAAACGAAATAAAAGATTCAGATTAGGGTAAAAAATAGCCGAAATCATCGCAAATGTTCGGAATATGACCTTAAATGGTTACCGTCATTCCGGATAGCGAACAAAATATGCATTTTGCGCCATTTCTTCGTTTTTTTCCACTTTCAATATAATCTGATATCATATCAAATTTTTCAAAATGTTGATAGGTCATTTTCGCAAATGAATATGTAAAAATGAAATTGTCGTTAAATGCTAATAGTCAACATAGTTGTTTCTAGGATATTAGCTTTTGTTTCATGGTCTACTGTGGTGTAAAGTAATAAAGTTTAATAAATCGCCTATTAAACCAATATCATCCATGGGGTGTTATATATTTGAAAGAGAATTTAAAATAGTATATTTTTAAATTAAAATATACAGGGTGTTCCATTTAAAAAAATGCGGTTAGGTCCGATAACTTTTTACCTGACCCCGTATACAACAATCAATATAAAGAAACTTCTGTATAAAACATTTTTCTGTATCTCTTAACTAAGAGAATATAGGGTCATTTTGAAATTGTCAATTTTTTGTTTTCCCTCGTATCTTTTAAGCGAGCGAAAATTTTCAAATTTTGATTTTACCATTTTAAGTTTGACCCAAAAAGAGTACATGGCACCTACATTACTTTTTTGATGGCACTAACAGATACGCAGATACCCTATAAAAGTGTCGAAAATGGGACACCCTGTACAGAGTGATAAATAACATCATTTAATGAGTTTTACGGTACTGTTTTAGAACTTTGTCTCCCATGCTATTTACAGGGACTGTAGCTAGTCAATCACGCATCCTCGTATATAATTTTTTTAATTCTAGTTTTTTGTTAGAATAATTAACTATTTATCGATAATTTTCCCTATATATTTTTTCCAGATTCTGAAAAAAAGGAAGAAGAGGGCCAAGGCGGTGAAAAAGAAGGTGACGATCAGCTAGGCGCTAAAGAAGAAAATGCGTCCAAAGACAAATCTAAGAACAAAGATCAGCCTGAAGGTGAAGGCGAAGACTCTGAGAAGAATAAAAAAGAAATTAACGAATTGAATGAACCGGAATATGATGATGAACAAACTGATCCCTATCATGGAAATCAACCTGAACTTCCTGAACCGGAAGCGATGGATTTACCAGATGATCTTCAACTCGATGAAGGTAAATTTTGCACTCCATACAATCAAAAAGTCGCCAATTGTAGCATAATGAAATTTAAAAAAATATCAATAAAGTGAGTTTCTTAACAATGTTAAAACCCGTTCGTTGTCAAACCCGAACATTAATTCAGTGTTCAAAAATGTCTAAGTATTTTAATATTCATTTTTTATTGCTCTATTCATGTACGTTCTTTTAATCTCATGGAGCAACGTTAAATCTAACCCTTTTATTACAACAAGACGTGTTTTTAAATATAGGTGAAGCAAAAGATACAGAACAGTCGGAAGAAAATCCATTTGATATTGACGATATGAAGGAACAACAAATTCCTGAAGACAAACCCGATAACACGGGCGACCAAACTAAGGAAGACGGCCAAAACGATGAAGAGAAAGGGTTCAGTAGCGACGACGAGGATATCATTAAAAAAGATGGCGATGATTTAGAAGATGATTCTGCTGAACAAAACGAGGATAAAACTCCAGAACAGGACAAAGTAGAAGAACCAAAGGAATCTCAGGAAGGAGAGGAGGGAGATGACAAATCTGCTGATAACGAGGAAAGTGCCCTTGATCAAAATCCTACAAATCAAGAACACGTCGAAGCTATGGAGATTGACGACGCTGAAGCTACTGATAAGGTAAACTATTCGTTGAAGGCAGTGGTAAATTGTAAACTAAACGTAAAAATAAAAGTCAGATTAATGTTGATGGCTGTACTGTACACATTCTATTGACAAAATACTTTTAAGCATCAGAATAATAAGAAAAACGTGATGAAATAACTTTTGCACGACTCTATTTTATTTCTTTGACACGTTACCTTAATTTGTAAACAATATTTTTTTATACATTTATTTTAGACACAGGCATCTCAGTCAGAAAATCTAAAATCTGACGTACCTATTGAAGAAACTTGCCAAGAAGACAAACCAGATAAAGACGGGTTGGGTCAATCTCAAATGGAACAAAGTGAGTCCGGACACTCTATACAGAGTAGTGCACCTCAGGAGGCAAAGAGTTCAAATTTACAGCAAGAGAAGGAACATAAACGAAACGAGAGACCGGGAGAATCAGATTCCAAACGAAGTTTAGGTATTGGTTTTATTTCATATTTTATTCCCAAGAAACTGTATCATCGTTCCGAAAAAAAAAACTGGGACAGCAAAATGTAGTTTAATCTCCCAGACTATTGGCTTGTTTTGAAATTGTCAGTTTGATTTAATTTTGTGACTGACGTGTCAAAAGATTTTTTGTTTTTAATGTCCGCGTTAACAACCGAGCAAAAAGCGATCATTTACATGCGGTTGAGAGATGGGCATCAAATGCAAAACATCACAGAGAAATATAAATGAGCAAAATTGCCATTTTAAAACAATAAACATACATATTTTCATTGTTCATATAGTAGGGCAGCCTGTTACCAGGATTTCAGACTGATCACGACCTAATTTTTTTTTTGTTTTTTGGTGATTTAATAAGGACTTCAGAAGGAAATTAACAAGAACAGGCATTGGCAACGTTGCGAAATCATTGAGAACCATCTTTACATATGAAAAAAAGAAGTGGTCGTAATAGTTATCGCGCCTCGTCCGTTCTTTTTATTTTTTGACTGAGAGTGATGTTTTTGATGAGATGAAAATAGTAACTGACATTTTCCGTGCGGTGAATAGTTTTGGTCTGAGAAAAATAGAAATTTTTTTACAGCGGAGAATTAAACTTAACACGCCTCGTCCGTTTTACTTGTCGGATGTTATTTTTCGTTATTCGTGACCGGAAAAAAATGAGAACCGAAGTGTTGGATCTTAGATATGTATTTTTTTAACGCTGTTTAAATTATCGCGCCTCGTCCGTTTTCAAGCAGAAATCGTGTATTGTGACTCGGAAAATGGGGGAAAAATATGAACTGACATTTTTACACACGCATTTTTTATTAAAACCGCTTTCAGTCAAAACAGCACGTGTATCAATGATAATGCAATATGGGGACATAGCTGATGCTAAGTTGTTATAGACAACCAAGCCACACGGCAAACCGTCCCATTCGCGTGCGGTGTACCGCGATCATGAATTATACAGATACGAGATCCAACTCCGCTGCCCTTCCTGCAGCTGCGCAACACGGAAAATGTCGGTTCGACTCGATTTACTATTTTTTAGAGTGTTATCAACAATGTAAAAAAAAAAACCCGGGCGCTGTAATTTTTTTATACCTCATACACTCAAAAGTCCGTTGTCGATGAATTCACGTTTTTTTAATATTTTTAATATGATTTCATCAAGAACGGACAAGGCGTAGTAACAAATAGACGATCTGCTTTCTTACGGACTGAAATCACTCTGACCGGTAAGCGCGCAGCGTTGCCGAACTTTTTCGCTCGAGTAAAACTTTCTTATTTTTTAATAATCTAGCGATTAGTCATTGACTAGATGAAGGCGTAATAACAGGACATTTTGGTAACGATCTGCCGGACCAATAGTCTTTTTAAATTTGGTAGAATTATTGTTTTGGTGTTTAACCAGCAGAGCCCATCGATTTATAAGCGATTTTTAATGGATGCCGTCACGATGCGTAGTTGTAGTTCTGCTCAATGCATTTTAATGTCAGTTTTTTGTTTGGTTATTATCCCTTCGAAATATTTTCATCAAATATTACATTTTTTCTGTACGAAATAAATAATTTTATTTTTAATGCTCCTCTTCACTAGCGGAGATCGAGTATAATCTGTTTTTATAATTATAATTCACTTCTTACGTCAATTTTTATAAATCACAAATCGGTTTTTAAATTCGATGTAAAAAATGGCGACCAATTTTGTTTAGTGCATTCAGCAGATGATTACTAATCGCTTGCAAATCGATGGGTTCAGGAGCTCGTCTACACTGAGAATTTTGTTGTCCGCGATTTTCTTCGGCACGATGATACAGTTGATAAGGAATTAATTATAATTCAAAATAAGTATTAATAAATTAATTCAATATAGGAATATAATGTTAAAATATGTCAAAAAGTATACAAGGTCTCCCACCGGGAACAAATTCGATCTATAGATGGAAATATATACATAGGAAAATATTGGCAATCGGATAGTATGCTAATGTTGATTGGCGCAACTCGGCTAGAATATTTTCATCATGGTGGCACTTCCGGTGATACCGGAAGTCGATGTCAACTTGTTCATTTTAATTGGGTTGGGTTAGATTTCGTATATCATGTCCTATATCTAAGCTAAGCTTGTTTGACATATTTAAGTTTTTATTATTAATTTTTCCGATATGAAATCTTTATTATTTAATTTGGGTTGGATTTCTATTCCGAAAATTTGTTGTTTTCGAAATTTGCGAATTTAATATTTTTATATGGGAATTGTGCTGCGGATTTTAAGTTCAATTGCTCGTAGTTGGTTATTGCGGCGTTGAAAAACAAATGGTAAGTGACAGCTTCATATATTTCTTTAGCATTTGATTATTTCTCAACGTCCCAAGTAGCATTTTTAGACACAAATTGGACACACATTCTTTGCTGAGAAACGTTTCGAAACATTTTCGATTAAAATTATAAAGTTGTATCGAGACATATGTGTTACGAAACTTTTGCGACACATTTTCGAATCCTGTTACTATAAACACTTAACGACGTGCTTGTTTCGAAATATTTTACAAACCATAGTGTCGATACATTAACGACACGCGAAGATAAATATTTTTCGAAAAAATTTTAGTTAAAATTTTTTAAGTTTTGGTAAGACACAAGATTGCATTGAATTTCCCATAAGACATTTTTTATAGCATCGGTGTACGTTTATTAGCGATAAATAAGCAACTTCTTGATATTATTTATATTTAAGCTGTTATTATTGATCCACAGATTGAAGTAAGTGTTTTAGGTAGATTTTTAATCACCATCTGAACAAGTTTGAGGTTATGTTATTGTTTAGCGAGATTTCAATTGTTATTTTTCTGTAAAAAAAGCTTACTGTGCTGTATTTATCAACATAAAGTAGGCTATAGGGTGGGTATACTCTATGTTGATAAATACAGTGCAATAAGCTGTTTTTAACAGATAAATAACAATTTAAAGCTCCCTATGCAAACAATAATAACATAACCTAAACAAGATGTTGATTAAAAATCTTCAAAAAACACTTACGTCAATCGGTTTCTGAAAATAAATCAATAAGAACATCTAATATACAAATAATATCAGGAAATTGCTTATTTATCCCTTATAAACGTGTACCGATGCTTTAAAAAATCTCTTATGGGTTAGTTTGGAAAGGTTTTTGAAACCACACCTTCCGTGACGTCAGACTTAGGCTGTCCATACTAAACCTTTGTTTTCTGTGCATACAAGCCAACATTTTTTTTCTGTGGCATTCACCATTTTTTTAACAAACCTTTTATTTTTCTGTGGATCATGGAAACATTATAGAAGCCAAAGACTAGAAATTGTGTGTTGAGTCCATTTTGGACAGAATAATTTATTGCTCTCTAGCGGCCATTTTGTGAAATGAATTTTAATTTTGTTAAAATGAGTCTTGGCGAAATTATTGTTTCATATTGTATTTCTTTTATTTTACAACAGTGAAGGTATCCTAATTGTTTTGCGCCTGGTTTAACATAGCCCCGCCCCTTTTTACTGTCATTTTTGAATGAAATAAGTAACAGTTTAGAAATATTTTCGAACATTTTCAATAAAAGTTTCGATTGTGCATCGAAGCAGCGAAAGTCACAGCTAGTGCCAACCATTTGGAAACACTTAAATGTCCCATTTAAGATGTATACGTTTCGAAAATATTTCCAATTTTGTTGCCAACAGTTTCCAATTTTGATCGGAAACAGAAACGATAGTTACGATACATGTACCATAATGTGTCTAAAAATATTACTTGGGGTCGTTATAGCCATAGTCCAATTGTCAAAAGTTTCCTATAGTTTTCCATATATAGATCGAATCGATTCCCGATGGGACACCTTGTGTACACATTTGAAAAAATATTATAAGTTTGTTATTTAAGGTGATGTAAATCAAGAAGTTACAAAGAAGCTTAAGACAATGGAGGCTAAAGATACAGAATGGCCCGACAAGGAGAGTTCTCAAGATCAGACAGAAGAGATATTTCAGCATATAAAAGAAGCGACCGAGGAATCAACCACACAGGTATTATTACTCATACCCATCAAGCAATGCTATTAAGGGAGGTGGTAAATTCCAATAGCAACACGAACTAAATTTCACGGTTCTTGTTTGTAATTTGTAAAATTTAATTTATTGCACTGATATCGGATTGCAATAATTAGTTAACTGGTTCTTCGTTAACACATATCTAATGACATATTGAAAAAAAATTGCATTCAAAAGGAAATCGTAACA
The DNA here is from genome assembly GCA_963991005.1 of Barypeithes pellucidus. NCBI lineage: Eukaryota > Metazoa > Arthropoda > Insecta > Coleoptera > Curculionidae > Barypeithes > Barypeithes pellucidus. The sequence continues at coordinate 64,363,954 of OZ022557.1, forward strand.
ATAGTTACCAGCTGGGGAGAGACTCCGGGAGTTATAGTAAAATGAATCCTACTCAATATAATTTGTCAATGTCTTCTGTTTTGTTTGGGTTAGTTGATAACAGACCTGTTTATTTTAGGTTTTAGATGCCGCAACAAAAGAACAAGCCGAAGAACAAAATAAAGAAGTAGTACAAAAAGATGATGAGGACAAAGAAGACCTAGAAGGTGACGGATCGAAAGATCTTCCTGAAGATAAAGATACCTCAATGGATATAGACGTTGCAGATACTGAAAATAAAACATCAATAAAAAATGAAAGTAGCAAGGAAAAGATCAAAAGTAAAAAGCAGCATCCAGAAGGTAAGTTATTTTATTTAAATAAATCGCTTTAAAATTTAGAAAACTGCTCGATTTAATTCAATAAATAATTTTTGTAGGCGATATCATGGAGGAAATTCAAGAAGTTGAAATCGAAGGTGAAATTGTTAAAACCATGACAGTACCACGCGGTGGCGAATCGTATCACCATACACAATACCAGCTCTTACAGGACACCACCTCTGCTACGCTCACACATGAAGAAATACTTACGGTCCGACGTGAAGTCGAAAATCAGCTTTCTTCTTGGAAAACGGTACCTACTTCCGTAGAAGCAGAGTTGGCATGGCAGAAAATATCTTCCGTTACATCTAGTCTTGCGCAAGACCTGTCCGAACAGTTGCGTCTGGTCTTAGAGCCCACTCAGGCGAGCCATCTCAAAGGAGACTTTAGAACTGGAAGAAGAATAAACATGCGCAAAGTTATTCCCTATATAGCTTCACAGTTTAGAAAAGACAAGATTTGGCTTAGAAGAACAAAACCGTCCAAAAGAGAGTATCAGATCGTCTTAGCCATCGACGATTCTTCTAGTATGGCCGATAATCATTCCAAAGAACTGGCCTTCGAAAGTGTGGCTCTAATATCCAAAGCTCTATCTCTCTTAGAGAGCGGTCAGCTGGCTGTAGTCAGTTTTGGTGAAACGACAGAAGTCCACCACAAACTCACCGATCCGTTTACGGACCAGAGCGGTCTACAGTTGCTACAAAACTTCCAATTTGGCCAACAAAAGACTTGCATTGGTAAACTGGTAGATTTTGTCACTGAAATGTTTGATCAGAGCCACGTACATACTTCCATTCCAAATGCCAAATTACTTTTAGTCGTCAGTGATGGACGTGGTGTATTTTCGGAAGGAAAGACATACGTTACTGAAGCCGTGAGACGAGCGAAGTTAGCTAATATTTTTATAGTTTTCGTTATAATAGATAGTCCGGAAAACAAGAATTCTATTTTAGATATAAGAAGTACAATTTTTAAAGATGGAAAGTTTCTGGGAATGCAGAGTTACATGGATGAGTTTCCGTTTTCTTTTTATATTATTTTAAGAGATATCAATTCTTTGCCAGGGGTATTAAGCGATGCCCTGATGCAATGGTTTGAAATGGTTACCTCTCAGCAGTAATATTCTTGCTGTTTATTCTTACTTATTACGTAATAAATGTATAAATAAAACTTATTGTAATATGTATATTTACAATAAACGTGTCTTTGTTGAATTTTGTTTTTCCATTTGCGGAACCGTTATAGAGGGTGTCCCATTAAGGTCGGTGTTAGAGCCATCGTTTAAAAAGTTGTCAATAGAAATAATCTTTTTTATTTACGAACTACAGTAAGACAGGGTCGGCGAGGTACGATATCATGGACATAAACCTTATATTTTTGAGAAAAATATTTCGTTGACTAAATCGACCAAGAGAAATTGATAAAAATTTTCAAGTTTCCAAAATGACCCCTAGGGGGCGTAAAAATTGCTCGTTGATCGTAAAACTTTTTTCGTATCGCCGATAATAAGGGTGGGGAAAGCGTGTAAAAATATATTTTAAAATTGTTTTATCTTCCATACCGTTTATCCAAATTTAATCAACTTAGCTCGTTTTAAAGATAACTTTACTCTTATTAAATATCCGACTGTGGTCGTGATGGCTAGTTCACACTGCATCTTCCAGAGGGTGATGTTTACCCATGATTCTATTGTTTAACATATTCGTAATAAAATTAACTAGCACGATACATTATTTTATTACAGTGCTTAAAGGGCACCAAAATAGCTACATTTTAACGCAAACCGTAATTCGATATTATATTTGTTCTCGAGTAATTTACAAATATCGATTTTATTCAAAGAAATTAATGTTAGGTACCTGCTTATCATAATATCCATGGAAACTAAGTTTGTGATAATCCCGGTAGATGCTAGGCAACTTTGATATTAAATTAATTTGACATTATTTGTGTATTTCATATAATATTTATAAAATAACAAAGTTAGTTTGATTGCCTTTAAAATTTTCAATTTAATTTTGTTTAATACACTATGTTGATTCCGCGTTTGGTTCTTTATGAAACATTTTTTTAAATATTTATAATTAAAACACTTATTGCTTTTTAATGCTTCAAGTTATATTAGACTTATCTCTACATATGTTTCGCCTTGTTAGGGCTTTTTCAAGAGGTATTATTTGTATACTAAAAGGCTAATAAGGCGAAACAAATATGTAGAGATGACTCTAATATAACTTGAAGCAATAAGTATTTTAATTATAAATAATTTTGTTTAGTTTAGTTGTTATAATATTCTTTAAGTAGTTTTTGCTTCTCATGTTGCCTTTGTATCAACTTATTTCTATTTTGGACAAAGTGTGAGAATAGACCAGCACAAATGCAGCAAAAGGCTAAACATTTTAATAAAATACATTTTATTATTATTAGATATTGTTACTAATTAGATAAAAACTATGACAAAACAATCTTTATATTGATGTCTAACGGATATGAAATAAATAAATTGAAAATCTCAAAGGCAGTCAAACTGACTTTGTTATTTTTTTAATTAATAAACTAGGTTTTAAATACACAAATGTCAAAATAACTTAATTTCAAAGTTGCCAGAGCATCTGGCAGGGTTGGCAACATTTTGTCTTCATGGGTATCGTGATAAGTATGAACCTAACATTAATTTTTTTTTGATAAAATTGTTTTTTTAAATAACTCGAGACTGAATAAAAGTGTTGATTTAGGGTTTGCTCTAAAATGTAGCTACTTTTGTGTTCTTTAAGCACAGTAATAAAATAATGTATTGTAGGGTAAAAATAGAGCTTATTCCATTTTTACCTATTTTTACATAAAATAAGGATAAGTTCTATATTATTGTTATAATTAATAAGTAACACGACCAGGGTCACGTCCAATGCTATCATAACTACCGGACGTGATATTGTGATTATAATATACAACAATTATAACAATAATACTTGCCTTACTCCACAGTTTAAGGTTAAGTTCAAGGTTAGGTTAATATATATATATGTAGACAAATAAGATAGATTAGAGACTAGAAGCTTAGAATAATTAGAGGCTTATAGTAGACGTAGAGAATAAAGACATACCGGAAAATGTAGAGCCTTTACACCTACATTTTCCTACCTACCAGTACATCCGTATGTTTTATTTCAACAAGAACCTGAACGTCCACTACAGTATCATGCTATTTAATTTTATTAAGGAAATTTAAAAAAAAACAACAGAATCATGGGTAAACAGCAGAAGTCTAGAAGACCCAGTATGAACTAGCCATCACGGCCAACGTCGGATATTTAATAAGTGTCAAATTAGCTTTAAAACGAGCCTAAGTTGATTAAATTTGAATAAAGGGTATGGAAGATACAGTAACTTGCCCCAAAGAATTTTTCCTATAGTGCTATAGTGATCATAAAAAAAAGAAAAGAAAAAAACTTTCAAAATATTTTTTTTACGCGCTTCCCCCATCCTGATTATCTGCGATACGAAAAAAGCCTCACGAACAAACTTTCCCTAAAATTAATGATCGTTTTATATCCGTTATTAAATGAAAACCTTAACAGTGACAATTCAAAAAAATGTGATTTTTTAGTTATAACAGTAATTTTGGTCATTTTGGAAACGTGAAAATGTTTTCCATCAATTTTTCTTGGTCAATTTAGTCAATAACATTTTTTTCTCAAAGACATAAGGTTTATGGCTTCCATAATATCTTACCTCGCCGGCCTTAGTGGGACACCCTGTACATATTTTACAACTGAAAACAAACTAAACAATTTATGATTTACGGTTAAATTTGTTTCCTAAAGTTTTGTGGTGAGACTTTTAAAAAAAATACGGAACATTTCGTCCTCGCATTTGGGATATTATTCATATTAAGGTTGGCAACACTGCTCTAAGGTCATAAGATCACGTAGTAAATACTAAAAGTCCTAAAAAAAAGGTTTACCTAACAATAAACTATAAATAAAATCGACAAAACTCGCGATGCTAGCAAACGGCTTCGTATAGCGAAGCTACCGATGTGACGTCACACGGCGGTACGAAGAAACCAACTTAAACGTCAATTAACGAAAACTCTTCTCAATGAAACCTTACCACTCTAATCTCCGGCTCATGCTTCGACAGCTGTTCCGCGATGTGACTTCATGCGTTCAAACGAATATTGATATTTTGTAGTATTGCCATCACGTTTAATTGAATAGCTTAAGGCCGTATTAGACTCGGCAATTTTTTCTCTTGCGCCGGCAATTATAATGGCACGTATTCATGCGCAGTAAACCGTTTTCGATCAGCTGGAGCATTGTCAACGGTCAGAACAGCAGTGGGTACTGTCGAAATCCCTAAAATATCCCCAGAATTAGAGATGGGCAAACCTGTTCGTTTTGATTACCAGTGAAAGCAGCTACTGCTATTTACAAATAGGAGGTGCAAAAAGTTGCTGAATTAGCAGTCCATAAGTTTAATAAAGAATGTAAACTGCTAATTTAAGTACCAGTGGGTTTAAATGGCCATTACCTGTTCATACCTGGTTCGGCCAAATAATAAACAGTTAAAAATAACAGAATAATCCATGTCTACCCAATTGCGCCGGCAAGGGCAATTAAAATGGCGCCTGCCCCATTTCTAGTAATGAGAGACAGCTGATCGGGAACGGTGTACTGCGCATGAATCCGTGTCATTTTAATTGTCAGAAGAGAAGAATTTCTGACTGTAGTACGGAGAACGGTGTACTGCGCATGAATCCTTGAATTATAATTGCCATTGCTGGTGCCATAAAAATTCCCGACTGTAATACGGCCTTTTGAATTTGCTCACCAAAATGTAATCAAACTCGACACATGGGTTCACCATGTTGGCCTCTTCAAGCCGTTATAATGCAGTTTCAATTTATCGTGCTACGTACGATACATAACGGTGTAGCACGTGGCGTTAAAGTGTATGGGGGAGCCAATATTCTACCACATCAAAAATTACATGGGATTTCCTCTGTTCAACTCAACGATGCATCACCCGGAATAGTTAAATCATAATAAATTACTTTAATAAAATGTATCTGACAAAACAAATACAAATAATTCAAATTCCATCTTCCCTGGTTCGCGCTCTCAATCGCACACTTTTTTTTTAATAACACCCTTTCAAAGTCACCTTAAGTTACACATTAAAGTTATTTTTAACTCTCATCTAAGGAATATGTCCTTAAGGACGTGTTAATCTTCCACTTAACGCATCAATTCACCGTCAAATTCATTTTAAACATAGTTTTTTAAGGTTTACCAACGTTAAGGCTACCTTGGCTAAAGTTTAACTTGAAGTAACATTCAAATATTGGCACCTTAAGGTGCAGAATGACACAAGTTTGACAATATATTATCTTTTACTTTCATCTTAAGGAATAGATCTCCTCCGAGGACGTGGTAATCTTCCGCTTAACGCGACAATTGACCCTCAAATTAATTTAAAACATAGTTTTTTTTAAAGGTTTACCATAACGTTAAAGCTAAGGTCTAACTTAAGGTAACATTCAAATAACAGACCTAAGGACCCTTAGGGCCGATATTTCAAAGCCACCTTAAGGTACAGAATGACATAAGTCATCCTTAACACAAGTTGACAGTATATTAAAGTTCTCTTGTATTCTTATTTAAAGGAATAGATCTTTAAGGACGTGGTAATCTTCCACTTAACACGTCAATTGACCCTCAAATTAATTTAAAACATAGTTTATTAAGGTTTACCCTAACCTTAAGGTCTTGCTTAAGGTAACATCCAAATATCGGCCCTTAGAAATCAAAAATCCATATCAAAGACTATTAAAATACAGGCGAAAGTAATTTTTGATTGTCGGAATAAAATAAGTTAAATAAAATAATTAGATAGGCGCAGACCAAACTTATAACTTACGCACAGACAGTGCTCACAAGGACATTTATTATCTATCATTTTACCTTATTTTTCAAGTAAATTAGGTCTCGACCTGCCTAATAACGATAGAAATTTAACCTGAATAAAAATGTATGTCACCCTAGTTTCCTGGTAAAAAATAAGGTAACAAAAGGTATTGACAATAACAAATTGATGTCGATGACTTTAAATTATTTTGCTCTATATTTGTACTTTTCCACGGAGCCTCAATTCTGAAAATCGATTTTCCGAGCGTCTCTGCATGACATGCTCAGCGAATAAAATATTTCCGAAATAATCAATACCAACGGTGTTTTCCGTCTATTTAGTAGAATTGGATGAATATTAGTATGGAATTCGGTGCGTTTAGTGCAAGTCCTTCAGTGTGTTTATAAAATTGCGTTAAAGTTGTATATTTCTAAGCGCAGTAAAATACTGCAGTATTATATAGTGCAATAAAATGATAGAACAGCAGTGCATTAGCGATGGAGTTTAAAAGTTTTATTCCCAAGGGGAAGGATGTTACCAGTTTTCCCGCAGCGTACCATGAGGCTGCTTCCAGAAAGACGAGCGCGGAGATCATTAACGAGGCGAGGTTAGCTATTAAAGGTAAGTGCCTTATTTTATGGATTAGGAATATTAATGTTTTGAAATTTTAATGTATAATAAGGTGCTTTATACGGCATGTGCAAGAGCATTGAATTGAAGTGAGGCGTGCGTTTCCAAAACTTTTTAATTCCATCGGAAGTGATTTCGAGAAAATCCAACTTTTCTGATAACTTTGTTGGGAAATCAAATAGATTTGTGTGATTGGTGTGTTATTTTTAGGTCATCAATTAAAACTGGCTGACGGTCATGAAAAAAATATTAGAGAATATTTTGCTGAGTTATTTGAAAAACAAAGTAGGATTAAACTAGTTTTGGAAAGATATTGCGGATTTAGACAGTTTTGGAAAATTACCTGAATGGTTAGGGAGTTTAAAAAAACTTTAGGATGCAAAAATAGTGTTTATTCAACTTAACTTTTAAAACAAAATTACAAATTGTCATTTAACCAAAAACCAAATCCAGAATGTAAAATATTTTAAATTTGTAAGTCCTCATCTTCTGTAATATTTAACTCATCTGGAGCAACATTTCCCTCATCTGAAGCAACATTTGCCTCAGAATTGTTATCATCATCTGAAATAGTATTAAGAACACGTGCGTAAAATGACAAATCATCTTCTGCGACATTTCTCCAATCAGGACCATAATGTTTTTTTAAAAGTGCATCGACATCGGAAAGCTTTTCTTTTTTGACTGGCACTTTATTCTCAAGGGGCTCTATAACAATGATTTCCAAAGTCTTTCCCTTCCTAACGACTGATTTAAACACTCCAAGATCATTTCGATAGTTCATTTCACCTTTGACAAGTTCCTTTTTCTGCCCGTTCCAGGCGCCGATAAGGTAGGAACTCTTTCCATGGTTAAAAATATCTTAATTTTATTTTTTAAACCACAAAATACTCAAAACAACTGACAACAAGACTGCTTCACGTTTAAACAACTTCTAACGTAATTCATACGCATACGTCAACAGTAACCAGGCCTAATGCACATGAACGGGATCTAACAAGTTTTGAAACCGTAGCATGCAATGAATAACATAATAATATTGGATCTATGCTGTTTTGAAACAGAACTTACAGCGGTGGATGTACACACTTTTGTAACAGTTTTTACGAAGGATGTAGTGAGTTTTGGAAATGTACTATTTTTCTGATATCGTAGAATTATCGGAAGAAATTAGTTTTGGTACAGTAACATTATATAGGTATGTGTCAAAGTTGTTAAAGGAGGGATTTTCGCCATTTTCTCAATTTTAGTAAAAAATGGATCTAGTTAGTTATGGAAATGCACGCCTCAAGTGCATTCTAATAAAAAAATTATGAATTTGCGGCAAGTCCGAAATAAAGTTTTTAATTGAATGGTTTTATGATCTTATCGATTTCAGTAAATTAAAACTGAATTTTAATATGTCGACGTTTTGGAAAATATGTTTCCTTCCCCAGAGCTAGCTACAGTGTCACGTGTCACCATATTATACGGGGTGTAAATTTTAAATCTTCCCACCGTTAATATCGCGCTTACAGTAAATAATATTATTGTGAAAGGGGGACGTTTTTAAAGAATATTTGCTACCTTCGTGGTTTAAACCCCTGGGAGGGGTAGGTGTTACTAGTGTTCGAGCGAAAAACCGCTTGATTACTCGATTATTGAACAAACCCGACATCGCTCGATTATTAAAAAAAACCGCTCGAGTCATCTATTCAGGCGAAAACCGTCGCTCGTCACTTATTATCTTTCACTCGATACCCGGGCTTCGCTTGACGCCGACGGAAATGTACCGCTGTAGTGTGATTAAGTTAAAAAACTGCTCGTATATTCGAACAGTTTTTCGCTCGATAGGAAATACTCTAGTTATAAATTCAGGCGAGAAACCCAAAAATATCGCCGGTCACTTGATACCCGACCCTACGTTCGAGTTTGACGCTGAGCAGGTAACACGACATACGTCTTTCTTAAAGGCACATAAACGAGAAGGTGCATATAAAAAAGTAGCGGAGTCATCGCGATATGGGTTTTGTCAAGTTTTGTTTTAACTGGCTAGCCAGCTGCGTAGTTTAGGTCTCCGATTGTAAATATTAAAAAATGAAAGGAATAATTTTGAAATTTGTATTTACTATAAACTCGAGAAAACTTCTCAAAAATAACATAATAATAGAAATTGTTAATGAAAAATAGCAAAACGAACAAAATGGTTAACAAAATATAGAGAAAAATTCGTTGGTAAACTTATAGTAAACATTTTTAAATCTAAACAGGAACTTTTTATTATTAAACTCAAGAATAACATACATTATGGAAAATGTTAATGGAAAATATGAAAACGAGCAAAATAGCTAACAAAACAAAGGTATTGACAAATTTTTTGGTAACCAAAAGTAAACATTCTTAAATTTAAACAGCAACTTTTAGGTAACTATAAACATGAATTTAAAAAAATAATCACCTATTTTCTTATTTTGCCAGTCGCGTAACTAAGCCTAATTTTTTGAAGGGCACACAGTAGACACCTGATAATTTAAAGTGGAAGAGTCATTTTAAATATCTACTTATTTTATGCTCGTAGATTGAGAAATATGTGAAGGAGAATAACTCTTGGTAATACTTTTTGTTTTAAAAAAGCACAAGAATAAACCCGAACAATAAATACATATTTGGGTGATTTTTGGCAGTTTCTTTGTTTGGTATCGAGACACGTGGTAAAAATTCATTATTCATAAATAAATAAATTTCTGGAATTTTTTTGGTGGTTACTACAATTTTTTTTGCTAAACCTGTGCCCACCCGTAGTTACGTGCCTGCTAAATAAATACCCTACCTGATCACATGTAAACGGCTAGGCTGCTGGTCGAGCAGTCGGTGACGTCATCGCTTGGTGAATTGGAATTTCAAGCGATTCACTCGAGCGATTCACTCGATTATTAAAATCTCTCGAGTATCAAGTACTCGAATATTAAAATCGTCGGTTTTTTTCCAACACTAGGTGTTACCCTTAAAATCTTAAACGGGAAGACTGATCAAGGTCGTTTAAATCTCTTTCCAATAATACCATAATTTATTGCAGTTGTCAAGAAATTGCGTTCCACAAATGGACGTAACTAGTGTTGTGATCGCTCGAGCGAAAAACCGCTAGAGTACTCGATTATCGTAATAACCGACATCGGTCAATTATTAAAAAAAACTGCTCGAGTTATAAATTCAAACGAAAATCGTCGCTTGTTACTTATTACCTTTCACTAGGGAATTCAATTCCGCAATTGTGGGATTAAACATGCGGGATTCGCGGTATTTGCGGGACTCGATATGGGTGCTGTATGTTAATAAAAAGTTGTTTTATGCAATTAAAAACAGAGTAGAGTAGCAGGAAAATATTTATTGTATATAGGTACAATACAATAGTACGACTAGTTTAACGGTTACATGTTACATTGATTTTGAAAGTATGTTCGGAGGAAAGATAACATGTTTAATATTTCATCTTTTAGATTTGATCTTATTTTATTGCACATGTATCCTGCGACTGAAAACGCACGTTCAGCTTCGACACTTGTTGGCGGAATAGATTTTACACAATTTGTGGCCCTGATTCGAATAGCTGGCGCATATCGGTCGATGTGATAAACTTTCCAAAGGGTATACCATCTTTAGCTACCATTCGAGACACTCTTTCCTCCATCGAAACTTTTTTCTCAGATGAAAAAAATCTGAAATTTTCATTTTCTTAGGCAGCACAGAAGAACCACTAACATCTGAGTGCTTAGCAATAGAACTAAACGAACTACTCGAACTGCTGGTACTAGCTTTAATTTCCTGTGTTATTTTATCAATATCAACACTACCGAACAAACCCGAACAAACCCGCTGATGCTTTGGACTTTCAAATTAATATTATGCTTTGTTTGTAATTGGGTGTGAAGACCTTTGGTGGAACGAGCACAGATTTTGATAATGCTAGGGCATAACTTACATTTACCTGTAAGACCATCTTCAGACTTTAAAAAATAATTCCAAACTAAAATTGAACCTTTATTATCTTTGTAAACTACACTGACACTCATTTTTGTGATTGTGGTTTAAATTCCATGTATTATATTCTACCACTTGATAAATGTCACTAGATACTAGTAGAATAATACCCTTACTTTCTCAAGTACGCAAGAAAACTGTTCTGTTTAACGTATTTTCAATAGCCCAGCATGGCGGGGAATCCCCGACGCGTCGACCAAAAATACCTCAGTTCATTGTTTGCTATCCCGCAAATCCCGCGGATCCGCGGGATCGATAAGCTCAATCCCGCAGGTTTGCGGGATTAAAGTTTGGGTGCGGGATTGGATTCCCTACCTTTCACTCGATACCCGAGCTTCGCTTGACGCCGACCGAAATGTCCCGCTTGGTAGTGTGATCGCTCGAGGCAAAAAACTGCTCGTATATTCGAGCAGTTTTTCGCTCTATAGGATATACTACTCTGGTTATTAATTCAAGCGAAAAATCGAAAATCGTTGCCTTTCACTTGAAACTCGAATTTTGCTCGACGCCGCGCCCTACCCGAAATGTGCCGATTGGCGACGTTCGAGTTTGACGTTCAGAAGGCTGACACGACCTACGTCTTTGTTAATGGCACATAAACGAGAAGGTGCATACAAAAAAGTATACCAAATCCGCCAGGTCTCATGATACGATACTGTAATGTAAATTAACATAACAGATATAACAAGTACCTACCTCTTTAAAAATGCATCATCCACCGTCAACGCCTATTTGCTTATTTTACCAGTCGCGTAATTAAGCCTAAATTTTTGAAGGGGCACACAGTGGGCACCTGACAATTAATTTAAAGACTCAGAATTTGACTAGCCATTTTGAATACCTACTTATCTACAATTGAGAAAGATGTGAAATAAATAACTCTTGGTAAAACTTTTTGTTTAAAAAAAAGGCACAAGAATAAACCCGAATAATAAATATATATTTGGGTGATTTTTTTGCAGTTTTTTTGTTTGGTACCGAGTAAATGGCTAGGCTGTCGGTCGAGAAGTCGGTGACGTCATCGCTTGGTGAATCGGAATTTCAAATGATTAACGCTCGAGCGATTCACTCTATTATTAAAATCGCTCGAGTATCACGTACTCGTTTATTAAAATCATCGGTTTTTCCCAACACTACATACCGAAGTGGAAAGTGTTTATTTTTTGTCGAGAGTCGAGAATCATTCCTCGAGACAAAAATGAAACTTTGTGTGCATACTATTTTATTTACAACCATACCTTTTAAATACAAATGATGTTTTTTGTAACCAATATAACTATGTGAGAAATTAACAAAGTAAGACCCTTGCGTAACCAAAAGCTTCGCCACCATCTACAAATAAAAAAAACACAAGTTGTCAAGTCATTTTGGTTATTCAATGAATGTTACCCTTTATTTGGATGGAAAGGGACATTTGCCCATATGAAAAGTGATCACTTTCCACCCGGATCAATGTCACTTTCCATCTAAATAAATGTCAAAGTTAAAATACGTTTTTTTCCAAACTTTTAAAGTCTGAAATATTAACATCATTACATACATGGTTGTAAATAAAATAATAAATTATGGCATTATTGGAAAGAGATTTACACGACCTTTAAAATAATGTGCCACTTGAATCCATTCCCATTTAAGATTTGAGGATGTCATTGACAGGTTTTATGTGAAAGCGAACGAAAAAATAAGGCGGTAAAAACGCAGAGTGCTAAAAAGACGTAATAATTATTGTTCGAGACGGGAGCAGTGAATCACTAAAAAGACGATAAAATTTGTACGTTATAAATTTACACGTGTGTCACAGATGCAGGTATTTTTGTGTTTTCGGTAAGGTTCTGTGGACATTTGTTACTAATGTATCCTTGTTTTGTAAAGTCATATCATAACATCGAAAAGTCCGTCCAATGGATGTATTCATGATTTGGATTTTCGCAGGCAAAATAAATGCCGATTTGCGGTTGTTCGCCGTCCTTTCAATTTTATTTGTGGTTTATTATTAAATTATTTGATATTTATTCAACTAGTTCAACATAAGTAAAAAATTTAGAACTTACTTATGAGATATTATTTATATAATTACGAGAAATACAGAACCGTATCCCAAAATTTCCTGATGTTGTTCAAAAAACCCTCGAAACGTCATTAAACCACAATGTGTCATACATCGTTGCATTCGGAAGAAAAAAAGCTATCAAATTCCAATATCAGAAAAACAGGAGCGTATTTAAAAAAAGAATGTTGATAATGGCCCTTCGAAGACGAAGACGACTCGTCGGATTACAAAACAATTAACGCTGTTAGATAGAGCGGAAAAAGTGGCAATGCAAAAGTGCAATTTACTTTAGAATTCGATCTCAAAAAACCCAGGAAAACAATAAAACGATTTTTCAGAATTTCAGGTTTTTCCGGATATCTCCGGAACTACTCGGAATTTTAAAACTTTCTAAACGGCATATTATTAGGCACGTAAATGCGCAACTTTACCTCCATTTTACTGGCCCTCCTTATCTTGGACACGTTGTATAATTCCAGGACTAATCTCAAAAAAATATTCACACGAAAGGTTAAAGATCAGTTTATTTGTGTTTACTTAAATACTAATAGAACTACTAATGGAACTCTTCCCTACTATTAACAAAATAAGAAAAAACATAATTTTTATTGATTCGTATGGGGTAAACGCTAATTTAGATAAAGAATTTATCGGTTTACATAATAAAATGTATTTCCTAACTATCTTTGATTGAATTATATATTTTCTACTGACTGACTTATATGTCTGATTTATAGAATGTCAAAATCCAGAGAACAACTTCACTTCTCCAGCTATACGACCACTCCAAACACAAAGGCCATTCACACCTCGAGACAAAGAAAGACTTTTATTCGGAAATAAAAGGACAAAGGCAGACAGACCGCCGAGTTCATTTAGGTAAGTAAGATCATTATCATTTATCATAAAAATTTACATTAGTCTTTAGCCACCGTCGGCGTCGCGTCTCACAATGATTAACGTTGCCAACTTAACTGGACAATATCGACGACTTTAAATCAAAAGATGAAAATATTCCGGCCGAAATTAAATAATAACCTACTTATTTTATATTTTCTGACAATCCCTTAACTATCGTTTTGTAGTCGGAGAAGATAGATTTTTTTTAAACTCTGCTTAGAAAAAATACTACGTAAAGGCCCAAGCTCAGCCCAGCTCAGATTGTAGGGGGCTGTTTTCAGATTTATTAAAAAATGTATAAATAGTTTATTTACTTATGTTTGAAACGCGTGACCTTAGCAACTTGTTGTCTTTCTGCATGACAGTAGTTGTCAGTGTTTGAATTTCGTGAACTGCATAGCAGAAACATGCACAAAATAACAATTCTACAGATGATTGGTTATGGAGATAAAATGGAAGTTGCTCGCTTATTTCATGAAAAATTTCCAAATTCCAAACTCAATGGAGAATTAGTAAAATAGAAAAGCAGTTTCATCAGCTTGGACATTTAAAGCAGATAAAAAAAATTAGCTGCCACTGCAATAAGTGATGATACAAAATTAGATATTATGCTTGAGTTTGAGGAAAACCCACATACTTCTAGTCGAGAAGCAGCCCCAATATTCGATGTTAGCAATTCATCGATTATTCGAACATAACAAGAAAATAAAATATATTCCTATGATACCTATTCATGAGCTCATGGAAACCGATTTTGATAGGAGAATGCATTTTTGTGAACAAATGATGGCAATGTTAGATAACAATGTGATCCAATTAGAACATGTTTTGTTTTCTGATGAGTACACCTTTACACTTAACGGTCACGCTAATCGTCAGACTTTCCGCAATTGGTCTTGGGAAAAGCCTCACTGGATTAGAGAAGAACATATGCAATATCCTGAAAAGGTTAATGTTTGGGCAGGAACTGTTGAAGATCATATCATATATCCCTTTTTCATTAATGGCAATTTAAATGGCAATAATTATTTAGCACTCCTCCAAAATAATGTCTTGCCAACTTTAACAAACTTATATCCTGATCCAGCAAACCCAGAACTGCCAGCGAATATGATATGGTTTCAGCAAGATGGAGCACCGCCCCATTACCAAATCAATGTCCGGCACTACCCCAACCGAGTATTTCCAAATCGGTGGATAGGGAGGCGTGGATCGATGGAATGGCCAGCACGATCCCCTGATCTGACGCCATTAGACTTCTTCTTATGGGGGTTATGTCAAAAATATTGCATACAAAACTAAACCCCTGAAGTTAGCTGTTTTTAATTGTAAATCTACTTTTTTTGGTTTCAAATTGAAAAATTGATTTTACTGGTAACAAACCTTACTTCTAGTTTTGCGCCTAAACGGTGTGGTTTATTTTATCTTTAAAATGATATGTCCTTTTTTCAAACTGTCGAAACAAGAAGATATGCAAATAATTTCAATTTCAGATAACGTGGCATCTGGTGGCACAGTAGAGAAACATTTTTATAACAGAATGATAGAAGTCGTTAGTCCTTGTGCCAAATATATCACAAGTCCACCGTCTTCTTTCATTGGTCGTATTTAATTTTTTATAATTATAAGGTCCAAACGATTTGTATGTTACAAAAAACCAATCAATCTATCCAAATTATTTATGCACAACAATTTTCGGAATCTCCCAATAGCCTTTATATCGATCGGTTTAATCAAATCTTGTAAATATTTTATAAGTAACAAGATAAAAAAAATTGTGTGGAAATGTTGATTCTTTTAACTCGGGTAGTTTTAGGCTTTTATTGACGCTTAATATTCATTAGAATTTTATATTTTCTTTGGCTAGGTTTTCCTTTACAAAGCATACTGTAAATAGATAGCAGTCCAAAAACATAAACAACTATTTAATTAGAATATTATCGACAACCTACTTTTAATAATTGGCAAGGCGAAGGTGACATGGTTGTCAAATATAACAAATTTTGAAATAAAATTGAATTACCTATACTTATTATAATATTAATATAATAAATTATGCTTCTAATTAAATTTAAATTCAGCATGGCAAGAACTTTGTTTTGCTTCTATACAGTGTGTGTATATATAGTCTGGAAACGGCTTAATAACTTTTGACCCACTCATTTTTTTTTTAAATTTGGGTGTAGCTCATAGTATAAAGTAAACTACTTTTTGATGAAAGAATCACAGAAAAAAACTGCCAAAGTGGCTGATGGACGCCATCTTCTTAAAGAAAATTAAATAGCAACAGCAAGAGAGAAAAATAGTAAATATTATTTTTTTTAAACCGCCATTTTGTTTTGGATACGTATAGGGACACAATATTCTGGGATCGTAAAGTACTCGATGCTGTATCGCAAGATCCCACTTCCTATTCAAGTTTTTTTAACAAGATGTCGCCCATCCGCCATTTTGAATTTAAGCTCCATTTGATATCCAAGTGTAGCTTCCTGATTCCTATTACACAATTCCAAGCTGTACTTATTTTTCGAAGACGACAAATAAAGAATAATAAAAAAATAATAACTATGCAATTTTTAAAACGCCTTCATTTCGATTTCATTGCGTTTACAGAAGTAATATTTTGGCGCCGTAAAGTACTCGATAGTGCCTTCAAAATGATGTATCGCAAGCAAGACACATCTTACTATTTAATTTTCTTTACCAAGATGGCGCCAATCCGCCATTTTGACAGTTAGTACTGTCATTCTTCCGTCAAAGAGTAGTTTACTTTCCCCTATAAGCATGCAAAATTTGGGTGATTTTGTAAAAAAAATTAGCGCGTCAAAAGTTATTAAGCCGTTTCCAGACTATACAGGGTGTTATCGAAATGACTTATTATATTTAAACCGGCAAATCCTGACATGAAAAAAAAAATTCATAAATTGCGCTTTGAATTATTATGAGTATGTGAGGAGGCCCTTCCTCTCTCTATTAAACCTAAAAGTCAAAAACACATAATCACTGAGATGTTCTTTTCATATTGCGAAGTTACAAAATGTTTTTTCTGTGTCTGTTTTCTTTTCCAAATTTTGCAGGAAAATTCTTCCCCGATTTGCAAAAATCAGGTTGATTTAACAGTAGCAGTTACCGTAGATACCAATTTATTTTAAAAACTGGAATTTTATTTTCAAAAAAATAAGGTTACATATTTATTAGGAAGCTAAAATAATATGCAACGTTTGTTCTTAGATAGGTACTAAATTAATATAAATCATATTCTAAGAAGTTTTCAGATTATTTTTCTTTTCCACTGTACCAATATTTAAGTTTTTATTATTTTCTATTGCGACAATTTTCTGTTTGCTATTCTTGTCAGTTTTGTGCCCCTCACACGCCTACGCCTAGATCCAGTCCGGTAGCATTATACTAACTACTACTACTACCTTTTTATAAAATTACAATTCCTCTTTATGTCAATTTTATATCGCTATAATTAAAGTGGTTTAATTTCTTAACTTAAGTTTAAGATACTTACAAAATGAAACGGATCTGCCAGTTACTCCGCCAGACGTTGGAGTTTCTGCAGCGACCACCCATGTATCGAACCAACCCCCAAGAGCAAACAGGAATCATAGATCAGGTTCTCTAACAGAGCTGAATGGTAATATTTTTAATATCGGAATTAAAGAGCCTGGTAAAATTAGGCTACCTTCGTTGGATAACAGACCATTGCAAAGAAGAAAAATATTTGGTAATACTACGTCTTTGGATAATCGTAAGTGATCACTAGTATATTTTTTATTTTATTTTAATAGAGGGAGTACATATGTACACCGTTATGCAAAAAAAGTGGGACAGCGTTTCCTTTGTGTTAGTATTCCTTTAATTTCAAATAGTTAAAAAGAAAATAGGACAGTTTTACAGGTAATTATTACAATTAGATTACAAAATGATATGGTGCTAGACTGCAACCATCTTTTGCATACCATATTATAAGAAATTACAATTTTTTATCTGCACATCTTTTTTTGTAAGTAGTAAGTAAGTAAGTAAGTAATTGTTATTTGTACTTTTTCATCAGGAAGCAATTTTGGTGCCATTTTGACAGTTGTGTCTATTTGACAATTTACAATACCACCACGTAACAAGCCCTAACTTACAACGCCAAAGAGCGCTGTCCTACTTTTTTTGCACAGCAGTGTATGTGTACTGTATACCAGGAAAAGAATGAATGAACTAATGGACGTGATTAACACTATAAAGGTCGTAGATAGAAAAAAACTTATTTATTGTAGGTACTATACAGGGTGTTTCCTTATAACATGCTAATATTTAACGAGGTTATTCTTGAGTCCATTTTCAGAAAAAAACTTTTGAGATACAGAGTGTTAAAGATTTTCAAACTAACTTTAACTTTTAACTTTTGCGATACCGAGTGTTAAAGATTTTAAAAAAATCTCCATTTTTTATTAATATAACTTATATATTTTGTGAAATTTGGTACACTTTCTATTCATCAAGAGGCATTTTATGATGTATATCATGATTTTTATTCCGACCAGTGGCGTTCGTGTGGGAATTACCCTCGACATTTTTGAAGAAAAGAATGATACGCCACTTCTGTTGTTTTAATTAAAAATTATTTTTGAAATTCTCAATACTTGCTGAGCAAATGTGGTTTCTTGATTTTTTGTCTGACGTACAGTTTTCATATAAAAAAATTAAATGCATTCATTTGCACTGTGTTGTGAAATTAAGTATTAACAAAGATTAAAAAGTATCTAGTGGTTTGTTTTGTAAACATAAACAGTTTTGACAGTTGTCTACCTAGTCTAGTTGTCACGTATTTAAGTCATTAATATTATTAAGAAAACATGAAAATCATTGCAAACCTGAAAGGTATCTTATATCGAGGGGATCCATATTGTATAGTTTATTTATATTAAAACTAAACGATCTTTCAAAATAAGAAGATGTATGTGCTGGGGTCGTTCAAATACATTTATGAAGGAGATCTAAATTGTGCTCATCACTGCGAAATTTAATACTCTTATATAGCTAGTTTGAACATTTTCTACTAATAATTTTATTAAAAAGAACTAAGGAATGGAGCACCCTACGTTCATTCATTCTTAACCATTTTATTTCTCTCAGCTTTGCAGACTCTCCCCTTTCACGCTTCCTTATACCCCCTATCAAACGTAGACAACAATTTTGAATTAACTGAATTCTTCGGGCATCAGCATCCAATAGACATGGGCGGTACACAACATCAGCATAGTTAAAATGTGACGATACGATGGAATCACAGAGCATTTTTTTAAGTTCCTCATTTAAAATATTCCGTTGAGTGTATATTAACTTAAGATTCGCAAAAGCCCTTTTAATACACATACTGACATGCTCAGAGAATCTGAGGCTGGTATCAATGACCAGACCCAGGTTTCTTGCCGCACTTACCAGTTTAAGTTGCTCATTATTTATTAATACTCTTACCCGATCTTGATAAAATGATTGATCCTAAAAAAAAATTGGGATTTGCTTGGATTTATACCAAGACAGTGGAAGTTAGACACTTGCAGAAGAATCCTCAGATCCGCATTGATCTACTCAACGGCATTATCAATACACTAGGTCTAAAACATATGTAGATCTGAGTATCATCCGCATAAAAGTGTGCCTTGTAATGTATAAGGTATGTCACAAGTTGGGAAGTGTATATAGTAAAAACAGAGGCCCCAGAATTGACCCCTGTGGAAACCCATATCGAAAATATCTTTCTTCCGACCTATCACTGTTCAAAACAACCACCTGTTTCCTACCTGATAAATAGCTCCTGATCAGATTACATGCATCATCCTGAAACCCCAAGTATTTAAGAATGGCTAAAAAACGAGTGTGATTAAATTTGTCAAATGCTAACAGTGTAAGTTGTCCTCTTTCCGTTGCCTCAAATATATATCATATTATATCAATTCAAATATTATTTATTTTTTAAAATGTAATAATATTTCGTAGCAAAGGTAATCAATAATAAATTATTTTCTATTCTAATTCGATCTCTTATTAGTTTTAAATTCATTTTACGAGATTACTTTTGAAAATATTTCCTGCAAATTTGATTTAAAACTGCTTTTAAACAATATATTTATTGAAAAAAGAATAATGTGGTAAAGAGTATTGTAAAAGAATTAATCATTTTTGGGCGTTATTAATCTTTTTATCCTAACTTTGGGATGTTTTATCTCGAAATACATACATTTGTTTTTTTGAAACTATCTTTAAAAGTAACTTAATTTTTTCGTGAGAAACTGGGAAGCAAAAAGTATATATATTTTAGATTATACCGGGTGATGCATCGTTAAGTTGAACATATTAAATCTCATGTAATTTTTGAGGTGGCTGAATATTGGCTCCCCTGTACATTTTATAGAAAAACTGCATTATAACTTTTTGAGGAGGCCGATATGGTAAACTAGTGTTGTGATCGCTCGAGCGAAAAACCGGTTGATCACTCGATTATTGAAATAACCGACATCACTCGATTATTGAAATAACCGACATCACTCGATTATTAAAAAAACTTCTCGAGTTATCTATTCAGGCGAAAACCGTCGCCCGTCACTTATTATCTTTCACTCGACACCCGAGCTTCGCTGGACGCCGACGCTGTAGTGTGATCGAGTTAAAAAAACTGCTCGTATATTCGAACAGTTTTTAGCTCGATAGGAAATACTCTAGTTAAAAATCACGCGAAAAACCGAAAAATATCGCCGGTTAAATGATAGACGACCTCCGGTCTAAGCGCCGCGCGATCCGATTGGCGACGCTCGAGATTGACGCTGAGCACATAAACAAGAAGGTGCATATAAAAAAGTATGCTGAATCCCTTAGCGGAGTCATCGCGACATGATTTGGTAAAGTTTTGTTTTAACTGGCTAGCCAGCGGAGTAGTTTAAGTCTCCGATGGTAAATATTGAAAAATTAAAGGATATAATTTTAAAATTTTTAATTACTATAAAGACGAGAAAACTTCTCAAAAATAACATAATAATAGAAATTGTTAATGAAAAATAACAAAACGAACAAAATGGTTAACAAAATATATAGAAAAATTCGTTGGTAATCTTTAGTAAACATTTTTAAATCTAAACAGGAACTTTTTATTATTAAACTCAAGAAGACTTCTCAAAAATAACATACATTATAGAAAATGTTAATGGAAAATAAGAAAACGAGCAAAATAGTTAACAAAACATAGGTATCGACAATTTTTTTGGTAATTAAAAGTAAGCATTCTTAAATTTAAACAGGAACTTTTAGGTAACTATGAATTTAAAAAAATAATAACCAATTTTCTTATTTTGCCAGTCGCGTAACTAAGACTAAATTTTTGAAGTGCACACAGTGGGCACCTGATTATTTAAAGTGGAAGAATTTGACAAGCTATTTTAAATATCTACTTATTTTATGCTCGTAGATTAAGAAAGATGTGAAGAAAAATAACTCTTGGTATTACTTTTTGTTCGGGTTAAAACGCACAATAATAAACCCGAACAATAAATACATATTTGTGTGATTTTTTGCAGTTTTTTGTTTGGTATCGAGACACGTGGTAAAAATTCATTATTCACAAATAAATAAATTTCTGGAATTTTATTGGTGACACTATAATTTTTTAGCTAAACCTGTGCCCACCCGTAGTTACGTCCTTCTAAATACCCGACCTGATCACATGTAAAGGGCTAGGCAGCCCGTTAAGCAGTCGGTGACGTCATCGCTTGGAAAATTGGAATTTCAGGCGATTCACTCGAGCGATTAACTCGATTATTAAAATCGCTCGAGTATCAAGTACTCGATTATTAAAATCGTCGGTTTTTCCCAACACTATGGTTAACCCATGTGCCGAGTTTCAATACATTTTGGTGACCCAATCCTAAGCTATTCAATTAAACGTAATTGCAAAACCAAGACACTCTCATAGTTCAGATAATACAGCAAATACCAGCAAATTAAATTTTGACAATGACAAAACGAAAATCAGTGTCAGTGACAATATTTTCATTATTCGTTATGATCAGCTTACGTCAATTTTTGGCAATAGCGTCCTAGAATTATTTGCTGGTGTTGTATTACCTGAACGATGAGAGTTTCGTGGTTTTGCAATTGCGTTTAATTGAATAGCTTAGGTTTGGCTCACCAAAATGTATTTAAACTCGGCACATGGGTTTACCATGTCGGCCTCTTCAAGAAATCATAACTGATGTTTTCTATAAAATGTACAGAGGAGCCAACATTCAGCCAACTCAAAAATTACATGGGATTTCCTATGTTCAACTCAACGATGCATCATACGGTATACATTGTTCACGTCTAAATTTTCTTGTGCAAGCTGAAACTCCAAAAATACATATTCAAATCAAGCATTAAGCTAAAAATATGGTGATTCAGAATTATGTCACTATATATTTTTCTTCGTCTATAATATCATAATTAAATCTTATATCCTTATCTATCTTATTTTAGTACCCGAAGAGACCGAATATAAATCTGAAAGAACAAATGTTGAATCTAGAAATGCATTCAGTTCGCCGCAAGAAAGAACCGATTTCGACGAATCTTTTGGGCGATCTTCGGCCAAACAGTCGAATCTTTCGGAATGTCTTCTGCTGGGACCACAAAACTTATCGAAGATCTTTGAAAACAAGCACATAATCGAAAACTCAGAAACGCTATTTACCAGTACAGGTTACCTCACAAAACAACTCTTGTTGCACAAACAGAATGACAATAAAATACAACATTCGATTTTAGCTGAAGGTAAAAGGCAGCGGACGATAGATGATATTTTGAATGATCTCAATAAAACTGACGCTCAAAAGTATGACGAAGAAAGTGTTAAAAAGCTTCTGGAAGAAATGTATGCTTTTATGGAAAAACAAGGGATGTTGAATAGTAAGATCAGCTCCAAATTGAAGATTGTTATATTAAAGAGCTTGTATCGGTTTGTGGAATCGAAAAACGAACACATATTAATCAGTATTGCTCAAGTTATTTTGGCAGTAAGTTGTGAAGCAACTTATATTTTCTTCATGTTGTTAATTCTTTTTATTTTTAGATAAAAGTAACCGGCAATAATTTAAGCGGTGTGTGTAAGCTAATATTTAAAATATCCAAAAACGATAATAATGATCATCTTTTTTGTCGGAAAAATCTTTTTGGTAAGTACTTTTTAATTTCTAGTTAAGAAAATTAGGTATTGACATTTGAAAGAATATCGCAAATAACATTTTCCTTATATGTATAGTGTGTCTCAGAATAAGTGAACCTATAGGTGTAAATGACAAAAAATTTTCGTATTCAAATTTGAGCATTTGGTTTCTAGGCCTGCTTGATTAGAAAATAAAAATGAACATATTTTGATTTTTATGTAATATCGAAAATTTTATTAAGAAAAGTTACTCGGAATTCAAATTTTTTAATATTTTTCTCATCATCATCCCATTCAAAAATTTGAGCACCTGGCAATATTCTGTTAATTACCTTGGGGCTGTGCTAAACTTTAATTGTTCACATACATGTAAATAATTTTTTAAACCACTTTTCTACGTTTTTCCAAATTTACACCTGTTTAAACGTTGTTTCACTTAAAATATGGGATTCTTACCGGTAAATTTTTATTTCTTATATATTGATGTATATTATTTCAGAACTTTTTTTGGATTCTCTTGGAAGATCTAGCCCAATCGACGATGCTGAAGCATGTGTTTATGGATATGGCGCTATTAAATTTCTGACTATGAACTCAAAACTTCTCCAAAAAGTATTGGACCTAGGTATTTTACCTCTAATGGTCCTTCATATTAAATTAATTAATAACGCTGTAAGTAAAATAGTTTACTATAATATAGTTCGAATTTGAACAATAAGTCCAATCTCGTTATTTTGTTACACTCTTAAAATATTTAATTTAACTTTCAACACTTTTTGAATTTGGCACAGGCATGGGCGTCGTTGGGGAGGAGTACTTAACCCCCCCTTTTTTAGGTTATCAACTTTATATATCAAAATTATTTTATTTCGACACCAATATTTCTCTTAATCGAAACGTAGGCAAAAGAAGAAATATTCTAATATATCGGATCCGAAGCTGCTATACAGGGTGATTCACGACGAGCGTGCATTAGAACTTTATGGAGAACTACTGAATATATGTTGCTTGAAAATACAACATTCTAAAGTGTTTCTTAATAATTTATAAATAAAATGCAGTTGATTGTTTTAAATTGTTTTAAATTTAATGGTTTAAATATTTTTTTTTTTTAAATAGCAAGGAAACAAGTTTTTAAACTTCCTTAATTAAAAATGTGTTTGAAAATTATACCTAATATATTTTGATTATATTTTTGAAATATTCTTTAAAGCATTCCTAATTTTTTGTGCAGTGAGAGATTAAAATGCTGCCTTCACCCTTTCAATTAGATTTTCCTTCGTGGTGATGGGACGCGCGTAAACTTTATCTTTAATTGAGTCTGTTGGAAAAGCGTAAAAATAGGCTAAAATGGTAACTTCAAATACCTCATTGTCCAGTATTGGTTTAATTCTTCTTACTTTGGCTTTAAATGATACAAATTTTAAACAATTACTATTTAGTCTTCTAATAATACCAGGTGTGGGAATTGGCCTATTCGGATTTAGCTTAATTTTGCCACATTCAATGTAAACCGTAAATAAATTTAAAAAATCTTCACTTGAAAATCCGGAGCGTGACATTTTTTAGTAACTGAATAATTGACAGTTTGAAAATACGCCAAGAAATATCAGACAATTGTTTTTCTTGTCAAAGCACACTAGAAAATATTGCCGTCATTATTAATTTTCCTCCCTATAGACATCAGTACCCTAAGTACAATTGTTTTCATAGCACACTTGAACAAATAGTATTTTCGTCATAAAATTGGATTCTTTGAGAAAACGCTTTGATATAGGTATAGGACAATAAATACTAATTATAAAGAACAACTAATTTGCCATCAAATTAAATAAAAATATACAGGGTGTTCCATTTAAAATAAGAAAGTTTTTAATGGTTGAATTCTTTCACAATGAGGCTTGAATTGTGACCACCCTGTACATTTTATGCCGAATTTGAAATGTTTTTGAGACTTGATGATCTTCTAGCTATTCGGTGAGGAAAAATTTTTAGACTAAGCGCTAAGGTAAAAAAATTATATGGATTATTTAATCGTCATGCATTTGCCAAATAATTACAAAAAGTCCAGATATCTCAAAAACTAATAGAGTCTGACAAAAACATTTTCTATAAAATGTGCTTAATATTTAATGCTTAATCGAAAAATGTAATAAAAATTACCATGTTGTATTTAAAAAACGAAAGTTGGCAGCTACTTCCGGTATAACCGGAAATGACAGAAACATGTCAATATTTTAGTTAAAGAGAGCATATCGATAAACCCAAATCCCCAAAGTTTCAGAGACATATATTCAGTAGTTCTCCATAAAGTTCTAATGCACGCTCGTCGTGAATCACCCTGTTATAAACAAATTTATGAAAAAATTTTAGACACCGTTATTAATAAAACTAAAACAAGATTTTCGGACATCATTGAATTCAATTTTTTCGATTTATTGCCAAAAATAATTTTGTATCATGTTCAAAATTATCCCCGCAAGAACTATTGACAGTTTATTGAAGCAATATAAAATGTTTTATTCTGTTCAACTGAAAAGGGAACTTAAAAGCCTACTACTTTCGTCTCAGTCGAGACAAGCGTTTTTGGTTTAAAATGAATCAAAACTTATGCAGGAAATACGAAATACAACTGGCCAGGACACTCGGCAGATCTCGTTGTAGAATTAACAAACAATGAACTTCTTTACGATGAAATTATTGATTATTTTGCATCACAACCGTAGAATATCATTATACCATAGTAGTCGATGTTTCTTAAAATACATATGTTGATGAGTTAATTTTTGGTTTGTTTTCCGCAGTCTCTTTTTGTATAAAGATCGCAAAACCGGGATCATTTTTAAGTCCTGAAAATGTCCAGAAAATCTTTGGAAAACTCTCCTCGAAAAAAATTACCTTTGTTCGTCTGTTGTGACTTAAGTAAAAATGTCGCGCTTTCTGAATTAAGTATAACGATAATTCGTCAAAATTTCTGTCAAGTTATATAAATTCACATCTTATCTCATCTAGTATTTACTATAAATTATTGACCAAATTTAGGACGGACGGACTTTTGAAAGTGATTTATCAATGCCACCCCCTACAAACCTTTCTAACGACGCCGACGCCCTAGGGCACAGGTACTACACTTAATCACTTTTATCATTTTGTTATAAACATGTTTCTCTACTGTGCTACCAGAAGTCACATTAATCAGTTTTTCAAATGGAAACAAAAAAGTATTGATTTTTCGACTTTTTGTTAACTACCTTTATTTTAACACGTAGAAATCACCTCTCCAAGTATCCTAAAGCATTATACCAACACCCTGTATATTGATTTCAATGAATTTTAGAAAATGGACAAAACACCCATTCCGAAGCAGACGAACCATGTTATTTTTCAATTAACTGGAGCACTGAGAAATTTGGTTTCCGAGGAACACATCTACGACAGTTTTATATCTTGTGGGACAGTTCCGCAGCTGTGTCAGGCTCTAATTTTATTTTCGAGCGATTCTGACATTGTCACAAACATATCTAGGACTTTAAGGTAATTTTTTCGCTTTATAATAAATAGTTAAATACTGCTGTTACGAAATTTTATAGAAATCTGGAATTTACTAGATGATCCCAGTCAGTGCCGGATTATACCGAGTGACGCCTATACGCTAAAATGGGCTTGCTGCCCACGTCTACCTTATCGATATATTGAGGTTACCAAGGCCTTGGTATATCATGTCTAAGTGTTCTCTTTCCGGATTGGCTAATTTGAGGAACGGGAAAAGGTGTATTTCCATTGAAGAAACAAGATGTTTTATTATTGAATCTACTTATTTATTTATACATCAAATTTGCTTAGGCCCATGACTAATGGCATTCTTTGGTTTTTGTTGTCTATGCTCGACTACCATATTTTTTTATACTTACAACGAAAAAACTCATAATCATTACATATATAAATGTCTAAAGATTTTTCTTTCGCGCTTTCTGTTCGGCAAACTTTGTAATAATCGCATTACAATCTAGAGCTACTGTTACTTCCGATTCAATGCACAGCATCGAAAGCGCGTTGAGACGGTCTTGTTTTTGGGTTGATCGTAAATAATTTTTCACTCTTTTCAAAACGGAAAATGATCTTTCTCCAGAACAGTTGGTCACCATCATGCACAAATATAAAGTTAGTGCTGTGTTTACGTTGGGATAAACAGTTAGCAAATCCTTCTCTATGATCATTACATTCAAATCTATCGCATAAATCTTTTTAATCCCCAAAGTTCTCAAGTGCGCGGCTAGGTGCTGGCATTCAATGTGCAGACAACCATCCAAATCATTAGGATATTGAGATATAAGATTATTGACCTTATCCGAAATTATTGGCTTTTTGGGCTCAAGACAGTTGCACCCCCGCCCCGAAAGAGACAATATTTTTTTTCGCATCAGTCCATGCCGCCCCAAGGCCGAGTGCCACCCTACGCTACAGCGTATAGGTTAATCCGGCACTGATCCCAGTCACTTGGACGCAATGCCATGGCGGCGCATAGTTATAAGAAATGCTGTTACTTAATACCTTAACGTATAACAACCACCAACACACAAACCGAAACTATTGTGTGTGGGTATTTGTTCGTCGCGCAGTTTTTCTAGGGCATTTCTGGAACTATTACGGCACCCAGGAACCACACATGAATATTAAAACCAGCATGAAGATAAAAATATATAATTTAACAATCAAACGCCATACAGAAACACATAAACATCGCTATACGCTTGTAGATCGCGACTATTATCCGAATAGTATCTGCAAAATGACATCACGCGAAGCTTCGCCCCATTTCCGTGCGATCTAACTTTGGTAATTTATTTAAGGGCTTAAAAGTTCGAATGAAAACCTAAAAATTTGCAAATTGCCTTAAAAAGAGTTCTACTTTCGATTTCTAAAATAAGAAAATGCTGAACAGGCCCAATGCTGCGTACTTGTTAATCAGGCACCTTCTGAAAACATCAACGTGCGCTGTGTACGCTGATGTGTGTGTGCCAAACGAACTTGCGCGCCTTGTAGGTTTTATAGTAGTGAGGGATTGTTTAAAATTTACTTGTGCGACCGTGTCTGCCCACTGACATACAAAATTGCGATGATGTCTTCGAATATCTCTCACTGTCTGTGCACAAATTATGTTTACGATGATGTGCGACGTACATAATTGTGCGCATGTACGCCCTTGCCCTTGTATGTCCTCTGGCGATAACCGATGCAGTCGAACTGTCAAGTCGAATTTTGACGTCAAAATGTCAACAAATGATAATATTTTCTAACCTCAAACTACTAATAACGCCAAGAATTCGTAGAAAAGTGCTCTTTGGCTGGACTTTTTAAGAAAGCTACACATTTCATGGTGGTCAGCATAATTTGTCTTACTCAATGAACACATTATGTTGACCGCTAATTACAATGCTAGTTGACCGAACAACAAAAGGTATACTCATCGTTGTGTTCTAATGCAACAATTAATGTTATCTACATACAGGGTGTTCCTTAATGATGTGCTAATATTTCAGGGTGTGATTCCTTAGGTCTTTTTATAAAGAAATGTTCATATGGACATATGTCCGCAACGGCTTAAATTTTTTGCTACAGGGTGTTGAATTTTTATTTTTTATATGGTTATTTTTTAATATCTGATACTTTAGATATTATTTTCAATTTTGGCATGTCTTAATAGGATATATTTAATTAGAAAAGTTATTCAACTGTTCCACCACTGGCATCCCTGCAAACATGTCTGATATTTTTTACAAAAAAGATGGTACGCCACTGATATTTTTCCATGTGGATATTTTTTCTAATTAACCTGGTCAATTCTACATGAAAACGATCTCCTGAGTTTTGTTTTATAAAAATTGGAGTGGGCAATTTGATGCGAAGACAGGCGGAAGCATGCCTTTTAAGGTGGCCATTTCCAACAATTTTTATGAAACAAAATTTATCATTAATTATTTTATCAATGTTAATAATAATGAGATTCAATATGAATTTAGTGGTTTTAATAAAGAACGGTACGTCTTACGACAGCAACCCAAGAGACCATTTTCATGTAGAATTGACCAGGCTAATAAGAAAAAAATCCACATGGAAAAATGTCAGTGGCGTACCAACTTTTTTGTAAAGAATATCAGAAAACATATTTGCAGGGACGCCACTGGTGGAACAATTGAATAACTTTTCTAACTAAAATTTGTGGTTCTATATCCTATTAACACATAATTGAAAATAATATCTAAAGTACTTTCGGAGATATTAAAAAATAACCATTTAAGAAATAAAAATTAATGTAGCAAAAAATTTAAGCCGTTGCGGACAATATGTTCATATGAACTTTTCTTTATAAAATGACCTAAGGAATCACACCTTGAAATATTAGCACATCATTAAGGAACACCCAGTATAATACGATTTTACAATAATCTGAATAAAATACAAAATTGATCATCAACTTATTACCAAATATCGTATTGTGACAATATAGCAAATTTCCAATTACACTAGTTATTGGAAATCTGAAAAGGTCCTTTCACGTTAGACGACATATTTCCTTTATATCGTCAAATGTCAAGTATCGTCACCAAATAAAGACGAGCTTGGCTTTCCTAATACCGATCTAAATGCAAGAATAAAAATAAAGTGGTAACCAGATATTTTTATTGTAGCACAATATCTACAAACGAAGTATGTTGTGACAGCCTGGTTGAAATAGATTCGATTTATAAAACATTTATAAAGCTTTTTAATACATATGCAGAAAACGAAGAAATTATTGTAAGATTGACATATACTTTAGGAAATATTGTGGCAAAAATTGATAATAGTAGGGTTAAGGTAGGTTATTACATTATGAGTTAAATAATTTAATAGAGTAAAATTTTAAATAAATATATTTGCTTAAAACATATGGGTGTCATTTTAGTACTTTAATGAAGAAAATTCTATTGGAAGTCTCCTTAACTTATGGACCACCTATTTAGAAAGGACACTGCAACTGTGTTCCCTAAAAATAGAGAACCTAGATGTTCCCAATGGAAATAGTGAAGATGTAATGATCAAGGTAATGAAAAGTGCTTATTTTTCCGGTAATTAATATTGAAACCTTTGTTAATGCAAAATTGGCGTTGCATGGTACTCTTTGTCAGTGGCGGATCTACGGGGGCTATAGTCACAAAAATGTTTATTAACGTACATACGTTGTACGGGTAATTTATATATGATTCTCTTAAAGACAATATTTTAAATTAAGGCATCAATGCAACATACAGGGTGTTATGGAAATTACTTATTATACTTAAATGGGTGACTCCTTGGGTGTCCTAGAGAAAGTCTACATACATTTTTTTAAATCGAATATCTAAATATTAAGGTAAAAACCCTTTTTGCCTACATGCTGTCACGCCGCTCCATCTGGTTTCGGTTAGCAACAATGTAGGCCACTAGAGTAAACTACAGTGATGCCAGATCATACTGCGTGTCTCGCCCTTGCTTGGATAACCGCCGCGCGCGTATTGATATGTTTAAACTTCAGTATCGTTGCTTCAGTATGTTTCGATACTCGGTGTTGGAATGACGTTGCCGACGGTACCACGTGCTTGATGTATACGAATTTTAAACGTTTTGTTAGTTGTAGCATTACCAGATTTTTTTTCTATTGTGTAATAATTCATAATAAGTGTTGTGATGTGATTTCAAATTTATGTGATAATATCTACTGTTGGTTCTTATAAAACGGATTATTTTAAAATAAGATCGAAGGTAAGAGAGTATGTACCTTAAAATTGTAGTTTTTTTTTCTAAAAGGTTTGAAAAAGAAGTGATAATGCGGGTTAAAGACGTTTGTCAAACACGTGCGTTTACAATTCTATTATGACAACACCGCCTACAATGCGCTGACCTCTTTTGAGACTTGAGACTGTCTCAATAAATTATTGTTTGCGAACGTCGTCAGTAGCGGCCACGTAAATTTTCAGATATCATATAAAGTGTATATTTTGCTTAATAATTCAAAGCGCCATTTATGGTTATTTTTCTTCAATTTATTTTCATCTCAGAATTTGCCGGTTTGAATATAATAAGTAATTGCCATTACATCCTGTATATTATATGGACTTTACCAAAAATTAACAGAAATATTTTACATAGAATTTAAAAAATTTTCACATTTTTTCGCCATTGTCTGAAATTATGCACCATTCAAACAAGATTTTTTGCATAAAAAAGTACCGAAACCTGGGTATCATGCCTACGAATAAACACGTTACCAATTACATTACAAAATTCCTGCATAATAAATAATAATTGAACGAACATTAAACGTTCAATTTTGATCGTTCTTCTTATAATCCCTT
Source organism: Barypeithes pellucidus (assembly GCA_963991005.1). Classification (NCBI taxonomy): domain Eukaryota; kingdom Metazoa; phylum Arthropoda; class Insecta; order Coleoptera; family Curculionidae; genus Barypeithes; species Barypeithes pellucidus. The sequence goes on from OZ022557.1 coordinate 64,395,391, forward strand.
CAGGGGAATGTGATAAAGGAATGTTTTGATGCATTTTCTTTAGGCTTTAAATTATTTTATGGTAGATGTTTAATTGTGAGGTTGTAAGGTATACTATACTTGATTATTGTATTTTTGACGTTTTATATGCCAGTCTGGCATCTTAAGGAAACAAATAAATATTTATCTTATCTTATAACTTGAATCTTTATGTTAGTAAGTATAGTTTGGAATCTTTGGCGATTGTGGAGGGAAATATTCACGCCTACTTATCATTAATATCTCATTTACACTTGATCCAGATGCGCGCGTCAAAATATAGCAACATCAGCAGGAATTAGATAAAACTCCTGACAAATAAATAACTGAAAATGTGTGTTCCATTCCGTAACAGATTACTACATGTTAAATATATTTCAGGTAATTCGTGTCATAGCAAATATTGTAATAAATCCTGATATTGGCAAAGCAATAAATGAGCAACACGGCAATAAACTTATAGACGAATTCCTGAAAGTACTTATCAGCAATCCGTTCAAGAAAAATCAAGAGCTGGTGTTGTCGATTCTTAGCACTTTGAATAATCTTTCATACTATTACTCGAGCGATTTGGAGATGGATGTATTCCACGTGAAACAGATTGATATCGCCGAAGGTATGTATACGCCATTCAATTCAAGAGGAGAGTGGTGAACTAGAATCCGACCGGTGTATTATCAACTATGGGCTAATGGTTTGTTCGGGTTTAGCAACCAAAACAGCATTAAAACCTTTAAAAACTATTAAAACAAACATTATTAAAATAATGTTCTTTAAAGAGAAAAGATGTTCTACAAAAATTTAATAGATTCTTGAAGTTAAGATTTTATTTTATTTTCATTAGATCTTTATATAATGGGTCATTCCTTTGATATTAATTTTGAATATAAATTGCGAATATTTTATTTTATTTGCTTAGTTATGTTAGATTATTTTGATAAAAAAAGAAGAGGAAAGAGCCAAAGGGTATACGTACACAAACCCTCGGGTTCAATTGTATATCCCACACATGTTACTGTTTTAGAATATTCTACAGGGTGTCTCATTTTCGACACTTTTATAGGGTATCTCCGTAATTGTTAGTGCTATCAAAAAAGTAATGTAGGTGTCTCTTTTTGGGTCAAACTTAAAATGATAAAATCAAAATTTGAGAATTTTCGCTCGCTTAAGAGATACGGAATAAAATTAAAAAATTTACAATTTCTAAATACCCTATATTTTCTTAGATAAAAGAGATACAGAAAAATTTTTTATACAAAAATTTCTTTATAATGATTGTTGAATAATCTGCCGGTTTTAGAATAAGTATACGAGGTGAGTTAAAAAAGTTATCGGACCTAACCTCACTTTTTTAAATCGAACACCCTGCATATTTTAATCTAGAAGGATATAACACACCATGGAGAATATTGGGTTCCTAGGCGATTTATTTAAACTTTATTACTTTAAACCATAGTAAGCCATGAATTAAAAAGTAATATCCTAAAAACAACTATGTTGACATTCTAGTTGTTATTAACATTTAACGTCAATTTCATTTTTCCATTTATTCATTTGTGAAAAATTTGATATGATATCAATATGATTTCATATTGAAAGTAGAAAAAACGAAGAAATGGCTCAAAATTAATATTTTGTTCGCTATCTGGAAAGACGGCAACCATTTAAGGACATATTCCGACGATTGGAACATAATTTAAAAATATACTATGCCGAGATCAAAAACTTATAATAAAGAAAGCAATGAAAATAAAGAAACGTTTAAATAAATCGCCTATATATCATCAATATTGTGTTACATATTTAAAAAGAGAATTTCAAATGCTATCTTTTTAGATTAGAATATACAGGGTGACCATTTTAAAAAATTAGGTTAGGTCCGATAACTTTTTTACCTGACCAACAATTATAATAAAGAAACTTCTGTATAGAATATTTTTCTGTATCTCTTTTAACTAAGAAAATATAGGGTAATTTTGAATTTGTCAATTTTTTGATTTTCCCCCGTATCTCTTAAGCGGGCAAAAAATTTCAAATTTTGATTTTTCCATTTTAAGTTTGATCCAAAAAGACTACATGATACATATAGGTACATTACTTTTTTGATAGCACTAACAATTACGGAGATACCCTGTCGAAAATGGGACACCCTGTACTTTCTTTTTGATAAATAAATATTATTATTATTATTACATAATAATCCGTTCCGAGTGTTAACAAATGACAAGCAAAATAATTTATTTAAGGAAACCACCGTATGTCAAGAATAAGTATGTGTGCTTGTTAGGTGGTAGTAATGTCCTATTAAAATATAGAGCGTGTGTGCAAATATTTGCACCATATGGATAACTTTTTCTATCTGTGATTTTAGCATAAAAAGTTTTGCTTACCTTAAAAACTCCTAGTCCCCGAAAAAATCACAAATATAACGTACTGAGTGGTCAAAGAATACGAAAATGTTCTAAAATGCTTAGAGTAAAGTAACATTGATTTATATGGTATAAAAAAATGTATTAGAAAAAGAATCAAATTGAATGCCAAAATATAAAATAACAGTCATCTACGAAGAAAAAATATTCTCATCTATTTTTCTTGCCGAAAATATGGAAAACATTATTATTTCTAAAGGTAAACTAATGTCTTTTTGAAAGTACAAGACCTCAGGTCACGTCACGAAAGAAACAGGTGTCAAAAAAAGCGTCAATGTGATTCTCAAAACTTATTGCTTAAACATGCGACTTACTAACCAAGAAAAAGTAGAAATTGTGCTTATTATGGGCAATAACTACCAATGAAAAAACATAATTATACAAGCCTGCATGAAATTGAAAACGTTGTTCGAAGATTTAGAAAAAACCTCGACAATGATTGTGGCTAAACTGAAGCCTAATAATAGGAAAACCTTTTTTTTCTTTTCTTTTTAATAAATGGTTTTCCATATGTGTGGCAAGAAAAAAGATGCCAATATATATTTTTTCATAGATGTAGAAAGCCACCGCCTTTTTTTATCGGATCGGAGACTGCGACATACTTACTTGGACTCTTCATTGGAAAATTTACTCGTTTTAATAGTTTTACACTTAATACTAAAAATGTAGCCCAATAAAAAATATTACAATGAGCAACTCGATGGTAGCGTCTCCAGAGCAGTGAAGATAATAACACGTTGAAAAGATAAGATATAAATATTTTGATGGATTCAATTTAGTTAGGAGGGCAATTATTTAGGGTTTTAACATAAAGTTCTGGTCAGTATGTCACGCTAAAGTGCATGTTATCGCTCTTATTGGTGCAAAGCAACCAACAAAGTTTTTCTTTACGCTTAGTCAATATTTGCGGTAATATTTCTTTAGCAATCTTGTTTTAACTTCATTAACTTTTTTAGGGATTATGGAATATACAAAATCTAAAAATAACGATTGTATCGTGGAAACCATGAGGATTTTAGGCAATTTATCAAGATCCAAAATCACTAGAAATTATATTGCAGAAACTGAAATATTCAGCACACTGATCAATCTTTTAAACACAGGTTTGTATTTTTTAGTAGTAGACTGTGATTAATATTCATACAATTTGGCAGAAATAATGAGGAAAATTTGGGATCCGGAGTGACTGTTGACTGTACTGTTTCTGAGAGACATTCGCAACAATACTGAGTTAATATATCAGAATTATGTTGACTTAGAAAGTCAACATGTCATTGGCTAACAGTGCCTTTAGATCAGAAGATCTGTATAAACTAGTACTTATTACATACCGAGGTGGAAAATGTGACTTTATTTACCTGAATACTGCATGCAGCTGAAGCCGACTGGAGATATTTACCACTTGAAACGTTGTGTCCCAAGTAACAATTGTAAGACACTTTTGGTTTATTTATGGTTTAAAAGTGCTTTAATATGTTCAATAAAAAGATGTTTTTGCTTTAAAGTTGCCTTAAAATAAACTAAATGTTCTTAAAGACCACTGATCTAATGCAAAGAATTTAATACACTATTTAAATTAAAATAAAAAACTATTTGCTCTTAATGCCCTATTGATCTTATACTGGTTTGTTGGTTCGGGTTATTTTAATAATGTTTATAATATTCGTGACATTGGTTATTTTAAAACTAGTTTGCCTTTTTAAAGGAAGGAAGGAAGGGTTAATTAGCAAGTTGGTTTTAAAACAATCAATTTTGGAACAAATAGTTTTAATGTAGTTTTATGGAGTATCCTTGATGTACTCATTAAAACCCATTAAGAAAACTATTTCATCTTAGGCCTATATGCTCAATAAAATTTCACATTAAATTCAAAAATATAATTTTTACTTTTTAAAGAGTACATTGAGATTAGTTTAAAACTCAAAGGTGATAATTAAGTCAATTTGGTTAAAAGAAATGTCTGTTGAATTTTTGACGACTTTATCAAACCGAATTCTACTCCCTTCATATTCGGAGAAAACGCCATCTTCTCAATAAGCTAAGTGAACCAGTACAGTCCGTGTACCTACTTTATGCTTGAAAGAAAATTAGAACACATACTTAAAATGGAAAATGTTAGCGCCAAGTATTTTGAATTAAAACAAAGTGGTAATTTTAAAAAAATTCAGCAATCAAAAAACCGCCAAAACCGTCAAAATTTGTAAGGTTAAGATTTCATTCGTGCGCTAGACCACTTTAAATCAATAAGGGCATGAGCTTGAACATATTAAAACAACTTCGGTTTTTAAATGATGGGTAAATACACGTCTGCGAGAGTAGTTGTACTTAAAGTGGCAAATAAAACGCATTTTAAGTCGAGTACGACTTAAAATGTTCTATAAACTTGCAATCAGTTCCATGATGGATATTTTCGATATGCGAAAAATAAATTATTATTGAAATATATGTGCATTACATCCTCTTAAATAACTGTAAAACGCCAAACATTCAATTTAATTAAAAAATGCATTTAGATGTTTAGATGGAAAATTAAATTTGAAGATATTTATTAAATAATTAAAAAATCGAAAGTTTTTTTATCATATTTTATCAGAAAACTGCCATCCGTTGGTAAATTCTTTACGAGAATAGTTTGCATTTGAACATTATTTATGATCGCTTCATATTATTACCACTTACACTAGCTGTTAACTATTTCACACAAAAGTTGCCCGACTATAGTAAACACAATAAAACTCTTTCAGGAATAATTATAATAGTTCTCAAGGTAATTTATTCTGCTGCAAGTATATTTTAAATGCAAAAGTCACTTAATAAGTTTTAATACATACAGTTGCCTTGAAGAACTCTTTAGTGCCTGTTATCACCAAAGCAACTGGCAACCGCAACGCAACTTCATCGCGACTCAGCACTAATGTTTAAATACGCGTGTTCCCACTGACTTAAGACAACTCAACTGCAACGCAACTGGTTGCTTATCAGTTGCCCGGCATACCGCGTCGCCGTTGTTAGTTTGTCAGTTGCTTCCAATCGCGGTGTCTTTTTTTATTTAAATTTTATAAAGGGTGTTCCACTTATGGAAAAAGCTTATATTTTCGTTATTTCTCAATTGATTGTTTCCAATTTTGGTGTGATTATGTATGATCCTAGGATGCACTTTTCTATTGCTTAACATTTTACTTAACTCATTGGCGTACGGAGGTATAGGGGGTTTTAAATAATAATTTAAAAAGTACCTTTAGCGATTATTTTAGTTCAAAACTAATATCAGAAGTCGGTTTGGCATCGCTCAAAACGACCAAATACAAAATTTCAATAAATTGACATAACCAGTGGCACGCGTATAACCATTTTTAAAAAAAATATTTACACTAAAATATGCGAGATAATGAACAAACAATGACCAAAAATATTGACTGTTTCATCTAAAGAAATACTATACGTTGAAAGCAGAAGTCGCGTTGCAGTTGCGTTGCTTGCCTGTTGCTTTGATGAGAACAATAAGCGAGCAACTCAACTGAAGTTGCGGTCGCGTTGCGGTTGCCAGTTGCTTTGGTGAGAACAGGCCCTTAAGAATATAAAATTAAGAATAAATGGTTTTAATGTAGTTTTAAAATTTAGTTTTGAAGACCCTTTTGTGATGGGCCCTTTTCGTAGAAGTTGCTTTATGGTAGTCCTCAGGCTGTCGTGAAGTTCATTTGGTTTTATTCGAAATGGGGAAAAAACTATATTTTTGAATTTTCAGGAAAAATCCTACTGCAGAATGAACCACTTAATAAACCATTGATTGAGCACGCCCATGGTAGGACGCTTTCTAGCATGGTTTTTATATATTTTTCTCCCCTCGCTCTTCATACGGAAACGATCAAATAAAACTGGGCATTGCTAATATTCTTATGTATTTTCAGCTGATCCTTCACTACTAAAAACCACAATTGGCGTTTTTGTTAACCTAATGTCTGATAACAGATCAAGGAAACTGTTCAAACGTTACGGAGGAGTTGCAAAATTAATATCCATTATGAGCAAGTATTGTGAGAACGACTGGTTATTAGGAAGCCTAGTTTGTCAAGTGCTATGGAATTATTGTATTGATACAATCGACTTATATGAACTCTTATCTGAAACCGAAATCCACGAGTTATTGGTTCTTTTGGCCGATTACTTAGGTAAGCCAAGCACTTTTTTGTGCTCGTGGAGTGTATCTTGCTATATCAGTTATTAATTTTAAAGAAATATTTGAAAGGTTTATGGAACCAGGAAGAGGGTCAAGTGGCATATCATTTTAAAGGTCGTTAAATATCTCCAATAATCAGTGGCGGCTCGTGACCTATGATAGAGGGGGTTCAAAAGTATCATGACATTATTTTTAAAATTTTATTTTTTCTGTAACGACCAAATAATTATATCCTTCAGCGTTTTCAAGGTAGGAAGAAAAAAAGCAATAAGAAAATGCGTTAGGCGCCGGTAAAACATATTTTTATTAATTTTTTTTAACTTTACACAACGAAATACAATTTTTGGAAAATAAGAAAGGTTTTTTTAGTGTATACAACGTGTCCAAGATAAGGAGGGCCAGTACAGGGATCTCGGAAACCGTAAGAGATACGAAGTCGGTTAAATGGAGGTAAAGTTGCGCATTTACATGCCTAATAATATGCCGTTTAGAAAGTTTTAAAATTCCGAGTAGTTCCGGGGATATCCGGAAAAAAACGAAATTCTGAAAAATCGTTTTATTGTTTTCCTGGGTTTTTTTAGATCGAATTCTAAAGTAAATTGCACTTATGCATTGCCACTTTTTCCGCTCTATCTAACAGCGTTAATTGTTTTGTAATCCGACGAGTCCTCTTAGAAGGGCCATTATCAACTTTCTTTTTTTAAATACGGTACTGTTTTCCTGATATTGGAATTTGAGAGCTTATTTTTCTGTGTGAAGTGAACAAAATACAGAAACATTATTCTTCCGTTGATTCGGGATTTAAAATAAAAGTAGGCGCTTGAAATAAAAAAATTAAGATGGTGACGTGTGATTTGTTTCACTTGACATTCCCATTGTGATCGTTTGAGAGCATTTTAAGAGGTTTTCTATTTTCCAGAAAATATATGGAACATAAATTTACAAATGCTGAAAAGTTTGATATTCTATCGCATGTTTTATTTTATCTCAAAAAACCTCTTATGTGGCAGTTAGAAGATGTTATTTGTCCTTAGAGAATAACGGAAATCATGTTGAACACCTGATTATGTAGTTTCTTACTTCTTTCGTTGTTCGTTTTATTACTGTTTTGGAATGATTTTTGTTCACTTATTTGTGGTTTATAATTAAATTATTTGTTATTTATTGAACTAGTCCAACATAAGTAAAAAATTTAGAGCTTGCTTATGAGATATTATTTATAAAATTAGGAGAAATACAACACCGTATCCCAAAATTTCCTGATGTTCAAAAAACCCTCGAAACGTCATTAAACCACAATGTGTCAGACATCGTTGCATTCGGAAGAAAAAAGCTCTCAAATTCCAATATCAGGAAAACAGGACTGTATTTCAAAAAAGAAAGTTGATAATGGCCCTTCGAAGACGACTCGTCGGATTACAAAACAATAAACGCTGTTAGATAGAGCGGAAAAAGTGGCAATACAAAAGTGCAATTTACTTTAGAATTCGATCTAAAAAAAACCCAGGAAAACAATTTTTCAGAATTTCGGTTTTTTCCGGATATCTCCGGAACTACTCGGAATTTTAAAACTTTCTAAACGGCATATTATTAGTAGTGCGTAAATGCGCAACTTTACCTCCATTTAACCGACTTCGTATCTCTTACGGTTTCCGAGATCCCTGTACTGGCCCTTGGACACGTTGTATTAGTGTAAAGTTCATGTTTTTATTCGTTTTAATGTTGAAAAACATCGTTCACCCTCGGCCGGGGTCATTCGTATGGTAACAACTATTTGCAAAAGTGTAAAGGTGGCAGAAAATATGCTCTGAAGATTATTTTCTATTCCATTTTTTGTCCAGGCAGGCTCCGCAACGCCGCGACTAAACAACAATCAGGAAAACAAACGGTTAGTTGTGCTGCATCCACAAATCCAGTTATTTTTTTCATATATTTCATTTTTAAACTTTCTAATAAAGTCCCTAGATTTACCCTTTCTGGTTTGCGTTAAATTAATTTCTGGTTTAGGTCTTCCCGCATTCTTCACTTCAATTTTTTGCTCTAAACTCAGAGAGCTAAAGTCATTTTTTAAATAGTCCATGCATCTCAACTATTCATTTTAACTTAATAAATATGTAATATTAAAATATTGAAACATCCACGCTCCAATTACTACATACATGCGCGAAGAAACAGACAAAGGCACACTCCAAAATTGTGCGACTTTTCCATATAAAATTGCCATATCCCCTCTAACCCCCGCCACCTGATACTAAAGAGAAACTGCATTATGTCCCGCCTATTTGAGCACTTATGCGAGCATTTCTCGTCATTAATCTAACGACTGGAGCGCCGACCGGAGCACGCCACGGTGAGAGCCGCCTATATAGTTTGGTTTGACGGTACGATAAAATATTATGGAGGGTGGAACTTTATACGATAAATAATATTACATGACTATAAATTAATATTTGTTTATTCGTTTTGGGGGTGCACGTACGCATGTACTCCTGTGGAAGAACCGCCACTGCCAATAATACCATAATTTTGAGAGTAGTAGTTTCCAAGAAATCACATTCCAAAAATGGACTTTGTAAATTGTAAATTTTTAAGTGGTGACTTTGCCCCTGATAAAGAAGAAAAGGGTGTCTCCTGAACAGACTATCTACCCCCTTATGCTGGGTACGGCGCGACCTGCCACGAATGTATGTGCGCGTAAATTTTTTACCCGCACAAACAGGTTCCGGTGGCTGTCGGTCTTCTGCAAAGATCAAAGAGTTTTCGAGTGCATAAAATGCTCAACCAATGCGCGCACGAATTTAATGAAACAAATAATTTTCGCGAACAAACATCTTTGCGCGTACATCTTTTTTTTTGCTCAAGTCAGTAACCAGCTTAATGATTATACTAAAAAGAGGAGTCAACAGAACAATGTTTCTTTAAATAATAACTTATAAGAACTATAAATCTGTGGAGATAAGTTCTAAATACGTCCATTTCTGGCACGCGATTTCTTGAAAACTACTACTCACCAGTTCACCCCCCACTCCTTTCCCTTTAAGATTATTAAAACCCGTCAGCTTTTTTAATAAAAAAAACAGTAACGTCATCTGTCCTGTATCATTTTTGCTATAAACATGCATTTGCAAAACTAGTTTGTAGGTGTTATAAAAGATTATGATATTGAGTTGTGTTGTTTAGATGAAGAGAAACTATTCGGTATCGATGAAAACACTGAAGAAATGGAATTATTTGTTACTCAAGAATACCTTATATGGGAAGAGTTTGCGAATGTTGCAACTAACCTCTTGGAGAAAATTGAGTATTTTTTGGACACGTTTGACCAGATACAAATCAGTGATGACAAAAACACCGCCACTCAAACAATAACAAAGGATTCCAGCACCAACATTAGTTTCTCAGCTTGGTAGAAGCGTTATTAACTGTAGATACCTAATATGATTGTTAAATTTACTAATTTTATTTGTAATTTTATCATTATTAATATAAAATTTATAAAATACTATATTATAATAAACTTTATTACTAGTATAAATAGTTTTAAATGATATTGATTTAAAATTTTATCACACTTTGACCATACCTTTAATTGCAAATTAGTGAGATATTTCTTCACCTAACAACACCCAATTTAGGTATGTTTTCAAATCGGAGTCGTGTACTTACGTGTACACTTAATTTTTCTATAAAAACATCAAATCATTTTCTTTCATTTTGTTTGTTATTTTCTCGTAGCTCATAGTATTGTTTAAATATGCAATTTTTTCTGTTGTCGCACATTATTAATGTGCTGGAGTATTAATAATATGTGGTTAAGCTTAGTACTCCTCGAACTTCATTATTTAAGAATTCTTTCATCTGGAGGACTTCATCCTTGTGGAACGACCTTCCTGAGGTCGTTTTTCCCAACGAATCAAAACCAACGTAAATCGCTTTTTACGCACACGCACCACTCCCTGATTGCCCTAAAGGATTTTTCCTATAGTGCGTGTTTGATCATAAAAAAAAATTTATTACTTATAAAACTTTTGAAATTTTATAGTGTTTTGCAATCAAATTATTAATATGAACAGAAGCTTTAAACATTTTATTTATTACTTCTGATGTTTTGAAAATTCTTTGCTTCTGGATTACAACTTCCTAAATTTTATTTGTTTGCCCTGATCTATAGTCACGTCGTTTGAGTTGCGTATTATAAACTTGGCCATCTAAGGGCAAACCTAATTGTTTTTGCTATTATTAACTAATTTCCCCATTATATTTATCTTATTTAATAATTACTTTTTCCCTCTGTACTTCTGTTGGATAAGTCGAGGACCATAATGTTGCATAATATTTATTGGTCATGAATGAACATACAAAGTAACATTTTGTCAAGTCAGTTCCTTTAAAACATGAGTTTGAGTCCACAATGGATAAGAATTATTAGTGATCGGCCGATGCGGATTTTTTGCCGATACTGATATTTTAGTTTGTTTTTGATTTTTAGAATGTTTTTTTGATTTTTCTTTTCAGGGCTTTTTTTTAGTTTTTAATAAATTAAACTACCCAAGCAAATTAAATAACATTTTAGGTAATTACAGTGGACACTAATATAAACATAATTATGCAATATAATGCAGGGTGTTCCATTTAAAAAAAATTCAACTTTCTGTTATCACACTTTTATGGGCCAGCCCATGTATGGAAAAATATTTTCATGAAATACACCCTATGGTACAGTATAAATCAGCATATCAATGAAATTCCTAACTTAATTTGTATAGGAGCTATAGAAGCCTGACACACTATTGCAGGACCCTATACATACATACTTCATATCTCCTAAACGTCTTAACTTTTGAGAATTAAAGATTTTCAAAAAATGGTGCGAACCAGGTATAGTGCCTACTTGATAAAAGGAAGTAACATTTTTATTCAGGCGCATGGTGCTAGTCCAATCTGCACTGGCGCATAATATACTGGTAAAAACTCCAATTAGCATAATTCTAATACTTATTAGTTGTTTAAAACTTAGTTCTAAAAATCTGACTCGCCCTGTGTCATGCAGAAGCTACAAAGACAGTCTATATTTTGCCTAAAAGATAGAAGTGCTGCCAAATTTGCGCTATCAGTTTTGAAATTTTCTGATTTACTATTTTTAAAAAGATGTAATGTGGTGAATATAAAGTAAAACAAAACTTGTTTATCTGTCTATATTAAAGGAAACTTTAGGAAACTATATTCTTGAGGCATTAAACTTATAATATTTCTAATTTTTTCCAAAACAATTGTATTATTACAAACACAGTTATTGAGACCATATGGCGGCATAATAATCAGATGATCATCAATCTTTAAGTAGTCACCAACTTCATCCACATTTATATACATATGTTGTAACCACTTCTTGAGCTGAATCTTCTTTTCAACAGATTCGCTACTTGCCAGCATTGGTACCATTTGATCTAAATAGGATTGATCAGCTTCATTGGACAAAATTTTGAAGGTTTTTATGGCATGGTGAAGAATAAAAACTGTATCATGTTTACCTTCACTTGTAACTTTAGTGTGCAGTACTATTGTTTTGTAAATTGGATCTATAACATAGACAACACCTGTAAACAATTCATCTTCTACTGTGAGGACCTCTACTAATTTTCCAACAAGGCCTTTGATGTATATTGGATCATTTTTAAATATTTGGTCATCAAAAAGATCCATTTGTGATCTGAACTACTCACAGAAAAAATTTTGGGAAAAAACAAACTTTCGGCTTTCAAACTCGACCTAACCAAAGAAAACCGGCAAATGGTTTGTTACGTTTTGGGTTTGTTCGACCCTGCTTATATTTTGACATCTATCATTAACTTCTCTGTGATACAACGTTCTTCCTGAATATGTTAGGTTCATGCATTCGAGAATCTGTAATATTGCGTCTACGACGACTACGATTATAAACCAACCTGATTTTTAACGCCAGTGACATAATGAGAAATGATTTTCCCGGGTATATAAAATAAATAGTTTTAAAATATGGATTATATTATTGCATATTTGACATTCTATCGCTTCTTAACGGTAACTGACTACTTCTCACGAAAAATGAATGCACCACTTAATATAGTGAATATTATTTAAGAAATCCCACAAGTGACAATGCCCTCTCATTGTATGCAAAATTATAGACAAATTAGGAATGGAAAATGTAGATCGTTCGTCTGCGATGCATGGAAGATTCAATAAGAAGATATATTTGGAGGATTGGTAGAGAAATAAAGCTCGACCCATGGTTACTGTGCATCGATTCTCGGCTGTAAACCAATAATAATTATGGAAATATATTTGGCTGGATGCTGGAAAGCAGGAAGTCATTGGAATTTCGAACAGAACAGAACCAAACCTTACTTATTTTTTTGTCAAGAAAAATGAATTTGTTGAAATGGTAGCTTTTCCCTGTTTGCATTTTCATTTACTACTTTAATGTTAATATAAACTCCTTGTTAAAAAAATTTAAATATATTTGTTATGTTGGCAACGATGAATAATATTCTAGAAAGTACCAGACATAGACATTTGTGTTTCCCCGCTCGTCGAAGTAAAGATAATTTTCGTTTCGGTTTTCGTAAGTTGTATTCCACGATCATGAGTTCTTTTTGTACTTTTGGTTTGTACAGAAATCTAGAAGCTATTTTAAACGAACTTAGGGATTCTAAGGTAAGCTATTATTGAATTACTTAAAACTTTTAAAAAACGGTTAATTACTTGTGATATCTGTTATAGGAGCGTCACGCCAGAAATGCTGTATTTTGGGAGTAGATTACTAATCTGAAAACGATTTTTTGTAGAAAAAAATCCATTTTTGAAATCTTTTCTACCGGATTTACTTACAATTTCTGTTACTTTTAGCATAATGGCGTTAAACCTGTACAAGAGTTGCTGGCAGTATTTAATAATGCTAAACAAAAGTTTGATGAACAGTATGAAGTGAAGAAATATCCATTGATTATTTTGGAAGGTCTCGATGGGTCTGGTATGTAATTCAATCCCATAAATAACCAACATAAGAAGTTAGGCCAATCGTAGGGTGCTCATTGATATCTAGTTATAATAAACAGAGGTCATCGTAGCATACAAAAAATGAATTAATATGCCGATTAATGTGAATGTTCTGGTTTCTGAACAATTTAAAAGATCTATTGAGAACTATAGATATATTAGGACGTTTGAAAAACGTAAACCAAAAAAGTATTTTTGGGTTGTAAACACACACACGCAAACACATTAAGAGTTTTATGAAGCAACCTTTTCAAAAATGCTTTTACACTGTTTCATTAATAAAAATTATACAGTATTACCAAGGAACTTTTACAATGAGGCGCCTAACAGACTGAAAAGAGAACGTTATATACCGGCTGTAAATTAAATAAAAAGAATCAAAACTCCCCGTCATAACTTAGAGCATGTTACAGTCTGCTTCCAATATGACGCGATGCATCGCGGAAGGGAAATTCTGTGGGCGACTTGATCCTGATTGGCCGCCGCGTTGTCAATTCATTTTGGCTTCTTTATGCTAAACCGCCTCTTGTGAATGACTTTACTCAAACCAACAAGACAATTGAACACGTTTCGGCATCGCGGCAGATTCGTTTAATTTCCTTCCTAGCAAACAAGTGGTAAACGAGCTAATTGCGCCTTACAATTAACGCGTTTCTATAGAGAATATTGTGAGCCTCTTCTAGGGATTTGTAAACTGAACTAGATGTCTGTGAGAGAAGAGTATGAGATTCCCCTACCGCGGTGGAAGGGGAAAGCATGCTAATTAGGATACAACAAGGAAATCCCATTCCTCTTTATTTAATTTATGGTACATTACGTTCTCTTTCTGCTTGATAGACGCCCGATTGTTATAATTCCTTGTCAATACTGTATAGGTGACATGCTAATATTTCATAGTGTAATTTCTGATTCTGCATAAAAACTCCGGCTTGTGCTCAAATAATGACCCTAAAGCATATTATTTTCTCAAGTTTATATATCGGGTGTTCATGAAAAGAAGCTAAGAACATTAAAGTACAAATGTGTAAAGATGTGGTAAAAAGTATTTAGTGACAGTTGCATGGGGTTGAAGAATTTCGCCTCAATACAAAATTTTTACTCCTTGCCTAAATATACTTACAGGGACTAGCAAAAAGTTCAATCCCTTATAAAATATTATATCTTCTTCTAATTAACTTACATTTTTGTAAATAAAAATGTATCTCAATTGGGTTTGTTCGGGTTCAAGATCAGATAATTTAAGAACAGAATTAGAGAAGAGAGTCAAGATATCCCATTACAAGAGATTCGAAATAGAGAGTTTATTAAAAAAGTTAAACGATATGAGAAGGTTGGTGGAGAGATCTTTGAATAGTATTTTTTGCTATCTTTTTCGTTAAATTTTTGTTTAAGAAAATTTCTGACTCTTCATTCTTTTCCTAATAAATTTTTTTTTGGGATACCGATAATTAATCGGCCGATACCGATATAATATCGGTACCGGCAATTCTTAAAAATTGTAACTATTCAATATAGGTTGATAGTGAAAATAGTTACTAGCGGCAACATTGTAAAGCATCTGAAGGCAAATGGTATCGACGCTGACGTGACTTTAATAAATTTCCGTAATTCCCCGACTGCCCGACCAACCGAGTTGCAGTGATTGCCCATTTTACTTTTGGTTGTCGTAATATTGCCCATTTTACTTTTGGTTGTCGTAATATTTTAATTTTAATAGTGCACAATTACTGTAGATAAAGAAGTTATTCTCAATGCCGCCGGAGATTCTTAAAAATGGGTTTGCAAATTAATAAAATAGTTAATCTTAAATATGCCTATATACATGGTGTCCATTTAGTGTTTAATTCTTCGATATCTCGTATAATATAATCGATAGAGGAAATCTCTAAATATAAATATTAGTAGACTGTTGAAGATGTATATTTTAAAAATATACAGTGTGGTTCATAAAAGCGGACCATTAAAATTTAAATATTTTTAAATGGAACATCCTATATTTTTACTCGATATTACTGTCACTGCTTATTGGTTATGTAATCCCAATTCTGTTGCAATGTTGCCAAGATATTAATAATTTTCCTCTCCTTTAAGACTTGAGACTGCCTCAATACATTATTGATTGCGAACGTCGCACATACGGGCATTTGACCGATCTAGACGGCCAAAAGTCAATTTCGTAAAAATCCCTGCAAGTAGAAAAAATCCAGTGCCTAAAAGGGTTGAATAACCAGGGAACCACAAGTAACCCTTTCCACTTTTTCTACCCTAGCATCCTTCGAGCCGTGGCGTCACTCTAAACTTGATCGTTTTTGCAAGTGTACGTATATCTCTGATTTTTTTGTGTAAGCGAACAAACTTCAACAGTGAATATTTTCTGTTCTAATTAAATTATTTAAAAAACTGTAATGGATCTTGAAAATGCAGGTAAGAACACATATATTTTAAGTATTTTTGATTTGTTTATTATAATATATGTAATAATATTTTAGCGGCTTGAAAATAATGGTATTTTTTGTCATTTCAAAAACCCTTTTTTGACAATCATAAAGGTATTTGTTGTACTTCAGGGTGCTTCCCGGTTATTTTTTTTACTGTAATCTAAAGATGAAAGGTCATATAAACGAACCGTTCAAAAATTAGCCGCGGATGCCTATAATTTTTAGTCCTCAAATAAAATAGTAGTAAATAATGAAAATTTTAGTTCGATATTATTTGGGTTAAAAATAGATTATAATTTATTTTAGGAGTACCGGGAAGCTCAGGCACTAGAATCGTGACTCAAAGACTTGTTTGATAAAATGAAACATCAAAATTTGCCTAGTTTTGACAAAAAAGTACCTCGAAAATTACCTTATCATATGAAGACTATTCAGAAGACCAAATGAAGGACATAATCACAATTCAAGGAAAGGTTGGTGAAAGCGCACAAAAAGGAAGACATTTTCATTAAAACAAATTCTGAATGGCTCCAAGGAACATTCGAAACACCGAAAGTAGTGCAGCAGCGTTCAGGTAGACCACCCAAGACATTTAGTGAGTCGAGTGAGGGGACTAAAAGAAGAAAGACAGAAAGCCTGCGCAATGCTTCTAATGAAGACGTGCTGCGCAGATAAAATGACGAACTTCTGGGAACAGAGATGCTTCCGAAGTACTGGAAGAAATTACTAGTACACCAACGCGGGCAGGCAAGGTCAAGAGAGCATATAAGAGATCATTCAAGACTAAACGACACAATAAGACGCAGCTGACGACATTACAGGCATTGTCAACACTTCCGGTTATACCGCCAAAACTTTGCAAGAAAGTTTTCTAGGGAGTCATGCAACTTACACGTCATTAACAGGCTACTTTTAAACTCAGACCCGCTTACCACAAGCATGAGACCCTTATTGAAGAAGAAAAGTAAACCATTTTTACAAGAGACCCTGGGGTTATTAATATCAGCAGCCAATCGGAAAAATCCTAGGAAGAAGTGGATGATCAGTCTTCTGATGAAGAACCATAATAACTAAATAATTATTATATTATATAAATATATTTTTTAAATGTTATAATTATTTATCAAAATTAATTATTTATTTATATTATTATACCTACATATGTTATAAATATTCCACCACAATATATAGTTTGATTTAGTTTAGTATCGTTATCGCCTAAGTATTTGATTTAAATATATGTTTCACGTTCCTGAGCACTTAAAACACAACGTACAAATAGGAAAATTCAATTTGAATCAATAAAACTAAAGAAATAATTTTGGCAGTCTAGATCGGTCAAATACCCGTGTGTGCGTCGGTCAGTATAGCAGCCACGTAAATTTTCAGATTTCATATATTTCGCTTAATAATTCAAAGCGCCATTTATGGATATTTTTCTTCAATTTATTTTCATCTCAGGATTTGCCGGTTTAAATATAATAAGTAATTTCCATAACACCCTGTATATTGCAGTTTCCTTATATTGATTTTAATTTGATGATTTTACAGATAGTTGAATCTAGGTTATATGAGTACTATTTATAAGGTTTTATGAGGTGATTTTATACAGGGTCTTTTAATTTTACTTCCAGAGTTACGGAAGTTTGGATTAAATTTACTCAATATTTTTAAATGGAACCCCATGTATATTTTTATCAAGAATTAAAATTTATTATTGTCCCCTTATAACGCTAAAATATTTTTATTATTATTTGCGGCGTTGCCAAATCGTAATGATTTTCTCAGAATTTTTGTTATTTTTATTGTAGGTGTATGGTCGAAATTATTGTAATACCCTGTATTTTTCACTACATATCTTCTACGCTTTATGACAGATTATCTAATCTTATACCGATCCAATTCATTATTCTCATCAGTTATTAAGTTTCGGTAATTTTCATCGTTTAAAAATTATTTGAAAACTTTACGTCTAAGTTAGCCTTGGAAATTAACAATTGCCATTTACTTAATTGTTGACATTTTGTTGTTAAACTATTTTATAAGTAAATATACTTAAATAAAATGAATTATTAGAGAGGCATTACAATGCATAATACTTCAGACTTTATCTAATATAATCTAATTCAAAATTGCATTAATCAAAATGAACTACTTAACTAAGTAAATTATTTTTTGTATATTAATAATTATTATGACGCATGTACGCCGTATAAATATTATTATACAGAAATAAATTAAGTTTTTATTTTATTTTATTGATTTGGACGTTATAAAATTTAGTATTTTGTTTAAGGTTATGGACCAGACCATCTACACTTAAAATAATAATAACAAATACCAAAAATTTTGAGAAAATCATTACGATTTGGCAACGCTACAGACAATAACAAAAACAGACAATAATAAAAACAGACAATAATAAAAATTCTTTGGAGTTATAAGGAGAAGTTTCAATTCTTGATAAAATATATAGGGTGTTCCATTTGGAAATATTGAGTAAATTTAATCCAAACTTCCCGAAATTTGGAAGGAAAATTAAAGCACCCTGTATAAGAAAAGCTTCTAAAATTTTATAAATAGTAGGGTAGGATGGGGTTAAGTGAACAGGCGTGTTACCTGAACAGTGTGATCTAACTGCCATCTTTTAGTGAGGGTTACTATTAACTTTCGTCTGAAGACGCCTTACTAGACATTTATTTGTAGCATTTCGTACAGGTTTCTCTATTATCAACAGGAACGCATTTATTCAGTCTAAACATTTTTAATGGCGGCCGAGTAAATTTTTTGGCTCCTATTTCCTGTTTATTTTTGTCGTAATAACGTCGTGTTAAATGAAGTGTGTTGTATAGTACATTTTGGTAAGTATTTTAGTGTTATTTGTAGATATTTAGGTTCCTCTACAGCAATTATTTAAAAAAAATTTGAGACGGAGTGGGTTTAACTGGACACCTGCTATAGGGGATAAATGAACAGGTGTCCGGTTAACCTGCTTCGAAATTTTCTTATTTGTTTTAATATTCTTCTTTGTAGACGATGCCGAGAAAAAGGTCTCGTACAACCAATAATAGGTCATATAGTGCCCAAACACTTAAAACCGGGTCGTCAGGAAGTCCTAATAAATGATCGGGCAACTAGAAATGTGGCAATTTGGTTTAATATTCCCCGAATTACACTTAAACGTTATGTGGACAAATGCCGCGATAAGGACTTGGAAATGATGAATTTTCGTCCTAATAATGAGTATCTAATGGTCTTTATCCAAGAAGAAGAGTTATTACTTAAGGAATACCTGCAACGGGCATCAAATATTCATTATGGTTATGGATCGCATCAAATTTTAGACATTACGTGTCCAAAATCGATGGTTATGGCGTCACTTTTCTGGAACGTAACAATCAAACTAAGTTATCCTTAAGAACTGAAAGCGGTTTTGTTTCAAAAGATGACATTATTTATAAGTTACCGAGGCCAATAAAAAGTAGTAGTGCTAGGTTTGCGAACACGTTTTCATTTAAAGTAGATTTTAGTGAATTTAGTTTCATTGTATATTAATAATTGTTTTTTAATATTATGTTTGTATTTGGAAGTAAATATTATGTTTAAACTTATCTTAACTTTTTTGTTAATTACATAATTATGGCACTGTTCAGTTAACCTTACTGACTGGATCAGTTAACCTGCCTGGCAGGTTAAGTTAGCCATTTTACAGATCATTACAAAACGTTTTTTGCTAAATACACCTTTTTTTATTTTATCATAAATATTATAATTTCATGTTGTTCTATCAATAATACTTGTGATACAAAAAAACTAAAGTATTAAAGTTATATAAAACGCTGGAAACATGAGGTTGATCTTAAAGGGGATCAGTTAACCCCCACCCTACCCTACTCATATTACTCAGATATAAATGTCTGTAAAATCTTTTGATCAAATTAAAATCAATAAAAAATGTGTAGAATATTTATTGAGATACAATAAAAGCAATAAAAATAGGAAAATAATTAATATCTTGGCAACACAGCAACAGATTGGGGGGAAAAAAAAATTGTGATTACATAAACCATAAGGAGAGGTACTAATTCCCACTAAAAATATAAGGCATTCCATTTAAAAAAAAGTTTTAATGGTCCCGCTTTTATGAAACACACTGTATATTTAGAAATATTTTAAAAATATACATCTTCAACAGTCCACTAATGTTTTTATTTAAAGTTTCCCTCTATCGATTATATTATACGAGATATCAAAGCATTACACATTAGATGGACTCCAATATAAGCAAAATTTTACCGATGCCGTTTATCGGCAATATATTTGCCGATATATCGATATTATATCGGTATTGGCCGATCGCTAGTTCCAAGTTCATCTAGTGCGCGCAGTGGACCAAATTTGACGTGACTAAGCCACTTGTTGGGCGATCTTATGTAAGATATTTTCCTTGGAGAACGAAATAACACAACTGGAAAGTTATTTGACAACCCCTCCTTGCATGATATCATACCTTGTATTTATTGTATAATGTGGTATCGTTCGAAGACGGACAGGGTTTTAACTTATGTAGAAAAATGTAAATTAATTTAAAGGAAATCATATTTTATAGGGGTTGGAACTTTATGCCAGTCCCTGGTACACTGCCGTATGGTCATGATTTGGCTTTGTCTGCCGTTTTTATTCAGAAATTTGAAAATGCAACTCGGGAGATTAAAAAGGGAGATTGATGTCTATTTTGTGGACGAATAGGAATAATTATTTTTATAATGCGGAGATTATGTAAAAAAATAAATTGCCAAAAAAAGTATTTTATCTCATTGTTAAGGGTCACATTTTTCTGATGCACCGGTAATTATTTTAGGTAAAAGTTCCATGACGAGACAACTTGCAAAGAAAATTCATGCGGAAAAGTGGTTGACTCCGCCAAAATCCATCTCATTTTTACGAGATTTTTTTGATGATAATTTACCTTTACGTCCAGCATACTACTGCCTTGGAAATTACATTGCAGCGTTGGAACTTGGCTGTTTATTGTCTCATAAACCTGTGATAATGGATAGGTAATTATAATTTTCGTGCACTTTTTATATGTATAATAAGCAACTAACAGTCTTTATTGTTTCATCATTTAATGAAAAAGGATAATAAAATATATGTTTTTCTTTGGAGAAACGGGACGGATTTTAGTGAGAGATCAGTTCGTTAGTTTCTAAGTTTTCTTTAGGGACACACAGCGTGTTAAGATCAATCATTCGTATTTTTGATTTACTCTGGAGTTCCGCAGGCAGGCGCGGAACTATTATGCAGCAAGACTATGCAACGCAGGGGGTCCAGGGGGCCCACGGCCCAAAGTGGCCTCCCGTTACGCAATGCGAGGCCCCTCGCCACTTCAAAAAGTGTTTTTTTCTTACGCTTTTATTACGATTTAATAGTACAAGTATAGTGTCGCGCAAGCCAAGTGCTGAGCTCCTCTGAAAGTGGGGCCCAGGCCCAGACCCACCGGGCCTAGTAGGAACATAGGTCCTGGATATAATGTTTATAGTAACAAGGAATTAACAACTACAACGTATTAAAGTTTTTATGTCACGGTATTTCCTATTCCTAAACAAATAATTTAAGGAAATTGAATTTAAAATATAAAATATCCCTATCGCAACGAAATAGGTGTTCTTTGATACGCGCCTATGACTCGCCTGGCAGCGAACCTGTTTAAATACAGCACTTGTTATTTATGAATAATATTTTTTATACTTATTTGGCGGTATGGCTAAGTTTTCAAAGAATTATTTTTTACTGAGAATTTGGTTATGGATTGAAAACTTTTATTTTTTCATCATAGAGACTAGAGAGTAAATAGGTAGGAATATATTTGTTATAAATTATGGGATCTAAAAACATGAGCAAGATAAGTGGTGAACAATGACTTAGTGGTCTTTCAGTTTTAGCCGTGAAAGCTGAAGAGGCAACAAATTTGGAATTAAAAGATATAATAACAAATTTTGCTGAAGTAAAAGCGCGACGTAAATCATTTACATATTTTTTTTATTTACTTTTTTAATATTAATTTATATTTATGTACACGTTGGGCCAAAAATTAACCACAATATTCTTTTCTGAATAACGTTATCGTTTGAAATTATTTTTAAACCCAATTTGCAGGAAATCTTTACAAATGTTTTCGTATAATGAATTTAAAAGAAAACGTACATAATAATATCGAATTAGAACATCATACAGGCAGGTTAAAATAAGAAGTTACTTTAAACAAGTCGCAAAAATAAGTTATTTCTTTTTCGAATAATTGGGATTTATTTATATATTAAAGCCTCTTATATTCTCAACAAAAAACACGTTCAGAGATTTTTTGATATGTCAATTGGTTAAGCATTTGTCACTAATTTTCTGCCCAAATGTTTCTAAGCAATTAGAAACTAAATATCTCTGTTTTTAGTCAGTTGGCAATGGAAACCATTTTATAAAATAGAACAGAATTGATATTTTTATGACAGAAATTTATTTCATCTTTAATTTGTTAAATAATATGTGAAAAACATCATTAACATCAAAAGAATAATTTACTAGTAATATACTAATCTACAAACAAAATTAATTGAAAAGTTGTTCAATTTAGCGAAAATGCGTTTACAGAAATGCATTGAACAAACCAGAGATCCTGTTGAACAATTTTTCAAATCATTTTTTTTTGTAGATTGTTATTATTAGTAAGCTGAAATACATTTCTTTCATTCAAATATCATTTATGTTTCATTTTATACAATAATGGTTTCCATGGCTGACTGATGACTTTAACATAGTGATATATGCAGGAACATTTGGTCAGGAAATTAGTTATAAATGGTTAATCGAGTGAAATATCAAAAAATCTCTTAACATATAATTTTGAAGTTCCGCTACTGTCCGCAGGGATCTCATTGCTCACCGCTTCTGTTCAACATTTTCATTAACGATATATCTGATTATACTTTGGATGCCAACCGACTTCCAGTAGTGCTGTTGCATTTTGTGATAAATTATTAACTCAAAACGCTATCGATGTCGCCTCAGGATTTCAATATTACACCCTGTATAGTCGTATAATGGCCTATTCATATGTAAGCACCCTTCCGTTTCTAGGTACTGGCATTCAACTATGGCATATGGTATGGCACAAAAAGTGTCGGATAGTTGCAATAAATTGACATTACCCCCGATCGACGACAACATTTACGATTGGCCATCCGATCTTTTAAAACCCGACATTGTATTGCTTCTAAACGTTAGTGAAGAAGCCAGGCTTGAACGTCACTCTAGACGAAATGCCGCATCTGTTACCCTTCAAGAAAAACTATTGAAAGATGACGCCAAGTTTAGACAAGAGTAAGTACTGATTTTATTAAACATTATCAAATTGCTGCATCTCACCTCCCGTCTTCTATAGCTCGTACTTAGGTTAGGATTTGTTCGGGTTTTGATATTTAGCTCGACTTTACCCGTACTCTAAGGTCGCGTTTCGGGAGAAAACAATAATACTATTTTAACGTTTCGTACCGGAAACCGCTTTCGCATTCCTTCAATACGAGGGCCTGCAGTCTTTACTTTCTTCTAGATATTAGGTCGTACTTTCTTTCTCTTTGGTCTCAATTATAATTCTTACTGTTCTGTAGATCACTTTCCATGATTGTTCTAATTCCACCAAGCCTGTCCGCATATTGGCCATACTGAGGAGTTCTCCTGTTTCTAGAGCATATATTCTCCTAGCTTCCTCCCACCTAGGGCATTTGAATGTGTGTTCTACATTATCTTGTTGTTGGCAATATATACATTCGCTTGAGTCTGATCTCCTGCGGTCCTATAGATACTTTCTGAGGCAGCCATGCGTCTGTGTCGACTTCCCCCTTAGGCCGTTCAACCCATCTCTGGATATCTGATGGTATCAGTTGGTGGGTCCATCGTCCATATGTCCCTAGCTACTCCTTGGTGACCCCTCGATATCTCTCACCTCTTTCTTTAATTAATATGTGGGGCTTCTGCAATAACCCCAACCCCCTCAGTAGAGATGGTCCTATAAGCACAGCATATTTTTATGGTTCGTTGAAGTCTAGCAAGTTTTTGCATGAGCTTTTTGTTTTGTAACGCCGTGTGGCAGGCCGGTGAGGCATAGAGAATCTGTGAGTGGATTACACTTTATAAAACCTGTCTCTTTGAAGTCCTGGGTCCACCAATTTTGGGCATTAGACTAGCTAGTACTGAAACTACTCTCCCCCTTCTGAATTATTATTCTGGTATACTCCGCAAAGGTCAACTTCGTGTCCAACCATACGCCCAGGTATTTCACAGCCTTACTGAGATTAACCGTTTTACCCTGTACTTCGAAACTAATTGGCCTTACCTTAGTCGTCAACAGCACTTGTTCAATCTTCTCCGGAGCCAGTTGCAAACGCCGTTTCTCCATCCAATTTGCTACACGTAAGTTGCAAACACGTATTTGCCAAGGCCATCAGGAGCTCCTCGCTTTTTGCCGTAACGACCAAATCCAGATCGTCTGTAAAACCTATCAGGAAAGTTTCATCAGGCAATTCCAATTGGAGTACTCCATCATGCACTATGTTCCACAAGAGTGGGCCCAGAACTGACCTCTGTGGGACACCGTTACCTAAGTTTTTGGTTTTGGAACTCTCCTCAGTCTCGAGCAGTAAATCCCTCCTAAACAGATAGGAAGCTATGACACTGATTAGGAACTAACTGGAATAGTGACTAACTTTAAATATATATTTAATAACCAAGCAACACGCACACACATGCTATCTCACGGCAAAATTATGTCATTACAAAAGGAGACCACGATACACATAACCGTGCAGCCTCGGTTTTGTCAGTGTCTCGTTCAGATCTATCGCGATATCTTGTCAAGAGTGAACTTGAACCAAATGAAGGAATAGGTGGTGCAACCAGTGACCTAAACAGGGAAGCATGTGTGATATTGAATCGGAATGTCCAGATGGTTTGAGGGACACCGTGAATCTAAAGGTGCTTGCTCAGGGAGTCAACATTGTCGATTGACTCTGTTTATCGATACTGTCAACTTAGTGTGTTTTCCGCCGGTTGGCGTTAACATCAAAGGGGTTCGGTCGTATTGTTGAATCTATGCAATAGGGGGTAATATGCGTATTCTAAAATAAAAGAACACATATACAGTGAAACCTCCTTTAGGCGGACACCTACGGGACCGTCTAAATGTGTCCCGCCTAATAGAGGTGTCTGCCGACGGGAAATTTGTTATTAGGTAATACGTAAATGCAAAATTATTACTATGTATATGTATGTACAAATAAACATAACATAACAAAAATACACTAGTTTTAGTTAGGATGTGGTACTAAAACAATCTTATAACGTAGTTTGACGTGTTTGCGTTTTATACTTGCAATCTAGAAAATGTAATTCCAAGTCGGATAACAATTCCATTGCTGTAGAGTCACCTCTATTCTTTGCATACTCTTATAATTCCTTTACCATACTAATGGCTTGTTGATAATTGGTGACATTTGTTTGATTACTGCATTGAACTTCTTCATCAGAGTCGTCAGATAGTGATGTGGTTTCAGTTTGGACTACATAATCGGTATGAATGGGGTCACTATCATCTTCCAATAGCACATTGCTATCAATATTAATGAACTCGCCCAAATCATTGTTATCAAATTACAAACTTCCACAACCAATATTCTCTTTCAGACTCAAAACGCGACATTTTTGTGCTATTGTTTACCATTTTAAGCTTACAACTCACAAATAAACGGCGGACTGCTGTCGGGGAATCACATATACTTTCATTCGGCGAAGTCCTTATTTCGCTCTGCCACGCATACGCGATTGCTTGCCGGTCTGTCTTCAGAGAGTTTTTGCACCGTATACAACTCACAAATAAACGGCGGACTGCTGTCGGGGAATCACATATACTTTCATTCGGCGAAGTCCTTATTTCGCTCTGCCACGCATACGCGATTGCTTGCCGGTCTGTCTTCAGAGAGTTTTTGCACCGTATTTATTCGTCTCCCAAATACTTTTAAAAAATTTGTCCGTTTTAAGGAGGGTTTTCGCACTCTTTGTATGAAAACAGCCTATCCGCGTCCGCCCAAGGGAGTTTGATTTTCATGGAATTTCATATACCTAGTTCCGGACTATGGAAAAATGTCCGCTTATTAGAGGTGTCCGTTAGGAGAGGTTTCACTGTACTTTTTGGAAAATATTTGAAATACAAACTATAAAAAACTACAGCTGATAAAAACGATTTATTAATTAAATAAGCATGTTCTGAAACTAACTAGACTAATTTTGAAACAAGGAAACATATTTATGGAGATATTGGTACACCTTAAGCAACGTTATATCGGTATCATAATTGTAAAACCTCTTAATTCCAAAAAGTGCTTTTTATAGGGAACTATAAAAACTGCTTGTATGCCTTGAATGCGGAAAAATGGAGATACGAGGTTTACGTTTCACCAGGCTTCTAGGATATTTTAAAGTTACAAGCTTTTTTAGATGTATAGGTGCCTGATTAAAAGGTCCAATGTTGGCAAAATGTTATTTTACTTAAAATATAGGTTATTGGGTGTTATTATGATTAGGGTGACGATATTAACTTTTGTGTTGGAAACTTATTATATTACGCATAATTTCACGTGATTGAACTCGAACATGAATAAATTCATATCGCGTCTTTTCACCAATCACAAAACTTGATGCCTCTGTAGTAAGTTTCACACATAGTGCCACGGCCTGTTTGTGACATGGAGATCGAGGAATTTCTATCAAAGTGTCATTAACATTTTCAATAAATGTTTTTAGCTCCTCGTCGTTGACATAGGCTAAAACTGGAGGTGGTGTAACCGTAGCTTCCAACCAGCTTATTAGTTCTATGTAGGTAGCTGCATCAAAATTAATTTTTTGAGAAGTAAACTCTCAAACACTCGTAGAACTTACTTCTACTTTTTAATGCGCGCCTTAACCTGTTATATTACAGGATCAATTATTATTTATTTTAAATCATCGCTTAAATAGCTTAGAAACTCTATGGATGAGCTTTTATGGAAAAACACATCGGCGCATATTACTTTAATAACGAATTTACAAGCAATATTTTTCACTAGAAGTTAGTAAAACGTGTCCTACATAAAATGATGCCCGTTCTTCTACTATTGAAACATGTTCTTCTGAAATTGTTATGCAATAGAATCGTCTATTTTATCCTGATATAGTCTTATCTTTCCTTGCTTTCGGTTTTTGAAATATTGAACGCCCTGTAGAGGGCTCAAGGGCAGCTTTGATCATATTCTGTTTTTGCACAGAGGTTAGTTATAGTAAAAAGCATATTTTGGCGAGTATTGTTTTTTGACATTTTAAATTCAAATTTTTCGGCCCACCTACTGGACGCGCTTCGAGGCGTTCAATATCCACAATAAATGTATTTATATTTGATTTCGACTGATCGACAAACTTTCTTGGTGTGAACAGGCGGTCTTTTCGAATTGTTGGTCGACAGTTTCCATCAACGAATACTTATAACCAGGAAGAAGACAAACTGCCGTGTTAAATATTCGAAGCAGGCGATGATACGGCGACATCCATTATGCCTGGCGCGCACGTGCTTTTCAAATGTCACTTTTGTCCAAATTTCTATTACTGTCAATATTTTAAAGTGATATTTAAGCAAAGAAAACATCAAAACCCTTTCATTTGATTTACTAAGTAGAGAAAATCAAATATTAGGATTTTGACATAGGTTTTCAGCTGTAAATATCGCTTTAAAATTGTCCTTACATACTTTTATATTATTATTGAACTAGTAACAATACTAGAAATACAGAATTCAGAGATTGAAGGTTGTAATTAGTTTTATTAAAAAATAGGAAATAAATCAAAATTTACATAAAATATTTTACCATCTTAAACTTCAAACAAATCAAGGTAAATACAATACTATATGTACAGCTACTAACCAAGTAAATATATGCACCATCATTATGATTATGGGCTTTCAATTTATTTGTTTCGTAGCAACATTAGTGATCGAAGTCCTCTTTAATGTTCAGTCATTATGGGATTCTCAATTAAACTATGAAAGGAAAGAATTATTATAATAATATATTACCGGACTTCAAAATTCTGACTACGGGTTAATATAACTTATATAGCTGTAAATATTATGTTGTAGCTTTTGACTTTTAGATTGTAAAATTTAAGTAAAATTCTTTAAAAATGTGTTTGTTGCTAGTTTGCGTGAGAAGTTTGGGACATAATGGGACAATTTTGTAATGTAAAATAACAATAACGAATAAAAATTAATAAAAAAATATTTCAATCATAAATTACTTACCAGCAACAAAACGAAAAGGTCCGCTTTCGTGAAAAGAATAGAAAATTAAAAATTATTTTAGAATTTAATGACGTTTCCTCCACCATTTTCAATCACATTATAAATCATAAATGTTACTTGATTTTTATTCCATTCCAGACGAAGGATGTTCGGTTGTAAAATAATTTAAGAACTTGTGCTGCTCGCATTCTATGTCTGTCTCTGTCTGCATCAACCTTCTCCGATTCATTAAAGGGATATAAATATGGCCTAGGTCAAATCGAACAAACCCGAGTCTGATATTGACACAGAACGATAGACACAAAAGGATAAACGTATGGAGTAACCTGCCTGGCTGTGACGTCACTTGCACGGCCTACTTATATGCTTCGACCCCCGCCATAAGAGGTCTCACCGGGCTGGTTTCCATAGACATAGGCGATCGACAATGGCAACTCAGTCAGGACGCACCTTTAGTTTTCGGTGGTATAGATAGGGTCCTGAGGAGACACATATTTAATACGCATGGAGGCGCATGGAGACGTATGAAGTTTAGGTTCGTCGAGGTCTTTGGTGGACAAATAGTGAAAACAACACTGTCTTGAAAATAACTCAGCTGGTAAAATAATTGGGGTCCGGGACTCACATAAAACTACGTCTCCTCTGGTTGACATTACCTTTACCTCCCAGACGTAGAATGAGATCTGCAAAAAGGGTTATACCCTCCAGTACTGCCTAGTTCAGTTTAATTTCTTGTTATTTTAGTGTATTGACAGCCTATACAAATATGAGAAATCCAGGTGTGGTGCTTGTCGATGGAGATGGATCTTTTGGACGCACTTTAGGTTTACTCAAGGAAAAAGTAAACGCACTGATAAATTAACTACATATACTATTAATTTGTACCTCTTAAGATTTGGAGTTATCTGGTTTTATAATTAAGGAACTTTTATATAAAAATAATAAAATAAAGTAGCTATGGAAAAACTTTATATGGATTTAATATTCTGTTGGGATCTAATAGGCGCTTCAAATCTCTCATTAGCTGGTACGATCCTGATGAATTGACAATAGGTAGATATGTGCTCTTTAAAAATCCTAATCCATGCTCCGCACTTAAACTACCTCTCAATTCCGACACCCTCTTTATTAAAAACGGATCGATCTTTTTTTTAATTCGGTCATCGGATTTTTTCCCTAGGATGTTAAGATGTAAATTCCCATCACCTAAAAGAAATAGTAGTGCTTATTATTATTATTTTAACAAACAAACCATGTATAGGGTCCAAAGTCCAATATAGCCATCTTGTTTACATTTTTAAAAAGCGGTTTAGCTTATAACAAAGGAATTGTGGCATTATTAAAAAGCTGTATTCTGGTTTAATATGCTCGAATGGTTTTCCACTTAACCTAAGACTAGCCTGAACTGAAGAATAATGTATTATCATTAATAATAAAAATAAATAGATATTAATTTAAAATCAATCTTATAATATTTAATACAGGGTGATTGATGGTGAATGGCCTATTAGACGTTTATGAACAACTAGTGAACGAAAAAGTCTACATACTTTTTTTTTAATCGAATATCTAAATACTAAGGTAAATACCCTTTTTACCCACGCACTGTCGCGCCGTTCCATCTGGATTCACTTAGCAGCAATGTGGGTCACTAGAGTATACTAACCGTGTTGTCAGATTACGCCGCCTGTCTGGCCCTTGCTTGTATACCGGCCGCGCGCCACTATCGTTGCTTGATTGCTTCATTATGTTTCGAGACTCGGATTTGGACTGACGCTGTCAAGGGTTCCACGTGCTCGACGTATACGATTTTTAAACGTTTTGTTAGTTGTAGCAGTACTTACTCGATTTTTTTCTGTTGTGAAATAATTCATAATAATAAATGTTGTGATGTGATTTCAAATTTGTGTGATATTACTGTTGAGCTGTTGAATAACTATATTTTTTGTGTTTTATTTTTTTATGGAATTTAATTATAAAATTATATTAAAATAAGATCGAAGGTAAGAGAAGTATGTACCTTAAAATTGTAGTTTTTTTTTTCTAAAAACTTTGAAAAAGAAGTGATAACGCGTGCCAAAGACGTCTTGTTGTCAAAAACTGAACACGTGTTCTGTGTTGCAATATGACAACACCGCCTATAATGCGCTAACCTCATTTGAACCTCGAGACTGCCTCAATAAGCTATTCATTGCGAAGGTCCTCAGGAGCGGCCACGTAACTTTTGATATTTCATATAAAGTGTTGCTTAATAATTCAAAGCGCCATTTATGGTTATTTTTCTTCAATTTATTTTCATCTCAGGATTTGCCGGTTTAAATATAATAAGTCATTTCCATAACACTCTGTATAAATGCTTATAACATGCTCTCTCTTTTAAAGATATTGTCAGCCGTGCAGTGCCTATTAATTTCTTAATAACTTCTCGTAACATCCGAGAGATTTCCCACATTTTCCCGGACACCCTGTATATATCTAAACCTTCAGGTTTCCCCAATAATGTCAGTTTTTTGGATTTTTTAAAATTTTCAACACAAAGCAGTAACATTATTTCAATAAATGTTGACTCTAAACATTTTAAAATGTACTTATCTTTAATGTGTATGTGTGTATTGTTTTTCACTCGTGTTACATACACTCTTTCTTTCAAAATAAAAAATCAAAGATGTGAGATCGAGTGATCTCGTTGGCCAATATCAAGGTCCTAAACGTATAAACGTAAACCAACGATCATCATTTCTTTTGTTTATTTACTACTACTTTACTTATTTACTTAACCTTTATTTATTTTTTGCACATTTGAAAACTACACTCCGCGACAATAAAACCCGAGCAAAGATAATGCAATATCTTCTTTTAAAAATAGATAGTGACGTGAACCAAAAAACATCTTCAAAACAAAATACAATGCAGCTAAATTCTACCTCTCAATTCTTCCACAAGCCGTTAAGAAATTTCGGGTAAAAAAGTAACTTTTGTTTCTGACTGTATAATGATTAAGATCAGTATTTTAGAGAAAACTAAAATTCAGGATATCATCCCAAGACACAAGTCTACACTTTGCTAAAAATTTCAATAAGATCGGAAAACAATTAAAAAAGTTACAGGACTATAAAAAAAGACTAACATTATCTATGTCCGGGATTTATTGTCGCGGAGTGTATTTCGATTCTTCAACTGGAAGGTGACTAAAATTACAAACCTAAGTGC
The DNA here is from genome assembly GCA_963991005.1 of Barypeithes pellucidus. Lineage (NCBI taxonomy): Eukaryota > Metazoa > Arthropoda > Insecta > Coleoptera > Curculionidae > Barypeithes > Barypeithes pellucidus. The sequence goes on from OZ022557.1 coordinate 64,427,080, forward strand.
CCGAAGCCAAAGACATAGTCCACTTGATTTTTAAGTTGTTCTTGTGTTTCATTCACTATCGTATAGAAATCTGCCACCGGCAAGGATAGGTCATAGATTCCGAAATATTCAAAATTTTTAAATCCCTCGGGAATTTTCTCTCTGAGGGCCCATAGCGCCTGAAAATAATACATATATTATACAGTGCGGTTCTTTAAGCGCCCTTCTTCTAAATTACAAAATTTGGATGTGGACAATATGGGAAGGTAAACTACCTTTTGACGCAAGAATGACAGTTTTACCTGTCAAAATGGCGGATGAATACCATCTTGATAAAATAAATAAAATAGAAAAAGGGGTCTTGGTATACATCATTTTGAAGATCCTATCGAGTATTTTACGATACCAGAATAGTATTTCAATCATCTAAATAAGCTTTTAAAATTTCAGCTCGATAGGTTTATCCAATCCTCAAATATTCAATGTTAAAGATTGAGTTTCAGTATAAAGCGCCTCGCCGATTCGTGACGTCATACCCTATACACGCGCGGGTCGCCGTCCGTGAAGGTGTAAGTTTGCTATAGTCTACAAGTAGTCAGTTCATTACAATCCGTTTCAAAATTTTGGGTCCAATTTACATTATTATTACTTGAACTATTTATGGCTAGGTAGGTATACCTAAATAAAGTTTTGAATTTTTTTCTATCAATAAAAATGTTCTCTTTTGTATTTCTTCTGGAATATCTATATATTTTCTACTATCGGAATCTGAATCTGACAAGCTTAAATTTGTTAAAATAAATGTTGATTTAGAGCCGCTACTGGAAACTGACTCGGTATTATTTCCTTCTAACCGCATTGTCTTCGGAACCCTTTCCTTAAAAGGAAATTCTCTCTTATTTTCCATTTTTGACAATGGCAAATCTTTACTTGTACACTGGACTCCTTTGCTGCGAACTTCAGTCTTAAATAACACTTGAACACCCATATCTTTAAACATTTTTATCCCATTTTCCAGCCCGACGTCATCATTCTCAATAGAAATTTCTGAAGTTTCAGGTTTCAGGAAGTAACAAGTTGTTAATTAAAGATTGCTGTTCTTTCTTTTGTAAAAACCATGACGATAGTTTCGATCTATGGGTCGTAACTCTATTTTTTTGATAATCAAAAAAACCTTGGTACTACTTTTGGCTTAAGTCTGATTTTTCCGTTCTTCATTGTTTTTATGTAGACATATAATTTTCTATGTCTTCTTGTATCTAAAATAAATAATATAAATATCATATATTTTGTAGTCCGCTTTCACTTTGACATATTTAAACTTACGGTAAGCATCGGTTTTATTTGGACGTGGTCCCTAAAAAAAATTTAGCTTAAGCCGATTTCTCCTGCGGGGGACTTTGTTTCTCAACTTTGCCCACCTCTCAATTAAATCCTGTATCCACACCTGCATGGCACCCTTATAAACAGTTTTTCTGGGGCATTTCTGGTGTCAAGTGTTAAGGTACTCAGGAACCACACAATATTTATTACAAGCTTCTCACTCATTTTAATCCAGCAATAAGATAAAAAAAAGATAATTTGACAATCAAACGACGTTTTAAATCTCAACTGTCTTTCGACCAGCATATAGGATGTGACGTCACGCAAAGCTCCTCCACGTTTTCGCTAGGTCGAGCTTTGATAATTTATTTAAGGGTTTTAAACGTCCGAATAAAAATCTAAAAATTTGGAATGCCTTAAAAAGTGTTCTACTTTCAATTTCAAACATAAAAATATGCTGAACGGGTCCATTGTATTGGTTTAGGGCTTGAACATTTTATTTTAGTGATATAAATCATAAAGATCTGCAACTTTCTCAATATTTAACTTTATTTTTATATAATATATGTACATATACAACTTTTAGTAAACTATACAACCCTTATACAAAAACTTTATATGGATTTAATATTCCTTTGGGATCTAGTAAATTCTTTATATCTTTCATCAGCTGATACGATCCTGCAGAATTCACAATTGGCAAATATTTGCTTTTAAGGAATCCCAATCCATGCTCCGCACTTACGCTCCCTTTCAATTCTAGTAATCTTTTTATTAAAAACGGTTCGATCGTTTTTTTCAGTAAATCGTTCTGCTTTTTTAACAGAATATTTAGATGCAAATTTCCATCACCTAAAATCCAAAAACATAGTTAAAGAATTTCTGCAACTTAAATGTGACTTTTATTCCTTTATAATTTTTAAATGACAAAGAGCCAAAGGCGTTGAACCTTGTCAAAAAGAAATAGATTTTTAATAGTTATATAATCAGATTTATTGCGAGTAAGATGTTTCTTATCACAGTCTCTGAAAATATCATTATCACAAACAAATAACACAGAATCCTGCATAAAGGTTGTCAATAAGGAAGTATTCGGCCACAGGGAGCATTCAGCCACCTAAGTTATTTTAAAATCTATTTACATCTCCCGCGTTTATCAAGGAATATAATTTACATCTCCCGCGTTTACCAAGGAAGATAATTTTGCCAACATTCTTATGCGCAACCTGAATTATAATAAACACGTTATTGGTGCATCACAGTTGCTTTAAGAAAAGTTTAAAACAGACTTCTAGGTAAGATTTTTTTCCTTAGATATTTTCCCCATATTTTCTTTAAAAATCAAGATATTTAATTTTATTTTTTGTGATTAAGTGCATTCAGCAGTTGATCACTAATCACTTACAAATCGATTCTCGCTTTTTATCAATTTGCGTGTTTAGCGAACGTCAGCGATAGTCAGCAGCTGAATTGATTACACAGGCCAACAAAATAAAAAAAAAATTTTGTTGCCTGAGATGTGAGAACTGATTTTAGATATACTTAATGTGCTAATTCTAAAACTGGCATCAGATATTTTCTATCAGCTCTAGTTTTTGAGATAGAGACTAATTGAATTTAGTTCTAATAAAATGCAAAAATAAATAAATCTACATCTCTTTAAAATTCAAAATAGAAATTTGGTGTTCAAAACTAGGATCTAATTAGCCAAATATACCTGAAATTGTCAGTAAACCAATATTCCTACTTAATCCTATTAATTTTATTACCTATTTTATATTTGGAATTCCCTATGATCCGATCTCCCCATACCTGCTCAACCCCGACTAATTGGTTTTGGAAACATAGTACCTTTTGTCTACCTTTATCCTTCTCGACTTAGTATATTGTGTAGTTTTTGCAAATAAAGTTGTGTCATAATTTTGTGTACATTTTCGTCGTTTTATAGTGTTAAAACTAAAACAATGGCATCCTCCAGCAGGCGGAGCTGTGTAAACCATCCAGATGTTTTTTGTTATATATGTGGCGAATACACTTTGAAAGAAAGTAGAAAAACTATTTCTGAATTTGTGAAAAGGTCTTATCTTGCCTATTTTGGCGTTCATTTAGGAGATCAAGATAAATCCTGGGCTCCACATGTGGTGTGTAAAACATGTGTTGAACATTTGCGACAGCGGACAATTGGAAACAGGAAGTGCCTGAAATTTGGTGTACCAATGGTTTGGAGGGAACCACATAACCATTATGATGACTGCTATTTTTGTCTCGTTAATATTAAAGGCATAAATAGGAACAATCGACATAAATGGACATATCCTGATCTAGATTCTGCAAGAAGACCTGTATCGCACTCTAAGGAAATACCCATTCCAACCTTCAGCAGTCTTCCTGAAATCCCGGAAGATGATACAGAAACATTGGTTACGAGAGAAAAAATCTTACTACCACCCTTGCATATCAAGTTGGGGCTTATGAAGCAGTTTGTGAAAGAGTTAGATCGAGATGGAAATTGTTTTGGGAACTTGTCAAGTAAGTTTTCTAGGATTAGCACGGAAAAACTAAAAGCTGGTATATTTGATGGTCCTCAAATAAGGCAACTTATGAAAGATCCACAGTTCACCACATCAATGAATGAGGCTGAATCTAACGCTTGGGTTTCATTTGTTCAAGTAGTTAAAAATTTTCTTGGAAATCACAAAGCAGACAATTACTTAGAATTAGTGGAAACTATGCTTGCAAATTTTCATATTCTCGGTTGTAACATGAGTATAAAAGTTCACTACCTCCATAGCCACTTAGGTCGCTTTCCAAAAAATTTAGGTGACTGTAGTGAAGAACAGGGAGAAAGATTCCATCAGGATATTAAAACTATGGAAGATCGATATCAAGGACGATGGGATAGCCACATGATGGCCGAATTCTGTTGGAGCCTTCAGCGAGACTACACCGGTAAACTCCATGCTAGAAAGTCGTATAAAAGAAAATTTGTATTTGATAGTGACTAATATGAGTATGAATGTATGTTAAGCTACTTTTCATAATAAATATTTAATTATATATGTTTTTGTTTTGTTACTGGCAATAGTCGTAGTTGTAACGTAAAATATATAATAGAGGTTAAAAAAAGTAAATAATTCCTATTTTAAAAACTAGATCTGATAGACAAAATCTGATGGCTATTTCGGATTCTCCACCCAAAAATTACCCAGGAACAATTAAAAAATCGCCGGCGCCAAAATGTGTGTTGGCCAGTGTTATCTAATCAAAATCCCTAAACGACAGTTTTCAAAAGCGCTTACAGCCAGCCGATGGGCAAAACGGTCAGCGGAGCTATTTCGCCCATCGGCATCGGCTGGAAGTAAGCGCTTTTGAAAATAGTCGTTTAGCGGTTGTGATTAGATAATTAATTCAGATGCTGACGTTCGCTAAACGCGCCCACTGTATGCTTAGTTATAAGCATTTAATACGATATTTCTCGAGAACTAAACTTATTTATAAGAAACTTATTTATAGTTCGCATGTTTGTCATTATTAAATAAATTTACAAATATGTACAAACCCAAATGTCCATATCCCATCACATAATCTACTTCGTTGTTAAATTTTGCTCGTACTTCTTCTACTATCTTATAGTAATCGGCAACTGGCAATGAGAAATCGTAAAGGCCAGTACATTCGTAATTCCTGACACCCTCTGGAAGCCTTTCTCTGAGTGCCCAAATTGACTAAAAATTGTATATACAGAACAAAAACACACATGCGAAATTCAAATTTAATGTGACACAAAAACGACGCCGTTTGGAAAGTAATCAAATTTCCCCTTTTCAGTTATCTTTAAAAAAGTTATTGATAGAACAATCTGTATTAATATTAGAGACATACACCAAAACACATTATTAATATAAAGTAAATGAAAAGGATATCCACAATTGAACAATAACGAGACAAGTTTACCCAATAAAGCATATACAGTACGGTCCTTTACTGCTAAGTTTTGTTCGTTCGTTCGTAAGTTTAATAAGCAATACAGCAGTTATTGTCAATCAAAATCGTCGTTTTTAAAATTCTTTGTATTGTTGCCGCTACTTTAAATTTAAGAATAATAAAGAAAAAGTGGGAAAAATCGGGTTTTACGATAGCACAAGATAATTTTCATTTAGTATTAATCTCGCTGGGAACTAATACCAGCCTCGGATCCTGGAATTTATAAAAAGTTGCTTCAAGTCACATGATCAGTCACACATCAGTCAATTACTTCGTACATACATTTTATGGCATATGAATGAATACAGCCAACAGATAGAGAAATATACAGAGGTCATCCTCGGATAACTAGTTAACTAAGGAAGCTACGGTCAACAAAATTGAATCAATATAGTTTTAGTCATCCTCGACCACATCGGTTAAAATCTCTGACGAACAGGAGATGTTAAAAGATTTCGTAAGATCGGATGACTTTGGACAATTTTGTATTTTTTTTCCTCAGGTTTTTTTTACATCAAATAAATAATTTTATACTTACATACCTTCGGACCAATTTTAGGACAACTTGAGACTAAGCGAAATGAAGAATGTATACTTACTACTACTTCTTACCTGGAGAGTAAGGAGTTCAAGCGGTCCATCGTGTTTACGATTACGGCTTTGGTAAATTATGTCGCCGAATTTTATTAATAAGGTTCTTCCTTCTACAACTCTCTTGTAGTGCTAATAATGAAGGCCTCCTGCCCTTGGAGTATCAACCTAGCTAGACTCTTTTAGTAGCCGCCCGATTTTGCTGTATGTAGGTAAGTCAGGACGAACAAAAATTCATTTTTTAAGCAGTAATTCGCTTTTTCTTATTATCCAAAGTTAACTTCAAAATTTAAGAAGCGCTTCTTGTACCCTCTGGTATGGATTCGCGAGGCAACTGGAGTTTGAGACAGCACGCGGCATCGCATCGATCGATGTAAAGCAAAGGAAGACGCTGTTTTAGGTGCTTCTTGTACTTCGTGAGTGCCTGTGAGGCGAGAACAGCTTAGCTTTCAAGTTTTTGAATCAGCAATCATCCCAAAAGAGTAGAACCCTTGTCCTCAAGGGTACTTCGATCATAACGCAAGGCAAAAAAATATCCTTGGTTTATATTCCAGGTTTCTTAGCCTTCCCATAACTACTACTACTACTACTGATGTAATAAAAGTTATAACTGAGCTAACAAAAAAATGGTTGTTATAAAGCAACTCTACAGTTTCTGCCACTAAAAGCAGCTGTTATTTTTTTATAGATTTAAAAAAAATCGAAAATATCAGTATAATGCTGCATGAACTCAAAATACTTACCCTAAACTCGATCCACAGTTTCACATGTTAAAACTTAGTTAAACATTTTTTCAGAACACATGATTACTTTTACTGCTGAGAATGCGACTGTACCCGTGGTGTCCGAAGTCACCCGGTTTTACGATTTCATGTGGTTTTTAATATGACCATAAAGTAACATGTGCATACAGGGTGTTATGGAAATGACGTATTATATTTAAACCGGCAAATCTTGAGATGAAAATAAATTGAAGAAAAATAACCATAAATGGCGCTTTGAATTAATAAGCGAAATATACACCGTATATGAAATCTGAAAATTTACATGGCCGCTACTGACGACGTTCGCAATCCATAATTTATCGAGGCAGTCTCAAAAAAGGTCAGCGCATTGTAGGCGCGGTGTTGTCATATTGCAGCACACAAGTTTTTGACAACAAGACGTCTTTGGCTCGCGTTATCACTTATTTTTCAAACTTTTTAGGAAAAATGCTACAATAAACTTTCTTACCTTCGATCTTATTTTAAAATAATCCGTTCTATAATTAAATTCCATAAAAAAATAAAACGCAAAAAGTATGTTCTGCAACAGAACCAACAATAGATAGTATCGCACAAATTTGAAATCGCATCGCAACATTTATTATTGTGAATAAATTATTTCACAACAGAATAAAAATCGGGTAATGCTGCAACTAACAAAATGTTTAAAATTCGTATACATCAAGCACGTGGAACCCTCGGCAACGTCATTCCAACACCGAGTAACGTAACATACTGAAGCAACGATACTGAAGGTGAAACATACCAATACGCGCGCGGCGGTTATCCAAGCGAGGGCGAGACACGCGGTGTGATCTTTTTTTTTTTTTTTTTTTGTTAAGGGGGAGGGGAAAAATCTTGCATAAGACACCCACAAGATGACTGTGGTGGGTAGTGTGAGATTCCTACTCACTAAAACGCATATTTCCTCCTAGCTTCCTCCCACCTGGGACATTTGAATAAGGTATGTTCCGAGTCATCTTCTTGCTGGCAATATATGCATTCGCTGATTCTGACCTCCTACGGTTATATAGGTACTTTCTGAAGCAGCCATGGCCCGACAATGCTTGCGTCAAGAAATAGTCGACTTCTCCCTTAGGCCGTCCAACCCATTTCTGTATATCTGGTATCAGTTTGTGGGTCCATCGTCCATATGTTCCGTCATCCCACCTTTCCTGCCATTCACGCATCAAGTTCGCCCTGGCTACTTCTTTCGTTACGCCTAGGTACCTTTCGCGTCTTTCTTTAATTAGTAGGTCAATAAGGGGGACTTCGGCAATAACCCCAACCCCCTCAGTTGCGATGGTCCTATAGGCACTACTTATTTTTATGGACATAGTTCGTTGGAGCCTAGCAAGCTTCTTCATCAGTTTCTTGTTTTCTACCGCCGTGTGCCAGGCCGGCGAGGCATAGAGAATCTGTGAGTGGATTACACTTGACAAAACCCGTCTCCTCGATGCCCTGGGTCCACCAACGTTGGGCATTAGACTAGTCAGTGCCGAGACGGTTCTCTCGGCTTTCTGGATTGTAATTTTGATGTGTTCCGCAAAGGACAACTTAGTGTCCAACCATACTCCCAGGTATTTCACTGCCTTGCTGATATTGACCGTTTTACCCTGAACTTCGAAACTGATTCCTTTTACCTTACTTTTTCCTTCCTTTTAGTCGTCAGCAGCACTGCTTCAGTCTTCTCCGAAGCCAGTTGCAGACTCCGTCTCTCCATCCAATTTACCACACGTTGCAGACATGTATTGGCCAAGGTCATCAGAAGCTCCTCATTTTTTTTTGCCGTAACCACCAACACCAGGTCATCTGCAAACCCAATCAAGATGGTTCCATCGGGCATTTAAATTTGGAGCACTCCATCATACAATATGTTCCACAGGGTTGGGCCCAGAACAGATCCCTGTGGAACGCGGTGTGATCTGGCATCACTGTAGTTTACTCTAGTAACCTACATTGTTACTAACTGAAACCAGATGGAGCGCGACAGCATGTAGGCGAAAAGGGTGTTTACCTTAGTATTTAGATATTCGATTAAAAAAAAAGTATGTAGACTTTCGCTAGGATACCCAGGGAGTCACCCATTTAAATATAATAAGTCATTTCCATAATACCCTGTATAGTGTGTCAATTTGAAACCTTACCACCCTTAATATCTTTCTTCGAGTAAATATTATTACAAATCGGAAAGACACGTTAATTTTTTATTATGAAGAGGGAGGCTATTTGCAGCGTTCATAGTTTAATACCCTGGGAGGGGTAGATGTTCTCCTTAAAATGTTAAATGGGAAGGGGTCAAGTGGCACATACAGTGAAACTCTCATAACGGACACCTCTAACAAGCGGACATCTCTATTAAGCGGACATATTTTCATAGTCCGGAACTAGGTATATGAAGCTCCACGAAAATCAACCTCTCTTGGGCGGACGCGGACAGGCTGTTTTCATACAAAGGATGCGAAAACCCTCCTTTAAACGGACAAACATTTTAAAAAGTATTTGGGGACGAATAAGTACGGTGCCAAAACACTCTAAAGACAGACCGGCAACCAATCGCATCCGCGTAGCAGCCCGAAAGGACTTCGCCCAATGAAAGTATGTGTGATTCCCCGACAGCAGTCCGCCGTTTATTTGTGAGTTGTACGGTTAAAATCGTAATCAATGGCACGAAAATGTCGCGTTTTGAGTCTGAAAGAGAATATTGATGTTGTGGAAGTTTGAAATTTGATAACAATGATTTGGGTGAGTTCATTAACATTGATAGCAATGTCCTATTGGAAGATGATAGTGACCCCATTCATACCGATTATGTAGTCCAAACTGAAACCACATCACTATCTGACGACTCTGATGAAGAAATTGAATGCAGTAATCAAACAAATGTCACCAATTATCAACAAGCCATTAGTACGGTACAGGAATTATAAGAGTATGCAAAGAATAGAGGTGACTCTACAGCAATGGAATTGTAATCAGACTTGAAATTACATTTTCTAGATTGCAAGTATAAAACGCAAACACGTCAAACTACGTTATTAGATTTTTTTAGTACTACATCCTAACTAAAACAAGTGTATTTTTGTTATGTTATGTTTATTTGTACATACATATTCATAGTAATAACAAACCCGAGATATTAACGGTAGGAAGTTTCCATATTGCCACCTTGTATATATTACAAAAAGATTTTTAAATTTAGATTTAGCATTCCAAATTAAAAGTAATAATTGGGAATATGGGCCAATCTCTACAAATCTTGTAGTGTGAATGAAAAACATTATTAGTATTAATAATAATAAGTTAAAGTTTTACATAAGAAGGAAATCAGTAACAAGAAATTTGTACCATTTGAAGTTTAAAATGCAATTGAGACATTTTGGCTCGCTACGACATTTTTCCAATTTTCTTAGGTTCCTTTGAGAAATTAAACGCATCCAATCGTTGTATAGATTCAACGTAGAGATAAACAACACGCACATGGCAGCAAATTATTTCACAACATAATAAAATTTCGGTAGACGACGCGGTTAAATCAATAACAACAATTAAATAATAACAACTAGTAAATTTCCACACCTTACGCGTTTAAAACCAATACGCACAATTTTACGGGAATCGTAATTGACATACAGCCACTTTCACGTCTCGACTAGAACTGCGACGTGCGACCTTGCAGATGGTATTTCACCAAATAGAGCGTGAAGATACGTGGGTTCGACCGCGCCAGATCATGGTAGCGAACGACAGGGGATTAGAGGCCGCGCAGTGCTTTGACATTATTATCGCGCATGTTTACTTCGTCGTCTCACGTGGGATTATTTTAGGGGATATTACCTTAAGTTACTAGACGGTCTATTTATCGTAATATCCTTAAAACACTATTATTTTTTGCATTCTTTAAGGGTATTCTCGAATTTCGTTTTATTTTTATAAAAAGTTAAAATTTGATTTGTAAAACTATAAAAAAAATATTAATACCACATTTGTCATCAACAAACCCGAAAACGCGTCACCACTTGAAATTTGTAACAAAAATATTATATTCATGTTTATAAAATGACTTACCTCTACTTTTGACGGTTCACCTGCCATAACCCCATTCAAAACATAATTTTGCGTTAAAGCTGTCTCCAAAAACGCGCTCAGTTTTGCCGCATCATGTTCTTCATTGCTGCCGGAAGTTTCTATTAATAAATAAAATGGATATTTTCCTATAGGCGACGTTAGTTTGGTGTGTTCTTCCCCGAACTCTACCGTTATAGCATCCATTACTTCTATTGCTGAAAGAGTTTCACCTAATTCTTGTTTTGCCTTTTTTAATGTTTTCAGTACCTTTCCATAGTCTTGTAAGCCTAAAATAATTTCTAGTTTTTAAACTAATTTCTTTCCACTGGCTCTTACACCGTATGACTCGATATTGAAATTGATCTTTGGAACAGATATTTTTTGGATTCAGATCGGGTCGAGCCTGATCCACAAAATTTCTTCGATATAAATCCCTATAGTGTGAGTAGTACAGTGCGTCCTATGGCACTACCGAGCCCAGCCCAGTATACGTTTGAATTTTTTAAAATCTTACCTAAAAATGCTACATGTTGACTTCTTGGTCTGGTCGCACAATTTATAGCGACTTTAGTTATAATCCCCAGTGTACCTTCGGAACCAATAAATAGGTTCTTCAAATGCAATCCTGTGTTGTCTTTTTTAAGTGTTTTTAAACAATCTAATACTTCTCCATTTGCTTTTACCTGAAAATATTATAATACGTTTTTAATGTCGATCAGCGTCTATCCCAAAACAAAAAATCTATACCTGGTGTTATGGAAATTACTTTGTATTGTATTTAAACCCGCAAATCTTGAGATGAAAACAAATTGGCGATTTGTGTTCACAAACGAGATAAGCCACCTTATGTTAAATCCCATTCGAAAACCACCTGATAGGCACAGGCGATATACAGGGTGTTACAAATTCGGCCTTTGCCTTTGGGGTTCCGGAAACGGTAAGAGATATGAAGTCGGTTAAATTGCGACAAGTTGTGTAATTATGGGCCCAATAATATGCCGCAAAAAATCAAAATTGGAAAAATCTAAAATTTTGCAGTTTGGTTTTTATTTTTTTCTGACTTTGTTCGAAGAGATGTCCAAAAATAAATCTTTCTTTCTCATTTCTACGTTTTATTCTCCACAAGATGGCATCATCAGATCTTTCATGCGATGTTTCGTCTTTAGATCACACATCGTAATTTTTTTTAAATACGGGCCTGGATTTTATGTTTAAATTATGACAGAGTAATTAAATCTACATTCAGTGGTATACAACACTTACTGGTTTTCCGACGTTTTGTTCCTTAAAAAGACTATCTTCATTAAAATACCCCTCGTACGTTCGTCTAATTTACTTTTGTTTCGAAGGAACTGAAGATTTTTAAATTATTATTGCTATTTCTGTCTTTAATTGTTATTGTTACTACGTACTACTACTAGTTTTTTTTTATTTCAAACTAATAGTTATATCAAATTATATAACATCATTGTGTTTTATATTTTCGAATTATACCGAATGTAAAAAAAAGTTAATTACAGGAACGTACTTTAATGAAGATGGTCAATTTAAGGAACAAAGCGCCATAGAACCATTAAGTGTAGATGTCCTCTTCATAATTTAAACAAAATCCAGGACCGTGTTTGAAAAAAAAAATTAAGTTTTTGGAACCAGAATTGCCTTTTTCGTCATAATTCAAGATTTAAAGAAAATTTATATTGTGTCTAATAAATTAACAGATGATTTTTATTCTGTTTATAGTGAGTTAAAAGACGACTTTCACGGTGAATAAAACGATTTAAATAAAATGATAGTTTAATTAAAACTACTCAGAATTCATGTTTAAACATTAATTAAATTGACCTCACTGTATATAGAAATAAATTTTCTTTAAATCTTGAATTATGACGAAAAGGCAATTCTAACGAACATTTCCTAATGGCATTTTTCTTAGAAACGAGAATTTGAGTTAGTTTACGCTTAAGTAAAATCAATATTTTTTAAAATTTTTACCTAACCTGTGGTATAGGTAGCAAAAGTTTATAATTTCCATGCATGTTCCTCATCTTCAGTGGAAAAATTACCTATACATAGGCAGAAACTTGGACATTGCTAAGGCAAACTGTAAAAGAGGAAAACATAATATTTAATACTGTTTTATGTCTAGAAGAAAATTATTTTTTGGAAACATTAAAATAGTTTACTGAAAGTTCAGAAAATTGAGAAGAAAAAAATACCTTACCTTTGGTAGCAGAAAAAGCGAAATTAAGGGGACGAGACCCCTTCATTTTGAGCTCGGTTCGCCATGTCCGTTTAATTTTGCCCTTGTTGAAAATTATTTTCGTCTATTTTCCAAAAATCAAATTAAAGAATATGATATCTTTTCCTTAAATTCTTTTTTTTTTAGTAGTTTATAATTTATTAATGTAACTTTCATACACAGAGGACGTAAAGTAAGGAATAAATTCATAATCTCGCAAACTACAATTTTTTAAAAAAATCGCTCGGACCCTTCGATTTTGTTTTTCGAACGCGCATATTCTGACATAAAATGTAGATATTGTTGCAAATAAGAGTGACACACAAATTTTTTTTTTCTTAAATAGAACCCACTGTATATTATTGCATGTACGGATTCTTCGGAAAATCCTAAACATTTTTCATGTAGCATGTGATATACCTTGGCCCAAGCGTTTTGGAGTTATTCTCATTCAAAATTTGAAAATCAGATATTTCGCAATCAATCAAGACTTGCATTGATTCATGCACGCTGAGGAAAACCTGTAGTCAGCATGCGCGAAGCGCAAGAAAAGTCAAGTAGGCTTTGGAGTTATGATGCAAGAACCAAAAGAAATTAATGTCAATAGTTACTGTTATTGTCAGTTTTATGTGTATTTTCTTAACGTTTTACTAGTTTTCAAAAGACTCATTTCGTTTTTTCATAACTAAATTAAATTAAAATGCGGCTCACTGAGAAACAGCGCATAGAGGTTTTGATGATGATGGGCTACGGTGATAGGGTTAGAACACAGCAAGAAACTTGTGAGTTATTTAATCAAAAATACCCCAATCGTCCGCCAATATCACAATCAACAGTAAGCAAAATTGAGTACAAGTGTAGGCAATTCGGTCATGTAAGAGATGTCCCTAGATTTGGTCGTCCTCAAGTTGATGAAAATCAACAATTAGAAGTCTTACTGGCAGTTCAAGATAACCAGCATGTGGTGTCTAGGCAGGTAGCAAGTGACGTGGATATTGGAAAAACAACAGTTCTTAAAATACTGCATACAAATAAATACCATCCTTATAAAATGCAAGTTCTCCAAGAACTTTTGGAAAGGGACTTTGAGAGGCGCCTTGAATTTTGTGAGCGTTTACAGGATATGTGTTTCGTAAACAGAAATTTTGTAAAAAATATAATTTTTACCGAGTCCACATTTTGCTTGAATGGTGACGTAAATACCCAAAATGATCGATATTGGTCCGATGTAAATCCACACTGGATGAGGGAAGGATACACACAATTTAATCAAAAGATCGATCAATGTGTGGGCTGGCGTTGTCGATGACATTGTTATATGGCCTTTCTTTTTTGACGGAAATTTAACAGGCGAGAGATACCTGAGTTTTTTAGAACAAGAACTTGTTCCAGCCCTGGCCACCCTTTTTCCTGAGTTAGAACGTCCCGATTTGCCACATCATAATATCTGGTTGCAACAAGATGGTGCTCCCCCACATTTCGCTGTGGGAGTTCGTACATATTTGGACGATACTTTTCCAAACAGGTGGATTGGAAGAGGTGGTTTTATTGAGTGGCCGCCAAGGTCACCCGATTTAACACCACTCGACTTTTTTTTATGGGGATACCTTAAGGGAAAAGTATTCAAAAGCCAGCCTGCAAATTTAGATGATTTAAAAGATCGCATCCGGCAAGAAATTCGGCAAATTACACCCCAAATGGTTCGAAATGTTCAGCGAGAATTTATAGATCGGTTAGGCTATTGTCAGTTGACCAACGGAAGACACTTCGAACATTTACTTTAGAAAAATTATTTTTAAGTTCACCTAACTGTTTTTTCGATAAATAAGACATTTTTAAAATAATTTTATTCTTTGTTTTCTCCATGAGTTTTTCCACTTTTCAAATTTTGAATGAGAATAACTCCAAAACGCTTGGGCTAAGGTATAGCACATGCTACATGAAAAATGTTTAGGATTTTCCGAAGAATCCGTACATTCAATAATATACAGTGGGTTCTATTTAAGAAAAAAAATTTTTTGTGTCACTCTTATTTGCAACACCCTGTATATCTACATTTTATGTCAGAATATGCGCGTTCGAAAAACAAAATCGAAGGGTCCGAGCGATTTTTTTAAAAAATTGTAGTTTACGAGATAATGAATTTATTCCTTACTTTACGTCCTCACTGTATATATTTTTCCTTATTTTCCTGCTACAAAAGTTAAGATATTTTACACTTTTTTCTTCTAACTTACTTTTCTGAACTTTCAGCAAACCTTTTTTCATAATTTTCTCCTTACATGAAAAATGCTTAAATATGTTTTTCCTCTTTTACAGTCAGATTTAACAATGTCAAAAGTTTCTGCCTATGTATAATTTTTCCACTGAAGATGAGGTTATGTGTCTTCGAAACATGCATGTAAATTACAAACTGAACTTTTATTAAGCAGACTATGAGTTCATTTTCCACTTAATATTCTATTTGATGATTTTGACACACGCCCGTGGATGCGTTGTTACGCCACTGTATTTTATGAAGGTACACTTACAACTTCCAATCCCAGCACATTGCCATGCATGTTTCCATATCTAAGTAATCGCTTTCCGCCAGCATTTGTGGCAACGTTGCCTCCAATGTGGCATGATCCTTTTGCTCCTAAATCCAGAGGTACCATAAAGCCTTTTTCTGCAACAGTATCGTCTAGTTTTTCTAGAACCACGCCGGATTGACATATTACATTACCTAAGGCAGACATTTTTAACATTATAAAAAAATACGTGCGCACAGCGTTTCCGGGAAAACTCTGGACAAAAGGCACTTTCGAAAACCGGCGACCGGCGAGTTTAAATCATTAGACGCAAACCGCCGAGGGAGTTAAGACGTCAGGGCAATAATAGTTTTCTAAACCTATATATTTTTTTAAGTATTAGTAATTTTTTAATATTTAAAATATTCTAAAAAGTCCAGACTACAAAGAAATTAAAAGACCAGTAATGAAAATGTTTCTAAGATAAATAAAAATTTTATTGGTACATAAGTAAACTATCAAGAAAGATCTGTTTGTGCCGATAATTGTTATAATATTTTTAAAAGCACACTGAGCACTCTAAATGCAAAAATATCGATAACGATTGCACACAACGAAGATACACACCATTTTTGGATGAATATGATGAAAAAAATTGATATTTTTAATAAAAACATAAATGCACTAAACCGCAAAAAAGTTGCACTTGTTCCTATGTACCCAGAGTGCTGCAGCAATATACATACAAATAAAATAATTAATAAATTCAAATTTCTCACCCTCCTAAAAACCCCAAACCCCCACCGAGTAGTAGAAGTAGAAACAATTATGTTAACAATTGACAGGAACTACCCTTTGAAATGAATGGTCTAGTCCACCTTCGGACCAGTCGGACTCTCTTTCCGAGAACTATCCGCTAGTAGAGCCAGCACGGTTGCCATTTCTCAGACTATAATTATACAGGAAAGTAATATTATAGAAGGAAATTCGGCAATTTATGATAATCGCTTATTAAACATCGAAAGTGGCAACGCTGTATTTTTAAATATTAGCCCGATTGTCCAAAATCAGCTGTTTAAAGGAGCCGGCCGATATCGATCGAGAGAACCAACATGTTATTTATTTTTAAAATTTCCCAGCTAACTGAACGTAAAAGTTTATAATAATGTACCCTGTAGTGTAGCCGATAGAGCAAGAAGAACTCTTTTAAATGACACTAATTTTAATATCTTCCGATAAGGCGTTCTTGAGATATTAAATTTTTTCCCCCCACCACTTTATTTGAATGGTTAGAGACAAAATATATATGAAAATTTGATTATTTGTAAGTATTTTCAATATACCTTATCAAAGCAAATTGTAGAGAAATCGACTGTTCAAAAATTACTATTAGTGTTAGGCCCCCTAGCGGCCGTTCTACAAACTTGCAAATCATTTCCAGCAATTTCTCTTGGCAACTTTTTCAATAAATATTTTTTTCCGGAAGCTGTACGGCGAGCGGTTTCCGATGATACAGCCGCGTTCTTCGCTTAGTTGGCCACCCTGTACAATACACTTCTAGAGTTTGGCCCGTTCCTCCTGACTCACCCTGTAGAACCTGTACAAAATGTTTAACTTTTACCCGCAGGCTCATCTACTTCTTTAATGCCATTCCTTACCTGTATGTTCATCTACTTCTATAATTTCATTCATCAACTCTGTGGATACAATAACTTCATCAAAAACTGGTACACCACCGCCTGAAACACCGGTATTTCCACCCTGCGGACATACTGCAAGTTTATTAGCATTGCAGTATTCTAAAATCTGCGAAACCTCTTCGGTGTTTTTGGGTTTTAACACAATTGAACTTGACCCTAAAATATTAGGAAATTATATTTATTGTTGTATGAAAATATTTTGTTAACCTATCCGATATCCCATAATTTTGTTTTGGTATTGTAAGTATTATTGTAAATATATCGAAAATTAAAATAACCCCTTTAATACATTTTATGGTTTCATCTCTATCATGCACATAGACAGGGATGTGGGCAGTGGCGGGTATTCAGAGGAAAAAAAAAGGAAGAAAAAAAGTAAAACACAATCAATTTATTTTAATCTAACTATTATTGTGGTTGTAATCTCCATAGAGCATGAATTTTTTAAGAAAATTATTTTCGACTATACAGGGCGCACCAAACAAGCAGCGCGTTGGAAATTTAATATTTTTTAAATGGGACACCGTGTATATTTTTACATATTTGAATTCACCGTGAAATTATATATATTTAACCTTTAATATTTATTTTTTAACATTTTTAATATACATGATGTTGAAAAAAGGTCGGTACCCCGGAATAACTCCGGTGTGCGCGAAAAAGTTGTTTGTATTCCACGGGCATTTTTTAGTACAAGACAGAGAAAAAGAGTATTTCCGGGATAAAACTTGATTTTCGCACGGTTCTAATTTTATCTTTCTCATGGTGATTATTGGTGAAGAATGGGCCCAAAAATTTTTCGGACAAAAGATGTTTATTTTTGGTCGGAGAACACGATACGCCAATAAAAAATATGGGGTTCCATTTGAAAATCTTGACTTACCCCCACCCGCGCCCGGGGTTGAGGGGTGGGGGTAGTTTAAATTGCAAACTATTCCTCCTTCAAAACCAAACAACTTTTTCCCCAGACATTTTCCGCTGCAATGCGATGCACCGGAGTACCGACCTTTTTTCAGGACCCTATATAATATAATATAATGAATAGCAAAAACGAATAATAGACACCTAGGTGCGAAACACCCGTATGTGTCGAAATCTACAATTATTAGACATATTTATATTATTATTTTGTATTTTTATTTATATTATTATCTATATTATAATTCTATGTGACACACTTTTCTGAAACATGCCCACAATCCTTATTGATTTAGTGAATTACTGAAGAAGTATTGAAAACTTTTCTGTATTCCGATAAACATACTGATTACACTTTTTACTAAAAGTTTTTATATTTTTAATTAATTTTATATTATCTGGGAGTAAATTTAATAATTTTGGTGCTAAGTAATCCATAAACTTTTCATTGGTGGTTGTTAAATTTTTTGGTAATTTAAATTTGTTATTAGATATAGTCCTTGTTTCGCTAGAGTGATCTACATAGTTTAGCTTGGTCTTACACCGATAAACAAAATTGCATATATTGTTAATATATAAAGTACAGTATCCTCCGAAAACAATAAATTTGTTGGAAATCTTTTTCTTTTAATATAATTTTAAGAATATATTTTGGTGTTATATTTGACTTATTAAGACTGTGCCATAGGCACCACCCCAGACAATTATTCCGTATCATATTAGCGACTCCACAAATGCTTCATAAACCATCACCAGTGTTTTATCATTTAGAAATTCCCTTAATATATAACATTTGTGTATGAGTCCCTTGTTAATGAAAAAGCTGTGTATTTTGTTTTATTTATATTTATTTTCTATCACAGCAATTATTTATAAACATTTTTACAACGTTGCCAAATACATTCAAATATTGGTTAGATTTTTTAGAAAACACGGTTCAGTGAAATGTGTAATATTTTATGAGTTATACTAATTTGACATAGTAGTACTTTCACTTTCACAAATTTACGGAATTTTCCGATCTATTGGGCAAAGTTGTAAAAATATATATAAATAATCTATGCTATGTACAGAATTTCACGGTGAATTCAAATATGTAAAGATATACAGTGTGTCCCATTTCAAAAATATGAAATTTTCAACGCGCTGCCTTTTTGGTGCACTCTGTTTGATCGAATAATTTGAGAAGATGCACCCTTAATCCTTAATAACTTTCCTGAAGAAAGTTTTTCGCTCTCTTCAATGGTACAGGAGATATTGGCCGTTGCCGCATTAATTGCCCACCCTGTATATTAGGCACGTCTGTATTCACATTATTATCGCAAGACATAGTTAACAAAGCATTACTGAATCCATTTATTTTTTAGCAAAACTATTTGTGAAGATAAGGCTTTTGATGATAAACATTAAACTATTGCTTTTTCTTTCGACAGACCCGTCAACAATATTCCTGGAAGCAGTGGCGGCTCGTGACCTATGATAGAGGGGGTTCACAAGTATGGTGAAATTGTTTTTAAAATTTTATTTTTGTGTAACGACCAAACAATTACTTTCTAGGCGTTTTAAATGTAGAAAGAAAAGAAGTAATAAGGAAATGCGTTAGGTAAAACATATTTTTATTTATTTTTTAATTTTACACAAAGAAATACAACTTTTGGAAAATAAGAAAGGTTTTCTTAGTGTGTATAGTGCTTAAACGTAAAGTCCGTTCTTCGGTTCTTAATTGTAGAAAATAAAATAGCCTCATTAAAGTTTGGAATACTCTATACATTTTTTTCATATATTGTTTTAAACTTTCTAAAAAAGTCCCTAGATTTACCCTTTGTGGTCTGCGTTAAATTAATTTCGGGTTCAGGTCTTCCCGCATTCACTTCAGTTTTTTGCTCCAAACTCAAAGAGCTAAAGTTATTTTTTAAATAGTCCACCGTCAAACTATTCATTTTAACTTAATGAATATATAATATTAAAATATTTAAACATACACGAACAGACAACGGCTTGGCGCACACTAAAATTGTGCGCCTTTCCCATGTTAAATCGCCATAGCCCCGCTATCCCCGCCACCTGTTACTACAGAGAAACTGCACATGCGAGCAAGTCTTGTCATAATCGTCATTAACCTCGACCGAGGCACGGTTGCCGGATCGAGAGCCTATAATATACAGTTTGGTTTACGGTACGATATAATATTAGGGAGGGTCGGACTTTATACGATAATTGACGGTACGATAAAATATTAGGGTTTGTTCGACTTTATACGATAAATAATATTCAATGAATATAAATTTTATTCGTTTTGGGGGTGCACGTGCGCATGTGCTCCTGTGGAAGAACCGCCACTGCCTGGAATGGGTGTGGTCCCTTTTAATCGTTATTGGGGCATTCCGTTAAAAAACTAACTTACCTCTTAACTGTAGGAACCAATCAACATTATATTTTTCTAAGTCACTAAGATTTGTTAAAACTCGTTCGCCATCTCCCAATAAGTTCTGGAAAAATTTCAAGTGAGGTTCTTGTAAATAATTGTAAAATCCTCTTTCTATGCTGTGGGTATTCTAGAGAGAAGAAAATAGTTGATAGTTTTTGACAAAGAAAATGCATACTTTTAATTTTATTTGTTGGTATTTACAGGGGACCTAATAGAAGAGATGTATAGAGCATCTTAACATCTTAGAAAAGAAACTGCTTGCACATTCATAATATCTTAGATTTTCTACCTTAAGAGCATTTATCAGTGACCTCCATTAAGGTAAGAAGGTGTGACAAACTACAAGAAAACTATTGGATAGAATTTATTAAAATTTTAAATTTAGCTAAGAAGAAGAATAAGGAAAACGTCTAATACTTGGCGATGTTGTCTCACTGTTCAATAACAATGAATTATGCAATTCCGCGGCGAAATCTCAAATCGGACGATGCGGTCCACTGATAACTACTCTTAAAGATCAACTTCCAGAGTTCCAGTTCAGCCGGAAGTTAGGAATGCATTGGCGGAGCCACGGTGTCATGTCCATACCCGAATTCCTCGGCGCTTAAAAAGGTAATTGTTATTAATTTATCTTTAAATAAATAATTTGTCAAGACATATGCAAAGCCAACTCCCAGTTGTGCATAATCGAAAGACTTAATCAAGAAATTGTACAGGGTCATCCAACCTAGACTGAACATGGATCCATTTTTGAGTTTCCCTGTATTTTTTAAAGAACCAATATAGTAGTTGTTTAATTTTTCCCGTAGAATATGAAATTGCTATTTAAAAGACGGCTTAGTTTAAAACAAAAGAACTATGGCATAAACAAGTTGTTTTTTTAATAGAGCACTCTGCATATTTTAACATTTTTATGAGACGTCTTTCTTTAGTGGGTCTAGAAATATATAGTTCTAGATATACAGGGTGTCCGGTAAGTACCTCCTAATGTCTAGGGAAGGTCAAAATAAACCTAATTTGTCATAGAAACAAATTCCTAAAAGCCGTATTAGAGTGGGCAATTTTTGTCTCTTGCGCCTGCAATGGCAATTATAATTGCACGTATTCATTCTCACTAAACCGTTCTCGATCAGCTGGCCCAATACTGCTCGCATTGCCGGCGCAATGCGGGAATCCGTATTACAGTCGGCAATAATTCTATTCCTCTGGCAATTAAAATTGCACGAATTCAGGCGCAGTACACCGTTCTCGATCAGCTGGCTCGCATTGTCAGAAATGGGGCAAGCGCAATTTTAATTGCCATTGCCGCTGCAAGTCTGGGTAAGGATGGATTATTCTGTTATTTTTAACTGTTTATTGGTTAGTCGAAGCAGCTATGAACAGCTAGCTAATGGCTATTAAAACTAACTGGTACTTAAATTAACAGTTCACATTCTTTATTAAGCATATGTACCGCTAATTCGTCGCTTTTTGACCTGTTTTTTGTAAGTAGCAGTAGCTGCTTTAACTGGTAATCAGAAGGAACAGGATGGTCCATTTCTAGTTCTGGGGGTATTTTAGGGATTTCGACAGTACTAACTGTTGTTTTGACAGTTGGCAATGCACCAGCTGATCGAGAACGATTTAGTGCGCATGAATACGTGCAATTATAATTTCCATTGCACGTGCAAGAGAAGAATTGCCGACTCTAATACGGCTTTAAAGTAACGAAGATATAGTGACCCAGGGGGCTACCCAGCGATTTACTTTTTTGGTTCTAACTTATGAACCAACCTGTATAATTTAATGAAATTTTAATATTTTATAGATGCCATAAAGAGCCATTAAAGCATACTACAGTATATGTTTCACATAGTCAGGGAAGTCAGGAACGGACTTGCCACTACACTCGTTGGGTCAAAATTTTGACAGGTGTTATTTGACAAAGCTGAAATCTGATTTTTAAATACGAACGAAAAACTTAGTTAACTTTACTATAAAGATAATAAAACTAACCATAATTTATGGCTTTAGTGTAACTGGAATAACTTTTAATAAGAACTGCCATAAAATTATAGCAAAATTTTAATAAAAATTACCGAAATATTTAGTAAACCATTAATCTTTTGTAACATTTACTAAAATAATTTGTAAAAATTTGGCGACACGCGGTATTCCCAAGCGTTCACCCATCCAAATACTAATCGTGCCCGCTTGACTTCTCTGATCGATATAATGCTTTCTCTTACCACCTCCACCATTATCCTTGGTAATTACGAGTTCTAACTTACCTACGTCAGTTAAAAATAAATTATTTTCACTTAAATTCGTTGTAAAATTTACAATATATTTTAGTTGATTTTGCTAAATTTATTAGAAATTTTAACTATACTTTTTTAGAAATTACGTTTACAATATTATTTGGGTACGTATACTAAAAAAACATAATTAATACTATATTTTATAGGAAATTTTACAATAAAATCTTTACTGTAATAATTTTTACTATAGTCTTTTGTCCGTATACTTTAGTCATTCCTCTTTAAAAAAAGCGACTCTTAATTTAATATCATCGTATTTAAAATTCCAAAGTAACTTCACCCCTCAAAATGTCAAAATGTATGTATATTATCTCCAAAAGTACATTATCACCAAAAGTCATGAAAATATTTTAAGCCGTTCTCGAGATATCGCCTGTAACACACACATTAAAAGCTCACCCTGTCTAGACATATCTATGAATAGCTAGCAGCTGCTGTTCTTACTTATCTCTAAGTTAAACCACTTCAAACCAATGAAAGAAACTTAATTTTATATGCGTTCTGACGCCAAAGCAATTTAACTGGTACTTATTTGATAATATTATTTAATTAATTTATATTGTAAGTATAACATATGTACTCTTTAAAATCTTCCGTAGGATAACATCATTTTAATGTTTTTTTTTTTTTTTTTTATGATCAAACACAAGCACTATAGGAAAAATCCTTTAGGGCACTCTGGGAGTGGTGCGTGTGCGCAAAAA
Organism: Barypeithes pellucidus; assembly: GCA_963991005.1. NCBI lineage: Eukaryota > Metazoa > Arthropoda > Insecta > Coleoptera > Curculionidae > Barypeithes > Barypeithes pellucidus. The sequence continues at coordinate 64,450,588 of OZ022557.1, forward strand.
GCGATTCACGTTGGTTTTGAATCGTTGGAGGTTATATTCGTTGGGAAAAACGACCTCGGGAAGATCGTTCCACAATGATGAAGTCCTCCAGATGAAAGAGTTCTTAAATAATGAAGTTCGAGGAGTACTAAGCTTAACCACATATGGATGGGCGGCAGTGGTTCGTCGTGTATTTCTGATATTCGCCGCTCTGGGCGGAATTAAGAGGGCAAGGTCAGCCGAGCACTTTCCATGAAAATATCTGTAAAAGAGAGTCAAATCACCAACTTGCCTTCGATGTTCTAGGCTGTCGAGGTTCTTCGTCAGCTCGTGGTCTCCAATCAGACGAATGGTTATATAGGTTTGGAAGGAATCATAGCTGAGTATTTTCCCGACATTGGTTGGTTGGTTGGTTATAGGGGATTATATTTTTTTATAAATATTGTATCAATTGAGTAAACTATTGATGGTTTTGCGGTTCTTCAGATCAACAAATAACTTTTTCGAAACAAACTTTTTTCCACACTGATTCAGAAAACAATGCTGTTGGAAAGATTGGCAGTGAAAAGACTTGTGCGCAAACTTTCTGAGTCAAGTGATTTGAGAGTAAAATTAGCTAAACTTCCCAAAAAAGGGAAATAATGAAATATCCATTCAGACAGTTTCATTCATTGCATTAAAACATGAGAACTAAAGCTTCCTATAAAAGTTGTAGTAATTACAATTTTCATTATTAATCTGTACCAAAATAATATTGTAGATACACATAATTTCTAAAGAAGTAGTAAAAGTAAAAATAGTTAGAGTAGTAGTTAGAATTTGTAGTAAATTTAGTAAAATCAAGTAATTACTAAAATATAGTGTAAATTTGACAACGAACAAACCCGAACTATAGTAAGATTATTATAGTAAAGATTTTATTGTACGACTTCCTATAAAAATTGGTGTAATTACAATTTTCATTATTAATCCGTACCAGTAGTTAAATATTTGAAAATGTATGGTATATTTTACTGGTTATTATTTAAGTATGTTTTATTGTAAAAATTACAAAGTTTAAATGAAGAGACATATTTTTACAAGAATAAAAGGCATAAATGAGATGCAATCGATTACTGGGACTTCGATTTTCGTCACAAATAATAAGTGGAGAACTTCAACAAAACAGGAAACATACCATTGCTCGATGAAGTCCAGCAACGTTGGACATGGTGAATACCTGGATGGGTGACCGATTGGGAATACCATATATCAAAATTTTTCCAAAAGGTTTGAGTAAATTTTACAAAAGATTTTAGTAAATTTTACAAACGATTTTAGTAAATTTTACAAAAACTTTTCATAAATTTACTAAGTATTTTTGTAATTTTTAAAAATGTAGGTTAAAACCTTGCTATAATTTAATGGCAGTTCTTAATAAAAGTTATTCCAGTCACATATTGAGCCCTAAATTATGGTTAGTTTACTATTTTTACAGTAAATTTAACGTTTTAGTTTTTCTTTCCGTGCGACAGGAAGTGCTGTGGCGAATAAAACTTGAGAAGGGTAACTGAAGATTCAAGCTACAAAAGTGTAAGGCTTGTTAACTTACGTCAAGACAGAAGAACGAGAGGTTTGAGGGGCAAAAAGACTTCTCTAATTTTTTTTGTATATGATTAGAGAAGCTAGGCCATGTGCAGCTTAGCTTACTTTAATATAATATAGGGATGCCCGGTCATGAGAATATTTACTCAACTTTTAGATTTGCTCACCTTAGTAAAATCCGGTTTATTTCGAATCGTCCTGCAAGTATTTTTACCCACTTTAAATATATTCACTTTAAATAGTTTGTTTGAAAACATTGTACCATTTGAGTTAAAAAGTTCGATAACTACAACGTTTACGACGCTGTGTTATCTAATCAAAATTTTCTTTTCAAAAACAAATAGATTCGTTTCTTAATGACGGAGATTAAAGCAAAACATTATTTAAATATAATTTCAACTTTGTCGCTGATAAAATTAGAAGCATATAAATATTTAGCTTTTATACTTAAAATAATATAGTCATGCATCAAAGATAGTTGAGCGGATCCAGAACTTCGGTTGGGGAGGGGGGGTGTCATATACAAGGAAAAGTTACGAAAAGTAATACCCTGCCGCGTTAGTCAACCCGGTATAATATATGGTATTTTTCGTGTTAAATTGTTTGTTGGGGGGGGGGGGGGGGGGGGGGGATGACTCCTCCCGTTGATTCGCGTTTTTTAGGAGGAACGAACTTTTTTATTGTTTAAATTACAGAATTGTATGTTATATTATTTTGCATTTTATGACATGACGAAGTCCATTTTGTCACTTCCGGTTTAATCGGAATTGACCACAACTTTGGATTTTTAAATGGAACACCCAGTATATTTTTGGCTATACGTCACTTTTTGACTCTTTAAATTATTTTTATTTTTATTTTTTCATCTAGATTGCTATGAACTCTCGTTGTTGCCAATTGTTTTGGCATATAGGCCGATTTATCTCGAAAACCGTCAATGCTATCGCAATAAATTAAGAGTCCTTTTTTTAAAGAGGAATGAATGACCAATGTATTTAAAAATCAGGTTTCAGCTCTGTCAAACGACCGGTCAAAATTTTGGCCCAACGAGTGTGGTGACAAGTCTGTTCCTGACTATGTAAAACATCTAGTGTAGTATGGTTTAATGACTCTTTATGGCCTCTATAGAATATTTATACTTCATTAAATTATACATGTCGGTTCCAAAGTTAGAGCCAAGTAAATCGTTGGGTACCTTGAGGATTTTTTTTCTGTTACAGTTAGGTTTATTTTGACTTCCTCTGTATGTAAATTTGCAAGAAAAAACGTGAAAAACGTGCAAACTGCAGTTCTATATATTTTTTCGTTTGAGAGTTAACACCAGAAGAAGAATTTTTAATTTTAATTGATATTTTAATGCCCTGTATATTTTGGCATTTTCTGATTGAAAGTAACTTTTGTCAACGTCCCATGCCTGCTGAAGCACTATTGCATGACCCTGTATAATGCGAGATTAACTCGCACTTGGCCACTCTTTCATCTTTTAAATTCAATATTCCATTGTTTCTCTCTAACATCTAAACCAATAATTCCAAAAACATTGTGTCTGATACAGGATGCATGATCACGTATAATGCCCCCCCCTTAACTTTTTTATTTTTCGTTATTGAGACAAATTAAAAAGATTGCTATTATTTAAAGTAGCATTTGCGAATTTTCAATTGTTAACATATCGAAAAGTGTTGAATTTGGCTATAGGGCAGGGGTTCTCAAAGTGTGCGTCGAGGCGCCCTGTGGCGTCGTGGAGAATAAGCGGGGTGCCGTGAGCGAGCTTTTTTTCTAAATTGGATGTTCAGTCTTGTACACCCCCCTACCTTTTTTTGGAGGCTGGTTCACTTGTTCACTTTTTTATATTGTGCTCAATTGCCCCAATATGACAGTAACGACCTTTTTTGGGTACTCTTAATTAGGGTGCCATGATAAAATATTAAACCTGCAAGTTCGTCGAGAACTGAAAAAGGTTGGGAACCCCTGGTACGGGGTTAAATTACGCCCAGAATTTGACGTAGAATTGGAAAATCAGTTAATATGTATGGATGTCCCATTTAAAAATCACCCCAGTAAATTAATAGACCTAAAATCAAATTTGATCCTCTTGCAAATACTAAAACCCTGTATGGCAATCTTTTTAATTTTTCTCAAATATGAAAAATAAAAAAGTTAACACACACAAACGCACACATTATACGTGATCACACTTTTATGTGGATCACCCTGTACATTTTTTTAATTTTATTTTACAAAAATATCGTGACTGGTATTATATAACACAGACGGAGAGAAAAATCAACATGCCTTTTTTTGCTCATTTTTATACACGTTTCGATATTGACCTTTTTTGTTGTAATTTTTACTCATGCAGAAATAAAAGCCAAAATAACACGTTTACTTGACTGTCAGCGTTCGTACCGATTGGAGATTCGCGCGTGTTTTTAGCCTGGAGAACCATCACGGGGTGGTTTTTTCGTTCGCCAGGGTTCAATAGCTCACAATTGGTGTCAAGTTAGTCCGCGGCACCGTTACGCTTTTTTCGGCATCCTAAAAAAAAGTTTTGCTCTGTTCCCTATTGAGGTGAGTAACATTTTTGTTTAAAGTGCGATCAAAAAAATCGTCCTTTCACCGTGTTTCTAATATAAGCATGACCAGCCTCTCGATGGACGTTGGGACGGTGAACGGGATGATTTTTTTTTATTTAGATGAGCCGGGTAATTTTTTTTTATTTTTTGGTTGACCAAATTATAAAATGAGAAGTGTTGCTTATACATATTATACCTCTCGTACATATACAGGGTCATTCACGGTGAACAGGAACTAAAAAATATGTTTGTTTGAAATATTGGTACTCACTATATATTTTAACGTATCTATATTTTCCTATAATAAATATCAGATTCGTTTGTTGGCGCTGCAGTACTTTTTCCACTCATAATTTCGTTTTTGACGTGTGCATTTTATCTATCTCGCAGTCTAAATGATATTACCGTAAAGGCGTTTAGACTGAGTTAGTGAAACGTTTTTGGCCATGGGGGACAAAGCTAAATTTATTGCGATTTACATTTTAAACTTACAAAGATATCATGTGCACAAAATGTATGAGTCACGACATACCCTAATACTAGCAAAAAAGAAATACTCTATAAATTCGTCCTTATGCCATTGCAATAGATAAGTTTGTGTTCAGCGTTGCCAGATTAATATTTCGCGGACATTTTTAGGAAACATGGCATCCATCACAATTCTCCAATCAGAAACAATATGATTTTTTTGCAGCCCCCCAAAAAAATTACGGAATTGAGTGAAATTTGGTCGACATCTTTATTATTCAAAGTCAAACCTCCTCATTATAATTATTTCGGATTTCTTTGATTTTTTAGTTTCTACGTATTCTTGATTCTTTATAAATCGGAAAGATGACACACATAAACTACTCAAAAATTAATAAGCAACCGAAAATTTTTCATCATTTTGAGGATAAATATTTTATGGTAGAAATCGGTGAGGGGGATCGCTCTTCCGGGGTTGGATAGAGAATTCTGTAGACTTTAATATGGTCCTAAGTTATCATGAAAAAAGGTTATGTTTCTGTGTTATACTGGGTGTTTTAGAAAGCATTGCAAATTTCAAAAATCTTTTATGTGCTACAAAATGATTTTTGACGTATTCTGGGGTATTTTTTGGACAGCTTACTAGGTTTAGCCGAAACGTTTCTGGAATCGTCGATTTACTCCGTCACGAAGATATTAAATTTAAATTAAACCATACAAGTTTTCAGCTGTTTTGTGCCTAAAGTGTTCAACAGCAGCCGTTCCCAGGTAAATTAATTAACAACTTAGCGTTAAATCATTTACTATTACCACCATATTCTCCAGATTCACCCCGATTGAAAATCCAGTATGCCTTGGAAATTTACAAAAAGTTTTTCCCTCTCTTCTTTAGGAGATACAAAAAAATGTTATTAAGAAAATATGTTCAGAAAGAATAACTGAGTAAGATACAAAATTTTAAAATTGTATGCTTACTTTGATATTTTGTATTATTTTCATTCCATCCTCCTATTGAAGATCGTACAAGATTTCTTAAAGAAAATTTCTTCAAAATAATAAATTAAACACGATCGGTTCATTTCGCTCCATCTAGTAGACATTTATACAAATTAAAATTTATTATATTTAAATAGCGAGAGTGGAATGAAAGTAATGGAAAATGTCAAAGTAGGCATAGGATTAAAATTTTATATCTTTCAGTTTTTCGTACCTACAGGGTGGCCCCAAAAAGTGGGACGGAATATTTTATAATTTTTTAAAATGAAACACTAGGTATCTTTTTCCACATTTTGATTTAGCAGACCAAGAGCGTTACAACCGTATTTATTTTTTTGAACTGAAATGCAGCGTTATCAAGTAATTAATTTTTTTCTGAAATTTTAGTACTTTTTAATGGTACGATATAAAAATCATAGCAATCAACCCATTGGCATCTGGCTAAATTCTGTAATCAGAACTTCCAAGTGGTATCTTGACTAAATTCTGTAATCAGAAATTCCAATTTTTACCTGAATTAAGACAAATCTTAAAATATTTCAGAAATTATAAGACTTAGGTATAGGACATATTTAACAAAAAATAACGGTATTCGTATGCCTAAAAATATATAGGGTGTCCTATTTAAAAAAATTAAATTAGAGCATATTTAAAATTCCTAAATTGTCTAAGATCTAACGAACGCTTTATATAAGAGAATTAAAAATTACTAATATAAATCGATATAATGCCACTGTTTGAGGCCACCCTGTAGTTTGCAAAATATTTTCAGGTTATGCATCTTTGTAAACCATTTATCTTTTGTATGCAACGTTTTTATCCTTTAAGAGTTTAAGCGCTCTCGAAGACACTTTACTGACACACCCTATATATTAAAGGTCTCTTAACTCTCATCTAAAGGAATATATCTTTAAGGACATGCTAATCTTCCACTTAACGCCAAATTAATTTAAACATAGTTTATTAAGGCTACCTTACCTAACTTAAGGTAACATTCAAATATCGGCCCTTAGTTCTCCATGATGGAGACGTGGCAGCGCCATATTCGACCAAACAGGCGATGAAATTCTTAAACAACAAGTTTTCAAGTTTCTATCGTCGATGTTAGGAAATTTTGGAATATGAGTATTTTTTTGTTTCTTATTAGAGACTCAACATAACCTTCGTTTTTGAGACCATTCGACATAGGAATCTGAAGTTTGGCATGGATTTAGGGTTAAAAGAATATATTGGGGATTTAGGGGTTAAAAAGACAAACATAAATTTGGTTTCCATTGTGTGGGGGGATCAAGATGATAAAAAATAGTAAAATTATCAGGAGACAAAAAACTTTTTTTTATAAATTACCTTTATTTTTTAAAAGAAGTACATGTATGTACAGTACGTTTCACGAAATTTGGATACGACTTAATGATTTCCTGGGCCGGTCCCATTGTGTCGACAAGAGCTTGGCAATAAACAAGTGAAGTATGAAGGGACGGACTAAGGAAAACAAGTAATGATATGATTATATTAATGTAATCAAATGAAATAACATCTTTTTTTTAAATATTACTAGTCATACTTATTTACATTTATAATGTCATTCTATAGATAGTTCTGTTTCGCTATCGCTATCCTCATCAAAATTAATTATAATTGGATTAATTATACGGTCCAGACTGATATACGAATTTTCTACAGTTATTACGTGATGGACTGAATTTGTCCAACTACCTGGGGGAATATCATTAAAGCATTTTCGTATTAATTCTACAACACTAGAACTTAAAGTCGGAGAAATATTTTCAGACCTAACCAGTGATTTTAACTGGTGCCACATATGCTCTATGGGGTTAAAAATGCAATAATAGGGTGGGAGCCGTAGCACTGTATGTCCAATTTCTTCTGCCAATGTATCACAAACATATACTTTTTTTATACAAAATGTCTTTAAAACTTCTAAAAGATCACTTTTTTTATAACTTTCTTCAAAATATATATCATTCGCCGCCATGTAGTTCTGAATCTCCAATTTTGTATTATTTGAGCTTTATGTAATTGGCGACTGTGATAGCTCGCATTGTCCATTACTATCACGCTATTCTGAGGAATGTTTGGTAAAAGACAATTCTTGAACCATTCCTCAAAAACTAACAAATTTTACCACAAAAAGATATTTAAATATAAATTAAGCAACCTAACCTACCTGATGTGCCTATATTTAACTATAATTATTACATTCCGGTCCTTTCCACATAATAATAACAAACGGTCATAAATAATGGGATGGCCCAGGTACTTTTACTGCAGTCCTTAAGTTATATCCATTTTTCGTGAAACAATCTTTTGCTAGTTTTGGGTTTCCGTCACTTTGAAATGAAATTGAAGTATTTGGTTTACGTTTCGGTTTATTGTACTAAACCATATTCAGAACTATTTGTTAGCAATAAAGAAAAAAAGCGTATAAATAAAATAGAAAATTTTTGATGGTGTCAGTGACAAATTTCTTATTTTATCTTAATATTAGATATGTAGGTATAGAATGAAATGAAAAAATATATAAATGAACATACCTTGTAAAATTCTCACTTACACTAAATTTGGTTTTATATTTTTGTTTGATGTTGAATTTTTAACGATTGGACGTGAACTAAGTTAGTTATACCATTAAGCAGTAAGGTAGGTTGTTATTTAAATATAATAAAATAAGAGGTATGCCTATTTAACATTATTTACCTTTTGAGTACTGGGTTTGTTCATACTTTTAGAATGGTGGTTGAGGAAAGGATTTAGGAAATCCTATGCTTTTAATGTTTATTTTTATGATCGTAAAAATTTACATTTACTTTGATGTAATTTTATTATAGTAAATATTACTATGATTATCTGTATCAGTTCTAAAATTAATCGTATTATTATTTTTTTTTATGTGGTTGCGTGTTTTGTAATGTTTTTCATGATATAAGATTTGAACTTCGTCAAAATTAAAGTTGTGTAGATAATCTAATGAGTGTTTCGATAGGGCAGTTAGGGATTGATTTGTAATGCGTAAACTGGTTTTATGTTCTTTGATTCTATTTTTCAGATATTGTTTTGTTTGGCTAATCTATTGAACAATCTATTTTATATATCAGATTTGGATTGCGTTTTGGTTCTATGGGTTTTAATTTATTGAGCAGTTTTTTTTGTTTGGTTATTAGGTTTTTCTCGTTAGTTTATGTACGTTTTTGATTTTGTTATTTATTTCAGGAATATGCGGAAGAGAGATATTTTAAGAAAATTTATGTTCTTTATATATTATTTGGTTTATGGGTTGTATTATTATAAATTTTATTTATTCTATTTTTTTAATCAGTGGTTCAGTGAACATTTTTGGATAATTATTTATATTTAGAACCTCTTTAATTTTATTAGGGTTTTGTGGTCTATTTACAGTGTGTGATAATAGGACTGCTCGATCAACTAGAGAATGAACAACATTTTTTTTGTATTTATTTGGAGTATGAGATTCAAAATTTAGATATCGGCCAGGCCATATGGGTTTCGTGTGTCAGTTTGTTTTAACGTTGCCTGCGTAATCATAGTTAATGTTTATATCTAAGAAATTTATTGATTTATTGTTTTCAGTTTCATGTGTGAATTTTAGTTTTTCGTGAAAGGAATTAAATTTATTTAGAGTGTATTGTAGTTTGTCCTGCGGAATACATACAATACAGTCGTCAACAAATCTCTTAAAAAAAGTATGGTTTATAATCGAGGGTACCAATAACTTTTTCCTCCAGGTGTTCCATAACCAAATTTGCAATAGTTGAAGAAATGGGCGAACCCATTCCTACGTCATATATAACATAAAATAAGAAATTTGTCACTAAAACCATCAAACGTGCTGTTTCTTTCTATTTTATTTATACGTTTCTTTTCTTGATTTCTAACAAATAGTTCTGACGATGGTTTAGTACAATGAACCGAAACTTGAATACTTGAATTTCATTTCAAAGTGACCGAAACCCAAAACTAACTACCTATTATTACATTTAATTTTGCTGGTTTTCTTTTCCGACTGTTCTTATTTTTGGGAGAATAACAATATAATAATAATAATAATAATTTTGCCGTTTTTTTTTTTCAGACAAACACAACACACGGAACGGGACGCGGTCTTCTCCAGGCCATAAGCACGCACTCGACCTAAATCCGTGATTGTTATTTGGGGTTTCAGATGTGTTAATGGCAGCAGCAAACTGTTATGTCCACGGAACTCGGGCATACCGGTGCCAGCTCCCGTCACAGTGGTTAGGTAGAGTGTGTGTAACGGATCGGAACTCCCGATGGTCGTTGTGAGAGCAGAACATTCAAGAATCTAGATAGACGGAGCAAAGATTCTGTGAATTTTGGCGAAGACACGACGGGCTTTCAAAATTTGCGATGTGTTTAAATCTTTATATCATTAACGGACTTCATGGATTGGGAACAGAGCAACCACATCGTTGGACAAGATCAGCAACTTCATCGTTAAGGTCTTCACCTAAAAATAATTTGGTAAGTACGACGTAAAATTTGAATATTGATTGTTGTTTTAAAACTGTTTTTATATCTATTTCTATATATTTGTTTTAGTATAACAGATGAAGCTACTAAAAATTTGAATGGTATACATTCTGAATACCTCTAAATGTGTGTTACCATAACAGTTAAGCAAAAATGCTGTAATTATTTATTTCTATTTTCACAAACAAATTTAAAATTATTTATGAAAAAACCTAATTACTTCATCAATGAATTTGAGGGAACAAGGAAAATATATTATTTTTGAAATTTTCTTATTGAAAAAACGGTGGGAAAACGTTAAGAAATAATTTCTTAGGAGTTCGTATAAAAATTTGTAAAAAAGCAGCACTTATGGAGTCATTTAGGAGTCTATTTGTTGTTCGTCTATGTTATTTATAATTGTATATTTATTATTATTTAACAGTACGCTTTCTCGATGTAAAAAAAACGTATTTGATTCGTACACTTATGATAAAAGTAAATTCTAAAAGTTTTAAAAATAAACGTAGCAAAGCTAACCAAGCATATTATTATATTTTTGAAATCTAGACCTATGGTCTTCCTGAAAAAATGTCTATTATTTAAAACAAAAATATAAAAGTTAATGAACAAATTCAAGCCAACATTTCCCTAACAATTATTTTTATTTATTTCAGATACTTATAATGAGTCTAAAATAGAGTGCGGTACCGCGTGTGAAGGTTCTGCTCTTCAAGGGTTTGCCTAAACATCGTCGCAGTTTAGAGCGTGGTAGAGTTAACCTTTAAAGACCGACCTATGTACATCTGAAAAAGGCTGATGGGCAACCTGGCCTGTCCAGGGCGATGTCCTTTTTGTTCGTCCCTTGGAGAGCAGAACTGGAAGAATGAAGATGATGACGTCGGGCAAATGGGAATATATAAGGAGGTAACTATTTATTTTACTTTTTCAATTTAAATGTACCTACCCCAATTGTTTAAGTAATATAAATAAATATAGCTTTAATTTAGTCGGCAGGTATTAAAACAAGAATTTAAGGTAATAGTCATGAATAGTATATTAATAATACTATTATGAAACTTTTAAACAATGGTAATTAAAAATTTGGGGAACACTCTAATATCCAATTTAAAATATAACTAGAAACCTTGTCGACTAAGCCTTTTCAACTAACCAGAAATGGACATTCTGTCGCAGATACATTCTTAAAAAATATTAATAGTCTTATTTTATGAAAACAATATTTAAATCTTTAACTGGATGTTATTTCTCCTTTAAGAATGATTTACAAAAAAAAATATTTCATCTACGACCTACAGGATATTATTACCACACTAGTGATGTAATGAACTTGCATTTGGCACAAAATTTCTAAATTAAAACTTTTATTGTTAAATATGACTTGTAAAATTCAAAACCCATTCTCAAATTTTGCTTCTAATTTAAATGGCCAAATTTATATTTTGAGATAATAAGGACGAACAATATAATTTGCCTTCAAAATACAACAATAAAACTTATACTTCTTGTAACCGGATAATAACAATGTCATAGATATTACATCTTGTATTAACCTCTTGTACTATATACTTGCAGTTTATTTTGAAACGAGCTAAATAAGTTAGCTAATTTTAGATAGAGAATATAGCTACCGTGATTAGAATTTGAATTTTTTTGAACTGAAACAAATTTAATTTTTTCTCTTAGGCGTCCCCCTAGTCTTCTTCCCTAAAGCGGTTATTCTTAATTCATAACCCCTAATGTTGGTTATTCATTTTTAATTATGCTTCTTAGCATTGACCTACTGAAATCATTTTTTCATCTCAACGTTAAATTTCTTATTTTGATTATGAGCTACACTTCACTATTTAATCTCGTCATTTGAATAACGTACATATTGAAGAGAATACAGAGTTTCTTTGACTCAAATAACTCTTGAAGGTTAAACGCATTTTTCTTTGTTTCAGGATCATGGACACACTAAAGGAAATTTATAAAATCCGGGGCGCGAATTTTTCAGGGTAGCAGAAGACACAGAACCCCACCACGCGGTAAAATCAATCCGTTTTTTTTTAGTCTAACGTACAGAAAAAATCTGATTGATAAATCAATCCGGTCTTTCTTAGTCTAACGTACAGGAAGGATCTTACTGATCGTATTAAAATTTTCAAAATGTTGTATCAATGATTAAACAAAATGAACTTCTTAAGCGATTAGGCATGATGAAATAACGTTATAAAAAGCAATCATAACTTCATAAAAATGTATAGGTATGTAGTACCGTTGGTTTCTGGGTCTTTTTAATTGTCGCTTCCCTAAGGACAAGTTGCTGCAAAAAATTGTTGTTTTTTGGATCTGTCTGAAGGGCTTCAATTAACTGCGACCATGGAAACTTAAACCTGAAAGCTAAATGTTCGGGACACAAGCTGGATTAGAGCAACCTGCAAGAGTTTATTAAGGTAATGTTTAGTTTAAAAATATATTTTTTTCCCATCAGTGTTGGTCATCACAGTTTTTGATTAATGTTTCGTTCGTTTCTGTTTTTTTTTTCGAAAATAAATGTGTGAAGTAAATTCTGAACCTAGTTGTCAATATTTTAAATGTACATTTATATGGGCTCCTGCGTTCTGCGTGTGCCAACCAAAAGATAAATTTAACATTAGAAGCTCCAAAGGAAATAACTTTTTACCGTTATGCAATGCAGTGTGGCAATCAAAAATTTTAGAATAAATTGAAAGTGTAATTTTAATTTTAATCAATGCGGAGGATTTCGAGCTGTAAATGAAGTTTTGCGAAAATCCCCATTTTGTTTTAAAAAGTTCAACTCGGAATTTTAAGTATTCGTTGGGGAATCAAACCAATTACCAAACATTTATAGTGTGTTAAAAAACAAGAATATTGTACAATAATGACTATGTTCGGGTTTGTTCGTGTTTTTTTTTAAATTAAATAAAAACGTGAAACAAAGCCATTATATTCGGTCTGTTCATGATCATATCGCTTATTTTTTCTTAAATACAGCCCCTTGAAATTTGAATGATGTTTCAATTATGACACTTTGCTTAAAAGAAAAGTTAAAATATTAGGTAAAATGCTATTGTAAAAAAAATTACACGAAGCAAAAAATTGTAAATATTATTTTTTTTAAAACCACCATTTTGTTTTGGGTACTAATAGGGACACAATATTCTGGGATCGTAAAATACTCGATAGGAGCTTCAAAATAATGTATGGCAAGACCCCATTTCCTATAAAATTTTCTTTACAAAGATAGCGCCTATCTGCCATTTTGACAGTTAGAACTATCATTCTTCAGTAAAAAGGTAGTTTACATTCCCCGATTGACCACACCCAAATATTGTGAAAATAAATTAGTCAAAAATTAAGATGTGTGGGGACATTAAAGGACCGCACTGTATGTATAATAATACAATTTAATTTACATATATCACATTCGCTTTTACGAGCAAAATCGAACTTTTATCGAACCTATAGCTAATTGATTTGAACTTTCATCGGTTTGCCTGCTATTAAAAGTTTAATAGTTTGATTTGCCAGATACCTCTATTATAGACCTAGGTAAACATTGGATGTATATAATAACGGTTCCTTTATTGATGTAAACTGTGTAACTAATAATTTTCTCTATTGTTTCAGGTTAGTGAGCATGATTGGTGTTGGTAGCGTCCGTTTCGCGTCGTCAGCAAACAAATCTTCGGCTTTACGTCATGTCGTTACAACTTGAAGTAAGTGTAAGTGAACAGTGACCTTAGTGTGTTACGAGTCATTCCTCACTCAAGCGTATCGTTTTAAAATTTTACGCGCATAACGCTTGAAGGTGGATTGACTCTTCTTACTGCAATTAACACCGTTATTGTTAATAAGCAACCTTCACTTCTGTCGCGATTGAAAGGTAAGGTTTTCTTTCCTTTTCTGTTATACAGGTGAAAGAATGAAGGGGTTAAGAGCAATAACAATATATAGTTTCCCGCCATTTTGTTTTTTTTTCGTTCGTCATCCATTAACTGTTGGACAATGTTAAGATATTTATAACGAAAATAAATAAAATCGGGCTCGCGGATTTCTTTATAATCACTAAAGAGGGCGAAGGAGCTTTGTCATTGCTCTTACAGTGACGGTGCCAATTGTGGTAAGTTAGTGAAATTAGTGGAAGCAAGTGTATTAAATTATGGAGGAAGGTTTTCTGGTGTGTCAAATTTCGGGTAAGTAAAGTACATATTTTATAAAATAAATATATTATTTAAATATAGATGCTTAATTAATTTAAGATAAATCAATGAGCTTTCTGCTAATACATTATTTTTTAGGTATATATTGGTAAAATATTCACGAGACGGAGGATGAAATTATGAAAGCCTGAAAAAGGAACAAATGTAATTGAATTGATTTTAATGCATAAGCTTTATTAGCCTCTACATTTCTTTTTTAGGGGTAAACGCTTTTGTACGACATTCTCGGATGTTGATGTATAAACCCGATTTTTGCAGTTTTTTGAATTTTTGTCCACCATTTACAAATAAATGTTGATGTATAAAACCACCCTTTATCAATTTTAGGTTTTAATTAATGATTTCATTTTTAGCACAGGTTTTGTCCAACATTTTGAAATGTTGATGTATAAAACCACATCTTTATATTTTAATTAACATTTTTTTTAGGATTTAAGAATATGTTACAAGTGGTCAAACTTTAATAATCCTTATATATTCTTGGCAGCTGTTTGCATTTTAGGTTGTTATTTTTAATGGGTAAGCAGCTGTCTGTTGTCGTTGTCGTTGTCGTTGCCATGAATTAACTTCTTTAAATTAACTACAACAAATACTACAAATTTAAATAACACAGTTCCAACTTCGTTTTTTAGAGTTTCATAATGTTAAAGAATTTCTATGGATCCACTAAAAATGGTTATCAAGCTGTGGTCGTTTCGTAATTCCACAATTCCAGGTTTGGCTGTTTGGATGGTCAAAGCCCGAAATTAAATTTAACTTCGCTGATCGCTTTAAAACGTCAAATCCTCAGTGGCGGTGCCGGATGGAAAATTTCTGAGGATGGACAGCAAAAATTTCAAATTTTTTCAATATCTACTTGCTCAATTTACCAGTTTCGCAGGTTTGGCGAGAACAAATTTAGTTGGGAGCTCGCCCAACCGCGCCCACCCTTGGCGCCGCCACTGCCAATCCTAAAATTGAGCAAAAGTAACGACCACTTGCCGTTTTAGAGCTTTGTGCCGAACATATACAGGGCGTAACAAATTCGTCCTTCACCATTGGGGTTTCGGGAACGGTAAAAGATACGAAGACGGTTAAATTGGGGAAAAACTTAATTTTTTTTAAATACGAGCCTGGATTTTTTTGTCTAAATTATGAAAGAAGACCTAAATCTACGTTCAGCAGTATACATCAACAATTGCTGGGTTTCCGGCGTTTTGTTCCTTAAATTGACGATCTTCATTAAAATACCTCTAGTACGTTCCTGTTATTTGCTTTTGAATTATTATTGATATTTCTGTCCATAATTATTATTATTACTACTGATTTTTTTTATTTCTAACTAACAGTTCTATCGAATTTTTACTTAGTGTAAGTAAACAGGGTGTCCACTTTTATAGGGTATCTCCGTAACTGTTAGTGCTATCAAAAAAGTAATGTAGGCGTCATGTACTCTTTTTGGGTTAAACTTAAAATGATAAAATCAAAATTTGAAAATTATCGCTCGCTTAATAAATACGGGGGAAAATCAAAAACTTGACAATTTCAAAATTGCCCTATATTTTCTTAGATAAAACAGATACAGAAAAATGTTTTATATAATACTTATTAATGATTTTTAAATAATCTGCCGTATTTAGAATAAGTGTACGCGGTCAGGTAAAAAAGTTATCGAACCTAACCTCATTTTTTTAAATGGAGCACCCTGTTTATTTTAAGATTGCATTTTAAATTCTATTTTCAAATATATAACACACCGACACCGCTGATAATATTCGTTTCCTAGGCGATTTATTTAAACTTGACTTTAAACCACAGTAGGCCATGAAACAAAAGCTAATATCCTAGAGACAACTATGTTGATATTCTAGTTAATATTTGACGTGAATTTCATTTTTACATTTTCATTTGTGAAAAAGACTCATTTTGAAAAATTTGATATATGGTGTGTTATAAATTTGAAAAGAGAGTTTAAAATGCTCTCTTTTTAGATTAAAATATACAGGGTGTTCCATTAAAAAAAATTAGGTTAGGTCCGATAACTTTCTTACCTGACCCCGTACACTTATTCTGAAAACGGCAGATTATTCAACAAAAACTTCTGTATAAAACATTTTTCTGTATCTCTTTTAACTAAGAAAATATAGGGTAATTTAGAAATTGTCAATTTGTTGATTTTCCCCCGTATCTCTTGAGCAAGCGAAAATTTTCGAATTTTGATTTTACCATTTTAAGTTTGACCAAAAGAGAGCACATGACACCTACATTACTTTTTTGATAGCACGAACAATAACGGACAAAACTGTCGAAAATGGGACACCCTGTACAAATAATTTATTTTAGTAATACAAATAAAATTTGACTCTTAAAGCCAACAATTTCTTCTCTTAAAAAAGGCATTGAGTTTTACATTGTCGAATTATACCGAATTAAAAAAAAGTTAATATACAGGAACGGGCTAGGATTATTTTAAGGAAGATTTAAGGAACAAAACGTCTGAAAACTAGTAAGTGCTGTATACCGCTACGTAGATTTAATTCCTCAATCATAATTTAAACAAAAAAATCCAGACCAGTATTTAAAAAAATTAAGTTGATGATGGTCACCCAAAGATGAAACGTCGCATTAAAGATCTGATAATACCATCTTGTGGAGAATAAAAGGTAGCAATGAGAAAGTGAAATTTATTTTTGGACATCTCTTCAAACAATGTCAGGAAAAATAAAAGCCTAAATAAGTTTCAGATATTTTGAAACATCTGTATTTATTTTAGATTTTTTGCGTCATATTTATGGGCCTATAATTACGCAACGTTGCCCAATTTTACCGACTTCATATCTCTTACCGTTTCCGAAATCCCAATGGTGAAGGATGAATTTCTTACACCCTGTATAATCTATATCTATGATAATATTGACTGAAGAGTTAGCTAATAATTAAAGAATTTTATTTTTCCGAAAAAGTTATCTATCTATCTGGATGTGACTTCTTATTTACTAATGATTCATCATAGTATAAATCGTTCCATCCTACTTTATAACTAAAACACCACAAAATAATGGAGAACAAAATTATAATGTATCGGACGTACGCTTAAAAAGAGAATTATTGTTTTAAATAATATGGAAGAAAATATAAAACATAATATATAATTTATAAAATGTAAAAGTGGGACACCCTGTGTACTTATATAAAAATAATATTGACTATGTTAGCAAAGGACATTCTATATCCACTACGCATTGAAATAATGCGACTATGGTGTACCCCACTACACATTTGCCTGATAAAAGAGAGCGCGCGATGGGTTATTTACGATATTTTTGTCTCGATGTTTATTCTTATTTGTAATTTGGTAGTTATTCATTTCTTTTAAAATCTTATTCTTCTATAATAATTATGTTCGTTTTAGTCTTTTTTATTATAATATGGTGTTTCTTAACAACATGCTAATATTTAATGAGGTTATTGGGTCCATTTTCAGAAAAAAAACTTCATATGAACATTTATGAAAATGATAAACGTCTTAACGTTTGAGAATTTCAAAAAATCTCCTTTTCTTGTAATATCTGTGACACTGCTCTAGATATTTTGTGAAATTTGATACACACTTTCTATTCATCAAGACGCATTTTATGATGTATAACATGTTTTTTTTATTCCGATCAGTGGCTTTCGTACGGAGATTGCCCTAGGTATTTTTGAAGAAAAGAATGGTCTTTTTTTAAATAAAAATTATTTTTCAAATTCTCATTCCTGACAAATATAAACAGTTTTGATAGTTATCTACCTAGCCTAGTAGTAACCTAGCAGTAACCTTAACAAATTATTAAAAAAAAACATGAACATTTTTAACACCCTGTATCTCAAAAGTTAAGACGTTTAAGACACGTTTTTTCTTGAAAATGGACCCAAGAATAACCTCCTTAAATATAAGCATTAAGAAACACCCTGTATAAAGTTAACAGTTTTTACTTTTAGGTTCAAACTGCCGCGAATGCTGAAGTTATAACGTGAAGCGCCATCTAGTGTTAGGTAGCTGAACGTACTCATTCGTTCTGCTCTGTTCGAAATTCCAATTACCTCCTGCTTTTCAGCATCCAACCAAACTCTATTTGTTTATTTGGGAAAAGAACCGCTGTGGTTCAAAGTTAAGTATTCAGGATATATATTTCCCGTTGACGTTTCGTCAATGTTTGGTTTTATTATATAGTAAATAAAACGATGTCATTAAAAATTAAGTATGTATTTTTACTTTTACCCATTTCTCTTACAAAAGCATTATTTTTTTTTTGGGCTTGCTTGCACTTGCAGATTAGGTAAATAAATCCGCCCATCATCAGATTTTGCCAATTATGTTTTTATTGCAAATTAGCGCGAGGAGGGGGGGGGGGGGGGGGGGGGTTGGCTTTTTTGAAGCTGGGGCCTGCAGAGTCCTACCCTGGTTATAAGTATTCGTTGAGTCCTACGGCCCCTTATCGCCATCAGTGATGAGCTTGCTTGCTGCCGTACGTAAAAGCGCCGACGCCAAAAAGAAGAACAATTAAGATTTCTAACAATTCTAACCCTATATTTTTAGACGATATATTTTCTTTGTTTTTATTTATAAAGGTTTAACTATTCGATTTTCTTGTTATTAAATATTAAACTGCCGGAGCAAGCGACGTGTCACAATGGCAGGTAACAAGTGCTCCTATTTTCAATGTGGAATGTCACCTCGCACCTGTCCCGGCTTACGAGTATTTCGTTTTCCGTCAGATGAAAAGAGGCAGAAGGAATGGATTGTAAACAGTGGTATGCAAATATGCGTTATTTCAGCAATGCTATGCAATTTGCACATTCTAATAATTTTTTCCCAGTCTATCAATGATTAATTTATACATATAAATGTTTGAACACAAACTGATTTTGCTAATTATTGCTGGACCATCGCCTAATTTTTATTTCTATATAATAATTTTTTGCAGTTGCATGTCTATATGTTCCAATATCGGAAATAGTATATCATTCTACTAGTAAAGAAGTGACAATTTATTCACGAGTGGAAATATCTTAAATTTAAATGAGATAGAAAACTTACTATTGTTTCGTATTTTTAAAGGAAAAGCATTTTAAAAATAAAAATCATCAATAGTCGCCCCTCTTACACTACATCTGTCAGATGATAGATAAATACCTAAATCAAGTTTGGAAGTGCATATAATAAGAAATCGTCATAACAACGTGTAAATAAAGTGTTGGATATATACTTATAATTAGATGTTGACAAATAAATTTGTAATGAAAGAAAATTGTTTAAAATGTGTTTCTATTCCAGGAAACCCAGATCTTTTGAGGTTAAGTCCGGAAGACATAAGGAGAAAATTTATTTGTGGTAGTCACTTTACTGAAAGATCATTTGCCACTAATAAGAAAGTTAAATTAGCCTTTAATGCAGTTCCCAACAAATTTTCCCTGTTAACCAATGATCAAAATCCATTAGAGGTTCAAAAACCAACAACCACATATTCAAGAAAAATCAGTTATCCCGACTTTGAAAGCCAATCAATGAGATCCAGGTCCGACCTATATAATAATCCCTTAAAGAGGGTTAAAAACCAAAAACTCATCGACAATATAAATGATATGCCGGACCGTTTCGACTCTTGTCCTAAATTACAAAATGGAATAATCTACAATACTGAATATCTTCAAATTCCTCATAATGCCACTGAAGCCGCTCGTGCTATTTTAAGTATGTAACCAAAACGAGGAAGGAGACAAGGGAAGAGAGCGGCCAAACTAGACATTTATGCAGGAAAATGGAATAATACTTCCTGGGGTGATGACCACTAACAAATATACAGGGTGATTCGGGGTCTATGGTTTATCAGACATATCACCTTGTAGTTCTAATAATATTTTCTTACAACTTTCCTATAGCTGTTACTGTTTCCGAGATAAAACAATATTTCTGTCTGATATTGCGCAAAACATGACCGTAATTATATATAATTTCATATAATTGTGGTCCGAATTCATGCCAACTTCCCAAGAATTCAGACCACAAATTTACAAGTGTTTAATTAGGGTCATGTTTTGCGCAATATTAGACATAAATAATGTTTTATTTTGGAAACGGTAAGACATAGATAAGGGAAAGTTATAAGAAAATATTATTAGAACTAAAAGGTGATTGGCTGCCATTAGACTGATGAGTAGCGGTGTTATTCCTTGCCTATTCGAATTGTACCTCCGTGTTGTGATACTAAATAATATTCTATACAATATTTATGTTCTAAAGATTTTGTAGTTTTATGTTGACGTTCATTTTGGGCCCACTTGCCATTGGAGTCTAGACTAGTCCCAGGCCTAATGGTAAAATAGGTCCTAGTGCTCGACATCCTTGGTTTCACGATACAAAACAAACGGTAACAGCAACAATTCCGTCTAGAAATAATATGCACGAAGATGATGGTTGGCCGACGATGTAACGTGGAGTATGTTATAACCTCGATAAGGGAGCCCCTGGTTGGTTTTTTTTACGTTCTAAACTTACCGGGCACCCTAAAAGAAGTTTTTTCTATAACTTCTCGTCTCCCTCGTATCATGCCTGCATCATGAAAATTCCTTATAATTCAATAATATATCAATATCTCTTTTAAATCAATGTTCATTTTATTTCTACAAGAGTCTATGTTTATTATACATATTAATTTTTTACAAAAAAGAATACCATTAAGTAGATATAGTTTTTACATCGTACATACCCTATATCGATGGTTGAAAGCAGAATTGACTAGATACCATTGACCCCCCACAACTAATAAAACGCTTCGAAATTGACTACGGCTTACATATTTGATTTTACAACTTAATATAGTGGACTCCGATTACAAAGTACTCTTTAGGGACAAAAAGATGGGTTATATAGTTGATAATTGAGTCTCTGATCGAATTTCAATCCAAATTAAAATAAAACCTATTTTACCACGAAAATAAACGCCTGGTGCCTGTTGGACAGCGGTCCAATATAATATAAATTTTAAAAATTAATTGTTTAACATAATTTAATGCTATTTAAAGAACGCGAAGAAAAATGAAATTATCAGTTTATATTTCCATCAGAAGGAATAATAAATAACTTAAATAATATTATAACAACATTTTTGAGTATGAAGTGGTAGGCTACGAGTTCTTTAAACTGCAACAACCCATAAAAGCTTTTTTCTCAAGCCAGTGGCGTAGTACAGCTCCCAATATAATTTTAACTAAAAAACGTTAAGCCACAGATATTGTCAAAACAATTATATTATTATTAATTATCATTCAATTGTAAACAAAAAAGTTCTCGTCTTTCATCTTTCTCTTAATCTTACCATTTGAAAGAAAATAAAATTATAGTAATAATTATGCATCCCTCTTGTAATAAGATTTTATGGAAATCTTTATTAAGCAAGAATTGTTTAAATAAATAACAAGTTAGATTGTTATCCGTTGCTAAGCAAACGTTTGGATTATTTGTTTATTAACGTTTCTTATTATTACCTAGTGTTTATAACTTAAATAAATAGCTGTACCTGTACCTACGCCACGGGCTTAAGGCAAAAAACTTTTTGTGGTAAAAATGTATAGTTTTATATCATAATAGTCTATACCAAAATTTAGTTTAATATTTTAAACTGATTCCAATATTTTTGATGAAAACAAAAAAACTTTAACACCCTGTATATCGAAAACGAAGCATTCTAGGACATATGTGTATAGTGTATATGACCTTGAATCCAGGAATCGCCCATTCAAATAAGTACATATCATTAAGTAACACCCTGTAAAATCTCACTTTAACCTTACCTGTAATGTGCTTTAAACGCTCGTTACGAATTAAATAACAGTTATTAACTCTAGAAACAATATTTGCTCTCTTCTTAAGCATATATAACTTAAAAATATGATTAATGCTAAAATTAGTTTAAATCAGTCCACCGTACTATCCAGTCAGCACCTGTCAATTTTCTTTTTTAAAGGTATCGGCGGCTTCTGCCCTTTCAAGTCAAAATTATATGTCTTGAATAAATAATTCAAGAGAGAATTTTTACTTCCATGGGAATTCGATCACAGGATAGAATATCAACTAAACATATATAACCGAAGGCATGCTATAAGAGATTAATATTTTTGTCTTAAAAAATACTATGCACACGACATTTCGATATATCTGCCAGAAAAATGGAGATCATCCTCTCAATCCCGGCAAAAACATGTTTCCCGGAAAACTGTGAAACTGGCAACCCTAGCTATATCCTATATGTACAGGGTGTGCCATTTTCGACACTTTTATATGGTATCTCCGTAACTGTTAGTGCTATCAAAAAAGTAATGTAGGTGTCATGTACTCTTTTTGGATCAAACTTAAAATGATAAAATCAAAATTTGAAAATTTTCGCTCGCTTAAGAGATAAGGGGGAAAATCAAAAAATTGATAATTACAAAGTTACCCTATATTTTCTTAGTTAAAAGAGATACAGAAAAATGTTTTATACAGAAGCTTATTTATAATGATTGTTGAATAATCTGCCGTTTTCAGAATAAGTATACGCGGTCAGGTAAGAAAGTTATCGGACCTAACCTCATTTTTTTAAATGGAACACCCTGTATATTTTAATATAAAAAGATAGCACTTTAAATTATCTTTACAAATATATACACACCATATATATTGGTTTCCTAGGCGATTTATTTAAACTTTATGACTTTAAACCACAGTAGGCCATGAAACAAAAGCTAATATCCTAGAGACAACTATGTTGACATTCTAGTTGTTATTAACATTTGATATTTCTATCATCCATGGTGTGTTATAAATTTGAAAAGCGAGTTTAAAATGTTATCTTTTTAGATTAAAAGCTGTGGGACACCCTGTACGTTATAGCCGGAGTTTACTGTATTATTTAAAAAAATGTAGGTTTTTATTTCAAATAATATTCTTGTTGGGTCTTTGTTGCTAAATTTGTAAATTACATTATCTTCTAAATCTAATTGATATTGAATCGATCGTTTTCGCTTGTTTCGCACTATAATTCAATGGCCGATTTGTCGGTTCTCTTTTCAACCGTCAATATACTAATATGAGATCACAATCGTTAAAACTGAGCACATGGCTAAAGGATTACCTGCATGATACAATAAACACAAGGTATGATATCAAGCAAGGCGTGGCTTAGTGATGTCAACTAGTGAGGAACATATGCTAACAACAACGTGAATCTCCATAAGTAATTTAAAAATTGATCACCATTTGACATCACGTTAAGTCTACAGTACTACATACATTATGTGGTAAACTATTATTTATTATAGCATGCTTATAAATTAATCGGTTGTAATATTTAAGTTATTTATTATAATAAATAATGGTGTTTCATAAATAATAGTAATCACTTTTTACCGCCCATCAACCCTATATTATTGATTTGTAACAGGGAATGTTGGCTCCGAGTATTAAAAGGGAGATCTGATCTGTTCTACGATTTTTAATCTCAGACGAGAACGGAGTGTTTTCATAGTAACTGTAAAGACCGCATTAGTCTCCAATACTTTTGCAATTTTGTTGCTGCAAGTTAATTTTTCGCGCTAGAAGTTAGACAATGGAATTTGAATACAGCGGTTTATAAAGTTCGCTGGCGTTGGCGCCGGCAGCCGTTCCCCCATAAACCAATTTCAACTTTACAGCGCTAGCGTTCGTAGCAAATCTGTAGCAATGGCGTTAAGCCAATAGTATTTTAGTATTTAGATCACGTGAAGTTACCTATTTATCAGTAATTTTTTCATCAAATGTTTTATTGACTTGGTGTTGTATTATACAGGGTGATTCACGACGAGCGTGCATTAGAACTTTATGGAGAACTACTGAATATATGTTCCTGAAACTTTGGGGATTTGGGTTTATCGATATGCTCTCTTTAACTAAAATATTGACATGTTTCTGTCATTTCCGGTTATACCGGAAGTAGCTGCCAACTCTCGTTTTTTAAATACAACATGGTAATTTTTATTAAATTTTTCGATTAAGCATTAAATACTAAGCACATTTTATAGAAAATGTTTTTGTCAGACTCTATTAGTTTTTGAGATATCTGGACTTTTTGTAATTATTTGGCAAATGCATGGCGATGAAATAATCCATATAATTTTTTTACCTTAGCGCTTGGACTAAAATTTTTTTCTCACCGAATAGCTAGAATATCATCAAGTCTCGAAAACATTTCAAATTCGGCATTAAAATGTACAGGGTGGTCACAATTCAAGCCTCATTGTGAAAGAATTGAACCATAAAAAACTTTCTTATTTTAAATGGAACACCCTGTATATTTTTATTTAATTTGATGGCAAATTAGTTGTTCTTTATAAATAGTATTTACTGTCCTATACCTATATCAAAGCGTTTTCTCAAAAAATCCAATTTTATTCCGAAAATACTATTTGTTCAAGTGTGCTATGAAAACAATTGTACTTAGGGGCTGTATACTGATGTCTATACGGAGGAAAAGTGATTGATTGCTTGAAAATACAATATTCTAAAGTGTTTCTTAATAATTTATAAATAAAATGCAGTTGATTGTTTTAAATTGTTTTAAATTTAATGGTTTAAATATTGTTTTTTTAAAAATAGCAAGGAAACAACGTTTATAAACTTTAAATTCTTTAATTAAAAATGTGTTTGAAAATTATACCTAATATCTTTCGATTATATTTTTAAAATATGTTCGAAATGATTGCAATTTACTTCCAAGCATTTATGTATTCTTTTCATCGTGCTATTTCTTGTAGCATTCCTAATTTCTTGTGCAGTGAGAGATTGAAATACTGCCTTCACCCTTTCAATTAGATTTTCCTTCGTGGTGATGGGACGCGCGTAAACTTTATCTTTAATGGTTCCCCAGATGAAAAAGTCCAGTGGAGTTAAGTCTGGCGAACGAGCTGGCCAGTGGAAGGGACCTTGGTTTGCGATCCACTGGTCATGAAAAAGTCTGTTTAGGACAGTCTTAACAACTTGGACGTTGTGTGCTGGGGCCCCATCGTTTTGATACCAATCACTTTTCCTCCGTATAGACATCAGTATACAGCCCCTAAGTACAATTGTTTTCATAGCACTCTTGAACAATTAGTATTTTCGGAATAAAATTGGATTTAAAATGTAATGTAACGTAATAAAAATTACCATGTTGTATTTAAAAAACGAAAGTTGGCAGCTACTTCCGGTATAACCGGAAATGACAGAAACATGTCAATATTTTAGATAAGGAGAGCATATCGATAAACCCAAATCCCCAAAGTTTCAGGAAAATATATTCAGTAGTTCTCCATAAAGTTCTAATGCACGCTCGTCGTGAATCACCCTGTATTGTAGTGTTTTTTATTATAAAAATATTGGCTAAATCAATTTTTATTATCTAAAAACCACCCCGATATTGTTGTAAACAAACAGGAACGACGAACGCCGCCAACTCCAAGTTTATAAATGCAGTCTATAAATGGTAACGACGAACGCTGACGCCAGCGAGAATTTATAAATCCAGTTTTACAGTCTGCAATTCTATTGCGGTTGCGGTTTCAACGGCGAGGGCTACCAACCCAGCAAAAAAAAGTACCGTCAAATTATCAAAACACAACGCTTATACACAACTAAAAAAAATATAAATAAACACAAATACACGATGAACAATAAACACACTTACTAACTTTTATTTTGGTTGGTAATGTAAAAATCACTATGTTTTCCCCAAACTGGCAGCAAAAACTGCAACGAAAATCGAGCAAACCCTTTTTTTTTTTGCAAGTTTCATGCAATTCGCAAGAATACTCCAAAAAGAAAACGGCTGGCACCTTAATGCTACTTGTCAGGCGGCCTTAAAGGCAGATAAAATTATAAGAAAATACTGTCGTCTGCAAGTTAACTTGCTGATTTCCTCTAATTTAAGCAGTAGATAATACATTAATTTCAATTGTCAAGATCTGGTATGTTTAAACATGATAACAAACAAGTCTTACGAGTTATTCTGGTACGAGGTTCTGAGAATTAGTGGTAGTACTAGCTCGTCTATACTGTCCTCTTCTTCTTATCCAACTAGTAAATCCTATAATAATAAAAACAACGCCAACAAGAATATGAACTATGCCATAAACAAAATACTGTTGTCTAGGTGGTAGTGTGAATCCAGTACCTTGTGTAACTACGACGAGCGTTAAAACAGTTTGAAAGATCAGAGCTACGAACGTATTTATTCCAAAGATTAAACCGTAGCTGTCTTCGTCAATGTGCTTGGCAATCTCGCTACTTGCGACTGTAATTGCTAAATGATACAGTGCACCAAAAACTATATAACAAATATAACTTATAACGACGTATGGAGTTTGTGAAGATATCAACATAAGGGCGCCCTGAAGAATAGAACAACAGGACAGCGCGAGCTCTCCTTTTGTTTTCCAGTCAACTTCCAGCACACCAGCTAAAAGTGCCCCCAAAAATCCTAATATCGTAAGGCATGCTTCGACGGCACCATTATAAATAGGTTTATTGGGATCGTCTACAATTGCTGTCCAAAGCGGCTGCATATACACTTGAACTTGTATAAAACCACCGGTTGCTAGGGCCCACCAAATAGACCACTTGATCGTATATTTATTAGAATATCCGTTTCTAAAGTGATCCCACATCAGGTTGAAGGCTGCTTTTGTTTTTCGTAATAGTGACAATTGACGAGAAGGTTCTTGGTGAAAATAAATTGATTTCTTAACTGGTGGTAGAAATATACACCAACATGTAGCTGCAATCATAGCTACAAGAAAAATATTATCGGGTCATAACATGCAATGATTTAGTATTTAGGGAATTAAAACTGTTTCTTACACTCAAACTCTATTATAGGTATTCACCGCAAATTCTAGTAGTTACTTAGTTTTTATAAAGAATGACTTTTTCTCGAGAAATTAAAAATTAGGTCCAGTTATGGTATAGGTAACCCAATCCAGGGACAGCCTGTATGTCTATGTTAAACCCACACTTGTCCCAATACCACGATTTTTTAAAATTTTGGGTCGATATTTCAAACTCACTTTAAGACGGCCGTTTAATCAAAGATCGCCAAGCAGGCACTACTTTTATCAGAGTTTTAGCCAAATATACTTAATTTTCTTCTAATCCAAAACATTATTTGTACAGTTAAAGGATTGGAGAAGGCAATGAGAAAATAGCGTTAGAATACATAATGTAATAAGAATAATAATAACAATTAGAAATATGAATAATTTGCAACTTTTTGTCACAGATATTCCCGAAACTTGTTTAATGCCTAACTAAAATGCCAGACAATCTAAATATCAACAAATTAAATAAATACATTTATTAATAACGGCTAAAACTCCGATAAATAATAATAAAATAAATATTGATCAGCTGTTTACATAAACTGTCAATGATAACTTCGTTAGAGACGTAATAATGTGTCGCAACCCAAGCACGTCTAAAGTTTGGACATTCTCTTCCAGGGTGCAACACTAGTTTTCATAAAAGATACCTGTAACATACCGCAGCAGAATAAAAGATACCTGTAATATAGGTACCGGCTAGCAGAACAAAATATCAGGAAGGGAGTTTTTGTTACAACGGTATTCATACTCCCCTACATTCCTCAATGTAGGGGTATTTGTCTCCATTTTATAAACCTAATGTATTTTTGACCAAAGTCTTTAACAGGGTTGCCGATATATCAGAAATTACTGGAAATTGTCAGGATTATCGGTCCTGTCAGTTATATCGGTCCGGTCAGTTATTTAGCCAGGAATTACAAATTACATAATGCTTCATATATTAATTGTCTCTTTTGTGTTAAAAACTATTAACACTACAATTTCTCCATTGTGGGCTTTCTATTTAATTAGGTTGTACCATAACCATGGTCATTGGGAAGTAGAAAAAAAATCTACCTGTCAGTGCACACACTAAATTGACATAATGAAGTATATTTTTCAGACTTAAAATTATCTATTGCTACTAATTTTGGTTATTTTAGCAAAAATATTTTTTCTGATTTTCGAACAAATCCCGTTTAATATATTTTGTAAGTATTGACAGAAGACACAATTTGTTAATAATTTCTTGAGACGAGGTACATTTTATACCTAAACAATGGCATCGGGTATGACGTACGAACTTTTACGAGTAGGGATTATGACGTACTTATTGGTAATAAGCCATAGGTAATAACTAAGGAAATTTAGCATTTTACCGCTCCAAACCGATCGAATAATCTTCATGTAAAATTTGGTTATTTTGTTATCATGTTCCCGCGGCAACACTGTTTCAAACATCAAGATATAGAGCGCCGGCGCCGGCCACATACAAATTAGTACAGAATTAGTAGTTATATGATCAAATTTATTTTATCACCACTGCTGAATACATGTAATTCCTAACTCGAAAACTGTTCACCTTATAATTTGTTTTAAATTAGTTGGTTTTAGTCCGATAAAATATTAAAATTATTGATCATACAGCCTAACAGTTTTTTAAAGTTTTTGTTGCCACCGCATTTTGTCGTAGGCAGTGAGTGAGGAGTGATTTGTTATACTTAAAATGGCATCGGTGTGTCGATCGGCCTTTTACCAGTTGAAGTACTCATCGATAATAGCTATGTAATAATTAAAGGAAGACAGCATTTCACCTGTCCAATCAGATCGGATTTATTGAGGCAAAAATAAGATATTATTTAGTTATCACGTTCCCAGCGAAACGGCAACACTGTTCCAAACATCAAGGAACATAACGTTGCGCCGGCATAGAACACGTGCTACGGTGAAAAGTCGCCAATCGTATACGAGGGTATTCACGGTATACCTCTACGTAACGTTGCATCCGCACATGTGTATGATTGTCGAAGGAAATTTAGGGGTTTCTATCTATAAATCGTTTTCAATTATTGGTGTGTTTTATGTGGCAGATTATAAGATAGTGGAAATAGGTATACCGTAATATTATTTTCGTTATTAGTGTTTTTTATTGATATTAAATTATGACGAGAAGTACTAGAAGAGATTAAAAACGCAGAAAAGCTTCCAAAGCTGCTCGTATAAGCAGAAGAAATAAATGTTCTGTAAGTATTATTTGTGTTAGGTATTACACAAAAAAAGGTTTTTTTTGTATGTGTATTTTAGTTTTCATTGCAATACCAATGTTAACATTTTAGTTCGCATTGTTAAGTACAAAATGATTTTTATAAAATAATTTCAACAATTCTTATAAATTTTAGAAATAGGAGCATTGCAAATATAATAAAATACCCCTAGCCTACGTTCCTGTAATTAACTTTTTTTTTAATTTGCTATAATTTGAAAATGTAAACTCTATGATTTTTCTAAAAGTTTTAAGAAAGTGCTGATTTAAGAGTAAAATTTTATTTGTATTATTAAAATAAATTACTAGTACTGGCAGTAAGTAGAATATACCTAAAATCACAAGTACTTTTTATTAGGTCATTAATCGGCTACAGAAAAAGTAAAACACGATTACTGTTAAAATTCACTAGTCTTAGTAGTCTACCGTACAAATATAAGAAAATAATAATTAATTTATCGAATTTTTAAATAATATGTTATGCTTTGAAATACAACAGAGCCTGTTAGAAAGTTAATACCTAATGTGAATAGTAATAACCCTGAAAATGACATCACCTTTCCTTTAAACTCATTCCTTCTTGCCCCCTCCCTTTTTTTAAAATGTATTTTTCTAAATTATGTTTTTTATTCCAAGAATATTAACAAACAAAAATTTGTTGTCGTTCGATTTCATCGACTACCGTCTAATTAATTGTTAACCGTATTTTTTAAAGTCTATTATGTTTATAAGTTCCAAGTCATGATATAGTCATAGCCAATAAAAATTTATATTTTTTATTTCTTTTATTTCGACTTTACTGTATAACATTTATTTGACCACCATACCACCAACGTTTTCACATACACTCGTAGGCAAATAGTCCTTGTAAAAATTAAAACACAAATCCAAGCTTTCGTCGTTCAAAATAAAATAATTATGTTGCGCCATCTATTGCTAGACTTACTACATGAACTTGGAGGGATAACATTATGCGGAATAGTGATACCACAAACTGACTTGTTCAAAATTATATATGTGTTTGGTACAAGGACGATATAAAATATATTCATTATAATGCGCCGTTAACGCCATCGGTGGTTGCTATGGATTTAGGCTCATTAAACGGCCGTCTTAAGGTACAGAATGACATAAGTCATCCTTAACACAAGTTTGTCAGTACATTAAGAACCGATATTTCAATGTTACCGTAAGTTAGACCTTAGTTAAGGCAGCGGCGGCTCCTCCATTAGGTCATTGGGTCAATGACCTCCCTATAAAAATTTAGGAAATAAAACTTTTTTTAAATTAGAATTTACTACAAATATACCTACTATAATAATTTACCTATAATATTTGAAACGCCCCCGTAAACGCAAGCGTGTAGTGCGATTCAACATCGGGCGGCTGGAGCCAGTAATTGACCACGATAGCTTAAATGGAAACGAATTTATCCGAGCTCTGACGATTCCGGCAAGCGGGAGAAACATACACGAAGCGAACCGCCGCTGGGTCAACAGCCCGGTTTATTGAAAATCTGAATAAGATGTACCTATGACATGCTATGAACCTATGTCGTCTCATCATTAGTAATTATTAAATACTTGGAAAAGAGATGGCAGGTTCCAGGTTAGACGTAGGTCGTAGGTCGCGCAACATTTTCATTTAGTCTACTTTAATTTTGGTTGTAATAATTTGTCTTAATACGAATAGAAAAACCATTTATAAATAGTATTGCTAATTTTAATGAGCGTGTTATAACTCATTTTGCAAATGTTAAAGACCGAAGGGTTGATTTAAAATAGTTTAAAAAAATAATTTTTTCTATATTGGTATCAACTCCAAGCTAATTCGATGCCGTTTTTAGTATCGAACTGAGCTTGTCTCGAAACCATTTTTTTTCTTTTTTAAATGTTGGTAATTTAAGGTCATATATTTTATGTTTGTTTGCAGAAATAATTTCTAAAGTAACGTCACACCTGTCAAGTTTACTTTCTTTGTAAAGCTGAACACAGCACTACAATATTTTACAAATTTAAAGCTTTGCAATTTCCGTTAACTCAGGAGGTTTAAAATCATCTTGGTTCCTATTGTTTAATTATTTTAAAAAATTTTCAGATTTACGAAAAAATGATAGACATGGATAATTTATCAAATGCTATAAAATCATAATTTGATAGTACATATTACCAACATAAAATTTTCACATAAATATTTACGAAAGTTATTTAAGTATAGCATGTATTTTTTTAATATGGATTTTTCTTATTAAGAAAACGTAAAATAGAAAAAATAGTACCTATAAAGTACTTGTACTTTAATATACTATTCTTGTATCGCAAATAGCGTAATGACCCCCCAATGAGATTGACCACGAGCCGCCACTGAGTTAAGGTAGCCTTAACGTTATGGTAAACCGTAAAGAAACTATGTTTTAAAATAATTTGAGGGTCCTTTAGAAGAGAGTTAAAAATAACTTTAATATACTGTCAAATTTGTGATAAGGATGACTTATGTTATTTTATACCTTAAGGTGACTTTGAAATATCGGCCCTTAGGGCCTATATTTGAACGTTACCTTAAGTTACACCTTAGCTAAGGTAGTCTTAACGTTATGGTAAACCTTAAAAATACTATGTTTTAAACTAATTTTAGGGTTAAGTTGCTTAAAGTTATATTCCTTTAGATGAGAGTTAAAAAGAACTTTAAAATGCTGTCAAAATTGCGTTAAGAATGTCATCCTGTACCTTTGAAATATCGGCCTTAAGGACCGATATTTGAATGCTACCGTAAGTTAACCTTAAACAAAACTATGTTTTAAATAAATTTGAGGGTCAATTGACGTGTTAAGTCCAAAATTACCATGATCTTAAAGGTCTATTCCTTTAGATGAGAGTTAAAAAGATCTTTAATATACTGTCAAACTTATGTTAAGGATGACTTATGTCATTCTGTACCTGAAGGTGCCTTTGAAATATCGGCCCTAAAGTTCTCTTTTACTCTCATCTAAAGGAATAGATAAGAGACTTGGTAATCTTCCACTTAACGCTCAAATTAATTTAAAACATATTTTTATAAGGTTTACGGTAACGTTAAGGCTACCTTGGCTAAGGTCTAACTTAAGGTAACATTCAAATATCGGCTATTATGTTAAAATGTCACAATATGCTAAAGATAACATAATTCTCTCGTATTCTGTCCAGCAGTGCCACATAGAATTATATATATAGATTTTTATACTGTGGAATTCTACTCCTGAAGTCGACAGTTGCATTTCTTGGTAATCCACGTCGCGATCGACTAGGCTTCGAACGTTTTTAGATAATTTATATCCGAACGAAAACGCAAAGCTAGAATTTGGTGATTTCTATGTTATTACACTTAGGTATAGTTAAAAGAAAATGTCACCTGTGAGGTCTCCGAAACGATAACTGTAAAATATATCCGTTTTAAACAAGAATACTTGAGAACGAATTTTTTATATTCTTTTTTGGTATGACGATAATCGTGGAAAAATATTGTCTGTGAATGAGGGTAATATTTTAGTGACCGAGGAGGTGGAAAGACATTCTAATAGCAAATCTAGAATTGAGAATTTCAAGGGGAACAAATACTCCTTTCTCTACAGCATGAGTGTGGTACAAAGTGTAACAAATGGAGGAAACTTCTTATCCTCCATTTTATCGATTAAAGTCACTCTTGCTAAAAAGTTTTGCTTGGTTGAAAACCTCCTTGGCGATAGTCGAATATCCGAAATATTGAACAGAGTGGCCAAAAAATGTGAAATTGATCTAAGTATAAAATACTACATAAAAATGGGGGAGTTGAGACAACATAATTCTAGAAAGAGCTTCAAAATGGCATTTTGATGTATTTTTAGAAATAAAGGTATTTTATTCTTAGATCAATTTCACATTTTTTTGGCCACTGTACCTATAATATTAGGATATTTGATTATGGCTAAGTAGGTTTTCAACCAAGCAAAACTGACACATTCACACAGAGTGACACATTCCACATTTTTTCGCCACTCTGTACAATATTTCGGATATTCAACTATGGCTTAGGAGGTATTCAACCAAGCAAAAGTAACTTTTTGCGATAAAAAGTTTCACATTTGTTTTCACTTTTTGGCCACTCTGTACAATATTTCGGATATTCAACTATGGGTTAGGTTTTCAACCAAGCAAAACTTTTTTGATAAAATGAAGGATAAAAAAAGTTTTCCATTTGTTACACTTTCTACCACACACGCTGTATAGAAGATATTAGATTTAAAGAATTATTCAGATTTAACAAGGACAAGGCTCAATATCTACTTATCATTCAACAGTTTTCTTGCCAAGGCTCTTTAATTTGTGGGCTACATTATGCCAAAGAGCCTTTCCTTTTGCCTTTCCGTCCACTCAGTTAAATTTGCTTGTTATCAATTCTGCAATATTGTCGCACAAATCTAACAATAACTGCGAATGGTCTATGCGATCCCCTATATTTTATTAAAATATGTGTTTTCAGAACAAAGACTAATAAAAATACACATAAACCACCAACTCGTGTCAAGATGGCAACTGTTAAATTTCATAAAATTATGTCAGATTTATCTGCAATCATACACAATGACACGTCTCGGCATCTGTCCTTAAAGTCGATCGCTTTGATCGATAAAAGCCGTATTAGAGTCGGCAATAAAAGTTTCCGGTGCAATGGCTATTATAATTGCACGAATTCATACGCAGTAAACCGTTCTCGATCAGCTGGCGCATTGCCAACAGTCAGAACAGCAGCTGGTAGTGTCGAAATCCCTAAAATACCTCCAGAATTAGAGATGAGCAAACCTGTTCGTTTTGATTAGCAGTTAAGGCAGCTACTGCTACTTACAAATGGCAGTTCAAAATAGTTGCTACGAATTAGCAGTGCATATGCGAATGTGAACTGTTAATTTAAGTTCCAGTTAGTTTATATAGCCATTAGCTGTTCATAGGTGCTTCGACCAACTAATCAACATTTAAAAATAACAGAATAATCGATCTCTACCCAGACTTGCACCGGCAATTGCAATGAAAATGGCGCGTGTCCCATTTCTGGCAATGCGAAACAGCTGATCGAGAACGGTGTACTGCCCATGAATCCGTGCAATTTTAATTGTAAAAGCCGTATTACAGTCGGGAATTTTTATGGCGCCAGCAATGGCAATTATAATTCAAGGATTCATGCGCAGTATACCGTTCTCCGTACTACAGTCGGAAATTCTACTCTTCTGACAATTAAAATGTCACGGATTCATGCGCAGTACACCGTTCCCGATCAGCTGTCTCTCATTACCAGTGGCACGCGCCATTTTAATTGCCATTGCCGGCGCAATTGAGTAGACATGGATTATTCTGTTATTTATAACTGTTTAATATTTGGTCGAAGCAGGTATGAACAGATAATGGCCATTTAAACCCACTGGCACTTAAATTAGCAGTTTACATTCTTTATTAAACTTATGGACTGCTAATTCAGCAACTTTTTGCACCTCCTATTTGTAAATAGCAGAAGATGTTTTAACTGGTAATCAAAACGAACAGGTTTGCCCATCTCTAATTCTGGGGATATTTTAGGGATTTCGACAGTACCCACTGCTGTTCTGACCATTGACAATGCTCCAGCTGATCGAAAACGGTTTACTGCGCATGAATACGTGCCATTATAATAGTCGGCGCAAGAGAAAAAATTTCCGACTCTAATACGGCCTTAAGAAACGTAGAATTGCCGACTGTAATACGAATTCCATTATCCCATTGCGCCGGCAATGCGAGCAGTATTGGGCCAGCTGTACGAGAATGGTTTAGTGCGCATGAATACGTGCAATTATAATTGCCATTGCCGGCGCAAGAGACAATAATTCCCGACTCTAATACGGCTTCAAGAAGCGATTTTAGTCGCACACAGAGTACCAGTTGTATAGAAAACAGTCTATTTATAGAATTCTACACGGAGTCCCACTGCTGGTTGGACATTATTTCCTTGTAGGTACCGTTAATTTGACATCGAACGTATTTTTTAAACCAATAGGTAACTTACCTCCAAATGTTATATAATTTAATTGTCTGTAGTTCATAACCTTAAAAGTAATTAGCAGTTGACCCATTATTCCAGAAACTGTCCGTCCAGCCAAAATTGCTGCTCTAGTATGAGATGTCACCTGCAGGTAATATTCCTTTTCGACGTTTGCATAAATATAGGTAAAGTATGCAACCTCGCAAGCTGCAAATGTACCATACAGTACCTAGAAATAAAATGCATAATTAATAAATTTGGTCTAAATTGAAGGGGGTGTGCGGACCACGGAAGCAAGACCATCTATTCGTGGAAGCAGACTGTGACCAAAACATTAGGCTATGCTGTCGCCATTTGTGTATTAAAAATCGACTACAAAGAAATTAAAAGACCAGTAAGGAAAAAGTTAAATAAAAATTTAATTGTTACATAAATAAACTATCAAGAAAAGGTTTGTTTATGACAATAATCGTAATATTTTTAAAAACGCACTGGGTTTGTTCGGGTTTGTTCTATACTATAAATACAAAAATATCGAAAACAATTGTTCGGAGTGACATTGATAAGATACACACACCATTTTTGGGTAAATGTCATGAGAAAATTGGTATTATCAATTAAAACAAAATACAGTAAGGCGCAACAGAGTTGCACTTGTTGCTATGTACCCAGAGTGCTGCAGCGAGCGCCCTCTACAAGCTACAAAAAAATAAAATAATTAACAAATTCAAATTTCTCGCCCCCTAAAAACCCCCAAACTAAAAATGTTATGCTAAAATATTAGTTAAAAAGTAAGTTAATTAGGAAATTAAAAAATAAAATTTTCACTTGAACACGCTGTATCTCGGTTATTATCAACTTTTGGACGAATGAAAGTCTGGGTAAACCGCAATTTGGGCGATATTATGAATAGTTGGACACTGATAAGTGTCTAGTCGATTAATGAATGGGTACGGCGCGATCCCCGGGGTGCTACAACTGCCACACTTGAATTTGCCGCCCGGGGCATGGGTACCGGCTTAAACCCCCCTAGATCCAGGGCTGCTTTCATTAAGCTAACAAGAAATATATTTTTTTAAATTTGACATCCTACACTAAAACAAAAACTTAATTTCTTTAATTTTATATCTTATGTAGTTCCGCTCTTCGTAGCGCCGTTAAAACGCACAGAAATTTGCCTCTACAGTGCACAGTGATTTCGCCGTAATAGATAGGGCGGTCATAATTGAAAAATGCTGATGTTAAGATTATGGGGCCTAAGTAGACTAGAGAAACTCAGGTAAAACATCAAATTTAATGTATTAAAATTAACCCTGTTAAATAGATATGTACAGTGAGGACGTAAAGTAAGGAATAAATTCATTATCTCGCAAACTACAATTTTTTTAAAAAATCGCTCGGACCCTTCGATTTTGTTTTTCGAACGCGCATATTCTGACATAAAATGTAGATATACAGGGTATTGCAAATAAAAGTGACACAAAAAATATTTTTTTCTTAAATAGAACCCACTGTATATTATTGCATGTACGCATTCTTCGGAAAATCCTAAACATTTTTCATGTAGCATGTGCTATACCTTAGCCCAAGCGTTTTGGAGTTATTCTCATTCAAAATTTGAAAAGTGGAAAAAGTCATGGAGAAAACAAAGAATAAAATTATTTTAAAAATGTCTTATTTATCGAAAAAACAGTTAGGTGAACTTAAAAATAATTTTTCTAAAGTAAATGTTCGAAGTGTCTTCCGTTGGTCAACTGACAATAGCCTAACCGATCTACAAATTCTCGCTGAACATTTCGAACCATTTGGGGTGTAATTTGCCGAAGTTCTTGCCGGATGCGATCTTTTAAATCATCTAAATTTGCAGGCTGGCTTTTGAATACTTTTCCCTTAAGGTATCCCCATAAAAAAAAGTCGAGTGGTGTTAAATCGGGTGACCTTGGCGGCCACTCAATAAAACCACCTCTTCCAATCCACCTGTTTGGAAAAGTATCGTCCAAATATGTACGAACTCCCACAGCGAAATGTGGGGGAGCACCATCTTGTTGCAACCAGATATTATGATGTGGCAAATCGAGACGTTCTAACTCAGGAAAAAGGGTGGCCAGGGCTGGAACAAGTTCTTGTTCTAAAAAACTCAAGTATCTCTCGCCTGTTAAATTTCCGTCAAAAAAGAAAGGCCCTATAACAATGTCATCGACAACGCCAGCCCACACATTGATCTTTTGATTAAATTGTGTGTGTCCTTCCCTCATCCAGTGTGGATTTACATCGGACCAATATCGATAATTTTGGGTATTTACGTCACCATTCAAGCAAAATGTGGACTCATCGGAAAAAATTATATTTTTTACAAAATTTCTGTTTACGAAACACATATCCTGTAAACGCTCACAAAATTCAAGGCGCCTCTCAAAGTCCCTTTCCAAAAGTTCTTGGAGAACTTGCATTTTATAAGGATGGTATTCATTTGTATGCAGTATTTTAAGAACTGTTGTTTTTCCAATATCCACGTCACTTGCTACCTGCCTAGACACCACATGCTGGTTATCTTGAACTGCCAGTAAGACTTCTAATTGTTGATTTTCATCAACTTGAGGACGACCAAATCTAGGGACATCTCTTACATGACCGAATTGCCTAAACGTGTACTCAATTTTGCTTACTGTTGATTGTGATATTGGCGGACGATTGGGGTATTTTTGATTAAATAACTCACAAGTTTCTTGCTGTGTTCTAACCCTATCACCGTAGCCCATCATCATCAAAACCTCTATGCACTGTTTCTCAGTGAGCCGCATTTTAATTTAATTTAGTTATGAAAAAACGAAATGAGTCTTTTGAAAACTAGTAAAACGTTAGGAAAATACACATAAAACTGACAATAACAGTAACTATTGACATTAATTCTTTTGGTTCTTGCATCATAACTCCAAAGCCTACTTGACTTTTCTTGCGCTTCACGGATGCTGACTACAGGTTTTCCTCAGCGTGCATGAATCAAGTCTTGATTGCTTGCGAAATATCTGATTTTCAAATTTTGAATGAGAATAACTCCAAAACACTTGGGCTAAGGTATAGCACATGCTACATGAAAAATGTTTAGGAGTTTCCGAAGAATGCGTATATGCAATAATATACAGTGGGTTCTATTTAAGAAAAAAAGATTTTTTGTGTCACTCTTATTTGCAACACCCTGTATATCTACATTTTATGTCAGAATATGCGCGTTCGAAAAACAAAATCGAAGGGTCCGAGCGATTTTTTTAAAAAATTGTAGTTTGCGAGATAATGAATTTATTCCTTACTTTACGTCCTCACTGTATGTGTATAAATAGATAAATTATTTACATTTTGTTCGCCGAAGTGGCAACAACATTAGTAGCGTATACGAGTATTTGCCTTATTTACAACCTGAACTACCTGAGAAATTCTTCTAACTAAACTACAGTGAAACCTCTCAACGGACACCTTTAATAAGCGGACATCTCTATTAAGTGGACATTTTTTCATAGTCCGGAACTAGGTATATGAAATTCCATGAAAATCAACCTCTCCTGGGCGGACTCTCCTTTGGGCGGACGCGGACAGGCTGTTTTCATACAAACACTGCGAAAACTCTCCTTTAAACGGAGAAAATTTTTTTTAAAGTATTTGGGAGACGAATAAGTACGGTGCAAAAACGCTCTGAAGACAGACCGGCAACCAATCGCGTATGCGTGGCAGAGCGAAAGGACTTCGCCGAATGAAAGTATGTGTATGCCCGACAGCAGTCCGCCGTTTATTTGTGAGTTGTATGGTTAAAATCGTAAACAATGACACAAAAATGTCGCGTTTT
Organism: Barypeithes pellucidus; assembly: GCA_963991005.1. Taxonomy (NCBI): domain Eukaryota; kingdom Metazoa; phylum Arthropoda; class Insecta; order Coleoptera; family Curculionidae; genus Barypeithes; species Barypeithes pellucidus. Next base: position 64,489,939 of record OZ022557.1, read on the forward strand.
TGAGTCTGAGAGAGAATATTGATGTTGTCGAAGTTTGTAATTTGATAACAATGATTTGGGCGAGTTCATTAACATTGATAGCAATGTGCTATTAGAAGATGATAGTGACCCCATTCCTACCGATTATGTAGTCCAAACTGAAACCACATCACTATCTGACGACTCTGATGAAGAAGTTGAATGCAGTAATCAAACAAATGTCACCAATTATCAACAAGCCATTAGTATGGTAAAGGAATTATAAGAGTATGCAAAGAATAGAGCTCTACAGCAATGGAATTGTTATTAGATTTTTTTGGTACTACATCCTAACTAAAACAAATTTTTGTTATGTTATGTTTATTTGGACATAATTACATATACATAGTAATAATTTTGCATTTACATATTACCTAATAACATATTTCCCATGGGCGGACCCATTTAGATGGTCCCGTAGGTGTCCGCCTAAGAGAGGTTTCACTGTATTTATAAAATGGAGCTGCAGAGGAGGATAAGTACACCATTTTAATCAGAAAGTGTATGTTCGGCGACGCTTAAAAAGGTGTAAAATGTTTTTTTATTTTTGTTTTATTAAAGTGTCAACAACTTTCCCCCACGATTCCCCACTTAATATCTATGCAGATGTGTAGCTGAGTGTGTCATAAATAAAATGTAATCAAATTTGTATGCTCTTAACTGGCTCTTGTTATTCCTATTTGCTTTTACGTCATCGTCATCCATTATATGTCGTCAAAGCAACTTTTAGAAAATATTTTAATTACATTTCCGATCATTTTTATAGGTGCACTTGTACGCTCGTTTACTAGAAAGTACTTGCTAGATCAGTGGCGCACCCAAGAGGCCGGTTTTGAGGTCGAAACCCTCCGAATTATTTGTAATTGTTTGCCATAGACATTTTTAAGCAAATGTAACATTTAACTATATAGTATTTATATATACACCGTTGTTTTTGTTTTAAATTTAGCTAATTCAGCCACTACAAATATTATAATTAAAGTGTGTCATTTTAAAGTAATATAAAAGTGTTTGCCTATTATGGCCGTTTCCTGTTTATTACGCTGGCGTTGGCGTTTTGCTAATCAATTACGTGATGGATAAGCTAATAATTAGAAATAAACATTTGAAGAGGCGAGCAAAATAAATGGTGGCAGATATTTATAACGTATGTAAAGAAGAGGGACTAATAATTAAATAATAATACCCGTCGGAATCCAACTGCGGAATCAACACAGTCTATTTATTTATTGTCCACTTAATAAATTATTGTTTGATAACGTCTATGGTAATATGCTTTCTAGCTAGGGTTGCCAGGTTTAAATTCTTAAATCGCAGGACACAAGTTTGAAAATGGAAGGACACATTCAAATAAGGAAGGACATTTTTGACTAAAACAAGTTCCTTTCTAACAGTGTAATAGTTTCAGAGTCAGCATTTGGACCATATATTGAAAAAACAAATTGTATTATTTTCAAAAAATTATTCATTTCGGGATTAGCTATGAAAATGTTATTCCATTTGTGAATAAAACCTTCAGGTAAAGTGCAAGCTTTCTCAAAGGTGGGGTTCATTATACAAAATTCTTCATATAAATTATCAAGGTTTATTTCAATGGACAAGTTAGTAACATTTCCACGACTGAATCAAACTTAAACGGTCTTTTTAGTGAAAAAATAGATAATTTTGAAAACAAATTATTTTTTGAAAAAAAAATGGCTGATTTATATATAAAACAATTTATAATTTGAGTATGTATGAAATCCAGGATAGTAGGCGTCCTGCCACAGGTCTTCGCAGGATGCTTATATTCGAGCCTCAAATCCAGGACATCCTGCGAAATCCAGGACACCTGGCAACCCTATTTCTAGCATAGTTTTGATACATTTTTCTCCCCTCGCTCTTCATACGGAAACGTTCAAATTAGGCTTGGGCCGATACCACTTCTCAGATACCGATACATCAAATAGCGCCAAATCAGATACCGATACTGTATCTGAAAGTATCTGAAATTCAGCTAAAAGACAAATTTAAGTTCAAAAAGAATATTTGTAATTATCAGATTGCGACAAAAAAATTTTTTAAGAAAAATAAGTTGTTGAGGTAAGCAATGTTCTGTTAGGCGGCACTATGTTGCCCGCTTCCGAGAAAACTTGCTCAGAAAACGCGGAGCCTGCAGGTATAGACAAATATATAATGGCCATTTTGCCGAGTGTGACAAATCTGATATTATTTTTCCAGTATGTTAGAGGATTCAGTTCCAACGGTTCCGTGGACTCATTTAGATGAATTTCAATTTCTTTATCGAAATCGGATACATTATTTTGTCCTTGTCTATTTTTGTTCTTCGTATTTTGCAAGAGACGTTTAGTAATCTAGAAAGGACAATCGATATGTTATTAAAAATAGTAAACATTTCAAAGATTCAAATTACGAAATTATAATTTTTTTTATTATACCTCAGTTAAGTTCAAATTATAACTTTCGGGAGGTGTTTCCTGTGAAGAGGGCGTATGATTTTGGTTGCGTTGTTTCGAAATATTTTGATTTTGAAGACAAGACAGCAAAATTTTTCCATATATCAGATATTGTAATTTACTTTAAAAACGAATTGCTAATACACGTTTTGCGCCCATAGGCGTAACTAGAGGGGGGGCCAGGTGGGCTGTGCCCACCCCAGTGTTTCCGAAGTTCAAAGCCATACATACGTCATAGTGACACTTGCCATTAAAATCCTACTAGACTAGGGGCCAGGCCCCCCCTACAAAATCATTCTAGTTACGCCAATGTTTGCGCCACTGCAATCATATGCGCACGAGACCAGAAGCGGAAGATGGCTACTAAACGATTAAGAGATTACGAATCCCCACCACTGAACCATTCAAAGAGAAGAGCGGTTGACCCATAGCAACAAGAAAGGATCCGAATTTCAGATACTTTTCAGATAGTTTTTATCTGAAATTTAAAGTATCGGTATATATCTGAAATATGTGAGTATCCTCAGATACTGAGTATCGGTATCGGCCCAAGCCTAGTAAATAAAACTGGGCAAACAATAGCTTTCAATCTGGAGTGTAGTTTCGTAATATCAACAAAAAATATAGGGCCTTGTTACACCGAACTTCCCAATACAGAAGTCGGATAGATCAACGAAAAGCAGGGCAGGTAAAAAAATTTAAAAATTTTTGTAGACATGAAGGAAAATTATTTTAAAAAAACACATTACAATTTATGTCTCTAATTGTTGCAAAATCTAGGATGCCCGGTAAGGTACGGACATGATCGTCCATAGTTAAGACGTAGCTCCTTTGAAACAAACCTTAATTTTAAATCTATCTAATTGAATGTCGTAGCGCAAACGCCGCAGATGAAAACTTACTCACTCCCTTGGGGAACAACCCCCCCCCCATGATGGTTTATATGTACAGCGTGATATTATAAAGGATAGAATGTTGCAGTTTTCACTTTAGGTTCCTACTTTTTAACAAAACGAAAGATTCCGGCGTCAAATTTGTCATGGCTCTCTTATTTTTTTACTCTACAGGGTGATTTTGGAAATCTTGGCGTTTTAGACACCCCAATAATTTACGTTACTTATTACAGTAGGCCATGGTCAATTTATTAGATAGAACCAAATGAAATTGATCAAAACTTGACAGACTCCTCATATTATTGTTGATCAAATACCTATTACGCAAGAGTTTCCATAATATACTTTTTATTTAATTCTTAACAATGGACGTCTATGATACTAATTATGACAAATATGATAACTTGGCATGTTTTATATAATCCAATTTAATATTTAGAATAGCTGTCAAAATTTTGAATTTGTTTCTAATAAATTCACCATGCCCTACTGTTGAAAGTAACGTAAATATACATTTTTGTAAAGCCCAAAAAATTATTTCCATTTAAACATTTTTACTTTTGTTAATATCTCAAAAATAAATTTTTTTAGAGAAAAACTGGCTAGCCACTGAACTTTAAGTAAAAATCTCTAATAAGACCAGTTTTTATTTTTTTCAATAAGTTAACGCAAAAAGCAAAGATTTTCAAAATCACCCTGTAGATTAAAAACTAAGAGAGCCATAACAAGTTTGACACCGAAATCTTTCGTTTCGTTAAAAAGTGGAAACCTATCTTTGATAATAATTACCCCCAGTGTAAAAAATGGGAGACCCTGTACAAAGGTATGTCTTAAAATAAACCTAAATAATAATAATTTTACGTAAGCCAAAATTATTAAAGATATAATAAAAGCAATAATTGCAAATAATTCTTCCTTACTAATCATATATCTAGCATTCCAAATACTTCTGTGTATCTGGCCACACAATCAGCCTGCAGATCTGTGCAAACTTAACTTCGCTAATTTCCATCTTAATCCATCGGACGGGCTGAAAAAGCAATTGAACATAAGTCTCAATTTATTATTTTTAGTTTTTTAAATAGTTGTACATGAAGTGATTCAAAGTCGGGACGATTTGAAAGTGGCCGGTCAAACATACTCTTTTTTAAATCCAGTTTAATCAAAACTATTCGAAAACGGATTCCATATGTTTTGGACGAGGGATTGACCAAAATCTGTAAAAAAATACTAAATACGCGTAGCTACATATTAATTACCATTTTAAGTATTTTAAAGATGAATTATCTTACGTGACGTTTCTTTATACCGTATGTCCATGGATTGAGTTAACAAGAGGAAAACGTTTTTTATTCTGCATTTTTCGAGAAAATATTGTTCTTCCCAACATTTTTTCCTTGTAATAAAAATAGAAATGGCGTCGATTAATTTGAGTTTCAACATACAAGGTTTCACAAAAAAATGTAAAATAAAAAAGTCTTTCCTCGGATTTTCCTTTTTTCGGGGCACCCTGTATGTTGAAACTCAAATTAGCGACGACATTCATATTTTTATTGCAAGAAAAAAATGGTAGGAAGAACAACATTTACTCGAAAAATGCAAGACAAAAAATTGTTTCCTCTTGTTAACTGAATCCGTGGATATAACGTATGATAAAACTGTTCCTCTACGTAAGAAAAACAATAGAAAGGCATCAAAAACGGTAAGAGTAGAAAATAATTTCTAACGAACAGGACAGTACAAAGTACATTTTATACAGTATTAATATAGTACGGCAGCCCGTTACCAATATGTCCGTTATCACGCCTTCATCTAGTCAATGACTAATCGCTAGATTAATAAAAAATAAGAAAGTTTTACTCGAGCGAAAAGTTCGGCAACGCTGCGCTTACCCGTCAGAGTGATTTCAGTCCGTCGGAAAGCAGACCGTCTTTTTGTTACTCCACCTTATCCGTTCTTGATGAAATCATATTAAAAATATTTAAAAAAACGTGAATTCATCGACAAAGGACGTTTTGCGTGTTGCAAAAATTCCATAGTTTAAATAAAAGATGTAAAGAAAAGGGGTATCAAAAAGTTACAGCGCCCGGGTAATTTTTTTTTAAAATTATTGATAACACTCTAAAAAATAGTAAAACGAGTCGAACGGACATTTTCCGTGTTGCGCAGCTGCAGGGAGGGCAGCCGAATCAGATCTCGTATCTGTATAATTCATGATAGCGGTACACGGTGCGTGCATGGGACGGCTTGCTGTGTGGCTTGGTTGTCTATAACAATTCAGCATTAGCTATGTCCCTAAATTGCATTATTACTGATACACGTGCTGTGTTGACTGAAAACGGTTTTGCTAAAAAATGCGTGTGTAAAAATGTCAGTTCATATTTTTCCCCCATTTTCCGAGCTTGTGGCACGATTTCTGCTTGAAAACGGACGAGGCGCGAGAACTCGAACAGCTTTAAGAAAATGATATACTTAAGATCCAGTGCGGTTGCGCGCCGATGAAAATGTCCGTTCTCATTTTTTTCCGGTCACGAATAACGAAAAATAACATCCGACAAGTAATACGGACGAGGCGTGATAGTTGAATTCTCTGCTGTAAACAAATTTCGATTTTTCTGAAACCAAAACTATTCACCGCACGGAAAATGTCAGTTACTATTTTCATCTCCTCAAAAACATTACTCTCAGTCAAAAAATAAAAAGAACGGACGAGGCGCGATAACTATTACGACCACTTCTTTTTTACATATGTGAAGATGATTCTCAATGATTTCGCAACGTTGCCAATGTCAGTTCTTGTTAGTTTCCCTCTCAAGTCCTTATCAAATCACAAAAAAACTAAAAAAACTTTAGGTCGTGAGCAGTCTGGAATCCTCGTAACGGGCTGCCGTACTAATAGTGAAGATTTATTTAGAACATGGCTACATAATACAGGGTAATTGATGATGGATGGTTTATTAAAATTTGGTAACTTATATAAGTGGACATGCTCTCTCTTTCAAAAATATTTTCAGCGGTGCAGTCCTGCCGCTTCTACTAGAAAGTATTAGCAACTTTGATAAATTAAATGGAACATCCTGTGTTTTAGAATCCCTATTAATTTCTTAATAACTTTCCTTAACATTTTCCTATACCTATCTGCTATCGTTCTCGCGATAATAATTAATTTCACTTTTTTTTTTTTGGAAAACATATCCTTCAAGGGCTGATAATTTTGAACTCTGGCAAATTAGCGCACTGAAATTTGATTGGGAGTCAGGTAATATCCAGAGGCCTTTCATTCTGTTCCAAACAGCGTACAGGGTGTTTTGATTGTTTGGAAAAAAACAACAATTGTTTCAACAAATGAAACCGCCTGTATTTTATCTGTGGTCCTAAAATCTCTTGAAATTGTCTATCTTTAAATGTGTAATGTTGCTATATATCGGGTTTGTTCGGGTTTGTTCAGCACACACAGTTCTTGACTTAGGAGCATTTATTTAGCAAAATTAATTATTAGAGAATTATTTATTTTTTGCTTATTTTTTTACGAACTTTTAATAATTTTTATGTCAAAAAAATATTTGTATGTCACCTTTTATGCTATAATTTAGATTTGGTTAAATGTGCATTTACTCATGCATGGATTTAGTGGCGCCAATAAAAACTGGCGCACCAGTAAATAAAATTAGCAAGTGTAAACATCATCGACTTGCATAAAAGTTTATTTTTGCATGCATAGACCAAAAAAGTCTGCATCCTTCTGAAATCACTGGCGCCAGTGATGATAAATTCGTACAGAAAATCACTATTTGCTCGCCAGTAAAGGTTTACACTTTGTTGAGAAAACGAAAATAAGTGGCACGCCAGTTTCATTTTTAATGCATTTTTCACAGTGCGCACTATTTTTTTAAAATCATTTATTTAGAAAAAAAACAAATACAATACACTGTTATAATTTGTTTAATTTCCTAAACAGTACATTCGAGTGAACTTTCCGATGTAAAATAGTCGCTGAACTTTTAGTGGAAAAAAAGATAAAATAAATACCGAAAAAGAAACGACGAAAAGACCGTGTCTGGATTAAACCATGGATTGATTGTCGGCCTGCTTTGGGTGCTTCTGCAATACTTCTAGTAGAACTCGCAGCAGAGGATCCTGCAAGCTATAAAAACCATCTTCTACCAACCAAATATATAAATTACAATCAACAAAAATTAGAAGCGCAACCTAAACGAAAAACTGGCGAGCGGCCACTGACGTGGAAGCACTTGTTTACACTTGCAAGTTTTGATTTTCTATACGAATTTGTCACCACTGGCGCAAGTGATTTCAGAAGAATGCTGACTTTTTTGGTCTATGCATGCAAAAATAAATTTTTCTGCAAGTCGATGTTTACACTTGCTAATTTTATTTACCCACTAAATCCATGCATGTGTAAACGCACCTTAAAACGCGTTTGCGCGTTGACGACCGCACGCCAGTTTTTAGTTTGAATTTCGTTTAGGTTGCGCTTCTAATTATGTTGATTGTAGTTTATATAGTTTATTATGGCTAAAAAAAAAGTGGTCAGCAGAACTGACAATCAAATTTCTTGTAGGGTATGAATCTTATCCGTGTTTATGGGATGTGCACCCAAAGAAGGTCGACGATCAATCCATGGATTAACCCAGACACGGCCTTTTCGTCGATTCTTATTCTGTATTTCTTTTAACTTAATTTTTTTCCACTAAAAGTTCAGCAACTATTTTACAGGCCTCGGAAATTCACTCGACATAGTTCGCAATGCGAAAAACACTTTAAAAATGAAACTGGCGTGCCAATTTCTCAACAAAGTGTAAACCTTTACTGGCCTGCAAATAGAACTGGCGCCACTAAATCCATGCATGTGTAAATGCACCTTTAGTAACCCTAAGATTTTACGCATTGATTGTTATCCCTAATAATTAATTTTAGTCTTGGGAAAAATTGATGATTTTAATAATCGAGTACTCTTTATGACTAAGAAGAATATGTTGATAAAACACCAGGGGTTGTTTTTGTAGGTTTTAGAAGTTTAGTTTAGAGTTTTTATTAAGAAAGAACAGTTGATTCTGATTTTTTTTTTAAATTTCATCCTTCAGTTTTTTAAGAATTTACAATCGCCGCTGGCTAGCCAGTCCCAGTCAAAACAAAACCCATGGTCGCAATGACTCCACCAAGGGATTTGACATACTTTTTTAGATGCACTTTCTCGTTTATGTGCCTTTAAGAAAGACGTATGTCGGGTCAGCCTTCGAGCGTCAAACTCGAGAGTCGCCAATCGGCACATTTCGAGTGGCGCGCAAAGATCGGGTATCAAGTGAAAGGCAATGATACGATTTTTCTATTATAACTAGAGTATTTCCTAACGAGCGAAAAACTGCTCGAATATACGTCGGCGTCAAACGAAGCTCGGGTATCGAGTGAAAGGTAATCAGTAACAAGTGACGATTTTCGCTTGAATTTATAACTTGAATCGAGCGATGTCGGTTATTTCAATAATCGAGTACTCAATCGGTTTTTCGCTTGAGCGATCACAACACTAATTAACTTGGCTAAATAAATACTCATAGGGCAAAAACTGTTCGAGACATAGAAAAATAGACAATTTCAGGAGCTTATAGGACCACAGATAAAATACATAGTGTTTTTCATTTTTAAAAAAAAAACATACTTTTTATCATTTTTTCAAACAATCAAAATATGTATTGGTATTTGTAACACTCCTTACTATTATAACTAATATTTGGAAACAGAGTGAAAGTGCAATAATTTGTAAGACAGATATCAGCCCTTTTTGAATGAAAAAAAATTACATGTCTACATATGAAAGACCAATTGATCCGTTGACTAGTTCTTCGTCTAATAGGCCGCTCACTATCAATCACCATGTACATCTTATTTTTTTAAATTTGAATTTTTAAACGACATGATTATTTTATTGGTTCTGTTACGTCAATACTATATTATCTAATGATTTTAAATTATTTTGATTTTAAACTGACCTATCTAATTTATTAGTCTCAATCAGTTGCCTATGACATAGTGATTTATAGGCTTGGCTTTTTGGAAAAAATCATTGATATTTTGTGTTAAATAATCATGACGATTATGGTTGGTTGGTTGGTTAAAGGCGGGGGTCGGTTTAAAGGCCCGAACTTCTATCACTGCAGCCTTCCGGCTTATTGTGTACCCCGATCTGGTTAGACGATGTTTGTTCCTTCTATGAGGTCCAGCAACCTTCTACCAAGTTTGTCATGCGGGAGGTTGTCACCACATTGTATGTTCCCGAAGATATTTTGTCTTCTACGAGACAGTGCTGCGCAGCGGTATATTATGTGTGAGGCGGTTTCATCCTCTTCGCCGCAGAGTCTGCATTCAATGGATCCGTTGTTTATACCCATCCGTTGAAGGTGTTTTCGCAAGTGGCAGTGGCCTGTTAGCAGACCCATCACTTGTTTCAACTGGGGCCGTGTCAGGGCTAGCATCCCATTCGATAGTATCCTCGATGGTTTTCCAATTACGGCCCTTGCGTGTACTTGACCAGGTAACCCCTGCCATCGAGATAGGTGTTGTTTTTTCGACCATCTATCTAACGTTGTTTTCGTTGCCTGTTTTGATATCCCAAAGGCCGGTTCGGGGCCCCTGAGATTTTGGGCGGATCCGGCTCTCGCTAGTTCATCCGCTTTTTCATTTCCTAATATCCCAGAGTGACCAGGGACCCACAAGAGCTCTATCTTGTTCCCCCTGGCCGCCAGTACTTTTAGGTTGGTATGGCACTCCAGTGTAAGTTTGGAAGTAAACCGATTGGAGTTCAGAGCCTTAAGAGCAGCTTGGCTGTCCGAGAGGATGTAAATCTTTTGGTTGTGATAGCCCTTTTCAAGATTTTGCAGTACGCATGCTTGTATGGCATGAACTTCCGCTTGGTATACTGTGGCGTACTTCCCCAGAGGAATGCTTATGTCCATCCTGGGTCTTTCCCCAAATATACCTGCGCCCACACCGTTGGCGGTTTTTGATCCATCGGTGTACCAAACTAGACCCTTGTCAAATGACGGGGGTGCACCGTTCGTCCATTCATCAAAGTTCCAGTCAATTTTGAAGGGCTTTGTGAAATCGTATGTTGCTCTCATACGATCGGTTTGCATGTCCAAGAGCTCATCGTTGATTAGATCCGTGGCTCTTGTGTGTCCAATTTTTACGGGGTGTTGTGTCCATTCCCCATTGGTGATCATCCTTGAGGCGCTACAGTTAGCCTCCATTTTGATGTGTATGTCTAGGGGTATTAGTCCCAGTATGACTTCCATTGCTGCAGTGGGTGTGCTTCTCATCGCCCCACTGATACACAGGCAGGCCAGCCTCTGCAAACTGTTGAGTTTGTTCGCTGTCGTAATCTGCTGTGTTTTTGTCCACCAGACTACAGACCCGTATGATATCAGGGGTCTGATAACTGTGACATAAAGCCATTGCATCATCTGGGGCTTGAGTCCCCAGGTTTTCCCAACCATGCTCCTGCACCGCATTAGGCACATTTTTGCTTTGTGTAGGTTTTTATTTAATTGTTGGTTCCATGTCAGTTTGGCGTCCAAGGTTAATCCTAGATACTTTACCTCGCTGACTGTGTTTATCCGTTCACCAAAGATTTTTAGGTCGTTGTAGTTCCCTGTTTGTCTTCGTTTGGTGAATGGTAGTATAGCGGTCTTTGCAGCGTTGACTTTGAGACCCACCCTCATACACCAACGCTGCACGATATTCAGAGCTCTTTGCATAAGCTCTGCTAATATGGTGGGATGGGCTCCTATGATGAGTATTACATCATCTGCATAGCCTTGGGCGTAAAATCCCTCAGCATTGAGACATGCCAGTAGCTCATCTATTACCATATTCCATAGGAGAGGCGAGAGTACCCCTCCCTGAGGACATCCCTGTGTTACTGCGGCTTCTATGGAGTCGCCGTGTAAACTGGTTTTGACTTGCCGGTATTTCAACATGTTGTGAATCCACATCCGCGTAGTTTCATCGATACCATGTTTACTGGCAGCTGATGTCATCGCGATGCAGGGGGCGTTGTCAAATGCCCCCTCTATATCGATGAAAACGCTCAGGGCAATCTCTTTCTGATGTATGGCTGCTTCGACCCTTGATATTAGGTTGTGCAGCGCAGTCTCACAAGATTTTCCTGGTTGATAGGCATGTTGATGTTTATGGAGGGGTTTCTTCATGAGCGCCCCATCTCTTATATGCCTATCAATGAGTTTCTCCAACGTTTTGAGGAGGTACGATGAAAGGCTTATCGGGCGAAATGCCTTGGCCTCGGTGTAAGTTTTTCTTCCAGGCTTGGGGATGAAAATTACATTTGCCGTTCTCCATGCCTCGGGAACGTAACCCCAGGCAATGCAAGCACGGTATATTCTGCAGAGGTGTGGCACTAAGTGTTCGAGCCCTGCTTGCAGAAGAATGGGATAGATTCCATCCAGCCCTGGAGACTTGTAGGGTTCGAACGTCTCTATTACCCATTTGACTTTTTCGTAGCTGACAGTATCAGCCGCTATTTTCCAGTCCGCCTTCTTTGCTCTGTGCGCAAGGTTCACTGCTTCATGTTTGGCTTCCGGTTGTGTGATCTTCGAACCCGGAGACATAGAAAAATACACAATTTCAGGAGCTTATAGGACCATAGATAAAATACATAGTGTTTTTCATTTAAAAAAAAAATATCATACTTTTTATCATTTTTCCAAACAATCAAAATATGTATTGGTATTTGTAACACTCCTTACTATTATAACTAATATTTGGAAACAGAGTGCAATAATTTGTAAGACAGATATCAGCCCTTTTTGAGTGAAAAAAAAATTACATGTCCACATATGAAAGGCCAATTGATCCGTTGACTAGTTCTTCATAATCGTCTAATAGGCCGCTCACTATCAATCACCATGTACATCTTATTTTTTTAAATTTGAATTTTTAAACGACATGATTATTTTATTGGTTCTGTTACGTCAATACTATATTATCTAATGATTTTAAATTATTTTGATTTTAAACTGACCTATCTAATTTATTAGTCTCAATCAGTTGCCTATGACATAGTGATTTATAGGCTTGGCTTTTTGGAAAAAATCATTGATATTTTGTGTTAAATAATCATGACGATTATACTCGAGCAATATTTTTTTACATCGCATTCGTTTTTGTATATCTATCCGTACTTAATATAATTCGCATGTGGTAAAATTGGCCAACTGCAATAAACACAATTATTGTGGAATAATATCAAAATATGACAAGATATACTTTTTCTGAAATAACATTTAAATTGATACTTAATATGATTGACGAATTCTTAATACATTTTCCCGCAATTTTAGAAACAAATTTTAATTTGGAATCGAGGAATAAACTACTTATTTAAACGATTACAGCATATCATATCAAATCTAACAATAAAATGGGAACATGAGAGTACTTTTTTTAAGATTCGACGTTAAGATGATGATACGACCGTGAAGGGGGCATAAATATCATTTTTTATATGCTGAATATAAAAATATGCCCACACGCAATTCCGCTGGCTTCATCTATTAAGTTGCTGGGCGTCAATCTGGGAGGAAATAGGTCTTGGAATAACCACGTTGTAGCAATCGCCAAGATAGCTTCTCAGAAACTTGGTGTACTCTTCCGAACCAAAAAGTTGTACACACCTCTACAACTTTTGATAATATTCAAAGCCCAGATTCGACCATCACTAGAGTACTGCTCTCATGTCTGGAGCTCTGTGTATGTCTAGGGGTATTAGTCCCAGTATGACTTCCATTGCTGCAGTGGGTGTGCTTCTCATCGCCCCACTGATACACAGGCAGGCCAGCCTCTGCAAACTGTTGAGTTTGTTCGCTGTCGTAATCTGCTGTGTTTTTGTCCACCAGACTACAGACCCGTATGATATCAGGGGTCTGATAACTGTGACATAAAGCCATTGCATCATCTGGGGCTTGAGTCCCCAGGTTTTCCCAACCATGCTCCTGCACCGCATTAGGCACATTTTTGCTTTGTGTAGGTTTTTATTTAATTGTTGGTTCCATGTCAGTTTGGCGTCCAAGGTTAATCCTAGATACTTTACCTCGCTGACTGTGTTTATCCGTTCACCAAAGATTTTTAGGTCGTTGTAGTTCCCTGTTTGTCTTCGTTTGGTGAATGGTAGTATAGCGGTCTTTGCAGCGTTGACTTTGAGACCCACCCTCATACACCAACGCTGCACGATATTCAGAGCTCTTTGCATAAGCTCTGCTAATATGGTGGGATGGGCTCCTATGATGAGTATTACATCATCTGCATAGCCTTGGGCGTAAAATCCCTCAGCATTGAGACATGCCAGTAGCTCATCTATTACCATATTCCATAGGAGAGGCGAGAGTACCCCTCCCTGAGGACATCCCTGTGTTACTGCGGCTTCTATGGAGTCGCCGTGTAAACTGGTTTTGACTTGCCGGTATTTCAACATGTTGTGAATCCACATCCGCGTAGTTTCATCGATACCATGTTTACTGGCAGCTGATGTCATCGCGATGCAGGGGGCGTTGTCAAATGCCCCCTCTATATCGATGAAAACGCTCAGGGCAATCTCTTTCTGATGTATGGCTGCTTCGACCCTTGATATTAGGTTGTGCAGCGCAGTCTCACAAGATTTTCCTGGTTGATAGGCATGTTGATGTTTATGGAGGGGTTTCTTCATGAGCGCCCCATCTCTTATATGCCTATCAATGAGTTTCTCCAACGTTTTGAGGAGGTACGATGAAAGGCTTATCGGGCGAAATGCCTTGGCCTCGGTGTAAGTTTTTCTTCCAGGCTTGGGGATGAAAATTACATTTGCCGTTCTCCATGCCTCGGGAACGTAACCCCAGGCAATGCAAGCACGGTATATTCTGCAGAGGTGTGGCACTAAGTGTTCGAGCCCTGCTTGCAGAAGAATGGGATAGATTCCATCCAGCCCTGGAGACTTGTAGGGTTCGAACGTCTCTATTACCCATTTGACTTTTTCGTAGCTGACAGTATCAGCCGCTATTTTCCAGTCCGCCTTCTTTGCTCTGTGCGCAAGGTTCACTGCTTCATGTTTGGCTTCCGGTTGTGTGATCTTCGAACCCGGAGACATAGAAAAATACACAATTTCAGGAGCTTATAGGACCATAGATAAAATACATAGTGTTTTTCATTTAAAAAAAAAATATCATACTTTTTATCATTTTTCCAAACAATCAAAATATGTATTGGTATTTGTAACACTCCTTACTATTATAACTAATATTTGGAAACAGAGTGCAATAATTTGTAAGACAGATATCAGCCCTTTTTGAGTGAAAAAAAAATTACATGTCCACATATGAAAGGCCAATTGATCCGTTGACTAGTTCTTCATAATCGTCTAATAGGCCGCTCACTATCAATCACCATGTACATCTTATTTTTTTAAATTTGAATTTTTAAACGACATGATTATTTTATTGGTTCTGTTACGTCAATACTATATTATCTAATGATTTTAAATTATTTTGATTTTAAACTGACCTATCTAATTTATTAGTCTCAATCAGTTGCCTATGACATAGTGATTTATAGGCTTGGCTTTTTGGAAAAAATCATTGATATTTTGTGTTAAATAATCATGACGATTATACTCGAGCAATATTTTTTTACATCGCATTCGTTTTTGTATATCTATCCGTACTTAATATAATTCGCATGTGGTAAAATTGGCCAACTGCAATAAACACAATTATTGTGGAATAATATCAAAATATGACAAGATATACTTTTTCTGAAATAACATTTAAATTGATACTTAATATGATTGACGAATTCTTAATACATTTTCCCGCAATTTTAGAAACAAATTTTAATTTGGAATCGAGGAATAAACTACTTATTTAAACGATTACAGCATATCATATCAAATCTAACAATAAAATGGGAACATGAGAGTACTTTTTTTAAGATTCGACGTTAAGATGATGATACGACCGTGAAGGGGGCATAAATATCATTTTTTATATGCTGAATATAAAAATATGCCCACACGCAATTCCGCTGGCTTCATCTATTAAGTTGCTGGGCGTCAATCTGGGAGGAAATAGGTCTTGGAATAACCACGTTGTAGCAATCGCCAAGATAGCTTCTCAGAAACTTGGTGTACTCTTCCGAACCAAAAAGTTGTACACACCTCTACAACTTTTGATAATATTCAAAGCCCAGATTCGACCATCACTAGAGTACTGCTCTCATGTCTGGAGCTCTGCGCCCAAACATACCCTTCAGCTACTGGATCTCATCGAAAGCAGAGCCATTCGTCTGATCGGAGAACACGAGCTGACAAAGAGCCTCGACAGCCTGGAACATCGAAGACAGGTTGGTGATTTGACTCTCTCTTACAGATATTTCCATTTAAAATGCTCGGCTGACCTTGCCCTCTTAATTCCGCCCACAGCGACGAATAGCAGAAATACACGACGAACCACTGCCGCCCATCCATATGTGATTAAGCTTAGTACTCGTCGAACTTCATTATTTAAGAATACTTTCATCTGGAGGACGTCAGCCGTATAACCCCCAACGATTCAAAACCAACGTAAATCGCTTTATGCGCACACGCACCACTCCCAGAGTGCCTTAAAGGCTTGTCCTATGGAGCTTGTGTTTGATCAAAAAAAAAATGTGAGAAATTAACAAAGTAAGACCCCTGTATAACCAACAGCTTCACAATCATCCACAAATAAAAAAAGTCATTTTGGTTATTCATTTTCAATGTTGAAATTTATCTAGGTGAAAAGTGATCACTTTCCATCCGCGTAAAAGTCACTTTCCTATTTGTTTCTTTTAAACTTTTAAAAAGCCTGAAATGTGAAGATTACATACGTGGTTGTGAGTAAATAAATAAGGGCCGTTATTTGAATGTTACCTTAAGTTAGACCTCAGCTAAGGTACCCTTAACGTAACGGTAAACCTTAAAAAACTATGTTTTAAATTAATTTGA
The DNA here is from genome assembly GCA_963991005.1 of Barypeithes pellucidus. NCBI lineage: Eukaryota > Metazoa > Arthropoda > Insecta > Coleoptera > Curculionidae > Barypeithes > Barypeithes pellucidus. Next base: position 64,506,330 of record OZ022557.1, read on the forward strand.
GGGTGAATTGACGCGTTAAGTGGAAGATTACCACGTCCCTACGGATCTATTCCTATAGATGAGAGTTAGAAAGAACTTTAATATACTGTCAAACTTGGGTTAAGAATAACTTATGTCATTCTGTACCTTAAGGCGACTTTGATATATCTACTATATAAATATAGTAACTGAATAAGGGCCTGGTCGATAACGTCACTAGGGAACACCTATATTTCGTAATCGAACTTCCGTGATAAGACGTGTTATCTTATCATAATTGATTGTTAAAATTTATAATGACACTTATCAAATGTTATACAATGCAATTACTATGTGTTACATAGGCACTTACAAACGTAAAAATGTGTATCAATTAAGATTATAATAATAGGAAATCTATTTGCTTATAGACTCGTGGATTTAAAATAAAATATACGTGTACTTTTTATATAATAAATTAATATCCTTGTACTAACTTCTAGTGAAATGTTATTTTTAAAATTGAAGTTCATAAAATGCAATGTATAGTAAAAAAATCTCCTAGCGCTTTTATCATTTAATAGTAGAAGCAATATATTTTTTTTAATTGTCAATGTCTTAACTATTTAACGATACAGGGAGCTGGGATTTTTGGTACTGCCCCATGTTTGACCTTGGATCTTGTATACTTTCAGGCAGAAGCCACTGGTGGCGATAAGGGGCTCCGCCAAACGGAGAGACCCCCGATTCGAGAAGGGCCCCACGCTAATTTGCTTTGCTAATTTCCAATAAAAACGCACTTTGGGAAAATCTGATCGCCGCCACTGGCAGATACGCGTTGCATCGCCGTTCATATAAATCAGTTTGAAATATAATGTAATGAAGCTGATGCTGGCCATTTTCAACATTTATTGTAATTTTTTTAGGTAGATATCTTTTCATAGCAATAAATATTTAAATGGATAAAATAATGTTACGTTAAAATTGCATTTATCTTGTAAACATAGGTCACTTCAGAAAAATATTAAGAGATGTTTTTTTTTAATCATTTAAATTTTTAACAAATTGTACAATCAAAATGTGAAAAAGCCAGTATCGTACCTATTTGTTGTTAAAAATTATTAGAGCGCCTGAAAGCACGATTGCCCCTGGTAAACCTGTTCATACATTTTTATTGCTAGAATATGTGAATACTCTTCATAACCCCAATTTCACTAAAATTACTTAAGTAATTTCCTAAATATCTATGTAGGAAACAACGAAAAAATTTACATTTTAACACCCTGTATCTTTCAAACAAATCATCTGCGGATCCATGTTGATAGGAACTACATATTTATCTTATTGTTGGATAAGGAATCGCACAAAGACACATGTATTTTGAAACACCCTGTATACACAAAAATTTTTTTTAAATGGTCCTGTTTGCCACTTTAATTTAAATATAAATATTTTTTAAAGCTGTAGAATTTATTATTATTATTTATGAAATATTACGCAATGCGGCATCGTTTTTTAATTCATATTACGACTTATCTTAGATTTAGGTATTACACATTATCAAATATAATTTAAGATTATAATAATATGATTTTTATTTGTTTAAAAACTATTAGGTTTATAGGTGGTTTCTTAAGTAGTAAATAAGTACATGATTTTTGCTGATTTTTATCCCTTGATCGAATTTTAAAAATATTCTACAATAAAATATTTTTTGGCGAGGAAGGCAAATGACAGATTTAAGATAATTTTAATATTAATAATATTTATACTGAAGAAAACTTAAAATATTTTTCTAGTTATTACATGCACCAGCTAGAACCCCATTTTAACTCTTTTTTTTTCTGAGCATTTCCTATTCTCAAATTTTATGAAGCCTGAAAAAGTTAGAGACACTACAAATACAAAGCATTAAAGAGAATCAGCTTCTTGCGTGTAAGTGATTTTTACTGATTTTCTACCTACTGCCTAGAAATTAGTCTCTATTTTTAATATAATAATATTAATTAATAATACATTTTCTAACCTCAAGAATTAGAAGATCTAAAAGACTTGTAGTCCATAGCAGCATGCTCCAGACCACAATGCCGGCTAAACCCGATAGCACTATTAAAGGCTTGTATCGGCTTAAATCTGTTATTAAAAACACTAACACAAGTTGAATAAGATAACTGTAGGTTCCAATAGGATAAACTTGTTGATTTACTTGATCCTCTGTGATATTTCGCCATTCTCCAATTAAGAATTCGTAGATAAAAGGTTCAGATGGTCTAATTTCTTTTAAAAATCCAAACGCGCTTAATATTAAAGAAATAATGAGCCAATTATTCATCTTATTATGCAACTTTATAAGCCTTAGAAACGATAACCCGACTTGTACCGTGAAACAAAATTCAATACCTCTACCCCTTCACACAACAATTGAAATGAAAAAAAAAATTACAATCTTTATATAACAAAACCCAACGGTACACTTATCACAAGATTTGATTTAAAGATTTTCAAGTACATTTGAAGGTAATAATTGTTAGGTTATGTTTTGAAAATTTCTGTCAGTAATCGTATCAGTTTGCCGTCGATAAAATTTCGGACTCGGACAGATTGCATTCTTTTAGCTATGTTCGTGCACCTGTTATATGACCTTCGTTGTTGAAAACCGATATATGTTATTTCTCGTGTTACATTGTTTGTGAGGGGGAGGTCATGAGACCCCCCCTGGATTCGCGCTTGCTGCTGTTACAGCTATTAAAGGGAGATAGGAACCCAAGAAGTCCACCGCTATAATTTTCTGGTGATTGTATTTTCTTGGGTTAGGAAAATCGGATAATCTAAGGTCTGTTCCGAACTAATAAATGAGTTAAATAAAAAAATTGTATTTACATCCATACATATAGGTACTCGTAATATATCGTTGCGTTATATGTGTATAGGGACGAATGATCAAAGAGATTTTGTGGATCAGGTTCAACCGATCCGGGTCTAAAAAATATCTGTTAAGATCAATTCCAGTAACGAGTCCAAATCCCGTTGACAAAGACAATTCCCTCTCGATACTGAAAGATATTTTATCATAATATACTTTTGTGATCTAGAATAGTCTAGATCAACGAATACTTATAAACAGGGTCTAGATTCTAGAGTATGTTCAAAGTATGTTGGCAACACTGAAGGAAAGGTTTTAGGTTATGCTTAACTTATGTTTCTGACAGCCCCAGCTGATTTTTGTCTATTTTTTTATGTTTGAAATTTTCTAAATTATATAAAATAAAATGAAAAATAGTTTACTTCGTGTTTCGCAAATGAACGCTATTTATCTGGATAAAGAAATACAAAAATCATTTCATCAAATCGTTCAAGAAGCTTGCAAGTATCTTCCAGTAAGTAAAAGTTATTGTATACCTTTCGTGTATATTTTAATATAGGTATTTTTTCTACAAAGAAAAGTTGTCAACTTAACTTAAATATTTCTAAATATGTGGATTGTCTTAATTAAAATCTCTTTGGCCTCTCATGACCCAACTGAGTCTGCATCGTAATATTATGTATATACTATAGTTTAAATGTAACCTGGTTCGGTTTGTATTTGAACGAATAATTTAATTTTATTGTTTGTGAATCTTTATTTTGTTTATGAATAAAACATTGCGGTCATTTAGTATCCCTAAATCTTTTAAAGTAGCACCACACCCACAAAATCAGTTTATTGATAACTATTTCCAAATTGTCTACTACGGTCAAATATGACAAACCTTTTTGTTTATTTCCCACATTGATCAAGAGCAAATCCTCTAGCAACCAACACATACCTCAACTATTTATCTTTTCTTTTATCTTTCATTTTATCAAAAAAAGTCACTTGTGCTTCATTAGTCGAATATCTGAAATATTGTACAGAGTGGCCAAAAAATGTGACATTGATCTAAGAATAAAATACTCTTATTTCTAAAAATACATCGAAATGCCGTTTTGAAGCTCTTTCCAGAATCATGTTCTCTAAACATGCTGACAAGAAACAGCACTTAGGAGACCTAATTAGGGTAAATTTATTTTTATTATTTTAAACATTCATTTTTTTTCCATTGGCGGAATACTGATTTTCCAAACAAACGAATTGACCTGCGAGAGCACCTGATTTGACGCCCCTAGACTATTATTTATGGGTTAGATTAAAAGAAATTGTTTACCAAGATAGACCCGCAAGTGCTGTAATTCTACAAAACAGAATAATGCAAGCCTGCAATGAGTTGCCAAGGGCATGAACAGAAAGAACATAAGAGAATTAAACAAAAACTAGAATGATGTATCGATTAGTGGGTCAGGAGAAATTTGACAGTTGCTTTATACAGTTGACTGTTTGTCGTTTTGTTCATATCTAGAGAGAGACCATAATTCTAGAAAGAGCTTCAAAGCAAAACTTGTTTCCCATTTCTTACACTTTCTACCACACACACTGTATACAGAGCATAAATTATCATAGTGTTAAAAATTCATTTAAGTAACTGTTTCATTTCTGTTATTAAAATTTTATTTAAGTACTAATTCCAATTTTAAAAACACATTGTTGTGACTAGAGTTTTAATCAATAATTAAAATTTTTAGCCTGGTTCACTGTCTCCAATAGATGCAGAAATTAGCCTTTTTATTCAACTTGGAATTTTAAAGTATTCCGTATTAGACAATGGGGCGACATTTGGCCAACAACTGTTAAACATACAATATGAAAATATATCTACTTTCAAGAGATTTCTGTACATGGTGTTTAGTTGCATGGACTATATTAAAGCGAGATGTGAGTTATGGAATCCCTCACATGATATTAATAACAGTATATTTAAATGGTATCTAGTTTTTAAAATATTAGACTTCATGAACACATCTGTTTTTCTAAGAAATGGTGTTAAACCACTATTAATTGAAAGGATATTAGGTTTAGATCAAGTTTATGCTACAGAAAAACCTCCTAGGACATTTGAGTCGAAATATCTAGCAAGGGAGTTACTATGGAATGGATTTATTGTAAGTTAAATTTATTTCTATGACTATTCAATCAAATAATCATCATAAATAATGAACGGGTAACTTCGAATGTGGCAGAGAATAACCGAAGTAGCGACGAGGGTAATTTTCCGATCAAAATATTTACCGTGCCAGTAAAAATATTTTATAGTTTTTTTAATCACAGTAAAGTGTATTCCATCCCCAGCTTATACTATAAGGATTAATGAAAGAGTTATTAATTGTCACTATGAAGTAAATATTTGTAAAATAACAAAGTTTCTTCCAACAAGAATATCCAAAAAAATGGCTGCTACTGTCACAAGAAATCAGTTTTACTGTTATAGATAGAAAATATTCTATCCCAGCTAAAATAATCATAGCAAAGAGGTTTTAGCTAGAGCTTCTCAGTGCAGAACAACCTTTCTAGAATAAGTAATAGTTCATTTCATGAGAATGTTTAAGTCATGCATTAGTTTTCAGAAGCCTAGCAAATACCAATATTTCCTTGATAAGCCCCTTGCTGCCCACCATACCTTTCGCTTTATCATAAAATTTATTTTAGGAAATTTTTGTTTATGTGCTCCCTTTGATAAATTATTACAAGATAAGAAGATTAATAAAACATTACAACCCATTTTACATGAGAAGTAGTTATGCTAGTGTATTGCCACATAGAACAATGACTATACATTCCAAATGTGCGCATTGTGGTCAAAATCCAATTTTGCCTCATCATATGGGTTGTTCACATGTGTTTTGTTATATGTGTCTGAAGGTAAGTTTGGTTGTGTAACCTAATAGAGTGAAACCTCCCTTAGGCGGACACTTACGGGACCGTCTAAATGTGTCCGCCTAATAGAGGTGTTCACCCTTGGGAAATTTGTTATTAGACTATGTATATGTATGTACAAATAAACATAACATAACAAAAATACACTAGCTTTAGTTAGGATGTAGTACTAAAAAAAATCTAATAACGTAGTTTGACGTGTTTGCGTTTTATACTTGCAACCTAGAAAATGTAATTCCAAGTCTGATAACAATTCCATTGCTGTAGAGTCACCTCTATTCTTTGCATACTCTTATAATTCCTTTACCATACTAATGGCTTGTTGATAATTCGTGACATTTGTTTGATTACTGCATTCAACTTCCTCATCAGAGTCGTCAGATAGTGATGTGGTTTCAGTTTGGACTACATAATCGGTAGGAATGGAGTCACTATCATCTTCTAATAGCACATTGCCATCAATGTTAATGAATGCGCCCAAGTCATTATTATCAAATTACAAACTTCCACAACATCAATATTCTCTTTCAGACTCAAAACGCGACATTTTTGTGCCATTGTTTACGATTTTAACCTTACAACTCAGAAATAAACGGCGGACTGCTGTCGGGGAATCACACATACTTTCAGTCGGCGAAGTCCTTTCGCCACGCATACGCGATTGGGTGCCGGTCTGTCTTCAGAGAGTTTTTGCACCGTACTTATTCGTCTCCCAAATACTTTTTAAAATGTATTCTTCGTTTAAAGGAGAGTTTTCGCACTCTTTATATGAAAACAGAGTCCGCCCAAAGGAGAGTCCGTCCAAGAGATGTTGATTTTCATGGAATTTCATAAATCTAGTTCCGGACTATGAAAAAATGTCCGCTTAATAGAGATGTCCGCTTATTAGAGGTTTCACTGTACTTGTTTCAAACTAAATACGGTGGGAAAAATAACTGAAAAATTGTTCCCTTTTGTACACTAGTGTCGATTACAACCAAGATAATAATAGTGACGAACACCAATATATCACAATAGCTCCGTGGTTTCAAAACATGGAAATATCGTTCTTATTCTACAGGGTGTTGTTTGCCCAGTGGTATTTGAACGTGGAATGTATGAAGAGCGAGGGGAGAAAAATGTATAAAAACAATGCTTGAAAGCGTCTTAATAAATTATAATTTGAGCACGCCTATGGTGTGTGTGATTCCTGGGTCAATTTTAAGTTGAAAGTTCATATACAAAATTTTTCGTTTTCGATATACAGGGTTTTTTATCAAGTTTTAAGAGGAGGATGAAAGGTACCTTTATTATTTAGAATTGAATGATAATAATAGAATAATTGTTTTGAAAATATCAGTGGCGTGACACTTTTTTCCGGTGAAAATTGTATTGAGGCGTACCTACGCCACTGTATTGAGAAAAAAATTTATTAGAAGTGTGTGGTTTTATATCATAATAGACTATATCAAAATTTAGCGTAATATCACAAATTTTCGATATTTTTGATGAAAACAAAAAAAAAACACCGTGTATATCGAAAAGCATTTTATGACATAGGTGTATGTATCGACTATTGTTCCAGGAACTACCCATTAAAATAAGTAGATATCATTAAGTAACACCCCGTATATAAAGTCTGGAAGGGGGTTTTAAATCAATATAGTGGCTTAGTTACATTTTTAATAATAAATTATTATACCTTAATTTTAGGGAAATCAAGCTGCCGATTCCAGGTATGAATGTCCGTCGTGTGAACATAAAAACCCAAATACAATGTGCGAGAGGATAAGTGTCTAATTTGAAGATTAAAACGTTAAACAGTGTAAACTTTTATTTTTTGTTACAAATAATAAAAAAATCATTGAAACAACATTACTAAATATAATTTTTTTTTTAAATGCATTGCACAATCGTCTAATCTAAAAGTCAAATTAAAAATATATTTTAAAACAATTTATCTACAAAAAAATTTAAGAAATGTTCTTTAAGGCATCAGGTATATCTTCTTTAGTCTTTGACATCATAGTACTATATCCCAGTAGGTCCGGACAGGATTGTTTTCCTTCTTGAATGTCCTTTAATGTTTTAAGTAGGTCGTAGTTGATCAAGTCGGAGACCACAGAGTCGTGTCTACAATTAGAATAATTTAAACGTGCAGCCACGCCAACGTTACGCGGGACGCCGGCAGATGTCACCTTGACAGTTCTATTGATTTGTGTTGCCCGCCACCGTCATGGCCGCCTTTTGTATATCTGAACCTTTAGGCTCTATTAAGGCATCAAAACTTTTCAGTTTTTACTTAGTTTAATAATAATGTTTTATTGTTAAAATTATTCATCCAAGGAATAAAAATAACTGTCTGAGGTACAACTTAGTTTTTGATTTAAATCTGTTTGAAATAAGATGTTGATGTTGTTTAACAAATACCAAAGCTTCTAACAAAAGGACACAAGGAAGAGTTAAAATTTTCTGAGTTTTAAAAAGTGGTTTACAAGAATTCAACGGGTTAGTAAAGATCTGATGAATAATTATCTTGTTGGTTTGACCCCAATGCAGAATCATGTATTTAATATGTGAGTAGGCAAGGGTGTAATATACCTTTGCCTTTCTTGCAACAGGTTTTTCAAATTCAATACAGCAAAAAAGGCGGATCTAAGCTTTCCAGTCGCAAGATCCACATGAGTTGACCGAGACAGTTGTTCGTCTATCACTAATCCCAAGTATTTACAAGATTTTAAACGTCGATAGATTCACCATTCAAATAAACTTGCAGATCTGATACAACACTTCTCATACAGGGTGTTATGGAAATGACGTATTATATTTAAATGGGTGACTCCTGGGGTGTCCTCGAGAAGCGCCACATATTTTTTTTTTAATTCGAACGTTTAAAAAGAGGGGTAATTCACCCCTAAACCCACAAACAACTCCTTGGCACATTCATATATGAACATATTACGTTGCCCAGCTGGGTAATAAACAGATGTTCAGGAACAATGTTGCCAAAATGTTTAAAAGTTAAGAACTTTAGTTTCTTATAAAAATAAATATTTAGCTTACTTAGACAGACACTTTCAGTTCTTTTTTCTATGGGAAAAACTGTATGCTCATCACGTGTCCTGATGATAGTGTGGGAGTGCATAATAAGCTTATCACTAAATCCCAACACTAACGCATAATTACACTTTATAATAACACACATAGAACAAGAGCACTTAATCATTTCGCAATAGAAATAATAAAAACGCTAATTTCTATGGGCCATTAACCCTTTACTAAAGATAAAATGAAACAATTATGTTAACAATTGACAGGACCTACCCTTTGAAATAATGGTCTAGTCCGTCTTCGGACCAGTCGTCGAACTTTCTTTACGAGAAATCTCCGCTCTCTAGAGCCAGCGCGGTTGCCATTTCCGAGACTATAATTATACAGGAAAGTAATATTATAGAAGGAAATTCGGCAATTTATGATAGTCGCTTATAAAACATCGATAATGGCAACGCTGTATTTTTAAATATTAGGCTGATTGTCCACAATCAGCGGTTTAAAGAAGCAGGCCGATATCGATCGAGAAAACCAACGTGTTATTTATTTTTAAAATTTTTAGATGTTAAATACATTATTTCCCAGACCACTCAGACAATAAGGGCGTATTTTTGTCTACACAGTAGCACTTTAAAATACTAATTCAGATTGAATGATACTTAGATGTGTTATGTGATTTTATTGTGCCGGCTTGTTTTTGTTCAAGTTACCTAGGGCCTTGGTGTTTTTTTATAAATTAAGTTGGTGTTAAATAAGTCCGAAAAGCTAAATAAAATTGTATTTTTTTTCTAAAGGGTAAGTGGCATTTATAAACTTTTAAGTTGTCCAGATCTGACGGATGTCATTCGAATTGAACAAATGAGAACATACCTGACTATTTAAAAACTCCGCGGCGGTTCGTTCGAGTCAGTTCAAGTTTATAAATCAGAGATTGTTTCCTAGCGAACTGAACTGAACGTAAAAGTTTATAATAATGTACCCTGAAAAATAAACAACTTGCAATCTGTCAAACGGTTATTAACTTTCTAAAGAGTTTACCCTGAAGATATGACAACACTGTTGACATATGTTGCTTTGTTTCCCTTCCCGACAGGGGCACCACGTGGTCATTTTTGGTTTGACATAAGGCCATGTACAGGGCATATTAAATTAAAGCGCCATTTTTGGATATTTTTCTTCAATTTGTTTTCATCTCAGGAATTGTCGATTTAAATATAATACGTCATTTCCATAACACCCTGCCGATCCGTACTATGCACGCTCACCCTGCAGCTGCATCTGCTAATATTATGATTTTTAACGCATGTTCATCAAAAGTCCTGAAAACATTTACGATTTTTTTATTTGAAATTTGATTTTTGGTAATACAAAATCGGTTGATTTTGATAAGCTTAGTATTCCTCGAACTTCATTATTTAAAAATTCTTTCATCTGCAGGACTTCATCCTTATGGAACGACGTTCTCGAGGTCGTTTTTCCCAACGAATATAACCTCCAACGACTCAAAACCAACGCGAATCGCTTTATTCGCACACGCACCACTCCCAGAGTGCCTAAAGTGCTTATGTTTGATCATAAAAAAAAACAATTCTATAAGGGCAGTGACGGAGCCTTTGTTCTAGATAAATCGTCCCGTAGCCATATTCAAATTAGCAATCCACGAAAGCAGCAGGAAAACTGATGGATTTCTTGTTTATTCTATTGTCAAATGAGTCACGTTTGAAGTTGAAAAACGCTGCAACTTTCACTTACGCCAATATGCATAAATATGAACCCATAATTGCATGTAATTTTAACGCAGAGTTAAAAATGCGGAGTGAACTGCTTAGGTGCGATTAATTTTGAAATGAAAACCGCCGTCACCTAATTTTTTCCGATTTAAAATGTATTTGACAGGAGATAACGGACGTGAACGAATAATCTCGTGAGCATTGTCTTTGTAGATTCATAGTCCTGACATGTTATATTTTCTTTGGTCCTGACTTGAGGCGTCCTCAGGCCTTAAGCATTCATTTATTTATTCACTATAGATCATAAAACTAAAATATAAACGATATAAAACTAAAACGTACACACACCGATAGACAACATAGCAAACATAAATTAGCACAGAGCAGAACAGCAATCAAAAGAGAACTTAGTTCTTGAAGAATTCCTGAAGGGAATAATAGCACTTTTCAGTTAAAAACCTTTTACAATTCCTTTTAAATTTTGTGATGGTTTTAATTTCTTTTAAAAAATTAGGCAAATGTGCACCTTGTCACAGAAATAAAGAGGACTTTTACGAAACGTCCTCTTTTGTGCAACAAACACTCGGTGAAATTCGACAGACTGACCCCAGAACTGAATCATGAAATGAAGGTGTGAGTATGCCTATGCACAATAGACCCATAATAGTTGAGAAACTTTCATAAGTTCTTTAAGTTGACAATGGCAAAAAACGCAGAGTTAAGCTTTACAGTAACATGGTCTACGTGAAAGCTCCAGGTCAATCGCTCATCAATAAACAATCCAAGGAATTTACACCTGTTTACCCGCTCTATTACTTGACCATCCAGACGAAGTTCAATGTCCGGGACAATGCGTCTTTTATAACATGCAAGGTAATTAGTTTTGGTTGGATTAGCCCATAGTTTATTAGTTGAACACCATGCAAAGAATGCATTAATATGGGTGCATATTTATGCATGTTAGCGTGAGTGAAAGTTGCAGCGTTTTTCAACTTCAAACGTCACTCTTTCGACAACATAACAAACAAGAAAAGAAATCCATCAGTTTTCCTGCTGCTTTTGGGGATTGCTAATTTAAATATGGCTAAAATTGCAGGGTGAGCTTGCATAGTACGGATCGGCCTTTACATTATATTCTATAAGAAGAATAATGTTGATATTTATCTGGACGGAAAGTGACATTTATCAGGGTGGAAAGTGATTGCTTTCCAAATTTCAAAGTGATCGCTTTCCACCTGCTTGCACACAACCTTCGTCACCAGCCACAAATAAGAGAAAACGCCAAGTTACCAAGTCATTTTGGTTATTCAAGGAATGTTGATATTTACCTGGATGGAAAGTGACATTTGTCTGGTTGGAAAGTGATCACTTCCCAGCCGGGTAAATGTCACTTTCTACCTAGATAAATGTTAAAATTAAAAATATGTTAATTTAAATCTTTTAAAAAGTCTGAAATGTCAACTATACAGACATGGTTGTAAATAAATAAATATTTACGATGTACCTAACATATTCAGAAAACTTTTGTCAGCTATTGTTACCTTTAAAATACTAGTTTCTTCCCTAGGATAAAAACTTTGCTCAGTAACTTTTATTGTGGCCACTTGGTTCATTAATTATTTCCACTTTGTAGGTAATTTATCATTAGGTTAGGTATATGTCTATAAAGAATTTGACGTTGACTAAGAATGTCGTCAGTGCGACGTTCACTATAGTTGTAGGTTTCGTAATTGGTAACATAACTAGGAGTATCGGTAGAAAAGCAACGAAATATACTTACTTATAATCAGGATGTTCGGTCACAAATTTTCTAATGAATGAAGCTGTTGTGTGTATTTTTCCTGATGCTCTCTTTTGAATGAATTTAAGATACTGTTGAATGGTACAATGGGTATCTGCGTCCACATCCATTCCATTTAAATAGCTGTTGATTAGAGGTATTAAACCAGGAAATTCGCCGGCCTAAAATTATGCATGGATGTTTAAATATACAACGTGTTTTAGGAACGTGTACACAAATGGGAAGGTTTTTTTATGTGTTTTATGAAAGTAAACGTCTTTTCCCAAAAAGCCCTGCTTGGCAAGAAACGTAAGATTTATGAAGAAAAAAATGGTTTACATTATGCAGGGTTCTCAAAAAGTACAAGAACGTAATAAGGACCAAAGGGAGAATTACCCATATTCTCAATTTTTGAGCAAAACGACAAATAAAAAAGTTGTTTCAAATCTTGTTGAAATACAAAATTTGAATTAAATATTATTATTTTTAAAAAGTAAGTGGTTCATGTGTCTGTTTATAAGAACACGGGTTAATTGAATTAATTATATGTATATTGTTATATTTATAATTAAATTGATATTCGAAACTGGCGTTGTAACAAATGTTTTTAAAACATCTATTTAACTCCAATTCATTAAATCCGGTCTTATTGGTAGTGTTAAGAACTACAGACCAATTAGCTTAATTAGTAATTTTGCGAAAATCTTTGAGAAGAGTTTTAAGACTAGATTGAGTGGGTTTTTAACTTTAAAGTCAATTATTTCACCTAATCAATACGGGTTTGTTGAGGGCAGTAGTACCACTGATGCGATGTATAACCTAGTGTCTGAAGTTGTTAGGGATTTGAATACATATGGGGAATAGATGTATTGGCCTGTTCATCGACGAGCAGAAGCTTTTGACACTGTTCCACACGACAAACTACTTGAAGTTATGGAACATAACGGAGTAAGAGGAACTGCAGTATTACAGCTGGTAAAAAACTATTTAAGTGATACAACTCAAATCGTGAGGGTTAATGGTATATTGAGTAGTAAACTTAGGGTAATAATTGGTGTACCACAGGGCACGGTATTGGGCCCTATACATTTTATTATTTATATAAATTCATTATTAAAAGTAAATATGGGTGGCAAAGCTATTTCATGCTGACGACATCGTTCTCGTCTTTAGTGCTGTGATTGGAACGATGTAAAAAATAAAGTGGTAGGTGGACTATTGATTATACAGAACTGGTTACAAACCTATACATTAAAGTTGGAACATGCTGAAGACTAATTATTTAGCTTTCTCGCTGACTGCTCCGAACAGACCTGATTTTGTAAACATTCTAATTGATGAAAATGAAATAAGTGACGTTCCACATATTAAATACCTCCGGATAATGATAGATAAGCATCTTAAATGGGGGGCCACATGTAGATTACTTGTGTAGTAAAATCAGAAGGTTTATACATAAATTCTATCTTTTAAAGGAATTCCTAGGTAGGGTAGTTATCGAGGTTAATCACAATACCGTTAATTTGAGGTTTATTAGCTATATAGGCCCTAAAGTTTATAATGGAATACCCACTGAAATAAGACGCTTAACGAGTAGGTTTATATTTTTTTTAAAATTGTAGAAAATTTATTTTCCAAATCTATAATATTTGATTAGTTTCAATTGATTTTGTTTTTCATAATTTTGGTCTTGCAGTTGTATGGTTTTTAAATTTTAGTTTTAATTTTAATTTTTGGTATTGTTTTAGTTTTTAAATATTTAGTAATTTGTCATGCCACATACAAGTGTTTCAACACTTCTAAGACACTTTAGAAATTTTTAGGATATATTCATCATTCCATGTATTTTGTACATTTAAGAAATTGTAATAACATTTTGCAATAATAATAAATAAAATAATTAATATAAAGTTTGTTCCCGGATCGGTCCATGAATAGGTGGAAAAGACTAAAATATTTTGAGTCCTGCTTGGATAGAAACTAATTTGTGTGGAAATTAGAGGTGTGTAGTTGCATGAGCGAACTAGTTCAAATGAACTAATCCTTATAGTGACTCAGGTGACTGACTGAAATACGGATCCGTGACAAATTCGTCTTGCTTTTTGTTCTCGTTCTTTTAGTTTCTCCCGACTTGTATCATGCATCGGGAGGACCAAGTTTCGGGATTTCGGGTACTGACTGAGTACGCCGCGCGGCATCGGCAAAGTTCTTTTATTATGCGGTAAAATGGTGAATAGATAATCCTTGAATAAATTAAAGTATTAAGAGTATATTTATATTTTTTGTAGTGATTTAAAATTATATATTTCTCTTTGTAAAATATTATTTAAATCTAAGAAAGTATCGCAAATAAAGATTGTTTCACGAAAAATGGATATAACTTAATGACTGCAGTAAAAGTACCTGGGCCATCCTATTATTTATGACCGTTTGTTATTATTATGTGGAAAGGACCGGATTGTAATAATTATAATTAAATATAGGCACATCAGGTAGGTTAGGTTGCTTAATTTATATTTAAATATCTTTTTGTGGTAAAACTTGTTAGTTTTTGAGGAATGGCTCAAGAATTGTATTTTACCAAACATTCCTCAGAATAGCGTGATAGTAATGGACAATGCGAGCTGTCATAGTCGCCAATTACATAAAGCTCCAAGCTCAAATAATACAAAATTGGAGATTCAGAACTACATGGCGGCGAATGATATATGTTTTGAAGAAAGTTATAAAAAAAGTGATCTTTTAAAGTTTTAAAGACATTTTGTATAAAAAAAGTATATGTTTGTGACACATTGGCAGAAGAAATTGGACATACAGTGCTACGGCTCCCACCCTATTATTGCATTTTTAACCCCATAGAGCATATGTGGCACCAGTTAAAATCACTGGTTAGGTCTGAAAATATTTCTCCGACTTTAAGTTCTAGTGTTGTAGAATTAATACGAAAATGATTTAATGATATTCCCCCGTCACGTAATAACTGTAGAAAATTCGTATATTAGTCTGGATCGTATAATTAATCCAATTATAATTAATTTTGATGATTTATAAATGTAAATAAATATGACTAGTAATATTTTTTAAAAATGTTATTTCATTTGATTACATTAATATAATCATATCATTACTTGTTTTCCTTAGTCCGTCCCTTCATACTTCACTTGTTTATTGCCAAGCTCTTGTCGACACAATGGGACCGACCCAGGAAATCATTAAGTCGTATCCAATTTTCGTGAAACGTACTGTACCTATTATTTTTGAACAGTAATTTTTGAGATTTTACTTTTTTTTTTGTTGCTAAAGATTTTGTAATTTGCCTATTTTTAGTTTTGTTTGTTTTGTTGATTTTTAATATTTGCTATAAAAAATTAATCCCATTTATTTTACAGTGTTTTACTTTTTAAGATAGTGAAAGTATGATATTTTGCTAAACAAATTTGTGAACGAGAGTGTCCTATGCCTGCTTTGACATTTTCCGTTATTTTCATTCCACCCTCGTTATTTAAAATATTCCAAAAATTTTTAATTATATAAATGTCTAATAGATGGATGGAAATAAATCGATTGTGTTTAATTTATTATTTTGAATACCTTTCTTAAAGGAATTTTATAACATCCTTAATAGGGAGGATGGAAATAAAACAATAACATTTTTTCGTATCTCCTAAAGAAAAGCACTTTACTAGTGGGAAAAAAGTTTTTTGTATCGATTCTCAATCGGGTTGAAGTCTGGAGAATATGGTGGTAATGGTAAATGATAAGTTATTAATTCATTTGAGTGGGAGCGGCCATTGTTGAACACTTTAAGGTACAACATCTAACAAGTTATATGGTTTAATTTAAAAATTAATATCTTCCTGACTTTACAGAATAAATCGATTATTCCAAAAACCGTTTCGGCAGAACCCAGTAGGCTTTCCAAAAAGTACCCTATAAGAAATCATATTATCAAATTTTCTAGCACATAAAAGATTTTTGAAATTTGCAATGCTTAATAAAACACCCTGTATAACATCGAAACACAGCCTTTTTTAATAATAAATAGGGTTATCTCAAAGGCGACAAAAATCTCTATCCAACCCGGGAAGAGCAATCTTCCTCACTGGTTTCCGCTATAAAATATTTATCCTCGAAATGACGCAAACAATCTTCAGTTGCCTATTCATTTTTGAGTAGTTTATATTAAATATTGCCACATGCGACAATTTGTTGCACACTGGATAAGATGACATGCAAGGTCACATAAATGATCCAGCAAAAATGTTATGTACCTACTACTATTATTACATAAAAATAGGAATGACTTTAAAATACGTATTACTTTAATGACTAGACAAAAAAATAATTAGTGATTATAAAATAAGGATAATTTTAGAACAATTAATTTGTAAAATATAAATGCGTAATATACTAATTTTATTTAGAGATTAATTTATTTTAAGTATTTATTTTTATTTTTTATAACCCTTTGTCATGCTCGATGTCTATTTTAAAATAAAAAACGTTATAGTCTGAAATTTGAGAGAAATCCAGTTGTTCACAAGTATCATGAAATTATTTTAAAAATTTTATTTTTCTGTAACGACCAAATAATTATATTCTTCGGCGTTTTAAACGTAGGAAGAAAATTTTTATTAATTTTTAATTTTACACAAGGAAATGCAATTTTTGGAAAACAAGAAAGATTTTTTAATGTATAGTGTTTAAGCGTAATGTCCATTCTTCGGTTCTTAATTGTTGACAATTTATCAATAACAGTCCTTAAAGTTTGGAATACCCTCTATAATTTTTTTTTTCAATAGATAGCATTGCTAGGACTGTTAGCCTTTCTTCATTCATAGAATTTCGCAAAAATGTTTTTATTCCTTTTAATGTTGAAAAACATCGTTCACCTTCGGCCGTGGTCATTGGTATGGTAGCAATTATTTGTAAAAGTGTAAAGGTGGCAGAAAATATGTTCTAAAGATTATTTTCTATTCCATTTTTGTCCAGGCAGGCTCCGCAACGCCGCGGCCAAACAACAAACAAGAAAAGCAAGACAAACGGTTAGTTGTGCTGCATCCACAAATCCCGTTATTTTTTTTCGTATATTTCATTTTTAAACTTTCTAATAAAGTCCCTAAATTTACCCTTTGTGGTCTGCATTAAATTAATTTCGGGTTTAGGTCTTCCCGCATTCTTCACTTCAATATTTTTTGCTCCAAACTCAAAGAGCTAAAGTTATTTTTTAAATAGTCCACCGTCAGACTATTCATTTTAACTTAATAAATATGTAATATTAAACTATTGAAACATCCACGCTCGAATTACTACATACATGCACGAACAAACAGACAACGGCGCACATAAAAAATGTGCGACTTTCCCATGTTAAATCGCCATATCCCCGCTATCCAACGCCTCCACCACTAAAGAGAAACTGCATTATGTTCCGCCTAAATAATTGCTCGTCGTCAACGACGTCAGCAACGATTAGCGCGACAGGCGGAACGGAACGTGCCACGGTGAGAGATATAATGTTTGGTTTGACGGTACGATAAAATATACTAAATGAATATAAATTAATATTTTTTATTCGTTTTTTTTTGGGCGGGGGGGGGGGGGCTGCGCATGTGCTCCTTTGGATGAACCGCCACTGGAGAAATCCTCATGTCATGCCTGGTTAATTTAAGTTTATAGGTTGGCATGAGTTTGACATAAATTCCAGAACCGGACTTGTTTGAAATGTTTATTTGAAAGAATATACTTCAATGCATTGCTAATATAAACGTCCCCATTAAAGTATAACGGTAAAAAAGAAAAAAAAACTGATAAAATTGGTGCTTCTTCCACTAAGGATCTGACTGAATTATAAAGTATTTCATATGATGGGAACCTACAAACCTGGTTAGAGAGGTAACCATATAAGTATGTATACTGGGTGGTGCGTCCGGCCAGGACACATAGGGTTTCCCATGTAAATTGTGATGTGATCAAATATTCGCTCCCCTATTTATTTTAGCTCAAAAATGAACTTCGAACTTTTAAAAGAGTACAATAAGAATAATGCCCTTGTTCAATTTAATGTGTATTTTCCTTCCTAGTAATTTAGGAATTATTCAACAAACTAGGAAATACGGACCTGACACATTTCTGACAGTAAATGATTAAAAATTTCTCAAGTCATTTTATGTCAATGTTAAGGTTAGGGACATGTTTTGAATAAAATTACTTATTCAATAACTATAATAACCTTCCAGTAAAACAATATCAATAGACAGTACATTGTCTTTTTATTTTACACTACAAAATAAACAACCAAAAACGTAATGATAATTTTTTACAAAATTAAACAAAATTTATTGGTAATATTTACAGTGGTTGGAATTATTTTTATTAAAGTATAAGAAAATGTTCAAAAAACCCCCGCTAGCCGACAAACAATATCCTAAACGATTCTAAAACCCCCTTCTTACATTGGGCAGTTGATATGGCGAAATACAGTGAAACCTCTCATAACGGACACCTGTAATAAGCGGACATTTCTATTAAGCGGACATTTGTTCATAGTCCGGAACTAGGTATATGAAATTCCATGAAAATCAACCTTTCTTGGGCGGACTCTAATTTGGGCGGACGCGGACAGGCTGTTTTCAGCACGAGAACCCTCCTTTAAACGGACAAAAATTTTTTAAAGTATTTGGGAGACGAATAAGTACGGTGCAAAAACTCTCTGAAGACAGACTGGCAACCAATCGCGTATGCGTGGCAGCGCGAAAGTACTTCGCCGAATAAAAGTATGTGTGATTCCCCGACAGTAGTCCAGAACAAACCCGTTTATTTGTGAGTTGAAAGTTGTAAGTTGAAAAAGTTTTTAATTTGATAACAACATTTTGGGCGAGTTCAATAACATTGATAGCAATGTGCTATTAGATGATAGTGACCCCATTCCTACCGATTATGTAGCCCAAACTGAAACCATATCACTAACTCACGACTGAAGAAGTTGAATGCAGTAATCAAACAAATGTCACCAATTATCAGCAAGCCATTATTAGTATGGTAAAGGAATTACAAAGTATTCTACAGCAATGGAATTGTTATCAGACTTGGAATTACATTTTCTAGATTGCAAGTTTAAAACGCAAACACGTCAAAGTATGTTATTAGATTTTTTTAGTACTACATTCTAACTAAAACTAATGTATTTTTGTTGTTATGCTTAGTTGTACATACATATACATAGTAATAATTTTGCATTTACATATTACCTAATAACAAATTTCCCATGGGCGGACACATTTAGACGGTTCCGTTGGTGTCCGCCTAAGAGAGGTTTCACTGTACTATCGCAAACTCATGAATTTGAGTTTTTATTTAGCAAAGGTACCATTAAATTCAAATTGGTGAATTATTTTTCTTATTGTTGATCTGCCTGGAATAGGTCGGTTAGGAAAATCTATTGAGAACAAGTCGGATACTACTTGATAACTATTTCGGCCGTAGTACCATTTAACATTGTAACTGAATAGCTCATGGCGGTTAGAAATATTCAACGGGAAAATTATTTGAGAGAAACTAAAAACGCAGTCAGTGTAAACCTGATTATAAAGGTGATTTTTTTTTTTACTAGAATTAAAATTAAACAGAATCGTACTCCAGATTTAAGCTAGTTTGAAGACAGCATTTCCTTAATATCTTAAAAACGGTATGTGGAAAAAAGTTCAAATTTGGTGGCCTTTTATTCTCTTTTAAAAAAAGTTATCTTTAAAATTAATACGGGAGCGAATTATTTTAACATCCTCGCAATTTACACGGGAAATCCCATGTGTCCTGTTCAGACTATTTAAAAGTTTTCATAAAAGTTTTCTTTAAAATTAATACGGGAGCGAATTAATTTAACAACCTTGCAATTTACATGGGAAATACCATGTGTCCTGTTCGGACGGTATAGTATCATAGTGAACAAAATCTGTAATAAATACTTTACACTTGAAACATAAATCAAAGTTGTTTTTTTATAAATTTAACTAAACCTTACCTTGCCATTTATGATTTCATTGACGGTCATTAATCCAATCAAATCACACTCGATGGGTTCACAACCTGCAGTCCCTTGACAACATCGATTTGCCTCAGGTGGACTTATGTCTGTGGTGATGTCCTTTCTAAACCAAAATTTCTGCTCTTTAGAAGCATCTTTTTTCTGACCATTTTGCATGTTTTCGTCGACCTAAAATTTAAACAAGCATCAGACATGATGCTACAAATACGAGTTTGTGCGCAGGAACTTTTCAATAGGTAAACGATTATAGGTAATGTTGGGAAAGAATCGTTATTTTCAAAATCGAGTACACAAGAATCGGGAGCTTTCAAGAATCAAGTACTTATTCGAGTAGCGAGTATAAAGTGACCGAAAAAGAAATCGCCTACTACCAAAAAAATTGGATATATTAATATTCTTGAATTCTTTGTGTATGTTCAACAACAACGTCTGATCCATCCTATTCCATCCCTGTTTTCACTCGGCTTCTTATTCAGACGCAAAAACAGTCTTGGTTTTGCAGATAAACTAGTTCCAAATTAAATTAAAGTAGTAATTCGCAGTATTGTTAGCCTACATTAACTATGTACTTGAATTAGGGAATCCAATCCCGCACCCAAACTGTAATCCCGCAAACCTGCGGAATTGAGCCTATCGATCCCGCGGTTCCGCGGGATTTGCGGGATAGCGAACAATGAACTGCGGTATTTTTGGACGACGCGTCGGGGATTCTCCACCATGCTGGGCTATTGAAAATATGTTAAACAGAACAGTTTTCTTGCGTACGTGCGAAATTAAGGGCGTTTTTCTACTAGTATCTAGTGACATTTATCAAGTGGTTGAATATAATACATGGGACTTAAACAGCAATCACAAAAATGAGTGTCAGTGTAGTTTACAAATGACAATAAAGGTTCAAGTTTAGTTTGGAATTATTTTTTAAAGTCTGAAGTTGGTTTTACAGCTAAATGTAAATTATGCCCTAGCATTATCAAAATCTCTGCTCGCTCCCCCAAAGGACTTCACACCCACTTACAAACAAAGCATAATATTAATTTGAAAGTCCAGAACAGCAGCGGTAGTGTTGATATTGATAAAATAACACAGGAAATGAAAGCTAGTACCAGCAGTTCGAGTAGTTCGTTTAGTTCTATTGCTAAGTGCTCACGTGTTAGTGGTTCTTCTGTGCTACCTAAGAAAATTAAAATTACAGATTTTTTTTCATCTGAGAAAAAAGTTTCGATGGAGGAAAGAGTGTCTCGAATGGTAGTTAAAGATGGTATACCCTTAGAAAAGTTTATCACATCGACCGATATGCGCAAACTATTCGAATCAGAGGACCACAAATTGTATAAAATCTATTCCGCCGACAAGTGTCGAAGCTGAACGTGCGTTTTCAGCCGCAGGATATATGTGCAATAAAATAAGATCAAATCTAAAAGATAAAACATTAAACATGTTATCTTGATTCTCCGAAAATACTTTCAAAATCTACCTACCTACATACAATAAATATTTTCCTGCTACTCTACTCTGTTTCTAACTGCATAAAACAACTTTTTATTAACATATAGCACCCACATCGAGTCCCGCAAATCCCGCACGTTTAATCCCGCAATGTCAATCCCGCGGGATCCAGCATTTGCGGGATTGGATTCCCTTACTCGAATACAGGTACTCGAGTTTCGAGACGAATATCCGAGTACAGCGAGACATTAAAGAATCGATTATTGTACTCGAGTACCGCATCACTAATTAGAAGACGAGTATATCAATCTGTGGACAACATTCGGTTCGTTTGAAGAGCAGTCAGAAATAGTTACAAACTGCCTTAGGACTGCGCAGCTGGATTAAAGTGTTCATAGAAGCAAAATCAGTGACGGCTGACCAAAAATTCCATATTTGTAGAGCAAAATATATAGATCATCAATTGCTTTGCAACCGTCAGAATAATCCGAGTACTGCTACGGAATTGTGGGTTTGGATTCTGCGCATTTGCTCGATCGGCTGTTTGTTTACTTCTGACTTATTGTTTTTACCGATCCGTTTTATTTTCTTTCGTTTTGGCAAGTTTTAGTCCATTCCATAACGAAAGGCTAGCTCCATGCAAAGCAAAAACAAGCAATAATAAGACTACTTGTAGGTTAAATTCAGAAGTCAATTCTCAGTTGAAGGTTTGACATTTGTACCTGTTCATAGACAAAAACAGGAACTAGTTAGAAACTCGCCCACAACCTAACATACTGCCCATGAAATTTGCAACCGACCCTATTTATTTGAGGTCTTAAAACAAATAATACAGAATATGTATTAAAATTAAAAATGTAACGCTTTTATTTCCCGCATCACGGAAAGCTATACAGTTTTTGTTTTTATACGCGAAAAACGTTTAGTGTTGGAAAAAACCACAGGGCCAACACTCCATTCATAAATCTGTTGGAAAGTGAGTTTGTGATTGTTTGAAATGTTATTGAAAATCAGTAATGGGTGGAAGAGTGACAAAACATGTTGGTCTCGCTAATGGCAACAATGTTGAAGTCTGGTTAAATCAAAGATCTTACAAGGTTAAATCCAATAACGTTTAAAAGGTTATGGAGCGGTCTTCATCGTTTCGGAGCGGAGCTAGTCTGGGCAAAAAGCCCAACAAGGGCGTATAATTTACTTTGAGATTCTTTACGTTTAACTATATTATCTATTCAAAAAGTGTAGTTTCGAATATTGGATATTTATAAAAAAGATAGAAATATTGATCCAGTTTTTATATACAGTGTATCCAAGGATGGATTTAACTATTTATGCTTAGCATCAATATTTTTGGTGTATTCATTACTGGATGATACTCTCCAGATATAAAAGTGTATATTTCTAGCCAGATTGTCATATTTATCACTAAGACATCTTGCAAAATCCCAATTAAAAATTTGTAAATTTGACAATTACAACTGGTTTAAGGTTAATCCGCAATTGCTCTTAAAATAAGTTGATTTCTAATAATTTTACTATAAACTGTGAAAAGGATGATTCTTTAAAATAATATTATTATACTTAAAGGTATCAAATAAATCGTGAAATAATCCAACTGCACTCTGGTCATCTATCTTTAGTTTATTACCTGCTCACATGCATTGGGTGTGGCCAATTAGCAAGGAGGGAGAAACGGAATGGGTGATGCAAACTCAAAATCAAATTTCTAAACTGTGAAATTTTAATTTAACACCATTGCATCTTCTAGTGAAGTATTTTATGGCCGCACAAGACTCAACCATCTTGAAAATGCAAGATTTATATTAAGAAATAAACCAACTCGACTGCTTTTTGCCCGGACTAGCACCACGGACCGGTCCATAACCTTTTAAACGTCAATGGTTAGTCAGAAATCATATCAATACAATCATATTAAAACATAACCATTCTTACCGAAGAAAAGATAAATCCTTGCTTAAATGATCCACTCTTTTACAAACTATACATGAATGCACCATCATTGTTTATAATAAAGACGATTTTTCACCAATACTCACAAAAAAAAATAAAAACAACCAAGTATATAAACACTCCCTTAAAAGCGGTTAGCAGCGAGTAGCAACAGTGTATTCTTTACTATAATCGGATCCATTGATAAAGTTTGATCGTTTGCCGTCGAGCGTAGTATCTTTTAACTTGATGTTGTCAGAGTGCAGTCGGTTTATTTCAAACTTTTATGTATAATAATAATATTTTTTTTCTAAATCTCTCAAGGCCTATTCACAATTTATATTAAAATTATTGGGAAATAAATTTATTTTAAAAGCAATTGCGGATTAACCTTAAACCAGTTGCAATTGTCAAATTAACAAATTTTTAATTGGGATTTTGCAGATACCTTAGCGATAAATAGGACAATCTGGCTAGGCTGCAAGCATAACAGCAAGGTGGGGAGTGCACGTTTACAATCCTTACGTCGACTACACATGTAAACAATTCTATCTGGAGTTTGTAAGATCTTTGGAAAAAACTTCCTTTCACAAAATTTTCAAAGGTGTGTAAAAATCGTGTGGATCATTCTTTTACAGAGAAAATACTTTTCTAGTGGCTCTCGTAGCATGTACGTTTCCTAAATATTTTTAACATGTGTTGTAAAGAAAAAAAAATGTTTGTATTTGATATGTAAACGAACATTTAAATATTTCTTATCTGATCAGATTTCCTGAATAGTTTCATAATGATCTACCATACAAAAGAAATAATACTTTTAAATCCACCTACCTTGCTAATAGGAATAAGAAAGTTTAACTGATAAGATAAAATAACTCTCGTCAGTAACACGACAAAACAAACAAGAGCGGCATTTTCAAAGTCTGTAACTTGTACTTCGCACGGTCTAAACTCAACCCTCCATCCTATAGTTGAGTGTGGAGGCGGCGGTTTGAACCTCATCGTCTGCCAGTTGGTAGATTGTATATTCTACAATAAATATAAAGAAATTACCTTCTTCACATTAAGTCATTTCATTTAGGGAACATTTCATTATTTTTTGTTATATCCCAAATAAGTCTGCAGAGGGACATAAAGTATCATATTACTTATAGTTAAGGGTTACTTAATTTATAGAAGTAAAGGCCGCACTACAGTCTGCAATGCTTTTGCAAATTTGTTGCTGCAAGTTCATTTTTGGCATGAGAGTTGCAGGCAATATTTTATGCAAATCATTTAACAGTCGGTAATTCTATGGCAGTTACGGTTCCAACGACGAGGGCTATCAACCCAACAAAAAAAAAATACCGTGAAACTCAAAATCAAAATACGACGCTTAAACTCCGTAAAACAATTAATGTAATTAAAAAATTTTTCAAATTTTCGCTCGCTTAAGAGATACGGGGGAAAATCAAAAAATTGACAATTTCAAAATTACCCTATATTTTCTTAGTATAAGAGATACAGAAAAATATTTTATACAAAAGTTTCTTTATAATGATTGTTGAATAATCTGGCGTTTCCAGAATAAGTATACGGGGTCAAAAGTTATCGGACCTAACCTCATTTTTTATTAATTTAAAACAATAGCATTGATGGCGCAGGGCTTACTAATCCGTTGGACTATCGTGTTTGGTATTCCTGTTAATCCGTAGGTTGGTTCGCTGGTTCAATAGCTAACGTGAAAGCAAGAAAAACACTTCGTGTATGGCTAAAAGATATCTATTGTTCTTCAATTCAGTTCTCTTATAAAGAATGTGTTCTACGTGCAATTGGAACACCTGTCATGAAGAGTCGATCACTTTATTTTGGTCGGGCAATCAACGGTAGGTTACTTTAAACTTGAAAAAGGCTCGCTGAATGCGTTCTCCTTAGTGCTTTAAACTTGAAAAAGGCTCGCTGAATGCGTTCTCCTTAGTGTGATACTGAACTACCTTTTATCGCCACCGTAAGTCTCGGTACGACGCTGCACTTCCGCGGGTATAACACAGTATTATACTTAAAACTTAAAAAAGGCTCGCTAAGTGCGTTCTCCTTAGTGTGTTACTTAAACTTGAAAAAGGCTCGCTGAATGCGTTCTCCTTAGTGAAAGCTGAACTACCTTTTATCGCCACCGTAATTTTCGGTACGACGATGCACTGACTGTGACTGTGAAGTACGCTAAACGACCGAGATGGTTTGGCAGGGGCAAAGGTCGACCAATCAGAATAAGGTGACGCTTCGCTCGCAACATAGAGGGTAGCGGGGCTGTTGGTTTCCGAGAATTGACCACCGTATAAGGAGATGAGTGAGAGATTTATCGATTTGTGCGTTTTAAAACACGTTAAGAATTAGAAACAGATGTTTTGCATAATGCGAGCGTAAGAGACAACAGAGTATTGTCTTCTCAATTGTTCTCGGTGGTTTTAAATGATATTTATAGTTGAATATTATTTGATGTTTTTGTCGAGACCTGATGTCGGAGAAATATGGTACAGTTTCGCATAAAAACCACGTTGCTTTGTATTGACATGAATAGACTTGGAAATGTTTTGTTTCTAGATGCAAATATGGTCGTTACGCGAGCAATCGTTAGAGGCGATATTCGCGGGAACTTACAGTAATGAAGTATTGATTTTTCTTGAATTATATTAATAGTTTGCAGTCTGGGTTGAAATTAGGCATCGGAAACGAAAGTTAACATTGGTAGACAACAAAGAATGCGCCTATGAACGGGTTTTGATATTAAATTGTATTATTTAGGCCATCGGTATGACGTAATATTTAACTTGTTAGATATTGCTAGGACGTGTATTTTATCTGAATTTTATTATAAAACTGAATATTTACAGGAGTAACGGACATCAATAGCATGTCCCAAACAAGCATTTTAAATTATGTTTTCAAATATATAACACACCATGGATAATATTGGTTTCCTAGGCGATTTATTTAAACTGTATTACTTTAAACCACAGTAGGCCATGAAACAATATCCTAGAAACAAGTATATGTTGACATGCTAGTTGTTATTAATATTTAACGTCAATTTAATTTTTACACATTCATTTGTGAAAAAGACTTATCAACATTTTGATATTAGATCAGTTTATATTGAAAGTCGACAAAACGAAGAAATGGCTCAAAATTTATATTTTGTTCGCTATCCGGAAAGACGGCAACCATTCCGACGACTGGAACATAATTTAAAAATATACGGATTAAAAACTTATAATAAAGAAAACAAGGAAAATGAGGAAAAGTTTAAATAAATCGCCGAGGAAACCAATATCATCTATGGTGTGTTATATATTTGAAAAGAGAATTTAAAATGCTATCTTTTTAGATTAAAATATACAGGGTTTTCCATTTTAAAAAATGATGTTAGGTCTGATAACTTTTTTACCTGACCCCCGTATACTTATTCTGAAAACGGCAGATTATTCAACAATCATTATGAAGAAACTACTGTATAAAACATTTTCCTGTATCTCTTTTAACTAAGAAAATATAGGGTAATTGAGATATTGCCAATTTTTTTATTTTCCCCGTATCTCTTAAGCGAGCGAAAATTTTCTAATTTTGATTTTACCATTTTAAGTTTGACCCAAAAAGAGCACATGAAACCTACATTACTTTTTTGATAGCACTAAGAATTACGGAGATACCCTATAAAAGTGTCGAAAATGGGACACGTACATATCATCAAAAAATGTATATTCAACCTTAAAAAGATTGTTTTAAATGGAACGGCATATACCGTATCGTTATGTGACTGGTCACTAAGAATTCCATGGCTTTCAAGCCTCGGTATTTAGAACGAAAAAAACTTACCTCGAAATGATCAGTATCCTCCTCATCATTCTGATTAATTTTCTCCGAAAATAACGAAACTGTATCCCTTATAAATAAATGAGCAATATGTTGCGCCAATAAGTGATCGATTCCATTATCTCTAAGTTTTCTGTAGTCCTCTTCGTTGTACAATATGGGTATGTTGTTGTATTTTTCCCCTTGAGGCGATAGATACGAGTCGATTGAATCATATCGCGATTTCTTAATCACAAATGTATTTTCCTTTAAGGGTTTTAAACCCCGTTCTTCTTCGGTTCGGCAATCGACTGATCCAGAAATAACGTTCCAACGGCAGTCCACGTTAGTTAAAAAGCCCCGGTGAATCGGAGATGCCGCCGTAAGAGCCAACTAAAATAAAATAAGCATAAGAATTAGTGATGGGTCGTTATTCCAATAACGTTATTTTATTATAACATAACGGAACGTTATCAGCTTGGTGAGTGACGTGTTCACTTATCCCCACTGATCTATGGATGGAGAAACTCTAAAAGCAAAAGTGGGAAATTTATGACCTCGCGGATTTAAAATAAGCTGATCATGATCATGCGCAATGTCGAATGATAAACAATTGCCTTAACCGGCGAACAGGGCCGTACTTCGCCCTTAATGAAAATGGTTACACGGCAATAGTTTGGCCCATCAAGACCTTCTTTACTGGGCAATAAATAATCTATTTTCTCGCATAAAAGAAGGCCTTATTGTGGCCATCGACGTATCCACAGATTTTTAATATCGGTACATCCCTACGACTGATTTCGGTTCTGTACGATGGCCTTTGGTTGACCAACATGTCTCTAGTCTTTTGGCAATTAAAATTGCACGGAATCGTGCGCAGTACACCGTTCTCGATCAGCTGTCTCGCATTGCCGGAAATGGGGCACGCTCCATTTTCATTGCATTGCCGGTGCAGGTCTGGGTAGAGATGCATTATTCTGTTATTTTTAAATGTTTATTAGTTGGTCGAAGCACCTATAAACAGCTAATGGCTATTTAAACTAACTGGTACTTAAATTAACAGTTCACATTCTTTATTAAGCATATGTACTGCTAATTCGTAGCAACTTTTTTGAACTGCCATTTGTAAGTAGCAGTAGCTGCTTTAACTGCTAATCAAAACGAACAGGTTTCCCCATCTCTAATTCTGGGGGTATTTTAGGGATTTCGACACTACCAACTGCTGTTCTGACTGTTGGAAAGGCTCCAGCTGATCGAGAACGGTTTACTAAGCATGAATTCGTGCAATTATAATTGCCATTGCACCGGAAATTTTTATTGCCGACTCTAATACGGCTTTAAGAACCGCATATGATGGCGACAACATTGTGCGCATGACGAGCGACGACCAACCTTTAAAAATATGACCGGTGAACTGTGCGCATCAACCACCCATAAAATTTAACTTTTTACTGTGCACCAATCAAGGGCGGATCCAGAACTTCGGTTTGGGGGGGTCATGCATGGAAAAATTACGAAAGTATTACCCTGTCGCGTTAGTCAAACCGGTATATATGGTATTTTTCGTGTTAAATAGAGGTTTGGGGGGGGGGGGGGGGTCATGACCTCCCCTGGATCCGCGCTTGGCACCCATAAGCTGTAAGTATCCATAGTTAAAGGTCGGTGTTTATGTCGCACCCAGTATCCTCATTCACTATAATAAGGGTCGAGAATGTTCGTTATTTATTAATAAATTAACGAAATGCCATTTTCAATATGCTACACTGGTTTTGTGTTCATAATTAAAGTCGTAACGGGTTAGTAAAAGCAGTTATTTAAATTCTCAAAATTGGCAGAAAGGCATGGAAGAATTACCCATTTTTTTTTAATATTATTTGCGCATTTGAACAATAAGAACCTCGTTCCAAAATATCGTTATTTTGGAACGTTATTCTTCTATAACGTTCCTATCTATAACGTTATCATTATTGTCATCACTAATAGAAATAGTCGGCTGTAAACCACCTGTCGCGTTTTAAAGTGTCAAAAAGTGACGTATGGGATATGTCGGTGAATTTGGAATGGTGTTCTGAATAAATACAGGGTGTTATGGAAATGACGTATTATATTTAAACCGGCAATTCCTGAGATGAATACAAATTGAAGGAAAATATCCTTAAATGGCGCTTTCAATTCATTTAGCGGTAAAAATGACCTGACGTCAAACCAGGAATATCACTGTACCGCACTGCGACACATCCGAATTCTCACCGGTGTTGTCAGAATTACACCTTACACTCGCACAAGTTTGAAATACCCAACTACGTAACTAGGTCAAATGTCAATGACCTTTTGACTTTTGATTGGCCGATTGATTTTTTAATGTAATTTTATTTAGGCCACACACATACACTTACCTTGTCGGTCTTATTTAAAAATTAATGTCAACTTCTATAAAAACTTATACAGCGTTTTAGTAAAGAAACCGGCACATAACCATAATCATAATCGGAAATCTTCACATGAACTGGCCAAAACACACACAAAATTCACAACACTGGCCAAAGCACACACAAAATTCACTTGGAGACATCGTTTTTTATTAACATTGGGTTGTCTCGCCTAGATTTGTATGAACATTTGTTTTTAATTATAAAACACATTGTGAAATGTATCATTTCGCTGTCTGAAACGAACTGTCAAAAACTAGGAATGTATTAATATGCAATGCATGTTTTCCGGTAGATTCCTGCGCATTCACCAAAAAAGGTTGAAATAAATAATTATAATATTCTACAGCAGTTATTTATGGTGTAGATACCAATAAAGATTAAAAAACTTGTTAATCGCTGCTCTGGTGCTTTATTTCATTCGAAAGGCTTAAAAAAATTAAATCGATCGTTTCACAGCGGGATTTTAAAACCAAAAATTTGCCACATCTCTAGTATAAAATCGACAGGTTAAATGTTATATTTTCTTTGAGGTTAAACGTTGACATTTGCTTGACAACATGACAACAAGCGTCTTCGCGCGAGAAAGTTTTTTCGGGATATTTAATCAACTGTACAGTGAGAATAAGTGGAAAAATGTTTAGTACATACAGAAAAATCAAGTCGAAGGCATATTAGAAAATGTTCCTTTAGTAAGAGACTGGAAATCGCAAGGTCACCGGATCTTACATCATGCAATTTTTTCTATGGGGTACGATGAATAAAGAATTAGTTGATAAAGTCGAAGATGGATCAGTTGCGATATAAGATATTGGATGCAGCAGATAAAATAATTGCTGAACGTTTTAGTTTATAAAGTGCCAATTGTGTCCTATCTCCGATTTGTGTGTTTGTTAAATAATGCATTAGTGTATAGCGATTTTGTGTGGCAAGGGCCTATCTTAAAAAACTAATTTGAAACATGTGTTTCTTTAAGTGATTTATGGTAATTTGTTCAGTGTTTCATTATTTGTTCTGTGTCTCTGACGATATGTTCTGAGATTGGAAGAAAAACGCCGAAGGGGTTTTAGTGGGGTATAAGCTTTACCCACTAAAACCAAAAAAACTGAAGATTTATGTGCCTTGGATTACTTGCTAGTATACTGGCACCTGGATTCACTTCTATTTGGATACTAGGTAACTAAATATTTATTTTTATAAGAATCTAAAGTTTTACACGAACAATTTGGCAACATTGCGCCAGAACATCTGTTTATTACACAGCTGCTCAGTGTAATGTGACTGTGCCGAGGAGTTGTGTGTGGGTTTATGGGTGAATTACCCCACTTTTTAAACGTTCGATTTGAAAAAAAAAAATATGTAGCGCTTCTCTAGGACACCCCAGGAGTCACCCATTTAAATATAATACGTCATTTCCATAACACCCTGTATAGCTCAAAATATACCGGGTTTGTTTAAAAATTTTAAGTTGAGATTTCCGGTTAAACCGGAACTGACAAAAAGGAACCAGTCATGTCAAAAAATGTAAAATAATATCATATCAACATACACGCCAAATTGTATATCTGTAATTTAAACAATAAGAAAGTTATAGCGATGAGCGTTCCTCCTGACACACCCGGTATATAAAAGTCGTATTATAGTTACGATTTGCGTACATCTAGAACAAAGTAAATAACCATATCTCAAAGATATGACCATAAGTCGCGATAATGTTAAAAAGGCAGTCGTTTTCACTTGTATAAAATTAGGAGTTCGTTTCTCATCTTTGGAATTACTCATTTTAAGAAATATTTAAGAAAAAACAGCGTTTTTTGAAAGTGGGGTTAGGGTTATCTCCTGCTTGACCGGCTTCAGCCTCTTTTCTCTCTTTCATATTTATTTTATGAAAATCCACTGTCGCCAAATGGTTTCCTGGATTCTCAAAACGCTACGCGCTGCATAACCGGTATACCCGATGCAACTAAATCTGTTTTACCAATCGCGCATCCTAAAACGGAGACTATGGGGGTTAGAGTACTCGATTATTGAAATAACCGACATCGCTCAATTATTAAAAAAACGGCTAGAGTTGTAAATTCAAGCGAAAATCGTCCCTTGTTACTTATTACCTTTCACTCGATACCCAAGCTTCGCTTGACTCCGACCTAAATGTGCCGCTTGGTAGTGTGATCGCTCGAGTGAAAAACTTTTCGTATATTCGAGCAGTTTTTCGCTCGATAGGAAATACTACTCGATTTATAAATTCAAGCGAAAAATCGAAAATCGCCGCCATTCACTTGATACCCGATGTTCGGTCGAAGCCGCGCGCCTCCCGAAGTATTCCGATTAGCGACGTTCGAGTTTGACGCTCAGAAGGCTGACACAACATATGTCTTTGTTAAAGGCACATAAATGAGAAGGTGCATACAAAAAAGTACGCCAAATCCCTTAGTGGATTCATCGCGACATGGGTTTTGTTTGGACTGGGGAGCCAGTGGCGTAGTTTAGGTCTTCGATTGTAAATATTAAAAAATTAAAGGATATAATTTTTTTAAAAATCAGAATCAACTGTTCTTCCTTAATGAAAACTCTAGACCAAACTTCTAAAACTTACAAAAAAAACCCTGGTGTTTTGTCAACACAGTCTTCTTAGTCATAAAAATGATTCACCAACCTATCATATCTAATATCTTCGGGGCATTGATGTTCTTTAGTTGTTTGATTACGTTAGGTCGCCATTCTTTTGATAATTTGTTATCGCTCGACTTAAAAATACTAATATAAATTAACATAGCATATATAACAAGTACCTACCTCTTTAAAAATGTGTCATTCACCGACAACGCCTATTTGCTTATTTTACCAGTCGCGTGACTAAGCCTAAATTTTTGAAGGGACACACAGTGGGCACCTGACAATTTAAAGTGGCAGAATTTGACAAGCCATTTTGAATACCTACTTACAGGTCGACAACTTTATCTGTAGCTACAAAAGGAATGGGGGCAAGAAAATTTCTTGGGTTAACAATGTTGTCACATATATTAAATTTTAATTTAATAACATGTTACCAAGTAAACCTTAAAACTAAAGTTACCCATTTAAAGTAAATTGTCATAAGTATATAAGAAACTAATATTCTATTATAGTTTCAATGTTCTTAAAACTTTCTTTTCGTACTATTTATTTTAATATTTAAATGCAAAATAAAATATTTTTTTTATTAAAGTACTTATAATCTAAAAATAGGGCAACATGGTGCAATATCAACGGTAACCATGGGTAACCGATGGCTAGAGCTAATTTGATAGGTTATATCCCAGACAGAGGATGCGACACGCGTCTGGTGACACGCCTATTGTGCCGGCGTGGTTATTCGGCGATGTCCAATATGCTTCGTCCAGTTGCGTAGTGATAGGGTTTGTTTTAAAACTGTGACAATGAATGAATATGCCCTGGTAAAACCCTTCATAGTCAAACCCGTGAAGTGATTGTCAATGTGTACAGGGTGTGTGAAGAGGAATCACAAATTAATACATTTAAATTGCTGCTTAAGCGAAAGCTAGAAAGGGTCGCAATGTATACGGGAGAAGCGTGGGTGCAGTAAAAAACATTCACAAAGAAGATACTGAAAGGAAAGACAATAACCCGGATCAATTGTTGTCATCTCCTGTCAAAAAAGGGCGCGTCTCTCTGCTGTCGGAAAAATCAAAGGTTTCGACTTTGGCATTGTTAAGAGAACAATACAAACGTTTTATTTGGAACTAATAGTGGTTCCAACCTTAAAAAAGTTGCTAAACAGCTGAGAAGTGACATAAACTCTCCGTTTTCCCGTGAAACTTTGAAGTGCATGTGCATCAAATGGATTTTATTGGCGAAAATGCCAAAATAATCGAAAAATATTAATGGAAATATATTGCACTGGTGATACAAATATATTTATGCCATGAAAAAATATATATTATTACATTATTAAGATAATAATAGCACGCCCATGACTCGGGCGTGTTTTAAAAGATATTGCTTCCCCCTTACCGATACCGCGTAGCTATAGACTTGCTTGTCGAGCTGTATTTTATGCCCGTAGATTGAGAAAGACGTGAAAAAAATATCTCTTGGTAAAACTTTTTGTTTAAAAAAAGCACAACGACAAACCCGAACAATAAATACATATTTGTGGTGATGCAGTTTTCTTGTTTGGTACAGAGACACGTAGTAAAAATTCATTATTCACAAAAATATAAATTTCTGGATTTCTTTTGGTGGACACTACAATTTTTTTAGCTAGACCTGTGTCCACCAGTAGTTACGTGCCTGCTAAATATCCGCCTGATCACCCACCTGTAAACGGCTAGGCTACCGGCCGAGTAGTCGGTGACGTCATCGCTTGGTGAATCGTAATTTCAAGTGATTACTCGCTCGAGCGATTCACTCGATTATTGAAATCGCTCGAGTATCAAGCACTCGATTATTAAAATCATCGGTTTTTCCCAACACTAGTTAGAGGGGCTGACTATTCCTCAGATTTATCGGAGACAATAAACGGAATAAAATAATCTTAAACCAAATATTTTAATTATAAAACTTAATGTAGGTAAAAGTAGTCTCTATTCTATTTTACGCAATCTTCCTAAAACAGTTATGTTTTATTATTGTTATAGCAGTATTCAACAATTGTTTTCAATATCAATGTCGGGATGTCATGGTCGATGCTCAGATGTATATTATAATAAAAATAATAAACCACAATATTGTAACATTAATTAGGCGAAGCGAAGGTTTGTAGGTTAAGGTTATATTAGTATAATATAAGTCTAGTTTGTAAGAGATGAAGATTAATAATTAATAGTATTTGAGTTAATTAGTAATATTAAAGACTGAATTTAAGATCCAGTTAATAAATATACTTTTAGCATGACTAACGTCCTCTGATGTTTTATTGCGAACCACAACGAACATCACAAAAAATAGTTCAAACCTGTTGGTGTGGTACCTGAACTACTAATAACAAGTAAACTCAAAGTCACGGTCTCACGAATTACATGTAAGTATATTAATGGTGTTCAAAGGAGGTTACATGTTTCGCCCAGCTGGGCATCATCAGAACTAAATTTTTTAGTTATTTAAAAAATTGGAATAGAAAAAAGATAAAACCACGAAACTACGTCGTGGTTAAAGTTAGTTCTTATTAGTTACTAAACAGGTCTATTGGAGAAAATGGACTATTTCTTTGAACCTATAACTACTGCCTGCTAAAGTACAGGGTGTCCCATTTTCGACACTTTTATAGGGTTTATAGGTATCTCCGTAATTGTTAGTGCTATCAAAAAAGTAATGTAGGTATCATGTGCTTTTTTTGCTCCAAACTTAAAATGGTAAAATCAAAATTTGAAAATATTCGCTCAGGTAAAAAAGTTATCCACCTAACCTCATTTTTTTTAAATGGAACACCCGGTATATTTTAATCTAAAAAGATACTATTTTAAATTATCTTTTCACACCATGGATGACATTGGTTTCCTAGGCGATTTATTTAAACTTTATTACTTGGAAACGAAATAAAAGATTCAGATTAAGGTAAAAAATAACGGGAATCATCGCAGATGTTCGGAATATGTCATTAAATGGTTACCGTCTTTCCGGATAGCGAACAAAATATATATTTTGCGCCATTTTTTCGTTTATTCCACTTTCAATATAACCTGATATCATATTAAATTTTTCAAAATGTTGTTAGGTCATTTTCGCAAATGAATATGTAAAAATGAAATTGACGTTAAATGTTAATAGACAACATAGTTGTTTCTAGGATATTAGCTTTTGTTTCATGGTCTATGGGTGGTTTAAAGTAATAAACTTTAATAAATCGCCTAGGAAACCAATATCATCCATGGTGTGTTATATATTTGATAGGAGAATTTAAAATAGTATCTTTTTAGATTGAAATATACAGGGTGTTCCATTTAAAAAATGCGGTTAGGTCTTTTTTTACCTGACCCCGTATACTTATTCTGAAAACGGCAGATTATTCAACAGTCAATATAAAAAACTTCTGTATATAACATGTTTCTGTATCTCTTTTAACTAAGAAAATATAGGGTTATTTTGAAATTGTCAATTTTTTTGATTTTCCCCCGTATCTCTAAGCGAGCGAAAATTTTAAAATTTTGATTTTACCATTTTAAATTTGACCCAAAAAGAGCACATGACACCTACATTACTTTTTTGATAGCACTAACAATTATGGAGTGTCGAAAATGGGACACCCTGTACGTGGTAACATTTACTTTAATTTTTTAAGTTAATAACCTGAACAAACACACGCAGGGTTCGCACTGGCCGAACAAACCCTCAATGAAAAGCACATAAAACGAATTGTCCTATGTCTAACCTGGCATTAGGCAGTTTTATTTTTCGTTTTGGCGAGTCTCTAAGCTTTTTCGTCCATTAATTGAACATCTTTCCCTTTAATGATTTCTATGGTTCACCTCGAGCTTAACTGCTTGGCTTCCGGCTAATACTATAATAAACCTTTTTCATGCAACCCGGGCGACACATGCATGAGTCAGTGATCAATACTTACAGGGCTATTCCGTACTATATCTAAATCCACATAGTTGTTTTCATAAGTAGGGTCTCTGAATCACCCAAGGCTACATATCTCTCACGTCACAGAGATTGTGGTGAAGTAATCTCAATTCCCTTGGTTCTATGAAGTCAGAGATATGAGCTTCGGGGCAATGTAGAGACCCCATATCTACCTCTACTTAAGTACTTTGTTCCTTAGGTTTTTGTTAGGTTAGATTAACCAAAATTGTAGGTTACCTCTAAAAAGAATCTTTATTTATTTTTTATTATAAGCTGCGTAGAATAGTAGAAACACACACACCTATCAATATTAGGGCCTAGATGCTCATCATTTTATATTATAACTTATTTTAAAACACTATTACCGTTTCGTACAGAATAGTACTAGTAAATTGAGGTGGTAGAACGAGTTATGATATTACTGAATTTCACCAATTGACATACTAAGAACATCAAAGCAAGTATCAACAAAAACGAGAACAATTACCGATAGAAACAAACACTGGTTGAATAATGAGTTTATGAACCTAAAATACAGGGTGTTATGGAAATGACGTATTATATTTAAACCGGCAATTCCTGAGATAAAGACAAATTGAAGAAAAATACCCATAAATGGCGCTTTCAATTCATTCAGCGATAAAAGTGACCTGACGTCAAACCAGAAAAACACCTGTGTGGCACTGCGATACATGTAAGCAATCAAGGAATTCCGGCCGGTGTTTTCATATGTACACCTTAAACTCTTTAGACAAAATAAAATAATTTAAACACTTTTCCATTCTGTAATACCTTTTTGTACAATTAATTGAAGAACATTTACGACGGACTATGTTTTAAACAACCCGAAAAAACATATGGAATAGTAATAGCCACGTACGTCACTAGATCAAATGCCAATGACCTCTTGACGCCTTACATCGTCTGAGCGAAGTAGTTTCATATAGCGCTGCACGCTTGCGGTCTGTTAGTTGAAGACCAACCAGCGGCCGGATACGTTGTGTCTCGTCGATCACCAACACACTCTCAGCAATCCGCTATGTTTTTTTCGGTTTTTCGGTCCATAAATAATCTTTGAATATTGTTTTTATTGACGCGTTCCTCTGGATTTCCTCGCTCTTTAGGAATAAAGGTAAATACAAGTATGTAGAAAATAATTTATTTTTATAATTTTATATGGAATTTCAGTTTTACATTAAGTTTGGCAATATTGCCATTGGCTCTGGGTGAAATGTTGGTACAGTAGCGCGGACTGACCTGTGAGTAAGATTGATTGTTACCCGCTTTTAAATATAATACGTCATTTTCATAACACCCTGTATATGTGAGAAATAAGAGGAATATACATAATGTAAAAAGATTAAAAAATAAATGTAATAATTTGAAAAATAACTCAAGAAGAAAGTTCTAACAAAAAAGTTTCAACATGCAAAAGGTGATGTGAGAAAGACGTGGCAGACAGTGAATGAAATAATCGAAACCTACTTTTCAAGTCACTATGACAAAGACAACTACATAGATTTTCTGGTAATAGACGACAGTAAAATTGCGAGAACAATCAGGAAATAGCGAACAAACTAAATGAACATTTTTTGAATATTGGAAATAAAATCGAAAAACAAGTGGAGAAGGAAAGGGGGAGAACAGCAAATGTGAAATTCTTGGAGAAGCGAGAAGAAAGGACAATCTATTTAAAACCATGCACTGAGCAAGAAATTGCAGAAATAATAACAAATACTCAGCGCCTGGTGCAGATGGCATCACCACCTATGATGTTATAATGTTATAATCCTGAAGGAAATAATTACACCAATCCTTACAAGGTTAATAAATGCCACGCTGGAAATAGGTACTTTCCCAGAATGTCTAAAATTCCTAAAATTAACCCAATACATAAAGCAGTTACTTTTTCTGAACCTAGGAACAATAGACCCATCGCAATAACATTCCCCAAAATAGCAGAAAAAATAATCAAAGAACGATTAGTGAATTTTGTTTACAACACCTTAAATTTGATAGCAACAATACGGATTTCAACCAAATTGCAACACTCAATAGCAGTAATAGTATAGAATTTGCAACCAATGGGCTAGACAATAACAAGTATATAGCAGCTTTATTTGTCGATCTTCAAAAGGCCTTTGATACAGGGAACATCAATATATTAATAAGGAAACTAGAAGAATCGAGAGTCCAAGGTACAGCATATAATTTAATCAATTCATATATCTCACAAATAGAATGCATTATGTGTCAGCAACCCAAAAAGAAAGTGAAAGTGAAGAAAGCAACAATTGGAGTATCTCAACGGTCTGTTCTGGGCCCCATTTTATATCTATTATATGTACATAGTTTATCTAAAGCAAACTTAGGATGTATACATCTCCAATGATACAGTCCTATTGTTCGAAGACACAGATCCAAACGTTCTTGAAGAAAAAATAAATATAACCGTAACAGTGTACTATAGGTGGTCATTAAAAAATCATTTGAAGATCAACATAAAAAAAAACTATGTTTATGATTTTTAAACATAAAAATAAAAAAGTGCACAATTTAATATAAAAATAAACAATAAACAAATAAAAATGGTGAACTGCTATAAATATCTAGGACTAAATATAGATGCAGAGTTAAATTTTAAAAACATATGTCACCAAGAAATGAACTGGCTGCTGCCTATGGTATTATAAAAAAGTGTGTGAATTATATACCAAACATGAAATGATAATTATGAGGCTTTGTTCAAGTCGCATCTACCATATATGTGTGCTGTTTCGACATTTTCAAACAATGCAATAATACAAAAACTCCAACGATTTCAAAATAGAGTTCTTAAATGTTTACATAGACTACCGAGACTATATCCAACCAAACAAATATATAAAAACTATAAACTGATTAAAGTTGGTGACATAATGTAAACTGGTTCATAAAATCCTTAAAAAAACAAATAAAAACCAACATAAACCCGATAAGAAACAGTGATATATATCAACACAACACGAGAGAGCCCGTGACAACTTATATGTGCCGAAATCAAGAACGAACACCCATCAAAACAAAATTACAATAAAGAAGCTGAAGTCATATACCTCTCTTCCAGTAAATGTAAAGAATACTACAAACGCTAAAGTTTTTGCAAAAAAAAAGACAACTGCTTATACAACAAAGTTCAGTGCAGTCTTAGGATTGAAGACTCAATGCTGTATGATGAATGTTAGTTATATTGTTCGCTTTTCCTCGCTACTGCAATGATTGTTAGGTCTATGTGGGTGTAGAATAATTAATTAGTTTTCATCTCCGAGCATGATTGTAAGATTTCTATATAGTATATTTATTATTAGGACTAGTTACCAGTGATAAGGCTGTACAGGGTGTCCCATTTTCGACACTTTTATAGGGTATCTCCATAATTGTTAGTGCTATCAAAAAAGTAATGTAGGTGTCTTTTTGGGTCAAACTTAAAATGGTAAAATCAAAATTAGAAAATTTCCGCTTGCTTAAGAGATACGGGGAAAATTCCTTATATTTTCTTAGTTAAAAAGAGATACGGAAAAATGTTTCGTACAGAAATTTATTTTATTTCGTTTTAAAGTAATGACGTTTTAATAAATCGCCTAGGAAACCAATATCATCCATGGTGTGTTATATATTTGAAAAGAGAATTTAAAATGCTATCTTTTTAGATTAAAATATACAGGTATTCCATTTAAAAAAAAATGAGATTAGGTCCGATAACTTTTTTACCTGACCCCGTATACTTATTCTGAAAACGGCAGATTATTCAACAATCATTATAAAGAAACTTCTGTATAAAACAATTTTTCGTATCTCTTTTAACAAAAAAATATAGGGTAATTTTGAAATTGTCAATTTTTTGATTTTCCCCCGTATCTCTTAAGCAAGCGAAAATTATCAAATTTTGATTTTACCATTTTAGGTTTGGCCCAAAAAGAGCATATAACCCTAAATTACTTTTTTGATAGCACTAACAATTACGGAGATACCCTATAAAAGTGTCCCACCCTGTACTGTACTGTTTTAAGCCCTAAAATAAAGTGTTTAAAAAAAATTTAAAAAAAGAGAATGTTCCTATCTTACCATTATTGGACAAAGTGATGTTAACTGATCATATAAAATTCTCGCTTCATCGATATGACAAGCTTGAAAAGTCAACTGCAAGCAACAACAACCCATACCAAAGCCCATGGCGTCTAAGTACACACAGTCTGGCTTTGCAGCTTTTCGAATAGTAGAACTATCGTCTACTGGGATTCTTGTATTTTTGTCCCTAAAAACTATAAAACATTGTTTGTGAATGATTGAATCCAAATTATAAGAGTACAATAAAACAGGGTGTCCGGTAAGTCTCTCGGCAGCATACAGAGGAGGTCTAATAAACCTAATTTGTCATAGAAAAAAAATTCCTAAACAGGGGTACCCAGCGATTTACTGTTTTGGCACTAACTTTTGAACCGACTGGTATAATTTAATGAAAATTTAATATTTTATAGAAGCCATAAAGAGTAATCAAATCATATACCAAACCCTAAATTAATCGTATATTGTTGCTAAAATATTAATTTTGCCGATGAATAAAATTCTCAACGTGATTTTTAGCATTAGTAACTTTTGAGCGTGTCTCATAAAATCCGATTTAACTTGAAAGCCGCCAGTTTATCGCACTAAAGTATAGCCCTTTTTAAGATGAAGGACTAAAGTTTTTAAAAAATCAGTCAACCAGTGTGGTGGCAAGTCCGTTCCTGACTTCCCTGACGATGTAAAACATCTACTATAGTATGGTTTAGTGACTCTTTATGCAGTGGCGGCTCGTGATCTATGATAGAGGAGGTTCACAAGTATCGTGAAATTATTTTAAACAACAGCTGTATCTCAAACTGAGCATTGATATGAGCTTGAGTGTATTAATTTTTTTAAATTTTTTGTGTTAAGTGCCCCAAGTCCTCGATTCCATTTTTTGTCCAGGCAGGTTCCGCAACGCCGCGACCAACAACAAACAGGAAAAAAACCGGTTAGTTGTGCTGCATCTACAATTCCAGTTATTTTTTTCGTATATTTCATTTTTAAACTTTCTAATAAAGTCCCTAGATTTACCCTTTGTGGTCTGTGTTAAATTAATTTCGGATTAAGGTCTTCCCGCATTCTTCACTTCAACTTTTTGCTCTAAACTCAAAGAGCTAAAGTTATTTTTTAAATAGTCTACCGTCAAACTATTCATTTTAACTTAATAAATATATAATATTAAAACATACACGCTCGAATTTCTAAATACATGCACAGACAACAGCGCGGCGCACACTAAAATTGTGCGCCTTTTTCCATGTTAAATCGCCATAGCCCCGACATCCCCCGCCACCTGTTACTACAGAGAAACTGCATTATGCCCCGCCCACTTATTCGCATATGCGAGTATATCGCGTAATTCGCGTCATTATCCTTGCTGCGTTGCCGGATGAATCGAGAGCTTATAATATAGTTTGGTTTGACGGTACAATAAAATATTAGGGAGGGTCGGACTTTATATGATAAATAATATTCAATGAATATAAATTAATATTTTTTTATTCGTGCGCATTTGCTCCTGTGGAAGAACCGCCACTGCCTTTATGGTTTCTATAAAATATTAAAATTTCATTAAATTATACCAGTCGGTTCAAAAGCTATAAAGCGCTAGGTAACCCTTTGAGGCTCTGTGTTAATGGGTACTTTAAAAATTGTGTTTCTATGAGAAATTAGGTTTATTTTGACCTCCTCTGTGTGTATGCTCCCGTGAGATTAGGAGGTACTTAAAGGAAAATCGTATCGGCCGATCACTATTAAAAATAAAGAGGGCCTCTACGGGGATCTCGTTAATGGTAACAGATACAACTTCGATTAAATGGGGAAAAGTATCGCAATCAAAGCACTAACAACATGCCAAACAAAAAGTGGTGGCAAGATGTTTAAGTTTTGAGTTTTTTAAAAAGAACTGAAATATTTGATTTTCAATTTAATTTTTTTCCGGCGTTAATATAATCATTAGAGCAAAACTGATAGGACATTCTCACAGCAACTTTTGATGAACCCAAAGATTACATAATAATTTTTTTTATACGACGTTCCGTTTTCAAGCAACAACTTCATTTTTTTCTAATACGGCCCTGATTTTATAATGTCAAATTTTATGATGTACCACACATTATCGTTTAATAACGTTTGTAGCCATTGAAATCATTTTTATGAAATTTTCAGGATACGGACCTGTATATCCCATAAATTTGGAGAAACAATTCAATGCAGTAATGCTAATGAATGTTATAAATTGTACAGTTTTAAGATGCTATTTATCTTTGGAGAATAAGGTAAATCATTTCAAACAAATTTTCGAAAATGAATTTCTGATAATTTAATGTTAGTTTAATCCCAATGTGTTTTTTGCCGATGAACCTATTTGTAGTTTATTTTTTTGATACTTACGGTTTTGATATTGATAATAAATAAACTTGTATTATGATTATTATGTAGTGGATTATTATGAATTAATTTTTAAAATATTAATTTCAGTACATACTGCATTAAATTGTTTTTCCAAATTTATGGGAAAGACGATTTAAAAGGTAAAAAACGTAATTCAATGATAACGTGTAGTAACTACATCATTGAACTTAGAATAAAAAAGGCTTTTAAAATTTGATATTATAAAATCAGGGCCGTATTAGAAAAATGAAGTTGATGATGATTCCTTAAAAACGAAACGTCGTACAAAAAAATTTGTTGTTTAATCGTTCGGTTCATTAAAAGTTGAGGTAAAAATCTTTTATCAGTTTTGCTCCAATGTTAATATTAACGCCGGAAATTTTTTTTATTGAAAATCAAAAATTTCAGTTTTTTTAAAAACTTAAAAATCTTACCAAAACTTTTTGTATGGCATATTGTTCGTCCTTTGATTGCGATACTTTTTCCACATTTAATCGAAGTTGTATCTGTTACCAGTAACGAGATCCCCATAGAGCCCTCCTTATCTTGCGCACCCTGTATATTTTTGAAAAACAACATAAATTTTCAATAAATTTAGCCGTTGAGTATAATAGAAACGTTTAACGGAGAGGATCGGTTCCGAAAAAGCGTTACATTCATTCACCACATTGCTTCCTGATTAATATTTTTTTTTAACTTTTTTATTTCTTTTGTATTAGCGTATTTATCTACATTTAAAATTATATTCGATGCTTTATTAAAATGTGTATTATTAAAGATAACATCGTTTGCGGTGTATAATATAAGAAATGTGGTAAATTATAGTGTTATAAATTAAAAATATACTTAAATTGTGACTCGCATTTTATCAAACTTTCTGAAGTTACTGAAATTAAAGTTTATTATCTTAAACAAGTTTTCAAAAAACTTAATGGAGATTCATCAAAACAATACAAATTATCAGTTGTCTAGTACATTAAATGGTTACAGTTGACGGAAATACAGGGTGTTATGGAAATGACTTATTATATTTAAATGGGCTACTCCTTGTGCGTCCTAGAGAAAGCCTACATACTTTTTTTTTAATCGATTATCTAAATATTAAGGTAAAAACCGTTTTTGCCTACGTGCTGTTGCGCCGTTCCATCTGGTTTCAGTTAGCAACTGTATGTAGGTTATTAGAGTAAACAACAGTGATGCCAGATCACACCCTTGCTTGGATAACCGCCGCGCACATATTGAAACCCTTAGTATGTTTCAATGCTCGGTGCTGATACGTCGCGACGCCGCCAAGGGTTCCACGTGGTTGATGTATACGAATTTTAACTGTTTTGTTAGTTGTAACATTACCACATTTTTTTTTTGTTGTGAAATAAATATGTTATGATATGATTTCAAATTTGTGTGATATTAATCTACTATTCTGTTTCAAAACATACTTTTAGTGTTTTATTTTTTGTCCTTAAAGGGTAAAGTATCCTTCAGTGTTCACCAGAGTCCACTATAATAACTATAATAATATAACAAATAATAATTATATTACCTGGCAAGTTGATGGCAACATGTCCCCCTCGACGTTTC
Source organism: Barypeithes pellucidus (assembly GCA_963991005.1). Lineage (NCBI taxonomy): Eukaryota > Metazoa > Arthropoda > Insecta > Coleoptera > Curculionidae > Barypeithes > Barypeithes pellucidus. Next base: position 64,550,938 of record OZ022557.1, read on the forward strand.
CTTATGTTCCGAACCAAATTCATAAATCTAGGGTGTCCACCAAAAACTGCCTCATCAGGGAAAAAGAGTGATTTTGTTCCACCTTCATTTGGGGTTGGTTTAGTTGGGGGATTGGTAAAATCTGGACAGCCTAACCTGAAAATACAATTCTCATGTTAAACTTATTTAAGTACTTAATTTCTTTAATTTATCTAATTTAATAAACTCCGACAATGAACTATTCCATAAAAACTATTTTCAATTCTAAGAAAAAATTTAATTAACAAACCTAAACCTTGCTAACACTATAAAGATAAAAAATAGATATTTGCTTCTTCTTGCCTAATTTTAAAAATAAAAAATACATAGTTAGATTTGGAAAAGGAAAATAATATACACGGTGTCCCACATAAGAATGTAATCTACAGGGATACCTGAACCATAATTAGTTCATTACATAACTACAGCATACATGTAATAAGTAGGTACTTAAGTAGGTAATAATAATACAACCAATAAAAAAAATTAAATAGTTTAAAGTAAAACCATCAGTGTTTAAAATTATTCATATCATCCTAACTGAGTAAGGCAGATCAAAACAATTAAAATGAAGTCTAAACGTTCGTTACTTTACAAATAAAAAAAATTAAAATTATATCATTATAAATTTCATTCATCTACCTATAGCTAAGGAACATTGTGTAATATAAATACAAACCTTGGGAAACTTGTTATAGACATCACACATTCATCTTTTTTTAATAACTTGGTTGCTTCTTGCCGTCTCATTCTCATGTTCGTCTCAACAATATTAAAGTGAGCAAGAGTTCCGCCATAAGGTTTACCAGGAGTCCCTTCAATCATGTATGATGCAAATTCTGGTCTCCATAGAAATTTTGCTGTATCAGGACTTTGCTGTTCTTCTTCATTCAGAATTGGAAGTATTTCTTCAGCTCGAAGACTGACTTTGGCTTCCTTCTTCTCATCATAGAATTTCACAATAATGTATTCAATTTCGTCCCCCCATTTAAGTACATCACCTTTCCTTTCCTTTAGTTTTTTATAGATATTGATAAACTGATTTATTCCATGTTCACGGACATGTGATGCTAATTTCTTTGTTTCTTCCCATGTCAATGGAGTACCTTCAGTAAGCAAACCCATTTTAAAATAGTTTTCTTCACAAGACAAGCGTCAAATCTTAAAAAATTTTACAAAATTATGTTCTGTTCAATCGGTTCAGAAGTATCAACTAGTTATAAAAGCGAGTAACTAAGCCTATCTATACAAACATACATTGCGCAATAGTATGACATTGCATAATTATATCTTTCAGTGTCAAGAGGGAATTTGTTCTTTATAAAAGAATAGTTTAAAATCCAAGGTAAAATTTATGTAATTTTTCGTTTATTTATTTGACTTTGACGTTATGACTATGACGTTTTACCAAAGTTTGAGGTTAAGCGATTTCAGGGTTTCCAACAGACGTCTTATTCCATTTCAAACATCAGGCCCATGTAAGCATATGTAATGCTAATTCGTCGCAAGGTCTTTTAACTGTTATTTGTAAGTATCTGTATCAGTAGCTGCTTTAACTTCTAATCAAAATACATGGACAGGAGAACGATGCTATCGAGAGAAGTAAGTATTCCTGTCTCTCTTTTTTTCTGCGTTCCTTATAGAGTGGAATAATTCTTCTCTCCATATGATCGTTCTCCTCAAGAATCCTAAAGGGGACACTCACGGCTTCTTATCAAATGTAGGCCCTTGAACTCAAATTGGATCTCAAATAATTTAAATGATTTTTAAAACATTTTTGTAAACTAACGTTTCTTCTTATCCAACTTTTTGTCTGAGAAATTAAACATAAACATGTAATATAAAAGCACCATTTATTTACAATCATGCACAGTTACATAACCGATAACCTCATTATTCTCACTTACCGCCTAAATATTAAGCCGGTGTTAGAAGTCAAATTTCTTACATACCACGCACTAACGACCATTGTAGATGGCTAATAAATAATTTTAGTTCGAAAAACCACTACAAATTAATCCAAAAACACAATAGACCACAAACAATCACAAGCAGAAGCGATAACAACCCTGTCGAGTTGCCCGATGAAAATGAATGGAAATAGTAAACTTCAAGGTCATTTTTACACTAGTAGGTACAAAAGAGCATACAGCATTGCCACTGTGATTTCCTTAAAACATTGCAATTTGATCTGGGATAATATTATACTTCTCGGTTTCAAACGCAGCCGGTAGATTTAGAACTGTCAGTACAGAGTAGTACAGACTTGACATCATTGGCGTAACTAGAATGATTTTGTAGGGGGGGCCTGGCCCCTAGTCTAGTAGGATTTTAATGGCAAGTGTGACTATGACGTATGTATGGCATCGAACTTCGGAAACACTGGGGTGGGCACCAGAGCAATCTGGGATGGGCACGGCCCACCTGGCCCCCCATCTAGTTACGCCTATGCTTGACATCATTGATTACTCTTTAAATAATGATATCCATAAAACAATTAACTATTATGATATCAAAGGAAAGTCGAAAAATACAATAAGAACTGTACTTTTTTAAAAAGGCATCAAGTCGTTTTGATGCTAATTGGATAAATTACATTTCATCACACCAATAGAAAACCCCACTCCTGGTAAAATTTTCGACATATTCATTCCTCTGTGCCCTCCACAGCATAGGATTTTTTCTCGACATTTCCCTTGTTTGGCATTTTAAAATAATTTTCGATAAAGCTCTTCAAAAACTCTTGCGGTATGGGAATTTATGATTTTATAAATTTTGTTGTGTACGATAACCCAATCTCAAAGTCGGTAACTTCGCTTGTAGTAAGTATAATATAATTTTAGAACGGTCCGATTTGTTAATAGTTTTTTTTCCAGACCAGTAAACAGAGTTTTCCTTCGACCCCAAATGTAACATTAATATCAGAAAAAATCCCCCTGTGGAAGTTGGCTAATGAAAATGGGCCACTCATACGAATAGCTGCTCTAATGGGAGCTTCTGCAGTTGCTTTAGGTGCTTATGGAGCTCACAGGACATATCCGAAGGATAAAGGTGCTGAACTTAAAGCCGTTTTTGAAACTGCAAACAGATATCATTTTTTTCATTCCTTGGCATTGTTAGGTGTTCCTTTATGCAGAAACCCTAAATTTGTAAGTATAGTATCTTAATAATCAAGTAAGTAGATATACCAAATGTGTATGAAACCAAGAATAATGATCTTATATTTAACCCACTTTACACCAAAAAAATCACTTAATCAAATCACCGAATTATATGCCTATTAAATTGTTATGTTTTGCATAATGTTGAACCGCAATGCTCGGATTTAACTCTATCTCAATAAAATCCACTATACTTGAACTAGTTTGGTGGATGTGTCCCTTTTGCATATCAAAACAGACTGAAGAATGACTGACCCAGGCCGCGGTTGAGCAACGGTTTCCATCGAACCATGCACTGTGAACAGGCGTCACTGTTACCTTACTGACCTACATACACACATGACCTATGCATTTATTCGATTTTTAAAAAAGTATGTAGTTTTTCTCTAGGTCACCCAAGTAGTCACTCATTGAAATATAATAAGCCATTTCCACTCCCGTATTCAGGTAAAATCAGAAAAAATGTTCAGTCTATTTGGAATGTGAAATTAGGCCTAACTTAACTTTTTTTATGCACATTAGGGATTTACATCATCTTGTGATGATGGTATGAATTATGAAATGCTTTTTTGCATACTTTGAGTTGACAATAAATTTTACAATGTAATGTAATATTTTATTTATCTCCCTTGTATGCGTATGGATCGCAAAATATAAGGCAGTAAATTATTTTTTGTTAAAGATGGCGTGATGGCTCTAATAGCAAATCTACTATTGAGATGTGTTACCTATGTTATTGTATTATTTTTAGGCTGGCTGCCTGTTTATATCTGGAACTCTTTTATTTTCTGGCACCTTATACTACCGAGCATTTACCGGAGATAACAAATTTGGCAAACTAGCACCATTTGGAGGCACAATTCTGATTATTGGCTGGCTATCAATGGTTGTTTAAATTACCTTTTTAAATAAATTAGTGTAATTACTCTTTGTTTTAGGTGTTAATGGAATCATATGTATTATTTGAATAAGCCAAGTAATTGATGTAATGCCTATAATTTAATTAACATATATCTATTGTAGACCATCACCATTAATAATTAGTAAATTATTCTGTGATTTTATTGTTATTTTGTTTTGTTTTAAACTGTTAGACTTAAGATTTGTGAATTTACTAAAAATAAAGGTTTGTTGGGATGTACCAATACAAAGTTAATTTAGAACTTAATTGACTAGAGTAAATTAACTCTCATGGACTAAACTTTTTCTTGAATTGTCAATTGTAGCTATTCCACCTGATAATTATTCCCCTAATCCCTTATTCTAAAGGCATGTTTTAATACAGAAACAACAAATAAATAGTGATACATACATACAGGGTGTCCCTGGATGGGGTTACCTATACCACAAACGGACCTTATTTTTAATTTCTCAATAAAAAATCATTCATCAAAAATTTTTCTTGTAAAAAAATTGAGATTTGTTAGAAACTAGTTTCTATATACAGGGAAGTCAAAATTTTAAAAATATTACTAAGTTTAGGAATCCAAAAAATTTTAAAACAAAATGCTAATTTAATTAATACTAGGTATTAAAAATTTATGTTTTGAAAAAAAACTGATATCGACCTCCCTGTATACAAGGAACTAAATTTTCTAATGACAAATCTGAACAAAATTTTTTATAATTCCTTTTTGTCGAGAAATTAAAAATTGGGTCTCTTTATTATTTAATTTTTAGCTAACCCCATCCAGGGTCACCCTGTATACTTTATTGGCTACTTAGTTAATGACAGGCGTTAATAATTTATTAACGGCAAGAATTTAGATTTTTTGAAGCAAAATACTATGAATCAAGAAATAATGTTTGCTGTCGCGCTTCCACTACAATATAAAGCTCTCTCCGTGATCAATTTCTTGTACCTTTCTTCTTAAGAACAGTTTTAAAATGTGTCTTGTATGTAAAATTCACCCTTGTTACTATGACGCTAATGCTGTATTTTTATGATTGTATGACATGTTACTAATACTGCACAGTGTCTGGCATTATCTTTTTTAGATATAATATATAAATGATTATTTTGCATAATATACCCCTTTTTTCTGTCCCTTAATTATATCTCTACAAAACACGAACCTTGCTGAAATTATGTAGATAAGGTGACCAGCTCTTAGGCCAACAAATTTGGCTGAGAATTTTTAGAACAATATTGTCTTAGATAACCAGGCTATAATTTATGTACACAAATAGGTAAAGTTTTATTTGGCAAGCTGGAGAATCTATTTATAATAGTCTAAAAACAGAAATTAGTCTTAGCAGAGAAAAACTCATTTGGGAGTACATGTCTTATAGAAGACCCTGGTTCTAAGACTACATCCTATTCTTAATGATGTTTTAAAGTAAAATTGGTAGAACATTTTTTAATCATCCGTTAAGTAGATATTAGTTTATTATACATTAGTTTCTAAACTTATTATGAATATAAAAAGTAATTTTTAAAATCTAATAGGGCCTGTGTCTTCTATCATATTGGTTATTATAATTTCTACCACTATTATTGTGGCTCCGATGGTCTCTGTGCTGATTATAATTTCTGTTTCCATAGTCCGAATGTCTGCTACCTCCAGCCCTATCTCTGTTATGACGAGATCTAGTGTACCATGGATACATCATAGGAGGTGGTGGTATTCCTTCTTCACACACTTTCTTATAATCTAATTCTGCATCCGTATATCTATCAGAAAATTCTAGTTTACACTCTTCTATGAATTTTATCTGATCTTCTGTTAAAGTTGACATCCTTCTTAAAATTTGTTGAAGTCGCCGGTAGTATCTATCGCTAATGTTTCAAACAATACCAAATTTTGTGAAAATGGCTGTTTATTTCGGTGCTACTCCCCTTTTGGGCATAAATGTGAAACTGTTATTTATTTAAAAATAAAATATTTTTCTTCACTTTCAACACGGAATCTTCTAAACATTTGTTTACTCTAGTCACAGAGAAATGCTAGGTTAGGTTGGTTGGCGATAGTAATAGGTCGTTATTCCAATAACGTTATTTTATTATAACGTAACGAAACGTTATCAACTTGTAGTATAACGCGTTATTAAATAACGATATATTATCTTTTTTGGTAATTGTTTCATATACCCATTATTGCCAATTTTTAGAATTTTACTAACCTGTTACGACGTTAATTATGAACACAAACAGCGTAGCAATTTCAATTTTTGTGCGACATTATGTGGAAGTTTTAAGTACAATACTATCATCTTTGTTAGTTTTTCAATGTGTCTTATACCCCATCCAGCAACGGCGTATCCAGCTCATGCGTCTGGGGGGGGTAATTCATCGGCTAGAATACTAGATCATAGCAACTTTAAGGAGTCAGGACAAAAATTAAACAACGCTTAAGTAATTACTAAAATTAAATTACTTGCTAGTATTCAATATTTATTGGTTTACAAAACAAACAAAAAGTAAACAAATCAATCCTAAAATCTAAGTTTTTATTTAAAAAAAAGACGTTTTTTACAAGACAAAATCTAATTTTCTGTTTTTCGAAAATACAAAACGGTTTATTATGGACTCCGTCTTTACTGTAATATTTTGATGGATATGTAGCAAGGCTAAACCGACAAGTCGGTCTTGCCCCATAGTACTTCTTAACCATGTGAGTAGGCGTCGTAATGCCGATAATGTTCTTTCAGGAGTAGCGTTACTGCTAGGTAGTGTTAAACCTATTTGTAACAGGGATTTTATTCGGGGAAATATATTTTTATCGCAGTTTTGATATGCTAGTAAAATGGTTTGATCCAAATTATTTTTTTCCCTTAGACTTGCTAGTAACAGATCAATTTCCCCAGATAACTCGTTTTCAATAAAGCTTTTACTAGAACCTTCAATAGTACTTAAATAGTTTGATAATTCTGTAATATCTCTACTAATCTCAGTTTTAGATTTATTAACCAATATTGAAGGTACTAAAAGACTAAAGTCAAACATTATCATGTTTTCATCTGAAAACCGAAAAGTTAGGTCATCAATTATGTTATCCAATAAAGGAATATACACCGAAATTCGATAATATTCTTCAGGATTAGCCACAGAAGGATTTGCCCTATTTCTCTGCCTTTGGGTGAGCCTTGGAATGTTTACATCAAATTCCAAGTCATTGCACAATTTTGAAATTTGTTTGAATAGTGATTCAAAATTTAAAGTTGCATTTTCTCGTCTCAATTTTAATGTATTTATTATATTAGTGATCAAGTTCTTAGCATATGCCCTATCTAGTAACATTTTTTGTAACTGCCTACTTAGATTAATTGTTACACTTAAAATATTTGACAAACAAACTAAACTTACAATAAAGTGGCTAGTACTTATTGCACTTATTAAACACTGTGCTTTTGACGAAGATTCTGGATCTTTAAAACTAGAAATAGTACTTAAAGCATCTACGATGTTTGGCAAACTGTCAAGAAAAATCAAAACTGATTCGTGGCGTTCGACCCATCGCGTTTCGCAAAGCGATTTAAGGTTATGGTTATTCTTCTGCTTTAAAATAAAGTTCCTTTTTGATGAGTTATTAAAAAATGCAACAACCTCTTTGATAATACCGACTGCATTTCTAACATCTTGTACATTATTGCACTTTGAAATAGATAAATTTAAGGAATGACTCATGCAGTGGCATTTAATAGCATTTGGAAGATTTTGTTTTAACCAAGCCACCGCACCTTTTTGTTCACCTATCATAACATTACACGTATCAGTCCCAATTGCCACACAGAAATTTAAGTCAAACTTATATTTCTCTAGAAACCGCATAACCGTTTTTGCTAGAATTTCTCCTGTAAGGCAAGGTTCCACGACAGAAGAAGAAGATCCTGATTCTTCGCCTTCGTAGTTAGAGCGGTAACAATCAATGAACGCAAGAAAACTTTCTTGAGCTTCACCATCTTGAACGTATCTTACGTTCATTGACATTTGAGACGTGTGGTTAATATCGGTCGTCTCATCAAACATGATGCCATAATATTTACTTTTTTTTACGTCTGTTACAATTGTTTCAATTATTTCATCCCCTATACAATTGATAAGTTCATTTTGGATTACGCCACTTATATATGTAGCTTTAGCTGAGGTCGTTTCTAAATGTTTTTTTAAAATCTCATCCCCGCAAGAAATTCGAAGTTTTAACAATTCCCGAAAATTGCCCTCATTTACTGGGGACTGAGAGCACTCAGACTCAAATGTTAAAAAACCACTGTCTCTATGACCCCTTAAAGGTATGTTTTGCCTCCCTAAAAAGATTATAGATTCAATTATTGGCACTAACCGCTGTCTATTTTCTAATACTTTTTTGTTGCGCTCTTTGTCTAAATATTACAGATATTTTGTTCGGGGCTTTCAAAACTTTTCAAAAAATTCAAAGCATATAATTTTGCTTCTTGATGATACTTATGGTTAGAATGGCTTAAAAGGTCTCCGTCTTTTCCCCAAAGCTTAGAAAACTTATTTACGGGAGTATTTACAAATTTATTTAAGGGAGTACTTTTGTGTATCCCTCCAAATTTTGCAAAAATCGAGCAGAATTTACATAATAATCCGTTTTGTTGTTTCGAGTACGTAAGCCACTCATGCGTAGTGAAATGTTTCTTAGATAAATAAAATCTTACATCCTTATTATTTTTTTTATGAATAGAAAAGGGATACTCAAAACTTTCATCTGGCACAAAGCATTTCTTAAGCAAATCAAATTTTTCTTGATCAGTTAATTTTTTACCCAAAAAGTTACCTAAATCTAAATCAAATCCAGTTGTTGATTGATAATCTTCTAAAAATATTGGTGCATCCAAATCTGTCGATGTCGATGTAGACGGCTTCGGTGGGGTTTGCGGCTCTGGCAGGAGTGGTTGGGGGGTCTCTGTCATACCAGACTCTGGCATGACGTTTTCATTTTCTGAACTGGAACGTAACAATAACGGGTCTGGGGTGCCCTCAGAAATTGACTGTTCGTTAGTTTTTTTGGCCTTAAAAAAGCCAAAATTTTCCAATGTTCCCTTTCTTTTTGACATTTTGATTGGCGTAATAAAACTAAAATCAATAAGATAAGAATTTTTTTAAACTAATATTTACTTTTTTTCTACCTATAGACTAGAAAATAAAATTCAAATATTCGATAGGTACTTTTTAAATGCACAGCCAGACATAAATAAACCAATACCAAACCAACTACAAATTTGCAATGATTTTCTTGTGTCTATTTACACCGTGCCACACAGGTGACAGGACAGACCAGGCAAATATTGTATCAAAACAAATTTTGCCTGGTACTTAAATCCGCCCCTCAGCCCCCAAAAAAATACTGTAGTTCTGCAATATATTTATGTAGCTAATTATATATAATTTTCTTACCTTTATATCCACCTCGCCACTTGACTGTCGGCACTGTCGTGATTATGGTATTTATAATTAGGTATTTAAGTTAGAATAAGCAGTAAGCACAATCAGAAGCTGTCTGACGTCGATCGCCTCATCTAAAAGTGAATAACAAAACGACGAAACCGTGAAACCGAATTCTGGGATTCCCCAAAAACTTTTAAATGGCATGCGCATGCGGGCACTGTGCACACTATAGAAAATAAGTTCAGTAATAAGAGAGACAAGAATGGGATCAAGCGTCAGCCGCAGCCTGTTAAGATCGCAGCCACGTCGCAGCAGTACATGGCACGTGGCAGACAGGCCGATCTCTTTTTAATAATATTAGGCTCTGACAATAACCGCGTCCTAATATTTCGTTATTATTTATCTAAATCATAAAGTAAAAAGTAACCCTCTCCATGTGATTTTTTTTCGTCAATTCCATCGAATCATCTTGGGGGGGGTAATTACCCCCATTACCCCCCCCTTGTATACGCCGGTGCCATCCAGTAATCTCATTCACTACGATGGTCAAGAATGTTTGTTATTTATTAATAAATTAACGAAACGTTATTTTCAATTTGTTTACTGGTTTGTTTTTTAAAATTTTCAAAATTGGCAGAAAGGAGTATGAAACAATTACTCCTTTTTATATTATTCGCACAGTGACAGTAACCATAATAACCTGGTTCCAAGAAACGTTATTCTTCTATAACGTTCCTATCTGTAACGTTATCGAATTACAACCGTTATTCCCATCACTAGTTGGCAATGGCATGGTGCCGTTACTGGATTGTCAAGTGGACCTTTAATCGACAACTAAAGGTCGGCTCTCACGCACCGAGAAACTTGTTTTCGGTATTAGAGTTTCACCTTTATATGCACAGGAGAAAAACAGGTCGTTCGTCTTCTTACGTTGGATTACTTTTATGATCTACGCTCTACTGTATATCGACCAATAAGAATCTATCCCTTGTTTATCACTGTCGAATAAAATTTTTTACAGGATTTGTGATTTGATTTTTTTGGTAGTAAGCCTTTTTTGTTAGCAACTTAAATAGTGAATGGGCGTCAGGCCAAGGGGACAGGGCAATCGTCCCCCTGGTACAAAACAGAAGTTCACATTAATGTTTTGTTTTATATATTTTGAAACAATTATAGTTGCTATTTTATTCTGTGATCGAACTCCAATACAAATAAAAATCCTCTCTTACTATAATATATTATTTTTTTGCGAGCAGATATAAAGAAGCCGATGACGCCTCGTAAAATAAACGGAGCGATGCCGCCGTGTGCGGTTTTGAATTAAGTCAAGTTTTTTTTATCCCACTCGTCATATTTATAAATACCATGGTATTGATTCCTGTTTCGTCCGCGAATTTCTAAGTTATATTATATAAAAATAAATATAATTAGAGCTTATATAATCAGTACAATAAAGCAAAATGTGGGCTTGCTGTGATTTACCTTTATATTAAAAAATAATAAAATAATGACAGTCTTCTCTACATAATAATAATAATAATAATTTGTTAATAATACCGATAATATAGCGACACACCAAAACATGTTTTAGATATATGTGAAATATAACGGTAGCGACCAAAATTAGTGATAATTTTTCTCCCTATAAACAATAATACTATTTAATTACATTTGGGGTAACTGGTCAATAGGAGTAGCGAACTTAAAGTCCTGAGGGAACAGATTTGCTGCATGAGGATACATTAATTTGTAAGATTGTCTAATTGTTACATCAGCAACACCAGCAATATCGCCAATTTCTTTTTGGCTTCTTTTATCTTCTGATGCCTGAAAATGTATTCTAATTTAGTCTAAAATTATTTCTCATAATGGTAAAACATGGTCGAGAAGCATGCAAAAAAAAACCTATAAATCCAAGGCCGACAATAGGTAATTTTTTTATTGTTATAAGTAAGGAGAGAACAGGCATTCTTATGCCGAGTTGCAGAAAGAACGTTGAGACTCAAATGATATTGGTTGAAATAATTTTGCCAAAAAAATTCCATAAATTTGTTCAAAAATACACATAGATTTCAAAGTTTTGTGTCACTCTGATCTCGAATAAGTAATTAGGTCATAGTGAAAATAGACTAAATATTAGGTCATTGATAAGTTTAAAATAAAAATCAATGAGTTTTAAAATTTTTTATTTTACCACCACAACATTTTAAACCTTAAAAAACTTAACAAAAGTAAAATTTATTTATATTGTATAACTTGTGAAATTAAAAAAATTTAGCTTCTAATAAAGTTTATTTCCTCCTCTGGCCTCAATGCAAGCTTGAAGACGTCGCCGCATGCTGTGCGTAAGGTTAGCAATCCGTTCTTGTTTCTTGTGGAATAGCCTGCCATTCCTCGGAAGCAGCGATGACAAGCTCCTGGAGAGTTCTAGGGGGATTTCTTTTAACGCGAACTGCCCTAGAGAGCATGTCCCAAGCATGTTCTATCGGGTTTATGTCAAGGGACAAAGCAGGCCACTCCAAGCGATTGATTCCCTCACTTGCTATATATTCATCCAGAGCTCTAGTACGATGGGGCCGGGCATTGTAGTCAATAAACGCAAAATTGTTACCAACAGCCCCTCTCCACGTTATAACATGAGGATGTAGAATATCCCTAATGTACCGTCAGTCATTGTGCCTTGAACGTGGACTAACTCAGTACGCTCGTCAGACCTAATACCTGCCCAAAACATGGCGCTACCTCCGGCGAATGGAGGTAAGGGGCGAGCATGGGCAAGTTGAGCGGCTCTTGTTGGTTCTCTCCAAAGACGAATCCACCGACTATCGTTTACCAGACAAATCCTGGTCTCGTCGGAAAATAGGACAGAATTCCAAAATTCTTCGAGTAAGCGAACGTGCGTTTCGGCCCACTGCAGTCGACGAATTCGGTGGTCATATTGTAGTTGTGGAACTCTTACTGGTCGCCGTAATCTGGATTCAAGAATTCGTCTTCTTAGTGTAGAGACGGATACGCGAACTACAATTGCATGCGTAACATCTCTCTGAAGTTGTGGGACTGGCATAGTACGATTTCTCCGAATTGTTAACGTAATATAGCGGTTCTACTGTCCGTTAGTAACACGCCTTCTACAACTTCGTTGTCTGCCTCGCACAGAATTGGAGTCTAGATAGCAATTTCATATGAGAGAGATATCACTTTGAAAAACCCCTATTGTTTCAGCAACTAACCTTTGGGAATGACTTTCTTCAACAAAAGCTACTATTCTTGCACGATCAATTTCAGATATTACTCGGCGATTCATTTTTACACACTGAACCGAAAAATTTAACTGGCCAGCGCCAACAATATTTTTTCGTGCTACAAAAAATGGTATCGTTTTAACTGATAAACATAAATAAACATTTAGAAAAAAAATCATTCCTGAAATTATCTTAACATGCCAAAATGAGAGTGATGCTGCAAAACTTTTGAATCTATGTGTATATTTTTATAATCAAGGCAGCGCGGACTACATTCTCTACAACTTTATTTCCAGTGTAAGGTTAGTAAAACAAACCGTTAAACAACGTTACACGTCAGATTGAAAACAATTAATTTTGAGAATTATCTTATCGCTAGTTTCTTGCAGTAAACGCACAAGAATAAATGAATTGATTGACATGAACCAAAAATGAAAATGTGCAGAATAGATGACTCTAAATAAAAGCTGGTAGGTTGAAATAATTTTGCTACTTGATTATTCCACAAGATGTTTTGAAATTACATAAGAAAAACAACATTTCGATAATCCTTCTATAACATGTCGAATAACCAGTGCTACTAAAAATGTAATTTGTAAGAGACACGTTAAAACTGATAGTTGTACCTACAGTTCTCTAATAAATGATTAATATCGGACTAAAAATAAAAAAGTTATTCAGCCTAAAACTTTATCACAATTTTGTAATTGCCGTTTTCTTTGCACGTAAGTGAATATCCAAAATGTGTTAGAGAAAGTATAGTTTAGATCTAGAACTTATATGGAATTTATCCATTCCATACTTGTTAAAGAATATACTATTCTTGGGTGCGTTAAATTTCGAAAGTCATGCGTTTCTTTGGCTGGAAAGGCGCTTAATATTAGGATAGTGCCTCATATTGGATACCTATGCATTTTTAAAAGGATGTAACAGATCTCAGGTTGGTGAGTAGGTGGGGTGAATAATCATACACGTTGATATGAAGGACACATTGATTTAATGAATTTGATCTTACTAGATAATAGAGAAAAAACATAATTAGTCGTCATAGAGTGGCGTTTTTAGCAGGTACTTTCAGATTACTTTAAAACGTACAAATATTACATAATAATAGTCAGAGGTAATTCACCTACCTAGCACTACAGGCCAGGAGTAGAATTTTAAACACTTAATTAAACTCTACACACTGAACGTCGACAAGCTGCCAGCAAAATTAAATCAAATAGCAGGCAGTTGGTACCGTATCGACGTGGGCCTTTCAGATAAGGAAGACCACAAAAAACTGTTCATATGAAAAAACACGGCTGGGTAGGTCTGGCCAGAATGGCGAAGGCATACCGAAATAAAGTGTCCCGCTTTAAGGAACTTGTATATGTGCACCATCTATTAACCATAATATGGTTGAAACGTTGCTAAAATGTTCTTAGGGTTCTACAATAACTATTTTGACATAAATTATTTCTAACCGAATTATTGAAAATATATTTCTATGTCACACCGAGGCTTTCAGGAAAAATATCTAGAATCGCAACTATCTAACGTGATTTGGCAACCCTATGGGTGATCAAAGGCAGAAGAACGTCTCCTACTCCCTCGATACAGACGGCCAGCGCGCTGGCTAGTCGTATCTTGGAAGGGCGATGTTGTATCATTGTTCAATAACAATGACTTATACTGTTCCGCGGCGAAATCTCAAATCGGACCTCGCGGTCCACTGATAAATGCTTCTAAGTGATAAAAATGTATCCAACATTAGGCTCCTTTCCTCCATATTTATGCTATACGCATGTTTCTTTCGCAAAGTAGGTAGAAATAAACAAGATACACGCTCATAATATTGAACAAAATTAGAAATATTTTATCCTTATTTTGTATCTTTGTTTTGCAAAGTAGGTAGAAATAAACAAGATACACGCTCATAATATTGAACAAAATTAGAAATATTTTATCCTTATTTTGTATCTTTGTTTTGGGGTCTTTGATAATAAAATGTATGTCATGTTCTGTATGAATGGATTTGTAATTTCTTTTAGTAGGAATTGAATAAGGGATCTAGATTTATAGGTAAAAATGTACCAATGATTTGTCCTCTGCACTAACGATATTTCATTATTCTTAATCCCAACTAGCATCAAAGTTATAGAAACTGTGACTGATTGACATTGCTACTATGACTTAACTATGGTAAAAACGCGGTAATTGTCACCAAATTAATTACTATAAAGTTTAAACTGTTAGTAAGTTAAAATTATTAGTAGAATTTACGCTTACGCTGTATAGTGATCAGTATAAAGGTTACTGGAACAACAGCGCGTCAACATTTAGCTACTTATATAACACCAAAACTTTAAAGTAAAAAGGAAACGTCGCTGTTACGACAGAAATATAACTTGTAAATAGGCCCGACTATAAAGTAATGTTAAAGTTACTACAGAGTGACTATAAAAATTACCATACAGTAACCGATTCGTAAGCGTTCTATGTTATCTTACGGACGGACGGAGAACTGAACGTTTCGTTCTCGACGCTGTTCGCGAGGTCGCCGTATTGCATAAAATATGAACTAACATATTGTTTGGATAGAGGTCCATAAGATAGACGGAATAAATATACATTATTTTAGTTGAAAGAGAGAGATAACAAAATATGTTTACCACACATTTACCACACATTTACGATCTTGGAACGTTCTAGGGACGGTAGTGCAACGTAAGAATGTTAGTTCCAGCGACCATGCAGGCACGTAATCGTTACCACAAAATTATTCCTCATTTTGATAACAACGTGGTGAAAAAGCGGTACCTGGACGGTTGGCGATACTAGTAGCGGGAACTTATAAAGATCTTTATTAGTGGCGACTAAAATTGCTAGTTGGGATTATAAGTAAAAGTCACAGAAAGAACCGTCCTACCTGAGATGCCATATAAATAGCAGCAGCAGCGACTGAAATTGGAGATCGACCCGGCACTATGTCCAGTTCCACAGCCTTTCTAGCGATGTGAGTTGCAGCTCTTTGGACCATGTTTGGTAATCCCAGGTTTGAACAAAATCTCGACATGAAATCTCCTGTGGTTATGAGATCAACGGACGTTTCTAGGGCTTTCAATATTAATTTGAAACATCTACCGATTTCACGTTTACTTATCTTGCTAACTGCACAAATTTCTTTAAACGTACGAGGCACTCCCTCTTGACGGCAGGCAATGTACAAACATGCTGAAGCGATAGCGTCATTTGAACGTCCTGTAAAATTAAATATAGTTTACGACAGTGACATTTTCGATTTCTCACAAATTAACAACTTATTTATGGTTTATTATTAAATTATTTGTTATTTATTGAACTAGTCCAACATAAGTAAAAATTTAGAGCTTGCTTATGAGATATTATTTATAAAATTAGGAAAAATACAGGACCTTGTCCCAAAATTTCCTGATGTTGTTCAAAAAATCCTCGAAACGTCATTAAACCACAATGTGTCATGCATTCGGAAGAAAAAAAGCTCTCAAATTCCAATATCAGGAAAACAGGACCGTATTTAAAAAATAAAATGGCCCTTCGAAGACGACTCGTCGGATTACATAACAATTAACGTTGTTAGATAGAGCGGATGGCAATGTAAAAGTACAATTTACTTTAGAATTCGATCTCAAAAAAACCCAGGAAAAAAATAAAACGATTTTTCAGAATTTCGTTTTTTTCCGGATATCTCCGGAACTACTCGGAATTTTAAAACTTTCTAAACGGCATATTATTAGGCACGTAAATGCGCAACTTTACCTCCATTCAACCGACTTCGTATCTCTTACGGTTTCCGAGATCCCTGTACTGGCCCTCCTTATCTTGGACACGGTGTATAGGCAATTTTATTTAATATAACAAAGTTGAGTCTAACTTCCGGTATACCCTGTGTGCTTTTTATTCATTAGGGAAACATATTGCCTGTGCTCCCCCCATGATACAATAAACACAAGGCATGATATCACGCAGGAAGGCGTAAAAACGCACGCTTCTGCGATTCCCATATGGTTTCAACGGATGGATTGACAGTTTATCGGAATATTTTATTATTTTAGTGGTATTTGCTCAGATATTTGTGTATTTATTAAAATAAATATCCCAATACTCATAATATGAGGTGCGCTGTGTTCTATTGTGCTGTGTATAACCAGAAAAATTATTTTGATATACAAGGCCTGCGAGGTACGATATTATGGAAGCCATAAACCTTATGTCTTTGGGGAAAAAAACTCATCGACTAAATCGACCACGAAAAATTGAAGGAAAATATTTTGACGTTGCCAAAATGACCGCTAGGGGGCGCAATTACTATTATATAACTAAAAATTCAAATTTCTTCGAATTATCATTGTTAAGGTTTTAATTTAATAGCGGATATAAAACGATCATTCATTTTTGCGAAAGTTTGTTGCTAACTTTTTCCGTATCGCCGATAATAAGGGTGGAGGAAGCGTGTAAAAAAATATTCTTAAAGTTACTGTATCTTCCATACCTTTTATCCAAATTTATTAAAACTTAAATATCCGGCGTTGGTCGTAATCGCTAGTTCTAGAGAGTACTGTTTACCCATAATTTTCTAAATAAAATTAAATAGCATGATACATTATATATACTGTACTTAAAGAGCACAAAAGTAGCTAGATTTTGGCGCAAAACCTAATTCAATACCTTTATTTCATTTCGAGTTATTTACAAATAACCATTTTATTTAAAAAATTAATATTAGGTACACAGGATCATGATATCCATGAAAACAAAATGTTACCAACCCTGCTAGATGATCTGGCAAATTTCAAATTTAGTTAATTTGACAGACAGACAAGAAAATGTATAGATTATTAAAATGTTTAGCCTCTTGTTGCATTTGTTCGTTAATCTATTCCAGTATTGTGATCGCTCCCGCGAAAAACCGCTCGAGTACTCGATTATAGAAATAACCGACATCGCTCGATTATTCAAAAAACTGCTCGAGTTATAAATTCAAGCGAAAATCGTCGCTCGTTACTTATTACCTTTCACTCGATACCCGAGCTTCGCTTGACGTCGACCGAAATGTGCTGCTTGGTAGTGTGATCGCTCGAGATAAAAAACTGCTTATGTATTCAAACAGTTTTTAGCTCGATAGGAACTACTACTCTAATTATAAATTCAACCGAAAAAAAGAAAATCATCGCCTTTCACTTGATATCCGACCTTCGATCTACGCGCCGCGCCACCCGAAATGTGCCGATTGGCGACGTTCGAGTTTGACGCTCAGAAGGCTGATACGACAAGAAGTATGCCAAATCCCTTAGTGGATTCATCGCGACATGGGTTTTATTTTGACTGGGACTGGCTAGCCAGCGTCGATTGTAAATTCTTAAAAAATTAAGGATGTAATTTAAAAAAAAATCAGAATCAACTATTCTTCCTTAATAAAAACTCTGAGACTAAACTTCTAAAAGTTACAAGAACAACCCCAGGTGTTTTATAAACACATTCTTCTTAGTCATAAGAATTTCAAGTGATTAATCGCTAGAGCGATTCACTCGATTATTAAAATCGCTCGAGTATCAAGTACTCGATTATTAAAATCATCGGGTTTTCCCAACACTAGTCTATTGTCACACTTTGTCCAAAATAGAAAAAAGTACCCAAAGCTTATTATGACAACTAATCTAAAAAAAAATAAATCGAAAATTTTAAAGGTAATCAAACTAACTTTGTTAATTTTTAAATAATAAACGAACTTTCAAGTATACACAAATAATGTCAAATTAACTTAATATCGAAGTTGCCTACCATCTAGCAGGATTGGCAAAATTTTGTTCATCGTCGTGGATATCATGATAAGCAGGTACATAATATTCATGTTTTTTGTAGCTATTTTTGTGCTCAAGCACAGTAATAAAAAATATATTATGCTATTTAATTTTATTAATAAAAATGTAAAAAAATAGAATCATGGGTGAACAGCATCCTCTCTCTAGAAGATGCAGTGTGAACTAGCGATCATGACCTCATTAGGATGTTTAATAAGAGTAAGATTATCTTTAAAACGAGTCTAAGTTAATTACATTTGGAAAAAGGGTATGGAAGATACAGCAATTTTAAATATATTTTTTACACGCTTCACCAACCCTTATTATGGGCGATACGAAAGTTTTAGGATCAAACTTCCGCAAAAATTATTGATCTTCTTATATCCGCTATTAAATGAAAACCTTAAGAGTGATAATTCGAAGAAATTTCAATTTCTTTCTTCTATTACACAATGTAAGTTTTATTTGGTTAACTAGGTAGCATTTTAGCTTTAATCTATGTTGTATTTTTATGCAATAAATACCATACGTTTATGAGGAACTAGTCAATGGATTACTTTCAAAGTTAGTAGTTTATATAAATGCTCTCTCTTTTATATATATTTTTAGCAGTGCATGCCGCTTCTACTAGAAAGTATTTGCAACTTTGATAATTTAAAATGCTCTGTGTATTTTTTAGAATCCCTATTCATTTCTTAGTAACTTTCCTTCAAATTTTCCTATAATGAATAGTGTTGAAAAACAATGTCCTTCAAAAAGGGATGCTATTTTTGAGCTAAAAAAAACAAATTAGGGCACTGAAATTTGGTTGGAGAGGTAATACCCAGAGACGTTTCACTCTGTTTCCAAATATTTGTTTTAATAGTACAGGGTGTTTCAAAATACAAATATTTTGAATGTTTGGAATAATGAGAAAAAGTGTTTTTTAAATAAAACTAAAAACTCTTGAAATTGTCTATCTTTTATGTGTAATATTGCTACACCTAAATCCAAGAGGTTTTCACATGAGTAAAATTAATTATTGCAGATAACAATCACAAATCAATTGGTAAAAGTTTAAGTTGTAGCATACAAGGGGACACAAATATTTTTTTGATGTCTTACAAAATTATTAAAAGTTCCTAAAAAACCAAAAAATATAAAATTCTAAAATTCTAAAAATAATAATACACAGGGTGTTCCATTTAAATTATTAAAGTTGCTAATAGTTTCTAGTAGAAGAGTCAGCACTGCAAGGCTGAAAATATTTTCAAAAGAGAGAGTATGTCACTTATATCAAATTTTCAAAGTGATCTGGTGAGTAATTCTTCATAAACGTCTAATAGGTCAATCACCCTGTATATTCCCAGGTGTATTTGATTGGCTGTTAAGTTTATATGATAGTATCTACTCTTATCCAATTTAGTAATTTTCTATTATATACATTTTTTTCTAAAACGTGCATTCTTAAAGAAATCCGTTACCTTTGAGGTTACGTCCATCATGTACTTGTTTGAATAAATTATTTGCTCTGTCTACTATGGTTCTGGGTAAGTTAATACGATCTGCCATGGCATTAATTTCCTTAAATGCGTTTATAAGAGCGCGATCGGAACTGTTCATAGTCCTCCTGTTTTGATATCTGGCCACTCCGAACCCATCAAAGCTAGCATCTCCTGGAAACATGTTTGGTTAAAATAACGGTACATTGGCATATCGGCAAATATTGCCGATGATCGGTATCGGCAAAAATTTTGCCGATATACAGGGTGTTATGGAAATGACTTATTATATTTAAATGGGTGACTCTTAGGGTGTCTTAAAGAAAGTGTACATACTTTTTGTTTAATCGAATATCTAAATACTAAGGTAAACACCCTTTTTACCCACATACTGTCGAGCCGTTCCATCTGGATTCAGTTAGCAACAATGTAGGTCACTAAAGTATAATAACAGTGTTGTCAGATCACACCGCATGTCTCGCCCATGCTTGGATATCTGCCGCGCGCGACTATCGTTGCTTCAGTAATTTTCGAGACTCGGGGATGGAATGACGCTGTCCAGGGTTCCACGTGCTTGATGTATACGAATTTTAAACGTTTTGTTAGTTGTAGCATTACCCGATTTTTTTCTGTTGTGAAATAATTATTGTGATGTGATTTCAAATTTGTGTGATATTACCTACTGTTGGTTCTGTTGCAAAACATACTTTTTGGGTTTTATTTTTTTTTGGAATTTAATTATAAAACGGACTATAAGATAGAAGGTAAGAGAGTATGTACCTTAAAATTGTAGTATTTTTTTCTAAAAAGTTTGAAAAAGAAGTGATAACGCGGGTCAAAGACGTCTTGTTGTCCAAAACTGAACACGTGCGTTTACAATTCTGTGTTGCAATATGACAACACCGTCTCAATAAACTATTGATTGCGAACGTCCTCATTAGCGGCCACGTAAATTTTGATATTTTATATAAAGTGTATATTTCGTACAATAATTCAAAGCACCATTTATGGTTGTTTTTCTTCAAGTTATTTTCAGGATTCAGGATTTGTCGGTTTAAATATAATAAGTCATTTCCATAACACCGTGTATATCAGCATATTTAAGATGAAATATTTTATTAATTTGTAAGTGAAAACCCATTTTTAAGAATCCCCATCGGCTTAACTTATTTATCTAGTAATTGTAGACTGCTTCGTTACTCTGGTTTAAATAATACAGACTTTCACTATTATCTCTATTTTTGCCCATCCTATTTTTACTTGTATTGCAAAAAATAAAAATATTGCACGACACGATCGTTTTAGATAATACATAATAATACTGAGCCAGTGCCGTAGATAGCTTTTTTGTAGGGGGCACTGGGATGACGTCCTTCACCTTAAAAATAATCATACCGATGCCGTTAAAGGTGTGATTTCAGATAATTTTCTCGAATTATTGGATTGTATTCGAATTTGGACATTCTGGCATTATTTGTTTTTATGGTTACCATAATCTCTATTTCGAGGAAAATTGCCCACTCGGGGGGCACTCCCCCAGTTCCCTCCTATCTCTGGCGCGGCCGGTGAAGAAAATGGGCAATCACTGCTAGTATTTGGACTCGGTTGCGGTCGGGGAATTACCGAAATTTGTTAATGTCACGTCCGCGTCGATACCATTTACCTTAAAGATGCTTCACCACAACGTTGTCACTATTAACAATTCTCACTTATATCAATGTATATTGAATAGTTACCGATCTTTTAAGAGTATGATACCGATACCGATATTATATCGGTATCGGCCGATCACTAAAAATAACATAACAAAAAAGCATTATATACCAATTTGAAATGTTTAGTATTCAAATTATTTTTATATTTTAAATTAAATAATCAAATAACGAGACCAGCAAGAAAGTTAATTATAAAACACTATTATGCAATTAATATTTTACCTCTTCCAGGACCAATCATCGTTGTTAAATCTGATCCACCTAATAAGGGATTTTCAGGCCCACCAACACGAGACGGGTCGACGCCGGTCTTTTCGTTGCTGAATGTTCTCCATTCTGAACCGACATCAATTACTCTAAAATAAAATAAGTAAGAATTATTGTAAGTTTCCCACATTTTTATATATTCGGAATTTCAAAATTATTAGCAAAAATTCCCAGGGGTGCCCCACTAGTTACCATTTGTACACCTAATGCCGATTTTCACAGTCAACTGCCAGTGATTGGCGTCATTACCGATTTAACTGGTTGCTAATGACTGACACTGAATACTGCTAGATACTGCAACCGTGTGGGTGGCAGTACACCGTCGGGCGCCTCTCCTGGTGGCGGTGACAGTACTAAGGGGAAAGGCGTACTAGCGCCAGAGGCGAAAAATATTCAGGGTCACGCCCACAATTCATCAACAATTCACCCAACTACTATTTAATTTCGTAAATTAAATATTGATTTAATGTTTTAATTTCTTTCTCTTCTGGGAGTGGGTTTGTTCTCTCTACCTGACTGCTCCCTACCTCCTTTAAATTATTTAAATTTTGTTACTTTTTCTTGATACTTCCAGGGGATACTCCTATAGGGAAGAGTGGAAAATATATCATCCTCCATCCCTAAACCATTCACGCAAGTAATCAGGCCGGATGAGATCGGATATTTCGTTGGGTATGGGAGATGGTACGTCTCAATCGGTAGATCATACCGCAATGCTAGAAACTTAGGGTTGATATCCCTGAGGGGAGCAGCGTGTTACCGAGGATCGTGGTTCGGAGCCCTCGTTAAGCTATATGTCCCCTCGGGAATGGCCCGGCCAGACGAACAAAGAGAAAAAAAACGAGAACAAAAAATATAATCGGTTATCCAAATAATAAATTTGAAAGCAATTTCATGATTTTGATGTTTTAATTATATATTGATTAAAAATAATTTCTTTAACTTCATAAATGATCTATTTAAGACAACTCATGCGGTCATCAGAATACAGAGGTATTGAATTTAACATAAAAATTACCTTTTTCTTATACCGTGTGATTCGACAGAGATTAGAAATTAATAAAAATGATTTCGTTAAAAATGTACTCCATCCAGGAAATATTAAAGGGAGGTGGCGGCACTATTGACTTTTCAACGCGGGCGGTCAACGCCCTAGATCGCCCCTTGCACACTCATCATACAAGTCGATTTCTGTCATTGTTGAACTCCTCTCTACTCTTCGAATTTTATATTAACCATTCTATTTCACAAAAATAATGTAATATAAATTGAAATGTTTCTTTGCAGGTTAAGGCATCTTCTAGTGATTTTTTACTGCGTATCCATGTCTTTAGTGAATTTTTGATGCGTATCCATGTCTTTAAACAGCCCTATTTTTAAAAATTTTTCTCTGACTCTGATCATTTTAAAGCATTTTTAGGTATCAGTCATCACTGGTATCAGTTTAGTAGTTTTTAAATTACTAAGTAATTAAAAAATTTCTAGATCCATTTGATGTTTACTGGGTATCCAAATAAAGGGCCTGCGTATCCAAATCGATACTAAAAAGTACGTTAAAAGATGCTTTGTTGCAGGTTCTGAAGGATCTTTCGATAATGTACATTGTACAGGGCTATGCAAGTAAAATCTGCACCGGCACCGATTGTTTTATCGCTGGGTAGAAGAATCGCGCTTCTTCAACTAGTGCACCTGGTTCTATTTGCTTCTGCTCCGAAATAGATACAGTAGAATATACGTTTTTCTGCTGCAACAATTGGGAGGTTAGACGAAATGAAACAAATCAAAGACTGGACTGGACGAACAAACCTGACAGCAGAATATATGGTGTGGGCGATGATGGACGTCTAGAATGCATGGAATGAGTGAGTTCTAGAGACAAAAGAGAAGGATAAAAGAGAGTATAGAAGAAGATGGAAATTAAAGGACAGTGGGTCATTCTGATGTCATGCTCAAAAGCAGTTGCGGAATGATCCATGGAGAAAAAGAAGACAGAGTTTAGTCGGTCGGTGGCTCGGAGAAGTACACCAACCCGACACTCTCTGGGGCACGTATAATAAATACAGTATTGTGTACATTAATGTGAATAAAGACAGATTTACCTTAAATATCGTTAATTAAAAGGAAAAATACTAACGGTACTAGTTTATAAATCTGTTAGTTTTACTCAATATAGGATATCTCCCCCTTTGGCTTTTATTATAGCTTCATTGTGAATGTAATTGTGAAATATATCAATTATTTAGTTTCCAAATTTCAATAACTTGTATAGGAAAAATCCTTTAGGGCACTCTGGGACTAGTGCGTGTACGCAAAAAGCGATTCACGTTGGTTTTGAATCGTTGGAGGTTATATTCGTTGGGAAAAACGACCTCGGGAAGGTCGTTCCACAAGGATGAAGTCCTCCAGATAAAATAATTCTTAAATAATGAAGTTCGAGGAGTACTAAGCTTAACCACATATGGATGGGCGGCAGTGGATCGTCGTGTATTTCTGCTATTCGTCGCTCTGGGCAGAATTAAAAGGGCAAGGTCAGCCGAGCACCTTCCATGAAAATATCTGTAAAAGAGACTCAAATCCCCAACCTGTCTTCGATGTTCTAGGCTGTCGAGGTTCTTCGTCAGCTCGTGGTCTCCGATCAGACGAATAGCCCTGCTTTCGATGGAATCCAGTAGCCAAAGAGTATGTTTGGGTGCAGAGCTCCAGACATGAGAGCAGAACTCTAGTGATGGTCGAATCTGGGCTTTGTATAGTGTCAAAAGTTGTTGAGGTGTGTACAACTTTCTGGTGCGGAAGAGTACCCCAAGCTTCCGAGACGCTATCTTGGCGATTGCCACAACGTGGCTATGCCAAGACATATTTCCTCCCAGATTAACGCCCAGCAAATTAATGGATGAAGCCAGTGGGATTGCGTGTCCGGCCTTGACTATTTCCGGTTCTGTAATGTTAACCTTTTTAGAGAAAACTGCTGCCTGGGTTTTTTAGCGTTAAATTCGACTTGGTTACTGTCACTGATCAAAAGGACCTTGATCCGTTTGGACTGTCAATAATTTTGTTTTTGATCCTCACGCTATGGGTTTCTTTGCTTTGATCTATTGTTAGCTTACATTGGTTTCGAGCGGTAACAAAGATGGCACGATTCTCAGTGGTAGGGTTTTTACGCCACTGTCGGTAAGCCAGATTTTTTGATCTGACAGCACACTCACAATCCTTGCTAAACCAGAGCTTGCCGTTGGACGGGCGTTTTTGGGAGGAGGGGATAAATGCTTCCATGCTCGTTAGAATGACGTCGGAGACCTCCCCAGCACAGACGGATGGATCATCAGAATAAGCATACGCTCATCCAAGGAAAAGTGCGATTTTTGAAGTTACAAACGTATTAATAGGTTTTGGTAGCATATACTGCTTTAGAATTTAACAAACCTTTAGATGAGCTCATTCATGGAACGTTGCTTGAATGGTATAAGTAACTTTTGAATTAACACGGCAGTATACCGCCCAGACAACACAAGATTCGAAGAAGAGTATACAGCGACGGAAAGTTTAACGCCGAACATTATAGCCTGTTTTGGAACATATAATGGTCCCATCTGTTGGATAAATACATCCATCCAAATAACTCCTTCGTCTTTCAGCAGGATAATTGCCTGGTTAATACCTCAAATGCTGTAATGGGATGGCTTGCCATGGCCTGTTTGTTTATAGTCCCAATATTAATCCCATAGAGAATGTTTGGGGTCTAATTGTATAAGAAATATACAAGAGAAATTTTAGCCCTCGCAATTCTAACGATCAAAATTTTATTGTAAATTGTATTAGTTAGATTCCAGACAGCTTGGATCAGATAGTCGAAAAACAAGGTCATATGACCAAATATTAAATTTGGATAATAATTATTACTGTTATTTTTATAAAATTGTTTTTATTGTTGTTATTAGTTATGTTACCTTGATTTAAAAATTTTGTATTATTCTTGAAACATGTTTATACATTAAACTCACTTATCACACTTAATTAGATGGTCTAATTTTGTTTGTGATGCCAACACAATTTGCTCATAACCTTGAAAGCAATAAATCTGGGGTGATCCAAACTTGACAACAACTAGTATGAGACTTGTACCCATTTTCAATTAATACAACTGTACATGTATTATATCTATTTATATGGGTTTTTCGATGGTCTTTTTGAATAAAATTTAAGCAATTCTTTTGTTGTTAGTGCCAACCAAAAGCAACATGTATGTGATAAAAACACATTTAGCAAAATGATTTATTCAGATTAAATTTGATATTATTAAGTAAATCTTAGTTAAGAAATGGGATTTTTACCATTCATATTTTAAAATATGTATCTAGGGGTAGCAAGTAGCTAACCAGACATTCAGTTTCTGGCTGTTCTAGCTATGGTATGTTCACTCTATAGACTCTACTCTATTTTAAGTTCCTGAGAATTTTACTAATCGCAAAGGATGTAAGTAAAATTAACCTGATGCTTTCTGTTTCTATGGTAAGAATTTAGCCAATTTAACTTAGACTATGAATATCATATTAAGCGAGCTTAAGCAACATCATATTATATCCTGACACTGCTGTTGCCCTGAATTTGTTTACAAATAAGAGCATAAATCAAATATGTAGCTGTGCTACACTTTTTCTGTATAAAAATTGTCATATGGATACTTACCTTACCAAAAGATTATGGGCTACCAAATTTATAAATAGAATATAAAACTACAAGCGCGTATACCTGAATTTTAAAATTAAAAATCTCATCGAGAGCAGGGGCAGCGAGTTAATTGAAAGCATTATGAGGACATTTTAATTAGGTAATCAAATTACTTACCTATCACCAACAACTAATCCACATTCTGAACAAATTTGATCCCCAGCTCTGTAATCCTCAATAAGGGGAGCATCTGGATGAGAACTGCAGCAGACTTTGTTTGCGTCATACCTTGTAACATATCAGTTAATACTTAACACAAACAATGCTCAATACTCTAATATATACTTATAGAAATCCTAAACATATGTAGACTAGGGAACTAATAAATTATTTACCTGGAAGTGCTCGCCATCTAAATATTATGGTGTTTTATAAGTAAAAATTATTTGACTACTCCTAAACCATTAACCGGATACGAGTACTGTTAGTAAAGATAAATAAAAGTATAATAGAAGAAAGTATTTCGCAAAAGTAAGTGGAAAGTGGATAATTGTTTTGGTTAGCAAATCGGCACTGCATAAATGTACCGTTGTTCGTGACTTTACAGAAGGTGCACACCACAGACGAACAATTGATCGACATCTTGTCAATGTTCTGTTTCTTGCAGGGAACGCAACCAATCACACATTTATACAGCTAGATTCCTATTTATTATGACGAAGTAGAAAGGAAATTAAAATTTGGTTCTGTCCTGCAATAGAATAATACCGTTCTTTATTATTTTTTTTAAATTTATGGCAAATTGAAGACCTAAACAGTACAAACATCTTAAAAGTTAAAATTTAATTATACAAGATTCAGATTATGACACTGGGTTATTATTTGCTATAATAACCGACCTAAATATTATGTTTGCTGCTGACCAACGACTGCTGACTTATATACAAATTAATGTCGTTGTGTGTGACTCGTGGGTATGATTTTAGGTGTCTAATAAAATTATCATAAATTAGAAATTGGCCGTCAAGTCAAAGAGTTTAATTATTTCGAGTTTTAAATTGTTAACTTTAAATGATCGCTGTTATAGATATCAATGTTTTTAATACTCATAACAGCCCAATGGAAAGGTCCATTCTTATGTTATTTCCTCCATAATGAAAAAATATCAAAGAAGTTCCTTGCCTTATTGGGTAGACCCACATACATAAAATTATTTGATAACCATGAAGAGTTTAAACATGGTATAACCCAAAGTATAACCTATTATTCCTCTGTGTCATAACCGAGTACGTCAATCTATTATTCTGTGCCAATTTTCTAACCCCAGTTTTCAATATGCCATGTTTAGTAAGAAATGTTTGTTCTTGAAGCTTGAAGTGTTATTTTAGTGCTTATGGAAAGCAAAATACAATTTCATACTATATATAAGTAAAGGTAAGTTCTATTACAATATTAATATATATTTAGACATTTGGATATTATTTAATTATCTCTGGTTTTAACCCAGTGATGGCTTGTCTTTTGAATTTTATGATAATTCAATTCGTATTTCAGTAATGCTACCAGTTAATTCAGTAGTAGACTGTAGAAAAATTGCTGACTAATTAATAAGGACAGAAAATCAGATAGCTAACTGTTTACGAATGCACTATAAATATTTTACACTCGGTGACAATGAGGCAAAAGACCTACTTAATATTTAAACATCGGTAATATTCCTTAACTTAAACGCAACTCCGCCGCCAATGCCATTATTTCGTCAGAAAAATTATTCCTATTACGTTTCAAAATGGGAACCACCGTCGCTTTAATCTTGTTATTATCTGCAAAATCATGCCCCTTTAGTGCCTGTTCTCAAAAGCAACTGGCAACAGCAGTTGCTCATGCGTTCCCATTGGAATCAAAGCAACGCAACTGCAACGCGACCACAACTTCAGTTGAGTTGCTCTTGCGTTCCCACTGGAATCAACTGGTTTTAAGCCTCTTTTGACATGAGCAAAATGTCGTCTTCGTCAGATAAAGATATAGCCGCAATATACTTGCTCCATAAACCATAAATTTGAGACATAGTTCATATATAGTGACACAGGAATTAAATAATGATTCGGTTAAATTCCATAGGTTTTACCGAATGAGCCACAAAAGTTAAATATTTTGCTGTCTCGTCCGCCATGACATCGCGATTGGAAGCAACTGACGACGGCGACGCGGTATGCCGTTCAACTCATAAGAAACTAGTTGCAGTTGAGTTGCCTTAAGTTAGTCGGAACACGCGTATTTAAACATTAGTGCTGTGTCGCGTTGGTGCGGTTGCGGTTGCTTTGGTGACAACAGGCACTTAAAGGCTTTTCATAATTTAAAAATAGAATTTTTATTTGATATAGTAAATTTATTAACTTAAAACCCATTTTTAAATATCTAGTAATAGTGATTTATTATATACTTTTGGTTTAAAAAATACAGATATTTTCCCATAGATCCATAGTCCGCGTCGATACCAGTATTTGACTTGAAGATGCTTTACAATGTTGTTACTAATTTTTACTTATATCAACGTATCTGTATCGGCAGTCTATCGGTGTTAGCAAAAAAATTCATAACGGCCGATCACTAGTTAAAGATTTTGGAATTAAGAAAGGCATACTGTAGTAGGTAATTCTAAATAATGGTCAAGAAAATATTAAAAAGTGTGAAAGTAAGCAAGGCAAGTAAATGTAAAAAGGTACATAAGTATATGTATGTTTCTTGTTACTTGCTTTATCAGGAATGCAGGATTTCTTCGTTTTTTAAGGCATTACAGTAATCAATACAGACTTAAAAACAGTGTTCACATTTAAGTACAAGAAATTTTTAAAATTTCTTAAAAAATAAACTCACATACTGGATGGCTTCCTTCGTACATGAATAATATTTAAAAAGTAGTTTCACAGTTCTTAAGAAGGGCACACAGCCACACTAAAATTTCTAATATTTTTAGACTTGCTGAAGAATTATAAATTTTCACCATCATGGCCACCTCTTTAGCAGAACAACTGAAGAAGTTATCCGTGCCACAAACCAATCTACTAAAGGATGACAAGAAAAAAACATCCTTCTTATTTGATCCGAAGGATGCAGCATCACTTAGGAAAGAGACCGTTTACGAGATTGGCCTGGAAGGATTAGTAGAACTTGTGGCGAAAAATGAGGCTTTTAAACAATATAAAAAATCATTGTTTCACATAACATCCAAAAATTTCGAGAGAAGTGTGCAATCCAAAGAAGCGAACAAGAAAGTTACAGATAGCATTAATCAATTTTTGCTGTTGTTATCGCCGTATTTTTTAACAAACGCAGCCCATAAAGCCTTGGAATGGCTGTTCCATAGATTTATGATTAATGAATATAACAAAATAGAACTTCTGATGTTAGCATTGCCATATCACAATTCAAATATTTTCGTTAAAGTTTTGCAAACTTTAAAATTTAGGGACGAAAATGACCCCTTTAATTTTTTGAAGCCACTTCAGAAGCTTGGCGTACATTTGCCGAAACAAAGTTTATTAAACAACGCCTCCTCCAATATAATGTTTTTGAAATGTGTATCGAAGTACATACGACAGTTGATAAATTCCCATGAAACTCCCAACTTGTTAACCGCGCAATTTAATTTTTATTGCACTGTTTTTCTGGGAGCGATTGAATATTCCGACGTTGAAGAAGACCTTGTGTCTCAAATGCTTCCCTTAATTTTAAAAGGTTTAAATTCATCAATTCCCGACTTTGCAGCTGCTTCTTATGTTGTAACTGCCAGATTATTGGTAAAAAGACAATTGTCAGAGAAGCTTTTAAATAGCATACTGGAAAAACTATCAATTGTTAAATGCACTTCTCTAAAGATGGAGGCTACATTAGTAATGTTGGTACTTTATCAGTCACAAACACAATTCATTTATTTACCACCAGGGGCAGTCACAAAACTTTCTGAAAAGGAATGGTTACCCAGTTGTTTACAGTATCTCAATTCCAATGGAAATAACATTTATCCTTTCTTAAGGGTTCTCGTTAAAACTGCTGCAGGAGAAGGACTTAATAATAACCATTCATTACCTAGAGAAATGATTATTAATGTTCTCGATGAAACAAAATTGGACAATTTCTTTGTTGAATCATTTTTAAGGTAAGTGTATTTATTTTGTGCTTTTTTTTTTTATTGGGAAAATCTAACCAGTAATTGCGGATATTTAATGATGCCTCCTTTAAAAGTCTGAAGAAAGTGCTGGCTCTAGGCCGGTATTAGACTAAAAATATGTTTGACAAAGATCTTTTATAAAATATTTTGTAGCTATTTCTTTGATAATATTTCTTTTATAAAAGCTTATGGCCAGTATTAGTAGTATTACACTGTCAAAGAACTTTGTTAATTTTCGAAGGAATGTCGCCGAATTGTAAAGAGCGAAACGTACGTACATTATACAATGATATGAGTGGAGTACGTAGCCCGAAACGTCCGTCCGTTTTGCGCTTAATAAATGATAGGCGACTCTAAGCGTTCTCCTTATCTGCGCGTTCATTTTAATTTTGTCCCCTTTTTGGCTTCCATCCAAAAGGTGAATTCCCCACCCAGGAATTATTTATTTAACCCAATCTAACTATTTGAATCATTTTAAATTGAAAATGAAGACTGGTCGACACTATCAGTAATGTCGCCAATCGTAGGTAATGAAAAATTCATCGTAAACCGAAGACTTAACTATTTTTTCCGACGGTAAGTTTTTTCGATTATCGTTTTTCGAATCGAATAGGTGTTATTCGTCAGGGATGCCATGCAATGAATGCCTGTGCCGACTTGACACGCACGTGTCAGTCAGTCTTGGGTGGGCCCACCATCCTTTCCCCAATAACTGGATGCTGTCAGCAGTCCACCAGAGCGCATGAAGAAATGAGGGCAAGAATTTTGTCTAAGAAAGAATGAATGATTTTAATTTGAAGTATAGTTGTTTGAACGTAGGACAAGGCCTAACTTTTGTTCAAGCTATACTAATTTTGCATTGGCTCGGGCATGTCCAATGAATACAATAACAATGCAAGTTATTATATTGAACACGGAGGGCTTTTACTTATTTAATTTTATTGTCTGTTGTCAGTGAGGGTTATTTTATGGGGTTAGTCCTTTCGTACGTTGAGTAACGCGACCCGAAGTACTCGTAGTTAATTATTTACAATTTATATACAACCAGAATTAACCTGAACTATCATTCAATTGTTTCAACCAACCTATCGTTCATCTGTCACGTACTCTGTTTAAATTTAGATTTATTTTTATTATTTACAATATAAAATAAACCTAAGCTAGCATTTTGTTCGCAACTAAAGGGATCTCAACTACCCTAATAATTTCCAAAAAAAATTATAACTCGCGGTAGTGACCACTAATACTAACTTAAGATATTTTAACACTTACTTTTGATGTGACAATCGGGTACTAAGATATCGCGTCATTATTTATACTCGCACGGGCAGCTACGAGTTTTCGTAAATCAATTTTAGTTGTTATTTAG
The DNA here is from genome assembly GCA_963991005.1 of Barypeithes pellucidus. Classification (NCBI taxonomy): domain Eukaryota; kingdom Metazoa; phylum Arthropoda; class Insecta; order Coleoptera; family Curculionidae; genus Barypeithes; species Barypeithes pellucidus. The sequence goes on from OZ022557.1 coordinate 64,583,201, forward strand.
ACTCGCACTAAAATTCACGAGTGTTCGAATATATTTCAGAGTTCTTTATACTTGCACTGAAACATACGAGTGTTTGAAGAGATTCCAGAGGTATTTATACTCGCACGGAAACTAAAACTGTTTAAGGCGAAGATAAAAATTTTCTCAGGGAAAATCCGCGGTTAACAGTTCTCGGAATTCTTGAATGTAAAAACACGCTGAAACCTGTAGTCACCATTGCGGCTCCCGTTTTGAAAAAATAAAATCGCGAGTGAGCGCGGTTCTGGGGATACCAGAAAACCGACTGACTTCCAAAACAATTTTTTATTTCATCCTTCCCAACGCTACATTTCGTCATTCGTAAAACATCTAACCTCTTGCCGGCGACGCCCGAAAAACCGTTCTCATGATTTTTGCTGATGAAGCATATTGAAAGATTACGTCAACCTTCGATCCTATTTATTTGTTAAATTATTTAAATAACGTAAAATCCTCATTAATATTCTTTAATTGGAAAAAGCCAGGTTTACAACAAAAGTCCCAAAGCGGGTTACTTTTATTTTGTGTTGTTAAACTTTTTATTAAAATAAAAATAGAAGCTAACTCGTCTGTTAATGGAACAATCGATAACCCCGCTTTACCAGAATGTAACGCCGACGCGACATTGCGATGCAACAAGAGCAGTGAACCTTTTGAAACAGTTTAAAACTGGAACAGGTTTCTTGAAACAGTAATTTTTTAAAACCGAAACAAGTTGTATCTGTTATTTAAAATGCCCTGTTCCAACCATCCCTAGCGGATATAGGGATACTATGAGCCATAATTGTATACAGTTGAACCGAGGAACAAATGAACGTGTGTCATCATCTGTAATAGTACGATGAGACAAAATCACATAATTTTTTTATATTCGGTATAATTTGAAAATGTAAAACTCGATGCCTCTTTTAAAAGTCTGAAGAAAGTGCTGGCTTTAAGAGTCAAATTTCATTTATATTAATAAAATATATTACTTATATTTACGCTAGTAGTAGTAGTAGTAGTAGTAGTAGTAGTAGTAGTAGTAGTAGAAATTTGATACAACTATGAGTTGAAATTAAAAAAAAAACAGTGTAGTACTGTTCAGACTTTCGACTCAATTACTTTCTAAAAACCTCAACTAACGGCAACATTGCCACGAAATTGACACAGCAATGAACGAGAAATCGCATGCGATAGTCGGTTCGTTTTAACCGGCTCACCACGCGAGTTTCGCGAATCAAGTGTCTTAGATAAATGCGCTTTTTTAACCCTCATCTCAAAATACAAACAATCATTCACTACTCACAGTGCGCCGAATACAGTAAATATTGACCATACAATATTTACACCATCAAATAAGAAAAAATCAAATAAGTAGCTGCTAAAACAAGTAGGTACAAAACAAGTACGTAATAACAATAACAATTAAAGACAGAAATAGCAATATTCTTAAAATCTGCAGTTCCTTTGAAACAAAAGTAAATTACAGGAACGTACTAATAGAATTTTAATGAAGTTGGGTCAATTTAAGGAATAAAACGTCGGAGAACTAGTAAGTGTTGTATACCACTGAACGTAGATTTCGGTCCTCTTTCATAATTTAAACAAAAAAATCCCGGTCCGTATTAAAACAAATTTAAGTTGACGATGGTGACCTAAAGACGAAACGTCGCATGAAAGATTTGATGATGCCATCTTGTCGATAATACAAAGTAGCAACGAGAAAGTGAAATTTATTTTTGGACATCTCTTCGAACAAAGTCAGGAAAAACTAAACCCCGAACCGCAAAATTTTTGATTTTTCCAAATATTTTGAAAGCCCCTGTATTTATTTTAGATTTTTTGTGGCATATTATTGGGCTCATAATTACGCAACTTTGCCTTTATTTAACCGATTTCGTATCTCTTACCGTTTTCGAAATCCCAATGGTGAATGCCGAATTTGTAACAACTTGTATAGCGAAGTACTTTCGTTTAGAAACATGAAAAGGTTACCACACGAAAGACAAAATATAAATGTCAATAATGACATATCAATATTTTAATTTTGCCATTATACAACTGGAATTGTAGGTATATGTAGGTTTTATCCTAAGTCCGTGTCCACAACGGCGCTCCGACCCTCGATCATCGCATTAACCATAGCAACGCACAGCCCTCGCTTGAGCTTCGCACGCTAGTCCCTCGACATCGAGATATAAACATGGACTGTGCGTATGTGAGAATGCATATATAAATATTTTTTGTTATATCATTACTTGGATTTTATGTAGGACAACACTATTTAAAATAACAAGTAAAATGTAAAAAATTATTCCAGCATACCTTATTTTTTTCTAATTAATTAATTACGACCCTGTTTAAACATATTTTTTAATGTGATATCCTGTATATTAACTGATCTTCCAATTTCACGTCAAATTCTGAACATATACCACTTTGTTCTATTAGCTTCTAAAATAATACCTTCTTCATCGGAAGAAGACGACAACGCACAGTCCAAGTTTATATCTCCATGTCGAGAGACAAACTGATGACAGGCAAGGCAATGAGCGTTGTCGATACTACTGTGCGATGCTATGGTACCAGGCTAGGAGCGAGGGCGAGGGTCGGCGCTCCGTTGAGGACATACACTAATTCATTACCTTATAAAACAAAAAGATATTGTATGTCTTTGATATTACTGTGAACTTATTATACGCACGTTCATGCTTGCCCCGGCTCAACTGTATATTATGTCACTTTAAAAATGGGCGCTTTACAAAATGGGGATATTACAAACCAGCATTTTATTTACAGAGGAACGAGTCACACCATGACTCTGAAACAATGACGTATCCAGTAAATAATTCCAGGGAGAGGGGGGTATTTTTAAGTGAGCGTTCAGAAATGTTTCATTTGTTTGTTACGATCAACCGGCATTTAACCAAAGGCGGTTTACCATAAACTCTCCAATTTTTTAAATAAAAGCAAGATCAATAATAAAAATAATAAAATCAAATGTTTTGGTGATAATTTACCGTTACTGTTTTTCAGCTCAATAATTGATGTGCTCGACCCAGAAACTATTTATCCTGAAGAAGCTAATCAGTGGCTCTATGACGTAGTTCATAAATTAGAAGTACAGTACCCTTCCAACTTTGATGATATAGTCGGCAAGATTCTTAGTAGAAATGACATTTCCGTGGAAAAGAAGACCAGTTTGCAAAAAATGTTGGGACACATTCTAGCACATAAAGAAAATTTTGAAATATTTAATAACTTGTACCATTCTAGAGAAGAAATAAGGAAGCAAGCTCTAAAATCTCTCTGTGGGGGGTTTACAAGTTTAAAAACGAGAGAACAAGAGATTTTTAAAAATTATCTGTTCAATAAGCTCTACGATAAAAATCCAAAAAGAGTCGAAAAAATACTAAATTTAATAAAGAAAATCGGTATCAAGGATGACCAATTACTTAAAAACGTTTTGACAGATCTATTTATAAAGGACAAATTATTGTCGGAAAATTGGCGGGATGTATTTTTTCTTGCGGCCAACTTATTGTGCACCGATAAGAAATTTAATTGGGAGATATTTTCATTTGTTTTTCCATTGATTATATTTTATTCCGATACCGATTTAATTCGGTTAAAACGTTTATTTCGGTTAGAGTTTTTTTCAAACCAACAATTGTTCTCTGCGTTTAGTCGAGATTTTTCACTGAAAGACGATAAAATGAGCAGTAAACATTTTTTGACTTGCTTTTTGACATGCTTCGACAGCAATGTCGATTTAGAAGTAATACAAGATTATTTAAAATATCTGAATGAGAACACGCCAAAAGCTCGTTTAACTCAGTATAATACCGTTTTTATTTTATCTCACATGCTTCCTAATTCTTGTTTACCCGAAATCAGCGCATCTATTATTCAATATGTTACAACATTTGACATAAGCACTAAATATAATATTGAATTGGGACACAGATCTACCTTAAAAGGATATATAGAAATTGGATCGAAAAATAAATATCCTTTGGAAGGACTAAAAGAATGCATAGAAAAGATAATTGTTAAAACAATTAGACCAAAAGAAAACATGGAATTAATCGATCTATCCAAGGATACTTCGGATTCACTTTTTTTACAGAATTTATATTCGTTATTTTTTAGTAAACAGCCACTGCGATACCTTTTAAAAAAGCATTTAAACGCTGTTTCCCCTAATGTGAGTACAAAGATAGTTTTTTGTTTAAATATTTGCGTGTCGGAGATGTTAGATGAGAAATATGTTGTCGACATTTTAGCTTTCATAAAACAATTGATAAAAATTAAAAGCCAGAAGAAGGATTTTATTTCCGTTGAAAATTTAACTATTTCTTATCTATTGATTTTGCTCGACAGCACAAACGCTGAAGTTAGGAAATCCGTGTTCAATATTATCGATCTTTTGCTGACAAATTCAAAAGTTAAAGATGGAAACTACATTGTCTTTCTAGAGCAGATATTGAAACATAGAGAAGAGATTAGCGTCGACAAGGAACAAACTCCTCTCATAATTCATAACCTGTTAGATCCCGTAAATACAAAAACAAAGAAGATTGTCATGGATCCAGATAATATTTTATCAGACTTATTGGCAGTTGCTTGTGACAACTCGACGCCAGCCTATTTAAAATCTGGAATTCTTACAGTTTTGTCGCATATTAATAACTTTAAGATATTTGAAAATCTTTGTAAAAACCTGTTAAAACTTTATGAAACGAATGAAGTACTTGATAAACATAAATCAATTCTATTAGTAAAACTAACTAGCAGGGTTGATCTTCATGTAATACCCGAAGTTTCTTCACAGTCAAATATTTGGAAATTTATTCAATATGCTTTAAATAATAAACAGTCGCTGATAGTGAACGGCCAAAAAACACAATTGACAGGGCTTATGTTAAATCAGTTAACCAGAGATGTGTATGCTCTTTTATCAGAGGACTTGCTTGAAGCATTGTTAGACATTATCTGTGAAATATCTGTTACTCTAGAAGAACCGGAAGTTTTGGCATTATCCAGTAAAATTTTTAAACACTTGGACTTAAATGCTCGGTTAATTACATCCATACTGGATAAGATGAAGGATGTTCAAGTCAATAAAACAGACGCTCTGAAGAAGAGACGGAGGGTAAATATTACGCCTACAATTGATATATTGGACACCCTGGAATGGAAAAAAGGGATGAGTGCTTTAGAGTTTATGCAAGGCAAGAAAAAGATAAGAAATGGCGAGTGCCTGTTACCTTGTCTATTCGACATTTTGAAGAAGTGTTTAGATTTTGAGGAACAAGCTGCAGTGGAGTATCCGAAACAGTTAATTTTATCGTTAATTTTATTGATATGTAGCAAAATTGAAAAGGAGACGGTACCCAAAAATTTCTTTAATATTGAATTGGTAATTCAGTGCATACGAGCATCACAAAATCCTCAAACTCACCATCATGCATTATTGCTGTTAGCAAACACCGCAGAACTTGTCCCCACCGAAGTACTACATCATATAATGGCCATATTTACCTTCATGGGTTCGTCACTAATTCGACATGATGATGCATACAGTTTCCAAATAATATCAAAAATAATCGATACTATTATTCCTATTCTAGTGAGCGACGGCAACGCAGTTGTCAATGTTTTAAGGGTTTTTGTTGATGCCCTTCTTGATGTGCCTGAACATAGAAGAATACCATTGTATAATCAGCTGTTGAAGAAGGTTGGCACAAAAGAAAACATGTACCTGTTTTTGCTGTTAGTATTTGAAGCTCAAGTTTTACATGCCAGACAAGAGCGACAGAAGACGGGGAAAGGTAAAATTTATTTGTTATTTTATTAAATTAACTCAATTTATCATCAGTTATTTCTTAAAAAATTATAATCCTGGTGGTGATTAAAAAAATAATTTTCAGAACATTCTCTGTTTTTCTCTGCCAAATATTCCATTCAAATATACAGTTGAAGCGTGGAAAGAATTACGGATGCGGGCTTAATGTTTTTAAGGATTTTTAATTTAAAAAAATACGTTTGTCGCAAAAATTTGCATATGACGATTTAACAAAATAAAATAATCAGTAAGCAGGGATTTATTTATTTATTTGTTCACTTACAAAGAATGTTATGAAGTTATTTAAATTCAGATGAATGTATGCACAATGGACTAAAGTCTGTGTGTGCACACTTCCATAGAGTAAACATACAGGGATCTCGGAAACTGTAAGAGATACGAAGTTGGTTAAATGGAGTTAAAAGTTGCGCATTTACGTGACCGTATTTAAAAAAATAATGTTGATAATGGCCCTTCGAAGACGACTCGTCGGATCACAAAATAATTAACGCTGTTAGATAGAGCGGAAAAAGTGGCAATGCAAAAGTGCACTTTACTTTAGAATTCGATTTAAAAAAAACCCAGGAAAACGGTAAAACGATTTTACGTTCTAAAGTTTTTATGGCACCGTAGGCATTTTTAATTGAATGCAAACTTCCTATTTTTCAGAATTTCGGTTTTTTCCGGAACCACTCGGAAACTTTCTAAACGGCATATTATTAGGCACGTAAATGCGCAAGTTTACCTCCAGTTAACCGACTTCGTATCTGTTACAGTTTCCGAGATCCCTGTACTAGCCCTCGTTATCTTGGACACGTTGTATATTGCCAACTGCTCATGTTCAGTTTTATATATTCTCTGTTCCACAGACAGCTCTACAACATAGCGCATGTTGGGGTATATCTGTTGCATTTAAGAATGATTCTCATGACCTTATTTTGCCGAACTTTTAGCCTATGCATATACAATACATATGAGTACAAGATATTAAGAATAACAGTAATTAAAGTGAGGTTAATTGATTGTGTTATAAACTAGTGTTTTCGCCCATTGAGATGAATAATTCTACACGCGACAGAACCTACCTCAATTTGTTCCCATAATTTCCTACAATATTTATTTATGTTAAGGGCCAATCCTAATTAGGCATACTTCTTCTTACAGTTTATTAGGATTTCGGGAACGGTAAGAGATGCGAAGTCGGTTAAATTGGGCCAAAGTTATTATGGACCCAATAGATATGTCGCAAAAAATCAAAAATAAATACAGGAGCTTTTAAAATATTTCTAAAAACCTAAAATTTTGCGTTTCGGTTTTTAATTTGACTTTGTTCGAAGAGATGTCCAAAAATAAATTTCACTTTCTCATTGCTACGTTTTATTCTCCACAAGATGGCCTTATCAGATCTTTCATGCGACGTTTCGTCTTTGGGTCCCCATCATCAACTTAACTTTTTTTTTAATTATGAAAGGGGACCGACATCTACATTCAGTGATATACAACATTACTGGTTTTCCGACGTTTTGTTCCTTAAATTGACCATCTTCATTAAAATACCCCTAGTACATGCCTGTAAATTACTTGTACTTACGCTAAGTAGAAAGTTCATACAACTATTAGTTTGAAAAAAAAAAACAAAAATAACGCATGTCGTACTAAATGGATATTTTTTCGTTTCAGGTGGCCTAGCTCAGCGCCTTCAAATTGCCCAAATAATTTGTCTCAACTTTCCGCCCAAAGTTACACTGAGTTCTTGCATACAACTTGTTAAATATTTAAGGCAACTTCCTGACGAAAAAGAAGACATGGAAACTGACAAGGATAACCTTATACGTTACTCTCATTATACCGCAAAGCAATTTCGGCACTATAAATATTTGATGGTCACATTTATTACCAGTTTGTTATCATCGCAACAGTTTGTAAATGACATTGCGGCACTTACTGATGAAGAAAACCTCAACATGGAGGAACTTTATAAAGAACTTATCGTTGCTATCTTAACATACATTCAGCGAATTCAAAAGGTGAGCGAGAAATCTAGAACTACTCAACAAGCTCAATACTGGAAAACTGTGCTGTACCATAGTTATGACATATTGGATAGTGTAAACGCACTATTAACTCCTCAGATGTTCTTGCTCGTTATCAAGGGGCTTTTAATGCACAACATACATACCGTTAAAAGGAGAGCGTTAGAATTATTAAACAGTAAGTTGCAACTGAATTCGCAGTACTTTGACGATTGCGACGAATCAGAAATGTATGCTCTAATACCACCAGTTATAACAATTGTCGAATTATTAAACAACGAAGAAATAGCAACGGAACACGAAATTTTGGTCCAAACAGCTTTATTGTCTTTGAAGCTTCTCGTTAAAGCCATCGGAACGAACGAACCACAAAAAGTCCTTAAAATCTTGGAATTTATCACACGCATACTAAATTCCGGCAAGGTTCAAAATAACGTTCTCGCTTCAGTTATTTTATGTCTAGTAGAATTGTGCGTGCATCTCAGAGCTCATGCCATTTCTTGTCTGGCCGACTTTATGCCGGTCTTTTTAAAAATATTAAAAAATCAGAAACACCAGGAAGTGTCCAGTTTGCTTTTGCTTAGCGTTATAACGGCCGTCAGTAAATTATTAGATAGTTTGTCGCTGTTTCTAAGTCCTTATTTGCAAAAAATTATATATGAAATATCCATTTTGATTAGTAAATGGGGCTGTGTGACAAATGATCAAAAATTGCAAGCTCTTGTTGGTAAATTAAATAGCATTAAACAAAAAGTTGGTTCTCGTATGCCGCCTCGAATTATAATACCAGCCATTGAAGAATCGTACGATAATTTAGTAAAGAAGAAGCATTTTAAAGCGATAGGAGCGTTAATGGACATTTTAGCCGAGAGCATTCATCATTTACCCATGAACGATATCAATTCAAACATGCAAGCGCTGACGAGTTTATTTCTGAGAGCGTTGCAGTTTCGCTGTGATAATGATGTAACATTGGAAGACGGTAATTTAGTAGAAGAGCACATAGTAAAAGCATTAACTGTTCTAGTTTTAAAACTGTCTGAAAGTACATTTAGGCCTTTGTTTTTAAAATTATACGATTGGGCAGTCAGAAGTGAAGGCAAAAGTGACCGCCTTATTACGTTCTACAATCTATCGCAGAATATCGCTCAGTCCTTAAAAGGACTTTTCGTCTTGTTCGCAAACCACTTTCTAAATAACGCTTCGCAGGTTTTGATCAGAATTAACGCGTCGTCATCGGAAGGAGGTTACTTTGAGGACGAAGACAAAAATATCTTATTGCTAGGATTTGTTTTAAAAACTCTCGAGATGATTTTTACTTACGATAATCAAAATTTCGTTAACAAGAATCGATTTGATTTGTTAATGCAGCCCATGGCTGATCAACTAGAGAACACCATTGGCGGTATTGAATCTTTAGTGAGCAGAAATAAAAACTTACTAACCCCTACAATTGTTCACTTTTTAATCGCGGTCGCTGATGATGCGCTTTGGAAGCAGATGAACTACCAAATACTCCTAAAAATGCGGAATTCTATGCCAGACGTGAGACTGGTGGCGCTACATTGCCTTACTGAAGTTGTTACCAAATTAGGGGAAGACTTCTTGCCGCTCCTACCTGAAACGATTCCCTTCTTAGCTGAACTTTTAGAAGATGAAGAGGAACGGGTTGAGAAGGCATGTCAAAAAGCAATTCATGAAATGGAAAAAGTTCTTGGGGAACCATTACAAAAGTATTTTTAATCTTGCCTTTTGGTGCTCTGTTAGAATAATAAGTTACCACTTTTGTGGTCGAAATTCCAATCTGTATCCTAGGCATAAATTTAATTTTTTAAGTAAATGTTTTATGTACAATATTTGCGCCACACCTTAATATACCTATTTATCGTTTCACCATTCTGTATTTATATTGATAAGTTAATAAAAACCGTTTGTTGAAACCCGTAAATACATTATTTCTTGGTCCAAAATATGAATTGATTGAGTAGATAAATCATTCTTTGGGGTTGCTGTTCCTAATTTACGTTAGTTGGACAAAATGAGTAGGTTACGTTTAGGTTCGGCTCCTGGAAACGGCCGCACACTCTTAAGTGGCATTTATAAACTTTGTCGCTGCAGTTCAGTTGCGCGTAGCTGAGTTTAGTTCCGCCGGCTGTCGTTCGACTTAAACAACCGAAAACATATCAGACAATTTATAAACTCGGTGGCGGTTCGTTCGAGTCAGTTGTAATCAAGAATTGTTTCCCAGTGAACTGCAACTGCTAGCGCAGCGCAACTGGCCTGGACGTACAAGTTTATAAATGGACCTTTAGTCGTATAATGTCCGTTGTTCGGGTTAGTTCGTTCGTGATGACATCAGAAATCTTGTTGATTTGTGATTGTCATGTTTGCGAGAATTTAAAAATGGAGTAAAGTACCCTAATAAGAGACACTGTTTTATTTTTTTAAATATTTAACTTTCTTTAGTTATGATCGCTCAATAAAAAGTCATTCAAATTTGAACTTTGTTAGACAAAATTCTGTCTTCAAACTAGCTTAAATCTGGAGTACAAGAGGAAAAATACCAGTAACCACCTTTATAATTAGATTTACATGAACAAACCTAAATATTATTCTATGATTTACGCTTGTCAGTTTTTAATTTTCGCGTTGAATATTTCTTATCGGCATGAGCTATTCGGCTGAGGAAAAAGTTACAATTTCAACAATTTTGTATTTTTAAAAAGGAGAAAGTTACCAGTTGTGGCCAAATAATTAGGTACTGTTGTTATCATAATATCGAGCTTTCAGTGATCATGCGCAGTTCAATCGACAATAGAAGAAGATGCGTGCAATAAATATATAAATGAAAAACTATGAAAAATAGAAGATGAATGCAATAAATATATTTTTAAAAATATTTATTTTTCCACAATCTGCACCCGCATTGGCATTCTTGCCATAAATCATAAATTTAAATAACCTGATGGTAAGATTTAAATGTTAAAACCCGACGTCGATTACATGTAAAAACATTATGACTTAGTTAAACGAGGTTTGAATCTTTAATGAGTTTACCATTAGCTTAAATATACAGGGATGGGCAAATGTTCCGGAACGGTTTAATTATAGTCGATAACTAAAATTTTACTTATTGGCCTGTGCATCCCATATGTCAGTAACGTGATCAATCAACTGTCGAGGGTTGACGTCACATTTTTAAAAATGCGGAACACCCTGTATATTTTTAGTTATGGTAAATTCTCAATATATTTAAGGGAGGGTATTATATCATACCATATGTCTAAATTCAATTGTTTCGGAAATATTAGTATATTTCATTGATGAGTATAAATGAAGAAAAACAATATATTTTATTTTAAGAAATAATTGACGATTTTTACATGAATGAAAATTTAAAATAACCACCTAACAATGTCCAAGACTCGTTCAAAACAGGGAAAGCATATTTTACAAATGTTGATGCATGAGCATGTAAAATTTTTCTTTTTGGCAGGTAAAATCTTATTACTTACTTACATTTATATCGAAATAGAATTATACCAAATTTAATTACCTACTTTATACCATGATCAATACAACGATCAAATATTATGGAACGACATTTGGTTTCAGTAAGATGGAGCGCCAGCGAATTTTGGTATACATGACCGAAACTATTCGGATATGAAACGTTTCACGGAAGGTGGATAAGAAGGCGAGCGGGCATTGAATGGCCTCGCAGATCTCCAGATCTAACATCTTTAGATTTCTTCCTTCGTGGTTAAAGACTGTCGGATATCGTACTCTTTGGAGGATCTTGAAAACAAAATTTTACACGCTGTTCAATCTATTTCTCATCAACATTTGCAAAACGTGCTTTCCCAGTTTTCAGAGAGCCTTGGACACCGGCAGGTGGCTGCAAGACGACATTTGTAAAATGGTTACTTCTTGTTTAAAATAAAATGTATTGGTTTCTTACTTAGGATTTCTTAATATTTCCGAAACAATAGAATTTAGGCATATGGTATGTTACAGAAAAAATGTTTTAAATTTATTGAGAATTTAGATTGACTAATAATATACAGGGTGTTCCATTTCAAAAAATGTAATATAACGTCACCCCTCGACAGTTGATGACTTTTTTTTTTGGGACAACCGAGGATAATTTGCTTACAGACACATTACAGACGCGGCTCTGTAAGGTAGTGTCGGGATGACAATTCTCTGAGGAGATATTGCCGACCGACTGAACTCGCCGTGTAAGTCTTCTTTACCTCTTTTCACTAACGTGTGTTATTTTTGCATCATTTATGAATGCTCAGTTTTAGCTTTTAAGCTATACATTTATGTTGGGTGCCAGCTCTTGTATCTTTCCCATTCAAAATTAATCGAATGAGCAAAATTTAAGAGCTCCTAACGTATTCGGGTAGGGGATAGAGGGTAGGTTGTCTCTTTAGGTGTTTATCGGTTTTTGAGTGTTATGCAAACAAGGTCCTAAGTGTTTGTGTTTTGATTCTGTTATGTTTTTTGAATCAATCGCGATTTTTTGAATCAATCGCGATGGCGATTGATCCAGTCTTTAGGTAATTCGCGATTTTTTGAATCAATCGCAATCGCGATTGATCCAGTCTTTAGGTAATTTGTATGTGGTGTTTGGCAGTGAGTGTGTGTGCGATAAAAGTATCTTTCTGTTGTTGGCTAAGTTAGCCTTAGTGTGGTATTTGTTTATGGTGTCGAAGAACTCGGTTGTGTGTTGTTTCGATTTCGAGATCTAATGTCGTTTCTAGTGTAGCGTGGCATGTTTACGATGATTTTTAATACCTTGTTTTGCATCACTTGAATTCGTCTCAGGTCACACTTGCTCAATGTACACCAGGTTGGTGCTCCATATATCATCGCTGGTCTGATGAATGGATTGTACAGGGTGACCTTTGTTTTTAGATTCAGTTTGCTTCTCTTGTTAAGCAAACTGTATATTGTGCCAAGTTGTTGATGGGCTTTCTTTATTGTGTTGGCTGTATTTACTTTCCAATTGAGCCTCTTGTCAAAGTGTAAACCTAGATATTTGACACTTGGTTTCCAGTCTGTTTGTTTCCTACAGTGACTTTTCCTTCTGGAAATTTGCAGGGCGTCTTTGAAAAGTAAATTGCCTGGGTCTTGCCTGGGTTTATTTTAATCTTCCATTTGCTGAGCCACTTTTGCAAAATGGCTATATTCCTTCTGAGCCAGTACATTATTATCCTCGGGGTCTTTGATGTCGCTGTGATGGCCGTATCATCCGCGAATACGTATTTTTCGTTCAGAGGAAACTAGGAATGTCTGCTGTGTATCCCATATGCCAGTAACGGGTGACGTCAAATTTTTTAACAGTGGAACACCCTGTATATCAATAGTTATTTTAAATTCTCAATATATTTTTTTATAACATACCACATTATGTCTAAATTCAATTGTTTCAGAAATATTGACAAGTGAAGGAAGAAATAAGAAAGAAGGAGATATTTTATTTAAAAAAATAAGTGACGATGTTTACATGAACGAAAATTTAAAAGAGAAGTAATTATATTGTTTGCCGTTATTAACAGTCGAGCTGCGAAATGATTACTTGGTCAGGAAGAGTTTGCAATTGGTCAGTAGAAACAAACATGTCTAGTCTTTTTCGTTCAGAGGAAACTAGGAATGTCTGCTGTGAAGATGTTGAAAAGTAGGGGGGCTATTGCTGAACCTTGTGGTACGCCAGCTCTTATGTTCCTAGATGTAGACAGGTCGTCGTCAATACATGTTTGGAATGATCTATTTTCTAGATAAGAGGCTATTAGCTTTATCAGATAGTTGGACATTCATAGCCTTATCATTTTTAGTATTAGCTCGTTGTGCCATACTTTATCAAACGCCTTGCTTATGTCGAACAGCACGGCTCCTGTGTGTTTCCTTCTGTTGAATCCTTTAAGTATGTTAGAAGCACAGTTGATGACGTTACTGACATGTGGAATGTACAGTGAAATAATAAAATTTTCGTCCTATCGATTGCCGAAATCGCGGATCTTATATCACTTTTCGTTCTACTGTTATTAAGCTGTTACCGAACATTTGCCCAACCCTGTATATGTATAACAAGGTATTATATTTAAAAACGGTGATTCTTGTTTTATCCTTTATCTATGTTAAATATTCGGCACGCTGGCTGCAGCGTTTAAATTTAAAAAAGCATTTAGATCGCAACATTTACAATTTTAAGAAGGAATAACTATACTTTACAATTTTCTGTTTAGTGATAGTACCAATTTTTCAATTAAATTGCAGTCCGGTAGCGCACTCTGGGCGAGCAAGTGACATGAGCGATTTATATATCCATGTATCCTTTTGTCCAAGGCATCTTTTAGTGATTTTTTACTGCGTACTATCCATGTCTTTACTGAATTTTTGCGGCGTATCCATGTCTTTTAAACAGCTCTATTTTTTTAAATATTTTTAGGTATCAGTCATCACTGATATCAGCTCAGTAGTTTTTTTAATTATTAAGTAATTAAAAAATTTCTGGATCCATTTGATGTTTACTGGGTATCGAAATAAAAGGCCTTCGTATCCAAATGGATACTCAAAAGTAGGTACGTTAAAAGATGCCTTGCCTTTGTATTCTTTCTATTTGTCGTCGTAGTAGAAGAATATCCAAAAGCCGTCGATACTAAAATAATAATATAGTTTAATATAAAAGTACCTTACAGAATGTGCAATTTGGCAACACTTTTGCCAGCAGGTCATCGGCCTGCGAAGAGCTTGTACTAGATGGCGGTCAAAAGGAAGACGAAGAAGCGCGAGGAAATTAGTTCACCTTAGTTGAATTCTTGCAAATTTCATTTCTGTTACGCGTTGTATTTGCTGGGTTATTGACCGGAATTGGTATCGAAACATTGTTTTAAGATTATAAAAATCTTTATAGATAGGAATAAAATTGCAACTAAATTTGTAATACGTAGATATATGAAATAGGACAAGATAGGTACTTTATATGGGAAAATGTCACAAATAGAGTCGAATGCAGAAGGGCTGTTGTTCGCGGCCAATATATTATTCGACATTATCCTTTCTTTTTACTTTCTCCGCACTCATAAAAGTGTCGCCGTTCGGCGCAATTATAAAAATAATGCGTTTTTGCAGGAAAGATGTGCCAGTTGCGATAAGATATAATGTATTTTTACCATCCCGCCGAACGGCACCCGTCTTGTGGGACCCGTTTTGCGGGACAGTGTAACCCGTTTTGCGGGAACCGTTCGGAACAATGGTAAAAATAATGTGATTTTGCAGGAAAGATGTGACAGTGGCGATAACCATCCCGCCAAATGGCTCCCGTTTTGCGGTATAGTGTAACACCGCACTAAGTAGGCAATTTGACGCGAGTCATTGAAACCGCACAATTTGCTGAATCCCGCACCGTGCGATTTGCTTTACTTGCGATTTATATGTAATCAATCTATACATACATATCTTGTAAGTGAGAGCTATAGTGTGCTTTTTACAATAGGTACACCTTTCGAATCTCAAAGATAATTTTCAGAAAAATTCTGTAACGTCCCAGTTGGTACTTAAAATCACTTATCTCATAATGAAAATATTTACATAATTTAATGCAATATCTACCTAAAGACATATGGCCATGCTCACTTTGTATATAGGGTAGGGATATTTTTATAATAAAGTATATATTGTTACCTCTCAAAATTGAAATTTTTCCAAAAATGTCGCTAACAATACTTTCGATTCTATTGGTTACGCGCCCAGTACACTGAAAAAAATGCATTTACAATGTCGTGGGTTACAAAATTGGAGCTACCTCAACCCACCTCTCTATGTTGTTCTAACCGAGCCTACGAATTATCACAAATTATTTAGAAACGCTACAGTAATTCAAGTTCTTTTGGTTCGCCTCAATCCAGAGAGAGATTTTTTATCAACATTTTAAACATATTTGGGATCACCACAATTCCTCATCTTTTCATGAGTTACCTGAACTCAGTTTCTGGGTTGGGAAAACTTACTAATTGTTATTCGTCAATTCTCCTTCGATCGCGCGTATAGACACCTATTGGCCGTTGCGCCGTTTGCGGGATTTTTCATCTTTGTTCTCTGTGCATGAAAATTTGTGTTTTGCATAATTTTGGTCAGTTGGCGTAAAATGGAGGGACAGGAGGGAGATGGATACAAATTGTTATTATTGGAATGGAGCCTTATTATTTATAAGCAATCGTCGTCACTTCGTCCGCATGGTTTCTTAGTCGTAGTATGCTCTCCTGTCTATAATTCATTTGATTATTCTTTTTTAAAATATACAACAAAAATGTCATATCGTGAAAAAACAAAAGGCAATTGAAGTCCACAATATGCAGGCGTTAAATCAAAGAAATATTTTGAGTTCCGATAGTCCAAAATTTGTTAGTCTAGTAGCCTAAAGAGTGAGTTATTCCAGCCACCATCGTAAGCTAGAACAACTTAAATGTCAAGTTTTGATAGCTCGAATCGTGAATTAATCTAGCCCGACTAGTAACGCATCACAATTCACATACTGGTAGCTACGGTAGCCTATCAATAATTTAAGACGGTGGGGTGTGAGCTATTCCAACGCATAAAATAACCCATCTTCTATGCTATCATAACTCAACTCGAGATTTCGCTCAGTGTAGCATTAATCTGCTGCAGTTACAAAGTGCTTTACTTTTTTAATTACATGGTCAATTGCTGAGTATCTTGCTCTTGAGCAATAGAAACTTTCAAATTTCAGCGGCAGTGATTAACTGAGATTGCAAGTCTTGAAACAAGAATAACTGCTCTATCGATATACGGACGTCATCACTTTGGAATGGACGTGTTTTTTAAGCCATTATTTATATATGCGACAATAAATTCCGGACAAAGATAATGTTAGTTTATAGTCTTGTAACTTTAAATTGATTTCCGATCATCGTGAAATTTTTAGCAAAGTTTAGACTTATGTCTCGGAATGTTAGCCCGAATTTTAGTTTTCAAAAAATGCCGATGTCTTGATCATTGTACAGGCAGGAACAAAGTCACTTTTTTACCCTTAATTTCTTAACGCCCTGTGGAAAAATTGAGCGATAGAATTTAGCTTTATTATATTTTGTTGAGATGAGTGACCTTTTCTTAACACAATGTTTTTGGTTTAAGTCATTATATGCGTTTTAAAAGAAGATACACATTTTTAAAGAAAGTAGGTAGGTATTGCAATTTTTCAATTTTATTCACAATTCAGAACATTACATTATCTTATCGAGTAGCATAAACAAATTAATAGCGCGTATTGCCACCTCGTGTTCTCATCACTTCTATTGTGTGACGTGGCATACTTTCAATGCAATACCAGGATTGCAAGACGTTCGTAAAATCGGACATGTCCTAGCTCCTTTTCTGAGAACTTGCTAACTCGGTCCGGCCTTTTCTTTTCGTCCAGCATTTTTTAAAGCCGTATTAGAGTCAACAATTTTTGTCTCTTGCGCCGGCAATGGCAATTATAATTGCACGTATTCATGCGCATTAAACCGTTCTCGATCAGCTGGCCCAATACTGCTCGCATTGCCCGTGCAATGCGAGAATGGGATCCGTATTACAGTCGGCAATTCTAGTCTTCTTGCAATTAAAATTGCACGGATTCATGCGCAGTAGTGCTGGGCGATGTTCATCGATGTTTTTGAAACATCGATGTTCTGTTACCGATGTTCGATGTTTTCGACATCGATGTTAGAGGTCAAACATCGATGTCGATGTTTACCTTTCGATGTTCAATGTTATAACAAAACAAGAAAACTAGGTTGTAATCTTAAACTCAATTTTCCCAGCACAAGAAAATGACAGCGAAAACTATTGATTTCATTTGCTAAAAGCCTTATTAGAGTCGACAATAAAAATTTCCGGTACAATGGCAATTATAATTGCACGAATTCATGCGCAGTAAACCGTTGTCGATCAGCTGGCGCATTGCTGCAGTCAGAATAGCAGTTGGTAGTGTCGAAATCCCTAAGATACCCGCAGAATTAGAGATGGGCAAACCTGTTCGTTTTGATTAGCAGTTAAAGTAGCTACTGCTACTTACAAATGGCAGTTCAAAAAAGTTACTACGAATTAGCAGTACATAAGCTTAATAAAGAATGTGAACTGTTAATTTCAGTACTACCAGTTAGTTTAAATAGCCATTAGTGGTTCATAGGTGTTTCGACCAACTAATAAACATTAAAAAATAACAGAATAATCCATCTCTACCCAGACTTGCACCGGCAATGGCAATGAAAGTGGCGCGTGCCACATTTCTGGCATTGCGAGACAGCTGATCGGGAATGGTGTACTGCGCATGAATCCGTACAATTTTAATTGCCAGAATTGTCGACTGTAATACGGCTTTAAAGGTGGTTGAAATCTTGAAAACGAAATAGCTTGCAAGGAAAGTTACTTTTTTTGTAATCTATTAATAAAAGATTTTGGGACGCTCATTAATCTAGTTTAAAAAAAAATAGTTTACAAGTTGTTATAGTGACTGGAATTAATGCAGTTATAATATATATAATATTATGTTTTAATATTTGCTTTATTTTTTGTTTATATTATTTTTTAAAATTTTTGTTATTTAGTATTTTGACGTTTGATAATTTTTCAATTCTTTCTAATAAAAAGTATATTTTTTATATCTAATTTATTCCTAATTGCAAATATACTTTTTTAAATGTCGATGTTTGAACATCGATGTTCCGTTTCGATGTCCCAGCACTAATGCGCAGTACACCGTTCTCGATCAGCTGTCTCGCATTTCCAGAAATGGGGCACGCGCCATTTTCATTGCCATTGCCGGTGCAAGCCTGAGTAGAAATGGATTATTCTGTTATTTTTAAATGTTTATTAGTTGGTTGAAGCACCTATGAACAGCTAATGGCTACATAAACTAACTGGTATTTCAATTCACACTCTTTATTAAGCATATGTACTGCTAATTCGTAGCAATTTTTTTTGAACTGCCATTTGTAAGAGCTGCTTTAACTGCTAATCAAAACGAACAGGTTTGCCCATCTCTAATCCTGGGGGTATTTTAGGGATTTCGACACTACCAACTGCTGTTCTGTTAGCAATGCGCCAGCTGATAGAGAACGGTTTACTGCGCATGAATTCGTGCAATTATAATTGCCATTGCACCAGAAATTTTTATTGCCGACTCTAATACCGGTTTTAGCAACCTTTCCAACTGTTCATCCATAAAAATGTACCATTACCACGCGAGATCGCTTGTTATTTTTATTTTTTTTTATCGTAGTATACCAGGAAAAGTTCCTATGCCGAGTCGTGATTAATAAGCAGATTTTTATTTTTTTAGCGAAATAAATGAGTTATTCTCGTTGGTTTTTGTCGTTTTACTGATTGGACTGACCTTCGGGAAAATTAAAAATATAAATATTTTATTTTTGTTATATTCGTTATATTGTGAATAAAATTGAAAAACTGCAATGCTTCCTTTAAAAATTTGTATCATCTTTTAAAAACAGATAATGACGTGAACCAAAAAAATATTGCGTTAAGAAAAAGTCACACTTCAAAACAAAATATCCCAGAATATGTGGGCAATCTTCCGGGTTTAGATAGAACACTTAAAAATAACAGGAGAAGTAACGAATACCCTGGAAATCGTTGTTTTTTAAATAATTTTTTAAGTACTAGGTGTAATTTAATAATTTTTTAGTATAGATAGATTTTAAAAACATTTGGCTTATTTAGTTTGCCAGGGACGGACTAGACGTAATACAAAAATGTTCTTTTTTTTACACCCCGTATGATGAAGAACCGACAATAATATTTTTGGATCCTCTAAACCTTAAGCTGAAAGGTACTCTTGATTAATGTCGATAAAATGAACTGTTTTCATAAAAAAATATTTTTGTTCGTGGGGATATTTAAAAACTTTAGCCTATGCCAGGGGTCGGCAATCTACGGCTCGCGAGCCGCATGCGGCCCTTTCGATGTCAAGTTGTGTCTCTTTCGATATCAAATTGAGGCCGTTATTGGATCTTTAAAAACTGTGAAATTGTCTAATTATAACAAAAGGTTGCCGACCCCTGGTCTATCCAAACCAAATGACAATAGAGAAAACTTATTACAAATGATTAATTTTCATTGTCGAGAAATAAGGGCTAATGTTGAGGCATTGTGGAGGGTTCAACAGTCTTCACTTTTTAGAGATAGGGAATGCATAAGATTAGAAAGAGCTCATGTTGAACCAACATACAAAATTATTTAATAAAAACAAAAATATCTTTTTTTTCGAAAACAGTTCATTTTATCGACATTGATCACCTTTCGTTCAGCTTAAGGTTTAGAGTATCCAAAAATATTATTGTCGTTTCTTAATCATATAGGGTGTAAAAAAAAGAGCATTTTTGTTTAGTCTAGTGTTGTGTTGTGATTGCTCGAGCAAAAAACCGCTTGATCACTCGATTATTAAAATAACTGACATCGCTCGATTATTGAAAAAACCGCTCGAGTTATCTATTCATGCGAAACCCGCCGTCGCTCGTCACTTATTATTTTTCACTCGATACCCGAGCTTCGCTTGACGCCGGCGGAAATGTACCGTTGTAGTGTGATCGAGTTAAAAAACTGCTCGTATATTCGAACAGTTTTTCGCTCGATAGGAAATACTATAGTTATAAATTCAGGCGAAAAACCGAAAAATATCGCCTGACACTTGATACACGACCTTCGGTCTACGCGCCGCGCCATCCGATTGGCGACGTTCCAGTTTGACCCTGAGCAGGTACACGACATATGTCTTTCTTAAAGGCACATAAACGAGAAGGTGCATATAAAAAAGTATGCAAAATCCCGTAGCGGAGTCATCACGACATGGGTTTTGTAAAGTTTTGTTTTAACTAGCTAGCCACTGGCGTAGTTTAGGTCTCCGATTGTAAATATAAAAAAATTAAAGGATATAATTTTTAACAATTTATTTACTATAAACTCCAGAAAACTTCTCAAAAATAACATAATTCAAACAAATTATATATAAAAATAACAAAACGAACAAAATGGTTAACAAAATATATAGAACAATTCGTTGGTAATCTTATAGTAAACATTTTTAGATCTAAACAGGAACTTTTTATTATTAAACTCAAGAAGACTTCTTAAAAATAACATATATTATAGAAAACGTTAATGGTAAATAAGAAAACGAGCAAAATAGTTAACAAAACGTAGGTATCGACAAATTTTTTGGTAACCAAAAGTAAACATTCTTAAATTTAAACACGAACTTTTAGGTAACTATAAACATGAATTTAAAAAGATAATCACCAATTTTCTTATTTTTCCAGTCGTGTAACGAAGCCCACATTTTTTAAGGGTACACAGTGGGCACCTGATAATTTAAAGTGGAAGAATTTGACAAGCCATTTTAAATATTTACTTATTTTATGCTCGTAGATTGAGAAAGATGTGAAGAAAAATAACTCTTGGTAATACTTTTTGTTTTAAAATAGCACAAGAATAAACCCGAACAATAAATACATATTTGGGTGATTTTTTGCAGTTTTTTTGTTTGGTATCGAAACACTTGGGAAAAATTCATTATTCACAAATAAATAAATTTCTGGCATTTTTTTGGTGGCTACTACAATTTTTTAGCTAAACCTGTGCCCGCCCGTAGTTACGTGCCTGCTAAATACCCTACCTGATCACATGTAAACGACTAGGCTGCCGGTCGAATAGTCGGTGACGTCATCGCTTGGTGAATTGGAATTTCAAGCGATTCACTCGAGCGATTCACTCGATTATTAAAATCGCTTGAGTATCAAGTACTCGATTATTAAAATCATCGGTTTTTCCCAACACTAGTCTAGTCCGTCCCTGGCGAACGAAATAAGCCAAAAAGGCGAATTTTAAGGAGACTCATCTAGTAACCATTACAATAAAAAATTATTAAATTACACCTAGTACTTAAAAAAATATTTAAAAAACAGCGATTTGCAGGGACGTCCGTTATGGGCCCGTATCTTCGTAGGGGAGGCCGTAGGAAGGAAAATTTATAGGAACTTCTCATGATATTTTTTATGTGTTCTATCTGAACCCGGGAGATTGCCCACATATTCTGGGACGACCTGTATATAATAAAATTAAATTCTACCGCTCAATTTTTCCACATGGCGTTAAGAAATTATGTAAACTCTTGTTTTTGCCTGTATAATGATCAAAACATCAGTATTTTTTGAAAACTAACATTCAGGTTGCCATTCGAAGACACAAGTCTACATTTTGCTAATTATTTCACCAAGATCGGAAAAATATTAAAAGAGTTACAGGACTATAAACTTGACTAACGTTATCTTTATCCGGAATTTATTGGAGTGTATAATGATTAAACATGTTTTTGATTTTATATAAAATATACTAAGCTTTTTTTAAAAAATCCTTGACCGGTAGCTGAAAAAAAAAATCGAAAATTTACAGTAAGAGCGGTTGGTGTTAACGCCTTCTTCGAGTCGAGAACAACTGTTTCTTCAAAGGTCAACTAAACAATAATTTTCGCTTCGGATGATTTTTAACGTTTTTTGACGTAAGTCAATTAGAGAGAAGCATTTCTTAAAATGTGATTTAGTTTTTATTTTCTTTATTTACAATTCAACATTCACAACCGTCTTCTAAGTCTAAGATGAACCGACGACCGGTTTGAAATGGAATCAATTTAAATAATTTTTTTCTAGGAGCGTGCATGAAATACACTTTCACGCATCACTAATAATGCGTGAAGTATAACTTCACACACCGGTGAGTGAAGTACCATGTATTCCTTATGAGATTTACTTCAAGCGCACCATAAAAGTCAATGTATTTAAAATGAATATGTGGTTATGCTTGTTCTATTTTTCCGAGCTATGACAACTGTCATTATTAAATATAATAATTATTTAGATTCTTTTTTATTTTACGCTAAATACACGGCAGGACACGCCCATCTATTAATTTGCTGGGCGTCAATCTGGGAGGAAATGTGTCTTGGCATAACCACGTTGTGACAATCGCCAAGATAGCTTCTCAGAAACTTGGTGTACTTTTCCGAACCAAAAAGTTGTACACACCTCAACAACTTTTTACACTATACAAAGCCCAGATTCGACCATCACTAGAGTACTTCTCTCATGTCTGAAACTCTGCACCCAAACATACTCTTCGGCTACTGGATTCCGTCGAAAGGAGGGCCATATATTCGTTTGATCGGAGACCACTAGTTGACGAAGAGCCTCGACAGGCTAGAACGACAAGGGGAGGTTGGGGATTTGACTCTCTTTTACAGATATTTCCACGGAAAGTGCTCGGCTGACCTTGCCCTCTTAATTCCGCTCAGAGCGGGTAATAGCAGAAATACACGACGAACCACTGCCGCCCATCCATATGTGGTTAAGCTTAGTACTCCTCGAACTTAATTATTTAAGAATTCTTTCATCCGGAGGACTTCATCCAAAAGTTTTGGTAAGATTTTTAAGTTTTGAGTTATTTAAGAAGAACTGAAATTTTGATTTTAATTTTTTTTCGACGTTAATATTAAAATTAGAGCAAATCTGACAATACAATCTCACAGCAACTTTTAGTGACGTTACGTTTTCAAGCAATCGTCATCAACTTAATTTTTTCTAATACGGCCCTGATTTTATAATTTTGAGACCTTTTTTTATTCTAAATTCAATGAAGTACCATACATTATTGTTTAATTACGTTTCGAGGCTTCAAAAAATTTTCCATAATTTAAAAAAACAGTTCAATGCAATAGGTACTAAAATGAATACTTTTAAAATTCTTTTATAATAGTGCACTATATTATAATCATAAAACAAGATAATTTATTAACAACAAAAAAACAGTAAGTATTAAGAAATAAACAACAAGTAGATACATCTGCAAAAAAACTAACAGTAGAAAATTAGAAATTAATTTTCCAAAAGGTGTACGAAATGATTTCCGTCATTTTCCAGAGACCTTTGTGAAACAAAATATGCAACAACTTGAATTTTTTCAGGCCTCCTTGTTTTTGATATACGGGAATATTACATTTTGGGACATCCCGTTATTTCGGTTACTCTGTAACTTATCACAAAGAACTAATATGGTCTCTTTGTAGTTTTTTCCGTAGAATCCCGTGATATATTCAGCTCTTTTCTACGTTCAATAGTTTTCAAGGAAAAAATTTTTGCTTTTTTTAAACGGGACACCCGATATACTTTTTAATAACGTAATTCGATTTTTGACAATCTTCTCAGTATAATACTTTATTTTTAGTCTTAATATTATACCCGAAATTTACGTATTTTAAAAAATATACTATTGTTTTTGAGTAGGTAGGCCATGATGAATATTAAAAAAAAAAACATTTACTGGTGCGATTAAATATAAGAAACAAAAATTGAACGTTTATGGAACTTTCTCATAAATATTTCTGGAATTTGTCTCCATTAGGCCTTAGACATGTTTCACATATAGTTATTATTTATTATTGTAATAGGATTTGTTTCAATTGAAGCAAAAGTACATTTATTTTATCAGTTTCGAGATTCTCCTGATGGTATGTTTTTATGCCGAGGTTTAGGAAAAGAACCTTGTTCAATTAAATTTGACATTATCCTTGGAAAATTATTTTATCCGGCTGTCATCTTTCGAGATCTCTGCAAGTACCGAATTTAAGAAATTTTATAAATTTCATAGCATTACATACTACAACAAGGCTTATATTTACCATTGAAATACACTTCTAATGCTCCATATGCAATTTCGTTGCACTGGACATAGCAAACGAGCTTGTCATATTTTAGTTACATTGGCCTTAATAATTAGGACAAACTGATTTTTTACTATTAAATAGAACAATCTAGAGAACCTGACTATTCTAACAAACAGAATAATTTTTCATTATGACACAACTGAATTTTGTTTTTTTGTAATATCCGTCATTGCATACTAAAAAAATAATGTATATTTTTTAAAAAACGTAAATTTTATATCTTTACGAATAACGGAGATTCCCCGTAAAACTGAAAAATTGACACACTGATTGATCGCCACAAATCAATTAAAACAACCCATGATTTACCCATAATCGCTTTTTTTCTTCTTCAAAAAAATTACTATCCAATTTTGTGGACGATTTAACAGAGCAGGTATAAATAATTTTTTTTTGATTCCACCATGTGCACCTGCTTGCTTACTAGGTTTTTTAATGTTTCCGTTTTCATTTTTTTTCCTAATTCCTAAATAAACCCTACCCTCGTATCAACCAAACAACAAAATGCTGGTAGATTGTTTCTACCTAAAGCCGTTTATAACGGTAAATCGCAAAAGCAAAAGACACTCGTTTTCTGCGTTCACCATCGTTAAAACAAATAAGGTTATACATGATAAATACCGCTGGGTTATTCGCGTTCGTTGTTCCACTCACCTGAACTGCAATGACCAAGAAAACGGAGTGTTCGCTAGAACATACGTGGGTGATTGTCAGGAAAATGTGCATTTACGGCTTAATAAACAAAAAAAAATTGTTTCCACATATAACATAATATGGCTCGTCGAACGAAATGAACTCTATCACAGAGTTATCTGTCAGAGTCAAAATAAACTTTACTATCATAAGTAGAGACCGTATTTTAAGCATTAAGGCCAATTTATAAACTTGACGGTGACGATTGACGGTGCAGTTTGACAATGCGGTTTGACGATGCCGTAAAAAGCTGGATTTATAAACTTGACGGTGGCGACGATAACATAACCTGTTTTTCTCGGCTTTTCTATATTTTTATGTGATTATATTAATTTTGGTGTTTATGTGATCTGAATGATACTAACAACACTTATCAACAGTACACTTTAAGATGGTTAATAAGATAGTATAAAATAATATTTACTAAATATCACGTGACAGGCAAACACGATTTTGATTGGCTGTGAAAGCTTGCTACGAACGTTGCTACGACCGTCCACCGTCAAAAGATAAAATTGGTTTATGTCGGCCGTCACCCACCGTCAAACTGCACCGTCATCGTCAAATATAAATGGTATTATGCATTTCAATCTGTTTAAGCTGTACCGTCACCGTCAAACAGCACCGTCAATCGTCAACGTCAAGTTTATAAATGCAGCTTTATGATTATTGCTGATTTTTTTAATTAACCGCGACATTATTTAATTTCTACAAGAATTATGCAAAACTAAGTATATTGAAATTTTGTTTCTATGCTTTTTTTCTCACTTCGTGCTTATTTGAACTTTTTTACATATAATTGATAATTAATAATATATACAATTTTTTAAAATAATACAAAGCATTATACGGAAAAAGGTCATACTATATTCGGCAACTGCGCAAGGCTTTGCGTGATTCTCCGAAGAATCCGTATAATCGTAGGTAATTCCCATGATACAATTACTAAAGGTAAGATATCTAATGGTTCGAATTTCGTCTGTGGCGCGCTGTGACCTCATAGGGAGGGCGATTTTTAAATTTCTTATTGAGATTTATACGGTGTTAGCGTATTTAATTCTATTTTAAAGGTATTAATGGTATGTGAAATGAAAGAATAATATATGACAAATATTAACGTATATTAATTTCATAGAAATATAACAGACATTACAGCTAAAATACCACTAAAATAAGAAAAAATTCCGACAAACTTTTAAAACAACCGTCGCACCATGGAAACCGGTCGACGATAGCCGAAGCTGCCCGACCACCCCTGCTTGTTGCCACCATCATTGCCAGTCTTCTACAATTGTAATATATCCATTACTATTTTAACAATTTTTTTGATGTTAATTCTTGTTGTTGGGCTCCCCATTATGAAGTTTATGTTCAATCTGGAGATACCCCCGACGAACCGTTAACCTATTACTTTTGATCAAAGATTTCTGGCAATACTGGTCGCCACGTAGTGCCGTTTGCCGTAGTTTTACAAAGAGATTTTGAAAGTTTATCAGATTTTTTTCATATTTGTGTGTAAATAAATACCGTAAAATGGGGTGACTTTGACCGATTTTGTACTTTGACTCTATAAAAATCATATTTTAAATTATGCTACATTTTTGTATATGCAAGTATATTATGGGTATCGGTGTTCACTTTAAGTATGCTACATTAAAATTACAAAAAAAAAATTGTTATGACTTAAAAAAAAAAAATAGTGACTTTGGTCAAGTTCACCCCATTTGGGGTGAACTTGACCGTATATGAGTTTAGCATGTTAAAATTATTTTCAGGGCAATATGGGTGAATTTGACCACATAAAACACTGTTGAGTTTATGTTAAAAATATATTTAAAATAAAATCATGAACACAAAACATAGAAATATTAAAAATCATCAAAATAAAACAAAAAAAGGAGTTTTTTTTATCCCGAAAGAACCTAAAAATTTTGACTAAATATCTTCGGCTTATTGAAAATTAAAGCTTGTCATGTCAATATCAAATAATAGTTGCGCCCCCTACGACAAACTATGGGGTTACATATTTTTTTTTTTATATCAGAAAGCGAAATAACATCTATGTCGTCAACATTTGGCCAGACAAATCTGTCATTTTTCGATCGTTTGACAAACTTAACTGATGCTTCATCACTATTGATTGACGCAATTTGCCCGACAAAATGCTTTTTTGTTTTTTTTGTCTGATATTCTACAACTACCCACGAATCATTTTGTATTTGTTGATCGCCATTGTCGAACTCTTCTGGGATGTTGTCCTCGAAAATAAATTGATTCGGTTTGTCTATTTCGTCATCGGAGCCTGTTTCGTCACTTTCTTCGCAGATTTTTCTTTTAACATTTAAGATCCCACTGGCGCTAGGTAAGCTATTATAATCATCATCATCGATTTTCTCCGGAGAGTCTTCAAAAGCAACTGACCGCCCAGGCACAACATTTAATTTTTTTCTTTTTATTGTAGCATCGCGCTTGTTTTTGTTTCGTTGGTCTTTTAAATAATCAACTATTATTTTTCCGACCCCGCTTTCCTTAGGGGTGTCTGTCGTTTTAGGGATTTTGTCCAGAAGCTTGTCTCTGGACAAAGGAAAAATTCCACAGGCTTTAAACCCACTCTGAGCGTTTTTGGATGCCACGGGAGCTAATTCATCAAACAATTTTTTTAATAACCTGGGAAACACACTCTTTTCAACTGAAGAAGTTGTTGGGTTGCTCTTTTTCCAGTCATGTAATATATTTTTCCAGTAACCTTTCATCGGTCCAAAAAAACTTACATCGAGTGGCTGGCACAAGTGAGTGGCATTTGGTGGAAGGCATACAAAGTCTATATTATTTTCTTGGCACAATTTCAGGACATCTTTTGTAAAATGGGAAGAAAGATTGTCTCCTAGTAGAACCTTCTTTCCTTCTATAAGTTTAGCGTGAGGTAAAAAGGAAGACTTAAACCAGTCGCTAAAACAAATGGCGTCAAACCAACCATGGTTCGAGCGATTGTACCTGGTTCCCTTTGCACAGCATTTTTTAGCGCAACATGGAGCGCCTCTTGGGCCACCCTCACGCCAAGAATCCCACAAATTTGCCGCCTTGTACACAACATATGGTGGCAGCATATCACCGCTTGCAGAAACGCACAACATTAGGGTCACCGCACTTTTTGAAAAATTAATAACGTTGTCTGGATATTTAACACCCCTATTAAAAATGAGCTTCTTCTTGCCAGGGTCGTCACTCAAGTTGCTTTCATCATAATTGAAAATCGCCTCTGGTTTAACTCCCTCAAGTGTTCTAGAAAGTTCGTCGAAAAATGAGGATAGCACGTCAACATCTACAGCAGCACGGGATCGTTTAATATTGTTGGCCAATCTTTCAGCTAAAATGTGTCTGTGGCGTGATAAAAAAGATTTTGCCCAATCAGGTCCTGAAAAAACAAAAATAATAAATATAGAAAGCCAAGTGCTTATGGAAATACAAAACCTACCTGGTAAGTTATTTCTGAACCGTGTTTCTCTTCCTATGCGATCCAGATAAGACTTTGCACTTAAACGTAAATCGAGAGTGTTAAGGGGAAAACCCCAATTTGCACAAGTAACCAGTCCTTCCACAAAGTCAGCTTCTTCAGCAGCCATAAACACAGTTTGGCCTCCATGTTTCTTAATGTGTCGACCATGCATTTTGTTAATTAGTGTCCCTTTAGGAATTTTATATTTTTTCGCAGCCTTATTTGCACTTATTTGTCCATTTACAACTTCACTTAAACATTTTTCTAAAGTTTCCTGAGTGTAGTCTTTAAATCGCTTTGCACCTAATTTACGCCTATACACTCTCGGCATTTTAAAACTATGTTTATACTCGCACAGTTCGAAACAAACTAAAAAAGCCGCTGCGGAGTGCGGACTAGAAGCTGTTTATAGCAAAAGGAAACAAGATTTTACAAGTTGGTCAACTTCACCTCTGCGGTCAATTTCACCCCAAAATAGTAAAAAAATGGAATGACATGACCAAAAACAAATTTTTGGCAATATTAGCAGCTTTTATTTTTAAATTTTGACTTATATGGTATTGTTATATAATATATAATTAAAATAATGACACAATACCAAAAATTAAAATTTCCTTAATTGTCCAGATAGTAAAGTTTAACAATATTATTTTAAACAAATTTTCCATACTTGGCAATATCGCGTATTTAACCTTCTTTAAATATTGTTTAAATTTATTTCAATTTAATAGTTTATTTTAAGATATCCATACATTTTAATCATTAGCACTAATTCCAAAAAATGTACAGGGTGACACAAGAAAACCGCAATGAATATTTTTTTATGTTTTTGGTCAAATTCACCCCAGCGGTCAAAGTCACCCCATTTTACGGTATCTGAATTTTTATAAAATGAGGTGAGCTGTGTTCGGTTGTGATATGGATAACAACGCAAAGAAATTTGATAGGAATATAAAATATAAGGTATTTCCGCTTTCCTAAGGATAAAAACAAAAAATTATAATTGCTACGGTTTTATTTATTTTATTAACATTTAGGTACTTCTTAAGTATTTTCCACTGAAGCTGATGCCTTCGAATCATGTATGGAAATTAAAATATTGTTTATTTAGCTACTGAAGAAGACTATGAGTTTCTTTACCTCTTCATAATTTCACTCCACTGAGAGGGACTATTTAAGAAAAATAATTTAATTTGTTTATAACTACTTAGGTCGTATTTTAGCTTTAATCTTGGTTGTATGTTCATGAAATAAATAAATATACTTAAATAACATGATGTTATTCATTCATTTCAAATACCGTTAAATGCGTAAAACCTTTTAATACCCTTAAAGTTAAGAACACTGACAGCAGTATAAATCTCCATAAGAGGTTTAAAAATCACTTGCCCTTTGACGCCACAAGCCACGCCCCCATCGGCGTGGAATCATACCTCTTAGATCTTTATAACATGTTGGAGAAGTGTGTATTTGGGTCCTCTCATTATATGACCCAAGTATTGGAGCTTCCTCTTTTTTATGGTGTTAATGATTTCATATTCTCTTTGCATTCGATTTAGGACTTCGGTATTAGAGGCTTTATCGGCCACATTCTGCGGTAGCGCCACATTTCAAAGGCTTGTAGTTTGTCCATATGAATCTTCTTGAGAGTCCATGCTTCAGCCCCATACAAAAGCGCGGAAAACACGTAATAGCATCCTTATCCTATGTCCCATATTAACATCTCGACTAGTAAACAGCTTTTTCGTTTTTACAAATGTTGATCTGACTATCTCTATTCTCGTTTTGATCTCTCTTGTTTGGTCGTCTGATTGTTCCATCCAGGTCCCTAGATATTTATTTGTCTGCAGCTTATCTATTGCGTTGTTCACTACTGTCACGTTTATCTGGTTTTGATTTTGTGGGAACTTTGTAACTACCATTAACTTGGTTTTCTTAAAATTAAAAATTTTTTATTTATTTTTTAAATTTACAATTTCTTAAAATTTAAAATTCTCGAATCGAAATCTCGAATATAAAGGGTTCCAAACATTACAAAAACTATCTACTATTTTGAGTGGTGTGCAAGATTCCTATATTGAAGCACTATAGGAAAAATTCTTTAGGGCACTCTGGGAGTTGGTGCGTGTGTGCAAAAAGCGATTCACGTTGTTTTTGAATCGTTGGAGGTTATATTCGTTGGGAAAAACTACCTCGGGAAGGTCGTTCTACAAGGATGAAGTCCTCCAGATGAAAGAATTCTTAAATAATGAAGTTCGAGGAGTACTAAGCTTAACAACATATGGATGGACGGCAGTGGTTCGTCGCTCTGGGCGGAATTAAGAGGGCAAGGTCAGCCGAGCACTTTCCATAAAAATATCTGTAAAAGAGAGTCAAATCACCAACTTGCCTTCGATGTTCTAGGCTGTCGAGGTTCTTCGTCAGCTCGTGGTCTCCAATCAGACGAATGGCCCTCCTTTTGATGGAATCCAGTAGCCGAAGAGTATGTTTGGGTGCAGAGCTCCAGACATGAGAGCAGTACTCTAGTGATGGGCGAATCTGGGCTTTGTATAGTGTCAAAAGTTGTTGAGGTGTGTACAACTTTCTGGTTCGGAAGAGTACACCAAGCTTCTGAGAGGCTATCTTTGCGATTGCCACAACGTGGTTATGCCAAGACATATTTCCTCCCAGATTGACGCCCAGCAAATTAATAGATGAAGCCAGTGGGATTGCGTGTTCGGCCATGACTATATCCGGTTCTGTAATGTTAACCTTTTTAGAGAAAACTGCTGCCTGCGTTTTTTAGCGTTAAATTCGACTTGGTTACTGTCACCACAAGCAAACATTTCTTCCAGGTCTTTGTTGAGGCGTGATACTTCATGCTGTCTGCGAAGATGTGCGTCGGCAGCCGATGTTTGTGCATTCAAAGATAAAGATGATGATAACACACTTATGTGTTATCATCACACTTATGTGTTATCATCAGCAAAACTAAATATCGGGTTTCTCGTTCTCACTAGAAGATCGTTAATGTAGAGTAAGAAGAGAGTGGGAGACAATATAGACCCTTGAGGAACACCGGCATTGATGGTGAAGGTGTCTGAGAGAAATCCGTCAATCGCTACTTGCAGAGAGCCGTCCTTAAGAAAGCTAGACAGCCATGCACAGAATCGACTGGGCATACCATAGGAACGCAGTTTACTTAGAAGCCCCTCATGCCAAACACGATCAAAAGCTTTAGAAATATCCAGTGTAACAGCCCTATGATGTTCGATTGCGTTGTTCCAAATATGGGTGACATAGGCTAGAAGATCTCCAGTTGATATGGACTTCCAAAAACCATATTGATGATCGCTGATAATGTTGAAGCCTTCCAGGTACTTTAGAAGCTAATAGCTTCCTCCATTACTTTTGATATGACTAAAATCAATGCGACTGGTCGATAGTTGTTAGGCAGGGTTCTCTTACCTTTCTTTGGAATAGGCTGAACTCGCGCCGTCTTCCAGTAAGATGGAAATATTCCTTTTTTGTAGGATGAGTTGAAAAGTCTACAAAATACTGGTGTTAGTTCATCGGCGCATCTCTTGACAACTATAATAGGAATTTCGTCTGGACCAGAAGCTTGTTCGACGTCGAGTCCTTTCAGGATTCGTTTGACGGGACGCTGACGGAATACGATTGCGGTCATTTCGGATTGAACTGCAGGAATGTTGGGTGGTGTTCTTCCCTGGAAATCTACAGTGGAATGCGAGGAAAATAGTTCAGCAAGTAAGTTTGCTTTGTCTCCGGCTGTGGATGCTATTGTACCATCGGGACGTGTTAGAGGTGGAATAGTTGATTTGGTGAAATTTTTGCTGACGGCCTTAGCTACTGACCAAAAGGACCTTGATCCGTTTGGACTGCCAAGAAGTTTGTTTTTGATCCTCACGTTATGGGCTTCTTTGCCTTGATCTATTGTTAGCTTACATTGGTTTCGGGCGGTAACAAAGATGGTACGATTCTCAGTGGTCATTGTCGGTAAGCCAGATTTTTGATCTCACAGCACACTCACAATCCTTGTTAAATTATTATCATTATAACTTATTTTAATGTTTTTCTCATTGGTTTATAAATTTAATTTTTACTTAATTTGCTTATTTCATGCTTTTTTGATAAAATTTGTGCTTTTTTAGCACTGTTTGTTTAATATTTTTAGGGTTTTAAAAATTTTTTTCGCTTTTTTATCCGGTCTCTAATCATACTACACTTGTCTCCTCGATAAAGCAATTAAAAGTACAAATATAATATATAGATCATAAACAATTAAAAGTAGAAAACATAAATATAGTACAATAAACAATAAAAAATATATAATTTATAATCTTAAACTAAACACTTGTCACAATAAAACTCATCCAAACTCTAATAAAGCTTCACCACCTAAGACTTGGCACTAAATTCCTCGGTAAATGGTTATAGAACTTAATACACATGTTTATTTCCCCATTTTAACAGTGAAAATCTATTTTTCATATACGGTACTGGATTGAGATGGTGCTTCTACTTCTTCGTCTAGTTAATCTAGGTCGTCACCTATTTGAGATCCGATTTTCAGACAGTTGCACCTTCATTATATCAACTCTAAAAAAAAAATTCTTCTTCCATATTATTAAATCATAGTAATCACCAAAAAAATCAAGTGTCATTAATTTTGGTAATGATAGTTTTCGTGGGAAGGGGAGTGCCAAGCTCAAGTTCGCACGTGGCAAGGACCAGAAATGTGCCGATGCGGTATCCAAATAAAAGGCCTGCGTATCCCAAATGGATACTCCAAGGTATACGTTAAAAGATGCCTTGCTATGCGGGGGTGCCAAAACTGACAGGGTTTTATTTAAAAATATAATTAATAATATAAATTAAGTGGAATTCCATATAAAGGTGAACCAAATTCGATATTCGAACATAGCGAAGCAACTTGATATTGCGCTAGATGCAAAGCTACGCTGAAAGCTCACGTCACAAAGAAAAAGGAAAAAAGGAATAACAAGAACTAGTCTGTTTGCATTTCAGGTGGTAATAATATTATAATATACATGGTGTGTCGGGAGGAGTGGATCGACCAAGGAGTGTATTGTTCAAGTGAAAATAATGTAAATAAACTCACGGTACTCCGGTTCTGCCCGAAAACATGCCAATTTTAATGTTATTTTATGGTCACATTAGTAATTAGGATTTTATCGCAGTCAAAAGATCAACGGTGTGTTTTGAACTACGCTATACTACTAAAGAAGGGAAGCCGTCTCAATAGGAAAGATGTCACTACCTGCTGCGAACTCTATTGTTCTCATCAATGCTGTATGTACAAGCTACAAAGTATGTAGATGGTGTTGAAGGTTGGATTAGGCCGATTAAGCTTGATAACTTTAAGTACAATTTTCTCTGATGAAAACATCCTAAATTTCTGGTTTTAGCTATTAATTTTTACATCTATTACTTTAGAATTTTAAAGAACAAAGAGATTGCATTGATTGAAAGACTTTCAATTTCTCTGCTCGGGTTTGTTCCGTGGTGGTGGACGGTGAATTTTAGTGAGATGTCACATTCACATAAAAACAGAGAACAGACAGAACGGAAATTGTTATAGGGTAAAAGCACCAATGAATAAGCAGTTAAGGCATTTCTGTAATTAATTGTTCTAATAAAAATATAGAATCTTGTGTGTCACAATATATTTTGCAGGGGATTTCTGGCTTTATTCATTATCACATTTGAAGCTAAAAATAAAATAAAACAATTTGCAAATATTTTTAAAACAATTTTATTTAAGAAAAATACAAGAACTTCAGTAAATGAACACTTTCATCCAATAAGGAAACTTATTATACCTAGTAATAGTAAAGGAACTAACAATATACCAATATGGATGGATATTGGTCCTATTCAGAAAGATTTGTAAATTCAGGGACTAAAACAAGCCTCTTGAAACCATTAATTTCTTTTTCATAAGAATTCTGGTCTGGATTTCCGGGCCAATTCCACTTTGCATCTACTGTTTTAATTTCATATTCGGCGTAGTTGTCAAAACTTAACACTGTTCCTGGATCGATTTTTTGGTCATAACTTACTAAAATATAGTCTCCAATTGGTCAATACACTAGTTTGTAAGGCCAATTGCACGAGAAAAAAAAATAGTCTCCAATTTTATGATTATTATCCTTAGGCTTAGGCAGAGATGAGTCACTCAGTTTGTCATTTATTTTTGTCTGTCTTTTGATTTTTGCTCTTAGTCCGTTTTTATTAGTCTTAGACATATTTCCTCCCAGATTGACGCCCAGCAAACTAATAGATGAAGCCAGCGGGATTGCGTGTCCGTCCATGACTATATCCGGTTCTGTAATGTTAACCTTTTTAGAGAAAACTGCTGCCTGGGTTTTTTTAGCGTTAAATTCGACTTGGTTACTGTCACCCCAAGACAAAACTACTAAATACTACTAAGAAAGGGAAGGTTTATCAATTGGTAGGATGTGACTACCTGCTACGAACTCTATTTTTCTCATCAATACAGTGTATGGTAGCTATAAAGTATGTATGTACCAACTTCAAACTGAAAACGATTATACTGGTACTACCGAGGGACAACGAAACTCACGTTGTCGTGACAATCACCCACGTATGGCAATGAACTTTACTTGATTGTATTATACGCATAGACACGTCTACTAGGTAATCGGTTTCTAGGTTAAAGACTGTTACTATTTTAACATTACTTTTATCTTTTTGCTCATGGTAATTATGTACCATCAGTTGCTCGAGCACTTATTTAAGACAATCGCCTAAATGAATTAATCGCGACGTATTTTTGATTTAATTTTATGGTGGCCTAACCTTTGAATTTCGATTTCCATGAGAAACAACAGATAGGAATTTCAACACCAGAATTGAATTGAATTTCTAAGATTTTTACACTTTTTTGTTGTTTCTTAGCATTCCAAATTCAAATGTCTAATAGCCAGCTAAAGGCCGTTTTACATGCTACAAGATTACCGGTAAGAAATATTTACCCAGCGGCATGCGCAGTTGCGACCCAGCTGATATATTCTCGCAACTGCACATGCCTCTGAGTAAGATTTCTTGCATCTTGCAAGTAATCTTGCAGCGTGTAAAATTCCCTTAACCACAGTTAATAACAGTGGCGGCTCATGGTCAATCTCACGAAGGGCATTGTGGAAATCGCCTCAGGGAATTCTTCTGGGACCAAGCCCTAATTTTGCTTTATTTCTGGTCTTCGAAATACGATACAAGAAAACTCTTTTTTTAAACTGTTTTAAATTTTAGGCCGGATTTAGGACCTCTAGGTTGAATCTTTTAAGTCTGCAGCCGGAGAAAATATATTTTTTAAATTACCCTGCCAAAACGGCATTTTCAGCAATTATCCAATTAAAAACTTAAAAATAAATGGAAATGTTGTCATATTTACACTTCAAACACATAAGTAATAGTATACTTTTATTACACACATCTTACATCCACTTCCTTTTATTTTGAATTAAAATTATTAATAAAAGATAAATGTCATTTGACTTTTCCATTGAAAAATTAGACAGAAATTTCAACGCAGGTGGTAAAATAACGTAGGTAACAATTCACATCAAGATGGCAAATATCATTTTTTTGAATATGGTTTCCATGTCAATAAACAATATATTATTTTAACAACAGAAAAATCACATGAGTAATTTGATTTAGCTGCTACTCCATAAGAAATTCGAGAAGCAGCAAAAATACTGGAAGAAGATCTTCTGCCAACTAAAAGCCGCCCGAAATATGACAAGGCGTATAACTGTTTCAAAGAATGGTGTACGGGAAACAAAGTTCAAAATCCTGGTTCTGAGTCGGCGCTACTAGCTTATTTCAGTGAAAATGCCAAGACAAAGAAGATATCAACGATTTTGTCACAATATTCAATGCTGAAGACCACTTTATCAAAGGATACATGCCGAAAAAATCAAACACACTGTCTATGGAGAATATTGAAACTTTTTAGGAACAAGCACCTATAGAATTTCTTGTTCAAAAGGTATTAATGCCAATGTAATATCTAATGTAAATAACTAAAACAAAAACCATGTTAATTTTTTATTTTTTTATAAATGTCATTAGGTTTATTTTAAAAATATTCATTGTCGTTAAAGTGTAATGAGTTGTATGTTGGTGTGTTCGTATATTATTTTGAGATATCGATTTTTAAAAAAATTACAAAAAATTAATTTACTTCTCACCTGGGTGGAAAGTGAGCACTTTCCATCCGGGTATAAAAAATTTCAACTTTCCACCTATCAAAGATATGTCATTATTACATGCATGGTTGTAAATAAAAAATATGTTATAACTTTAACAGTTTCATTATGTCATACCTTTTTCATCAATTAATTCCTTCCACAATTTGAAATGACAGTAATGAAAATGTATGTTTTGCAACACGACCAATAATAATATCATACAAATTTTAAATCACACCATTTGTTGTTATAAATTATTTCCCATAATAATAAGAAAAAAAAACGATTAATTCTGCAAATGATAAATTACCTTATTTGTTAAGCCAGAAATAGTACCTTAAAGTTTAAAATTCGTATACAAACAAACACATATTTTTTTAATTTTATTTTTGATATGATCGCGCCCCCTAGGGTTTCGCCCCCCTACAGGTAGAAACTCGCTTACTTATACTCTATTTTGGATAAAATTAGCTTTAATGTGCCGCGCTTAATTAATTAATAATTAATGGCAAAACGTAATGTTCTACAGGGTCGAATTTAGTATATACAAGGTGTTCCTTAATGACGTGCTAATATTTCAGGGTGTGATTCCTTAGGTCATTTTATAAAGAAAAGTTCATATGAATATATGTCCGCAACGGCTTAAATTTTTTGCTACAGGGTGTAGAATTTTAATTTTTTAAATGGTTATTTTTTAATAATATCTCCGAAAGCACTTTAGATATTATTTTCAATTTCGGTATGTGTTAATAGGATATAGAACCACACATTTTAGTTAGAAAAGTTATTCAATTGTTCCAGAAGTGGCGTCCCTGCAAAAATGTCCTCTGATATTTTTTTTACAAAAAAGATGGTACGCCTCTGACACTTTTCCATGTGGATATTTTTTCTGGTCAATTCGACATGGTCACGTTCTCTTTTTCTCGTCAGACGCACCGTTCTTGATTAAAACCACTAAATTCATATTGAAACTCATTATTATTAACATTGATAAAATAATTAATGATAAATTTTGTTTTATAAAAATTGTTGGAGTGGGCAATTCGATGCGAAGACGGGCGGAAGCTTTTAAGCAAATGTGGCCATTTCCAACAATTTTTATAAAACAAAATTTATCATTAATAATTATTTTATCAATATCAATATTAATAATAATGAGTTTCAATATGAATTTAGTGATTTTAAACAGGGCGCGTCCGACGAGAAAGACGCAAGAGACCGTTTTCATGCAGAATTGACCAGACTAATTAGAAAAAATATCCACATGGAAAAATGTCAGTGGAGTACCATCGTTTTTGTAAAAAATATCAGAGGACATGCTTGCAGGGACGCCACTGGTGGAACAATTTAATAACTTTTCTAAGATTTGTGGTTCTATATCTTATTAAAACATACCAAAATTGAAAATAATATCTGAAGTACATTCGGTTATATTAAAAAATTATAATTTAAAAAATAAAAATTCAACACCCTGTAGCAAAAAATTTAAGCCGTTGCGGACATATGTTCATATGAACTTTTCTTTATAAAATGACGTAAGGGATCATGCTCTGAAATATTAGCACGTCATTAAGGAACACCCTGTATGTATATACGAGTATATGTATAGTATTGTAACTATAGCTAGCGCCCTTATTATCAGATTAGAATGAATATAGCGGGAATGAGGGCAAGCAAATAAATTACTCCAATTTAATTTACCAACGTTTCGTTTTAATATTAAAACTTCTTCAGGGGCCAATTAGCAGATTACTTCTAGGCCACAATTTATCACTTTGTTTTTAAGAATGACAATTTTCAGAGAAACACACACAACTACAAAGAACGAACTCAAGAAATTTATATACATGCATGGTGTTAATTTTTTTTAAACTTCCCACCCTTAATACCCCGCCTTCAGTAAATAATATAAAATAATCTGAAAGACGTGTCTCTTTTATGGTGAAGGGGGACACTTGTAACGAATATTTGCAGCCTTCGTAGTTTAAGCCCCTAGGACAGGTAAATGTTACCATTAAAATTTTAAAAAGAAAGTGGCACATATATACAGGGTGTCCGCTAATTAATGGTACATGGAAAACCAACAGACTCCTTACGTAAAAATATTAGGATTTAATTATACTTATCTATATCCGAAAGTTGATATTAACTGAGATACAGGGTGTTAAAGTTAAAGCTTCATTTTTGCTTTTCTCTAATAACTTTGCAGGTAACCAACGTTTTTTTACAAAACTTGTCAATTATGTTTTTTTTAGGACGAGAAATTGATGGGGCGCTGTCTGCGGCATTATTTGCACATTTATTAGGTCATAACTTTTTGTGCCTCAGTGTATTTAAGTTTTTAATAAAAATAATACTTTTCTCATATGTATTACGTAAAAAAGGTATACTAAGTTCAGGTCGCCCAGAGTTACTGTTTTGGAGATATTTGCATTTAAATTGTTTAGTGCACCCTGACCAATTATTATTATTAATTTGCAAACAAAATTTTTTTCTTAAAGTAACCTATGAGAAAACAAATAAAATTTAGAGATTCACATGGAACAGAAAATGTTTCATTTTTGAGTTTATCGTAAATTTGTGTTTTCTTTCATTGCTGTTGGTTTCGTTCGACACGATATTTTCCAGGGTCAAAGTTATTTTAATTAAAGTAAGTTAAAGAACAATCCAATTGTTGTATTTATTATTCCCAGTTACCATTACTAGAACATTAATTATCATGTAAAAGTGAATTGGTAAGAAGTAACAAAATATTATTTGCTTGTTTGAGCTAAGGCACTAAACAATTTAAATGCAAATACCTCGGAAACAGTAACTCTGGGCAACCTGAACATAGTATACCTTTTTTACGTAATAAATATGAGAAAAGTATTATTTGTATTAAAAACTTAAATACACTGAGGCACAAAAAAGTTATGACCGTATGAATGAGAGACAGCCCCTACATTGTACATTAAAATTTCACAAAGAAATCAATTTCTCGTCCTAAAAAATCATAATTGCCAATTTTTGTAAAAAAACTTTAGTTTCTCTCAAAATTATTAGAGAAAAATAAAAATGAAGTTTTAACTTTAACACCCTGTATCTCAGTTAATATCACTTTTTGGATATAGGTAAGTATAATTAAATCCTAATATTTTTACTTAAATGAGTCTGTGGTTTTTCCATGTACCATTAATTAGCGGACACCCTGTAGAGTACCATAATTTTTATATTGTGATGTGCCACTTAGTCCCTATTCCATTTAGGATTTTAAGAGTAACAACTACTCCTCTCCAAGAATGTTCCCTTCATAATAAAATAGACGTATCTCCGATTTTAAATATTATTTACTTGAATCGAAATATTAATGGTGGGAAATTTTTAAATGACACCCTGTATATTTCTAGTTAGTTCCCTTCCTATTAAAAATCTATCTCTTTCACAAAATCAACAGTTAATTAGAATTTCCTGGATTGCTGTGTGTAATCCAGGAATTTATTACCGGTCTATTTTTTTCTACTTTTCTTTGCTAAATTATAATAATGTGCCAGAAATCCCGAACATCATCCTCGATTCCCGATGAACAATCTGGCAACCATAATTATCGGGCCATTGGGTGTTGATTTTCGCTTGAATTTATAACTCGAGTTTTTCACGAAAAATGGGTCTTATGCGTACTTTGCATTGTATATCAGTTTTTCTTTGTCAAATTTCAACACACTGTATCTATCTCAAAAATAAAGCAGT
This sequence comes from Barypeithes pellucidus, assembly GCA_963991005.1. Lineage (NCBI taxonomy): Eukaryota > Metazoa > Arthropoda > Insecta > Coleoptera > Curculionidae > Barypeithes > Barypeithes pellucidus. The sequence goes on from OZ022557.1 coordinate 64,624,035, forward strand.
TCCAGACCTATGTGTTGTTGCTGACAGCATCCTAGTATTATCGCCCTTCAGGATCACCAATATCACCATGCAATTATGAAACGCCCTGTATACAGGGTGTTCCTTAAAGACGTGCTAATATTTCAGGGTGTGATTCCTTAGGTCATTTTATAAAGAAAAGTTCATATGAACTCATGTCCGTAAGGGCTTAAATTTTTTGCTACGGGGTGTTGAATTTTTATTTTTTAAATGGTTATTTTTTAATATCTCCGAAAGTACTTTTGATATTATTTTCAATTTTGGTATGTGTTAATAGAATATAGAACCACATATTTTAGTTAGAAAAGATATTCAATTGTTCCACTAGTGGCGTCCTTGCAAACATGTCGTCTGATATTTTTTACAAAAAAACATGGTACGCCACTGACATTTTTTCATGTGGATATTTTTCTGATTAGCCTGGTCAACTCTACATGAAAATGGTCTTTTGAGTTTTTCTCGTCAGACACGTTCTTGATTAAAATCACTAAATTCATATTGAAATTCATTATTATTAACATTGATAAAATAATTAATGATAAATTTTGTTTCATAAAAATTGTTGGAAATGGCCACCTTCACTTAAAAGGCATGCTCCGCCCGTCTTCGCATCGAATTGGCCACTCGTTCAAATATTCCCAGCGTATTCCTTATTGTTTCACACGAGGTAACTATTCGCTCAAATCTTCTAAAGTGTTAATGGGAGTTTTATACACTGCTAAATGAAGCAATTTGAATTTAATCGTTTTAATCAAGAATGGTGGTGCGTCTGACGAGAAAAACTCAAGAGACCGTTTTCATGTGGAATTGACCAGCCTAATCAGAAAAAATGTCCACATGGAAAAATGGCAGTGGCGTACCATCTTTATTGTAAAACATATCAGAGGACATGTTTGCAGAGATGCCACTGGTGGAACAATTGAATAACTTTTCTAACTAAAATTTGTGGTTCTATATCCTATTAACACATACCAAAATTGAAAATAAAGCTAAAGTACTTTCGGAGATATTAAAAAATAACCATTTAAAAAATAAAAATTCAACACCCTGTAGCAAAAAAATTAAGCCGTTGCGGACATATGTATGTCACACCCCGAAATATTAGCACGTCATTAAGGAACACCCTGTATGTATTAATAATAAATTTGTAAAACTTTTAATCTATTTTATTTTGCTCCTCTATTTGACTTTTCCGGTGCCCATGATACCGATACATCATCTAATATCATTAATATTAAGATGGAATAAAGTTATAAGCGAATATTCTGACGCTTTTATTAAAATTTTTGGTATTCATTGTTTTTAGCCGTAGGTGAATTAGACACTATAAAAGTTGGTTTTAAGAAAAATGATACAGCTTTCCGTTCTATTTCGAATATGACCAGGGAGTGCGATATGAGCATCTACAGTATGTCCTCGGATCGACGCATGAATATGGGAAAAATACTAAAATTTCTTGAGTTGAAACTGCCTTTTTTGGGGTTCAGCCCCCTGCTTGGTTGGAAACCAATTTGTGTCATAATTTTAATTTCGAAAAATCAAGTAGATATGCTTGGAAATTAAAAAAAAAAACATGTTCCCGCTAGAAAAGTGTATATTATCTTCAGATAAGACAAAATATTAACAAAAGATGTTCAGTGACATCATTTGTTAATATTAACAAAAGGGGATCAGGGAGTGAGATATGAGTAAAGTTATAAACGAGTATTCTTATTCTTTTATTAACATTTTTGGGCTGCATGGTTTTTGGCCGTAGGTGAGGAATTAGACACTAAAAGTTGGTTTTAGGAAATATGTCACAGCTTCACGTTCTTTTTCTAATATAACCAGGGAGTGAGATAGGAGTAACTATATTAATACGAAATAAAGTTTTATGCGAGTATTCTGACGCTTGTATTAACATTTCTGGGTTTGATTATTGTTGGGCGTATGTGAGGAATTAGACACTAAAAGTTGGTTTTAGGATATATGATACAGCTTCTCTTCCTTTTTCGATTAGGACCAGGGAGTGAAATATGAGTAACTATATTAATACGAAATATAGTTATATGCCAATATTCTGACGCTTTTATTAACATTTCTGGGTTTGATTGTTCTTGGGCGTATGTGAGGAATTAGACACTAAAAGTTGGGTTTAGGAGAAAAGAGGAAAAAGAAAGGGAAGCTGTATCATACAGCTTCCATTTCCTTTTCGAATAGGACCAGGGGTGATATATGAGTGTATCTATATTAATAGAAATAATTCATTCATTGTTTCTGGCCGTAGGTGAGGAATTTCATTAATAGTAGTTTTTCAGAAATACAGCTTCCTTTCATAGGGCCAGGGAATGAGATATGAGTATATATGAGTATATTAACACGAAATAATGTTATGACGCTTTTATTAAAATTCTTGGAGTTCGTTTAAGAAATATGATACAGCTTCCCTTTCTTTTTCGAATAGGGCCAGGGAGTGAGATATGAGTAACGCAAAAGTGAAACAACAATTGAAAATTATTTCTTGCATACACTTGTTGGCCCTGAATGAAAGTAGTATTCGCTCGCTAACGGGACGATGTCTTATGCAACGTATTACAGTTAGACAGAACAAAAGTTCAGCAACCTCGTCCTTTGTCTTTGTCTGTTACAAAGTAACGTCATAAGTCTGTCTTTTACAGAACTCTGCGCAGATTAGCGAATGTAAACCAATGGCCTAGGTACGAACCGTGGCATGCGGAATTGAAGAAACTGAAGAAACCAAGGTTGCCGGATCTTGCCGGTGCAGAAATCTGGGGTCACAAACTGAAGATAACTGTTAGACTTGGTTTAGGATTGTTATATCCGCAAGATATGTCGAAAAATCCTATAATGAAATTCTTTCTTGCAAAACCTTATATTTATAAAAAAAAAAGTATTTTATGCTGGGAAGCAGAACATTTATTGATTATGAAACGTAGTGAACCCGCATTTATTTTTATGCAGTGGAAAACTTTTTTTATGCAGTAATGGGATTGCCTGATTTCAAGAGTTTGGAAGTTTGTTTTGCCAGATGCCTCTATCATTCATCTAGGTTATTAATGGAGGTATAAATAATAATGATCTCTGACAGGAGGTTAAGAATAGTATATTATTTACAACCATGCATGTAATAATGCCATTTCATCTATCTTTGAAAGGTGGAAAGGTGACGTTTTTTTATTTTTACTTTCCACCCGGTTGGAAAGTAAATTATTTTTTTTTAATTTTTCAAAAATCGATATCTCAAAATAATATACGAACACGCTTTTTTTAAAATGCTAATAGCTTTACGTGTTTAGATATTATTATGTCTACTTTTTCCCTAATTGATAGAGTGGTCCTCAGCATTGAATATTGTGACCAAATCGTTGATATCTTCTTTGTCTTTGACATTTTCACTGAAATAAGCTAGTAGTGCCATACAAGACCTGCTTCTCGAATTTCTGGTGGAGTAGCAGTAAACTCAAATTCCTCAACTGCTGCATTTTTCTTTTAAAAAAATATATTGTTTAGTGACATGGAAACCATATTAAATTTATTGGTTTGCGATCTTGATGTATATTATTACCTACGTTATTTTACCATCTGCGGTTATTTGAAATTTCTGTCTAATTTTTCAAGGGAAGTCAAATGACATTTATCTTTTATTAATAATTTTAATTCAAAATAATAAGTGGATATTAGATATGGTTGTAAATAAAATAGTATACAAACCTCGGTAAAAAGTTTCATTACTGTCTCGAGATTTAGTTATCGACTCTCTCGACAGGAATGAAACACTTTCCACCTCGGTACGTAATATACTATTAGATACCAAGAGCGGTAAGAAGCGTATTACATGCGATAGCGAAATTTATGGTACGAGCAAAGCGAGTGCCGTACTTCGAAAGAGTGTGTAATAGGCTTACCATTCGAGTTGTGTACTATACTTTTTCTACGACTTTATATTTACTTTTATGTCAAATTTTCGAAATATGCTAATAAAACATTGTTTGAGTCGGTATTCAAATGATTATCTGTACACCTGGTCAATAGATTTTTGATACACTTTTTCATACTACTTGGATTTCTCCAGTAATAAATAATTTGGTGCGGAAGCAGCTTGTTATGTAATTTCCCGTGGCGTTCCCTCAATCTGAATATCGCAGTCATTCATACTTTACTAATATACCCAAAAATAAAATCCAAATAAAAAATGTTGACGTTTAAAATTTCCTGACATTTACGTTGTCAAGGCCATCCGATGGATTTCACAGTCAACTTTGCATAAAATCTATTGGAAACATTGACGCTTGTGGCATATCAGATTTGTGGAACTGTTACGTAATATACAGGGTGTCCCAGAATATGTGGGCAATCTCCCGGGTTCAGATAGAACACTTAAAAATAACAGGAGAAGTTCCTATAAATTTTTCTTCCTACGGTGATACGGGCCCATAACAGACGTCCCTAGAAATCGTTGTTTTTTAAATAATTTTTTAAGTACTAGGTGTAATTTATTAATTTTTTTAGTATAATTGTTACTAGACGAGGCTCCTTAAAATTCGCCCTTTGGCTTATTTACTTTGTTCAATATGTTTTTTCATTGATTGTTGTTTATGTTCATAAAATTCCCTCATTCTTGCTATGCTTTCTTTCACATGTACCGATTTAAATAAGAATATTTATGCCATTGTCAGTTTATGGTAGTATTTTGAAATATGCGGTTTTCCTCCTTTGTCTTATTAGTTACTAACTTAGTAATTGAATTTACGTATACTGAATATAAATCATATTGAACAAAAATATATTTTTTTCGAAAACAGTTTATTTTATCGACATTGATCAAGGGTACCTTTTTTCAGCATAAGGTTCAGAGTATCCAAAAATATTATTGTCGTTCCTTCATCATACAAGGTGTACAAGAAAAAAGTATTTTTGTGTTACGTCTAGTCCGTCCCTAGCAAACTAAATAAGCCAAATGTGTTTGTCAAGGGTGAATTTTAAGGAGACTCATCTAGTAACCATTATCTAAAAAATTATTAAATTACACCTAGTACTTACAAAATTATTTAAAAAACAACTATCTCCAGGGACGTTCGTATCTCCGTAGGGGAGGCCGTAGGAAGAAAAATTTATAAGAACTTCTCCTGTTGTTTTGAACCCGGGAGATTTCCTACATATTCTGGGACACCCTGTATACAAAGTGTTTCTTAATAACGTGCTAATATTTGAAGAGGTTATTCTTAGGTCCATTTTCCGAAAAACTTCATATGAACATATGGCTTAAACGTCTTAATGTTCAAGATTTTCAAAAATCTCCTTTTTTAATTTTATCTGTGATACTGCTATAGATATTTTTGTGAAATTTTGCTACATACATTATATTCATCAAGGGGCATTTTATGATCATATCATATGTTTTTGTATTCCGACCAGTGGCGTTCTTGCGGGAATTGCCCTCGGTATTTTTGAAGAAAAGAATGGTACGCCACTTCTTTTTTTTTTTAAATAAAAATTATTTTTCAGATTCTAATTCCTTGCTGAGTAAATGTTGTCTCTTGATTTTTTGTCGTTTGACGTACAGTTTTCGTATAAAAAATGAAATTCAATCATTTGCACCCTGTTATGAAATTAGTTATTAATATAGATTAAAAATGATCTAGTAGGTAAGAAGTAGATTTTGTTTTGTAAAGATAAACAGTTTTGACAGTTGCCTACCTAGTCTAGTTGTCTCGTATTTAAGTCATCAACCTTAAGAAATTGTTAAGGAAACATGAAAATCTTTAACACCCTGTATATCAAAAGTTACGACGTTTAGGACATATGTTCACATGAAGTATTTTTCTGAAAATGGACCCCAGAATAACCTCCTTACAAATTAGCATGTTATTAAGAAACACCCTGTATATTACGTAACAGCAGACAGGTTTTTTCACAAGCTGAAAATCGGTTATTGGTTAGTATAGGAAAAATATTTTTTTTAGTTTCCCGAGATCTCTTAATAGGTCACTCAACGTGAGTGACCCTGTATATCTTCCCCCTTTACTACACTACTGTAATAACCCAATTTTATAGATACACTTTTTAATACACTTTCTTTTTGCATACAAAATTTATTATTTATAATGGTGCCTAATGAAATCGATGTGATTATTGTGTGGTTCGATTTGATCGAGAACCAAAGTAAATTTTGTAGGTTGAATGATCTCTTAAAAACTTCTCCTAAACAGTTACTTCCAATTGTATACTTATGTAAAATGTATTACAGTTAATGACTAGACACCGCTACACGAATTTACTTTCATCGGGGATAACGGGTATTCTCACCTTTCTTCAGCTAACAGTTAAGTTGACACGGGATATGTATATTTTTCAAAATATCTTTCTTGTGACTGCTTATGGAGTTAATAATAAATCTAGAGAGCTAGAATTTAGCATAATGAAAGGTAGTAACGGAGCAATTTTTTTTAATGGAACACCCTGTATTCTAATTTACCATCACATATACAGGGTGTCCCAGAATATGTGGGTAATCTCCCGGGTTCAGATAGAACACTTAAAAATAACAGGAGAAGTTCCTATAATTTTTTTTTCCTACGGCCTCCCCTACTGAGATGGGAAAGGTGCTATTCGGCGCGAAGACAATTCGGCGCCGCGCCTATTAATAAAGTTTATATTTTAGTTCATGTGTTCCATACCATACAAATAAAAAAAATACCAAAAGAACATTAGCGTTACATTATTTAATTCCATATCCTTAACATTTTTATATTAAAAATAGAACCTATATTTCTTATTTCCATGTGGAACCTTTACGAAAATGTGTTGCAGAGGGTTGATAGAACCAACAATCATTCAGGAACGGCCAACAGGAGATTACAAAACGAATTGGGTATGGACCACAATATGGAGGTTCATCGACAAAAGGGTCGTGATTTTTACTTGGAGCAAATTATTGCAGGACATGAGCGCCTCCAAAAGGCGTATCGGGGCGGGTTTGCACTTGTTTCCCCAGGGCATCTATAAATATTATTACACATTAATTTTGTTCTTATATAAGAATAAAGAGAGTATCACCGCGCCGAGTCGGGGGCGCAGAGTCGGTCGCGCCGAGTTGTTCTAGACCCACGGAGATACGGGCCCATAACGGATGTCCCTGGAAATCGTTGTTTTTTAATTAATTTTTTAAGTACTAGGTGTAATTTAATAATTTTTTTAGTATAATGGTTACTAGACGTCTCCTTAAAATTCGCCCTTTTAAGCACATTTGGCTTATTTAGTTTGCCGGGGACGGACTAGACGTAATACAAAAATGTTTTTTTTTTACACCCTGTATGATGAAGGAACGACAATAATATTTTTGGATACTCTAAACCTTAAGCTGAAAAAAGGTACTCTTGATCAATGTCTCTGCCAATGAATGATCAAATGATCAAAATGAACTGTTTTCGAAAAAAATATATTTTTGTTCAATATTGGTTGTTGGTTTATGTTCATAACACTCACTGTTGCTCTGGATTTTTTCACATGTACCGATTTAAATAAGAATATTTATGCCAGTGTCAGTTTATGATATTGTCTTGAAATTTGCTGTTTTTCTCCTTTTTTAGTTGCTAACTTATAGTAATGGAATTTATGTATACTGAATATGCCGACGTGCATTTAATGTATGGAGTGCCTTTTCTTCAGCTTAAGGTTTAGAGTATTCAAAAATATTATTGTCGTTCCTTCATCATACAGGGTGTAAAAAAAACATTCTTGTGTTACGTCTAGTGCGTCCCTGGCAAACTAAATAAGCCAAATGTGCTGAAAGAGGCGAATTTTAAGGAGACTCATCTAGTAACCATTAGACTAAAAAATTATTAAATTACATCTAGTACTTAAAAAATTATTTAAAAAACAACGATTTCCAAGGACGTCCGTTATGAGCCCCTATCACCGTAGGGGAGGCCGTAGGAAGAAAAATTTATATGAACTTCTCCTATTATTTTTAAGTGTTCTATCTGAATCCCGCATAATCTGGGACACCCTGTATAGTTACATTCTTTATCTAATTATTTAGTTCTTTAATACCCCCCATAACTATTGAACCACTAATTTTAATTTTACAAAATTTTGGTCTGGCCTATAAAGGAAGGCAAATTACTTTTCGATGGAAGAACGACAGTTCTAACTGTTAAAATGGCGGATGGGCACCATATTGGGAAATAAAATTAAATAGGAAGCTGCGTTTTATCTTATTTTACGATCCCAGAATATTACTTCTGTATTCGCAACGAAGACAAAAGGGCGTCGTTTAGAAATTACATAGTTATTATTTTTTTATTATCCATTATTTTATTCACCGTCTTAGAAAAATAAATACAACTTGGCATAGTGTAGTAGGAATCAGAGAACTAGAATTTTTTGCATATTTTATGGTGCTCAAACTAAAACAGCAAAAAAAGATTGAATAGGAGATAGGGTCATGCGATACGTCATTTTAAAGGTCCTATCAAGTACTTTACGATTCCAGCATATTCAAATTCACATTCAAACACAACACGATTATACCAACCGTTATCATAAGGCACAGATAAACTGTGCCTGTGTGGCTTAGCCCAAAATACGACATTAATAATTAAACAAAATTATACAGAAATTTCTAAGACCTATATTTAATTCAATCAAATATTTATCAAACTATCAACCGACCCAGGTGCAAGAGAGAGGAGCAGAGAGATAAAACTAAAAAATTAAGAAAAAAAAGACGCTTAAAGAAAAAGAAAAATGCGAGCGATCCCCATACAAAGAAGATAGCAGAGCGCATAAACCTAAAATAAAACAGAAATAAAAATACTGATACTAAACTTCCCCTCTCTGTGCATTTAAGAGCTATTGTTTAATATGATCATTGAATTTATTAACTGAAAGTTGTTTAACATTAGTAGGTAAATTATTCCACATTTGTACTGCTATGAAACTGAAAGACTTTTGAAAGTTAAATGTACGATGTTGAGGCGGTCTGAAGTAGTTTACATTTCGTGTAAGATGAGGATATGCATAAGAATGAAAATTTGCTCTTAAATATTGAGGTTTTCCAACATTTAAAATCCTATATACGAAAGTGTACATATGATATTTTCTGCGATTCTTCATATTTAAAATATTTTTATCATTCAAATAAGGAGTGACATGGTTCCTAAAGGGAATATTAAATGAAAAGCGCATACAAGAGTTTTGTATCTTCTAAATAGAGTGGGAAAGCGCAGCCGCTGTTGGGTTCCTATTCGTACCCAAAACAAAATGGCGTCTCTAAAAAATAATGTTTATTATTTTTCCTCTTGCTATTTTAGTTTAGATTTTACAATTTGACATAAATTAGTGAGTATCAACCAGCTGATAAATTCACTTTCTACAAAGTTCTGAAATCTAAAGTAAAATAGCAAAAGAAAAAAATAGTAACTATTATTTTTCAAAAAGACGCCATTTTGTTTTGGGTACGAATAGGGAAACAATATCCTGGGATCATAAAGTACTCGATAGCACCTTTATTTATGAAGACAAGTTTATGCGAACATATGTCTGCAGCAGCTTCAATTTTTTGTTCAGGGTATCTCAGAAAGTACTTTAAATATTATTTTAAATTTATCAGTTTCTGAAGTGAAGGATTTGGGAGTAATTTTTGACAGTAAGCTGATCTTCGATAGCCATATTACTTCATTAGTTTGTAAGACCTTTCGAATGTTAAGTTTTATTAATAGGTAAGCAAGATATTTCAAAAATCCAAAATCATATTTAGCTTTACATTATGCTTTGGTGCATAGCAGATTGAATTTTGCCTCGATCGTTTGGAACCCTTTCTATTCAGTTTATATAAATAGATTAGATCATTTTGGAATTATGACTTTGGAAAATAGAAGAAAACTGTCGGAAGTTATGTTCTTGAGTAAAATTCTTTGTAATAAGGTGGATTCACGTGATTTGTTGAGTAAAGTTACTTTAATGTTTCTCCGCGTCAATTTAGATCTGGTACTCTCTTCAGTATACCCTTTAGATACACAAGTAATACTCAGTATTCCCCTTTATGCAGAATGATGACATTATCAAACTTATATTGTTACAGTCTTGATATTGATTTTTTTAGTATGTCACAAGCCGAGATAAGGAGAACAGTAAAGGAATATTTATTGGACTGATTGTTTAAGGTTTATTTGTTTTTTTTTCTCTGCGCTATCAAAGTAAATAGATTATAGTTATTGTCGTTTTTATAAATTATACCTTAAAACCTATTAATTTATTAATAATATCTTTTTGTTATCTCAATTAGCCACATAACATATTAAGTGGATACTGTATTGGGCTTTGCCTGTTTGTTATCCTGACTAAATAAATAAATAAATAAATCTGATTTTATATACTATTAACGCATATCAAAATTGAAAATAATATTTAAAGTACTTTCTGAGATACCATGTAACAAAAAATTGAAGGTGCTTTAGACATATGTTCACATACATTAAACATTTGTCTTCATAAAATAACCTAAGGAATCATAATTATATTTATAGTTAGAGTTATATTTTCCTAAAATCCTAATGATGTCTAATTTTGAGATTCTGTGGACGGATATTTTAACAATTTTATTACAATTACTCAAGAAATGTAAATCGCATATCGTTGTATTGTACAACCTCTGTTATGGTTGAACTTGAATATTATGAATTAAATTATAGAAATTATTATTAATTAAATTATAGAACGCCAATAGGGAGATCGTGGGACAAATTTTAAAATATTTTTGACATTTATATGATATTTTTCGTGTTAAATTGATGAATTGGGGGAAAGGTACATGACCACACGACCCCTCCCCCCCTGGATCCGCGCTTGTCAACACCCGGATTATAAAAAACGAAATAAACGACTAGATATAGTGTATATTTATATACATAAATTTGCGAAGTTATAACGGCATTCAAAGGTGGATGCAAGGTGGAGGATATACTAGCATTACTCTCTGTTGTTGCCAGAAATCGAAGGTCGAACAATGCGTTCCTCAGCGCTGAATTTCTCAAATGTATTCTATCGGGATATTAATGGTGCTATCTTTAAAACAATAAACTTAAATGTTCATTCGCGTCAATTCTTAAATAGTTCTTATAACTCCTAATATCTTTAGATTGTAACTTCCGAGGAAGATTATGGAGGACACAGGGCCTTACCCAAAGTCGCCCGGTTCTTTTTTTGTTGTTGTGTAAGCGAATGCAAGTCTTTCATTCATTTTTAATTGTAAACATTTGGCAAGTTCCCTCAAAAATTGACAAAGTTCTTTGACAGTGTAATACTAGTAAAAACTTTTATAAAAGAAATATTATCAAAGAAATGCTACAAAATATTTTATAAAAGATCTTTGTCAAATATATTTGATAGTCTAATACCGGCCTAGGTCACAAATTTTGAAATTAATAAAATTAGAACACTTAAAAGTATCATAATTCATTATCATTGTCTTATTCGGATGGTAAGAACGATATCAAAAATCGATTGAAATATAAATAGTTCTTATTAAATGTAAAACCTCTAAAGGAAGGTGGAAGGTAAATTATCACCACACTAAAGTTAGTTTATAATGATCTAATCCAGGGGTCGGCAACCTGCGGTTCGTGAACCACATGCGGCTCTTTGGATGTGAAGCTGCGGCTCTTTGGTTCCATACGCAAATATTATTTATTTTATCGAAAAAAAAAAACATTAAAAATTCGTTCTGAATCGATTAACGAGGATTAGGCACCGATTCTATCTCTCAGCCACTTGTACTCGCTTTTCACCGCACCCCTCCCTCGTGACACGCGTCGTTACTATCGTCAGTCCGTCGAAAGCTCTCGAATTACGCTGTCGTCGGATGTTTCTATGTAGGTTTTAATTCGTTTTCGACGCCAGACAATTTGGCGTCTTCATCCGTGTTTTGACTTTGAGCAGGGGCCGGCAACCTACGGCTCGTGAGCCGCATGCGGCTCTTTCGATGTCAAGTTGTGTCTCTTTCGATATCAAATTGCGGCCGTTAGTGGCTCTTTAAAAACTGAGAAATTGTGTAAATTATAACTTTTGGCTCTTCCGTCTCAAAAGGTTGCCGACCCCTGATCTAATCTAAACTTCGGTTTAATCATGAGGTTCATTTCATATTATAAAAGCCGCCCTAGAGCTCTTTACCTAAGATTTATAACTTAATAATTATGTATAAATTATATAAATTATTCACCAGTATCGTCATTATTTAGTTATAATTTAATTGCCACGAAAATTCTACGAAAGTTATTATTTTGGAACAATTCTTTCTCATTTTCTGTCTAAATTGGCGAATGCAATAATTTATAAATCGATTTGGCAGTCAGCATCGGTGAATGATAAAGTAGAGAGGTCTGGTGCAAAAGTTGAAATATGTTTATGGTATCCGTTTCTAGTTTAAGTAATCTATGAAAATTTTATGTATTAGAAAAGTTACGTCGGTGGCTTAGATATACAGGGTTTCCAGAAACTAGCGGTTATAAATGATATATTATTGGGAAGTCGAAATAATATCAGTACTTTCTATAAAATGAAATTCTAATTTTTTTGAAATTGTCTATTTTTGGCGACCATGTTATTTATGGGATAGTAGTAATCGGAGCAAAATAACTTTAGTTATTGAAGTTAGAATTTGAAATGATTTGGTATCCGTTTCTAGTTTAAGTAATCTATGAAAATTTTATGTATTAGAAAAGTTACGTCGGTGGCTTAGATATACAGGGTTTCCAGAAACTAGCGGTTATAAATGATATATTATTGGGAAGTCGAAATAATATCAGTACTTTCTATAAATAATTCTCCAATCTGGATTTGTTATCGATATACAGGGCTGCAAACTTGCAAGTTAAATAATGAAATTCTAATTTTTTTGAAATTGTCTATTTTTGGCGACCATGTTATTTATGGGATAGTAGTAATCGGAGCAAAATAACTTTAGTTATTGAAGTTAGAATTTGAAATGATTTATTATACAGGTATTCTCGACATTCAATTTTAAAATTTATACAATTTCGATGGCGTTACCAAATTTGACATTTTTCTTAAGCAGTTGCCCCCATGCATTAAATTAATTTAGTACATAAAGCTATATTTTGTTCTACAAACCCGATATTGATAGAACACACTGCTTTCTTCAATGATTTTATAATGGAATCTAAGACTGAAACTATGAAAGTTAAGACTGAAACGATAGGAATAAAACAGATTTATCTCGAAAATTGCAAAATTGCAAAAGTTTTTCAAATCAAGAAGAAAATCAGATCATATATAAGTATATAAACAGTATATTGCTAATACCATCTACAATTATGTCCCCGTTATGGGAATCGAAGGGGGCGACGTGAGTTTGCGCAGTTCGGAAATTTCCTTGTGAAAGTAAACATTCGACAGAACCCAATTTCAACTTTTTTAATGTAAATTTCACTGGTTAGTTAGAAAAAATATTGTAATAAAAATTTCGATTAGTTCGATTTAAGACAGCGTTCGAGGCATACGATTTCTGACGATATGATGATCCGACGGTTCCCTGATTGGTGTAAACTTTTGGTGCCAAATTCCGTCCGAATATTTGTAACAATCGACACAATGAGCTTTATTTTAACTTTCATCCGACGTCGTATGCTTCTTAACATCACTTTTTTTCTAAACCAAAAATTAAGAATGAATGACTATATTGACTATTTTGGGAATTATTATCAACTATTAATGCACCAAATTAAAAATACATTAATTTTAAGGTTAGGTAGTGACCACATATATATTGTATTGTATATGAGTGACACTCTCTTCTTTGTTTACAAGCTTTTTAGTGAAATTCGGTTCCGAAGATCAGATAATGTGATAAGCAAAATATTTTCGTATATACCTGGTATTGATCCACGACTTTTGCAAAAAAGCACCTTGCACTTGTGTCTTTTCATCTTAAACAAAACAAGCCACTAACCTACCAAACATCGAATCACCACAAATTAAAAACTCCTTTACAAAAATTGTTGTTAGGTAATGAAAGTTTATAAGCTGTAATATACGGACAACAATGTGAATGAACCACTTTTTATTCTGTAATTTGAAAAAGCATCCAGAACCAATGATGGCGACGAATAACAACAACAAATAATGTCGGGGCGGCTCTGACGCGATCGATAAAATTTCCACCCTACTGCGCAAACTCAATAAGCCGGCGCCACCTCCCATAGCGGGGACACTTTTGTATTTTCGAACGCTTGTATTGGCAATATACTGTTTATATATATGTGAGTCAGATACGAAGAAAACGATTTATGGTTTCTTGACATCATGTAATTGTAGTTGCTTCTACGATTTTAACACTTCACAACCCCTGACAGATAATATTAAGGCTTATATAGGGTGCTACGAGTAAAACCTTCATATGTAAATTCTTCAAGTTTGTAGGTAAAATGTAGATTAGTTTGACTGTGCAGGGTGATCACGTATAATGTCGCCCCCTTCTTAACTTTTTTATTTTTAATACTTGAAAAAAATTTTCCCACCGAACTCCATAGATGTGGATAGCCAAACTCGAAAAGCAAAAGTGGCAAATTTATGGCCTCGCGCATGTAAACAAAGCTGATCTTCAGATGTTCTGAGCAATGCTGACTGTATTTACCTTATAAACCGGCGAACAGGACCGTACTTAGCCCTTAATTAAAATTATTACACGGCAATATTTTGGCACATCAAGACCTTCTTTACTGGGAAAACAATATATTTTCTCGCACAAAAGAAGGCCTTGTGGCCATCACTGAAGAGACAATTTTAGAATTAATTTTGATATCTATTGTGGGGTGAGATGGCCAGCCAGGAGAGATGACTAACAGCAAACTCAACAACGCATCGTTCGATGGCGCTGCGTGTCCTCCCTAGCGACCAACGTTTATGTGTAAGCACGGCCAATGTGTTTTCGACCACGTCAAGGTGACATTAAGAGCACCTAGAAAATAAATATAATATCGCGTCTTGTAAAATTTTATAATAGGTTCTTACTACCTACTATTGTTAATGCGTGGAAGTAAATTCACCGCTGATTTTGACATATTAGGTGAGTACGACAATCATTCGATAATTCTAACCTCCAGAAACCGTTAAGAGCATACCGTGTACTTTGTTTGTTACGTTGGCCATCTCTCCCTAGTATTCGGGAAAGACGACCACCAAATTGTAGGGATAGAAGGCTTCAGAAAAAGAAAATAAAAAAACAATTGTTCGAAACAGGAAATGCTCGCCTTCCTCAAGTTCTGATGAGGAGGAGAATAAAACGTCCAATATGAAGAAGAAAGTGATACCTGTTCCGAGATGGATGAAAGCGATTGTTCAGGATATGGAGAAAGCTACAACAGCACCTGAAAGAAAGAGGATCGGCTGCAGTGCATAATATCCCAGTTGTGGTTTCATGAAAATTGCTCTTGTTTTTGAACACTTGTCAAAATTGTGGTAAACTTGCATTTAAAAAGAAGAAAAATTCGTTTATTGAATTGGCCAACTCGAATAGGGATAGATGGCCACATACAACTTATTTTAATAAATGATAAAACAAAAAGTATTTTAGTTCTATTTATTTACCTATTTTTGGGATGATAATTAAGTTACAAAAAATATATATGCCATAATCCTAACCATTACAAAAAATTTTCTAGGGCATTCTGTGAAAACCGGTGGCCATCTCACCCCACTTTACCCTATAGGTCGGTGAATATACCCATATTGACAATTGAAAATTGACAAGATCCAATATCAAAAATATCTAAAAATGCAGAAATGAAAGAAAATCGAGATTATTATGAAGAATAACAGTAAGATAGGTTATCGGTTCTTTGTTTTCCATCTCGATCGCGGTCATCTTTCATTACTGCATTTTTGGATTAATATTGGATCTTGCCAATATTCAATTGTCAACATATCGAAAACGGTCGAATTGAGCTATAGGGTATATTATATAAATTACGTTCAAAATGGATAGAATTGGAAAATCAGTTAATATACAGGACGTCTCATTAAAAAAACCTTATTCATCCCTCCTGTATATCAACAGAGCTAACATGATATTTGACCCCCTTGCAAACACTACTTTAAAAACTCTGTATAACAATCTTTTTAATTTTTCTCAAATATAAAAAATAAAAAAGTTAAGAGGGGCGGGGGGTATTATACGTAATTACCCTATACAGTAGGTATAGCCCATTAAAAAACTTAATATTATTAATAATTTTCATTCGAATTTATAACCTTACACTTTTCAATTCGAGTTCACTTTATTTCTCAACGTTCCAATTTTACTATACACACCTTACGGTTTACCTTTTGCCCTCGATTCGCGTCGTTTTTACACCTACTCCAAAGCCGAAGCTACGACTTACTTTCATTGCCGTCGATAATTTTGCCAGGCCAATGGAACCGAGACGTTCGTCTTTGCTAAGTCGGTATAAAGGATAGCGTAACACATTATCGGAAGAGTTTGTTGAACTCTGTTTCACATAGAAGGCCGTGAACGTTGTTGCAATATTACTCTTGACTCTCGGCGACTACTTTTGGCGGTCACTGCTACCAAAACAGTTAAAAAGGTCAACGAACATTTTTACAAATCATGATTTATAAGTATACGTACCTTCATAGGTAGTTTGATGAGGTAAAGGCGAGAAATACGCGCATTAGCCAATCACAAATATGTTAACGTTATAATATGCTGGTACGTTAAAACACAATAATATATTATTTTAAATAGAATTGTACATATATCGATCGATCCATTCAATAGCATCGATTGGTTGAATTGATTGAAAATGACATATTATAATCGAATATTTTTTCACGTCTCGAATAGCACTGAAGCCTCGCCGGTATCGCCCCTAGATTGAACCATATCGAGGGGGAGGGAATTTCGATCGCGTCAGATAATGGTAGCGAACGACCAAAGGTTGGAGCCCACGCTATGGTTTGGCACCATCGCATAACGAGTGGTTACGCCGCTGTCATATTTCGGATGGTTTTAGGGACTTTTACTTTCCTAGACGGTCGATTTAAAAAACGTATGTAAGCTTCCTCTAGGACATTCAAGGAGTCACCCATTTAAATATCATAAATCATTTCCATAACACCCTGTACAGATATCGACCTACCATGTTAATTTACCAGCATCGATTGATAGAAAACAACATAATAATATACAGGGTGCAACAAATTCGGCCTTCACAATTGGGATTTCGGGAACGGTAAGAGATACGAAGTCGATTAAATTGGGGCAAAGTTTCGTAATTATGGGAACAATAATGTGCCGCAAAAAGATAGAGGGGCTTCCAAAATATTTGGTTGTTATTTTTTCCTGACTTTCTTCGAAGAGATGTTCAAAGATAAATTACACTTTCTCGTTGCTACCTCTCATTCTCCACAAGATGGCATCATTAGATCTTTGATGTGACGTTTCGTTTTAAGGTAACCATCATCAACTTTTTTCCTGCATTTTTTTAAATAAGGACCCGGATTTTTTTGTTGAAAAGAAAAATTATGAAAGAGGACCGAAATCTGCGTTAATTTAAACAAAAATCCAGGCCAGTATTTAAAAAAATTAAGTTGATGGTGACCCAAAGACGAAACTTTGCATTGATGCAACAATGTCATCTTGTGGAGGATAGACAGTGACAATGAGAAAGTAAAGTTTGTTTTTGGATATCTCTTCGAACAAAGTCAGGAAAAAATAAAAACCGAAACGCAAAATTTTAGTCACTGCATTTCTTTTAATTTTTTTGCAGCGTATTATTGGGCCCATAATTACGCACAATTGCTCTAATTTAACTGACTTTGTATCTCTCACGGTTCCCGAAATATCAATTACGAAGAACGAATTTGTTACACCCTGTATATAGTCGAACATGATTTTAAATATAATTTTGCCAGTGACTTACTATGTACAAAAAAAGACATCAACAGTCGATAAGGCAGGACACCTGCAAAAATATCAAGCGGTTGTAATCGTAATCATAAAATTCTGTGTTTATTTTTGGTTTGGGTTTGATTGATACAGGGGTACTAAAAAAGTTTTCCAGCTAATAATGAAACGAACTATTTACGTTCCTTGATAATTTTATTTTTCAACCTTATCTCCCTTAACTTTAACGCATTTGCTGCAACGACTTTATTTCATCAGAAAAAAATAACTGAGATAATGTTGATATCATTCTATTTTCTGGTTACAAGATGACAATCAAGTCAGTGTAAAAAAATATAATATCGGGTACGTCAAAAATGGGCCTCATATTTAATTTTTTCCGGAATATCTTAAATTTAAAGACCTTATTATACCTTTCAATTAGCATTGCGGCTCTTCTTGTCTCTCTCTTCACAATCTTGTTGAGAGTTATGCTGATTTTGGCAACGTAACAACAAATATTCCACAGTATGATTCATAGACTACTAACTCTCCCGCTTAGCAAGAATAACTTTCATACAGAACTAAATATCATTAAACAAATAGCAGTCAATAATGGTTATTCTTCGAATTTAATAAACAAAATCTTAAAGAAAAAGACTTACAAAAAAACTATTGATTTAGTCTTCCCAAATAGCAAAACGTCAGCAGATAAATTTAAAGTATCATTTTCATTGGAAAACCTAGTAAAAATGGGGGTAAGTTGCTGAATAAACTCAACCTAAGGGTAGCTTACAAAACCAACAACACTTTAGGGAAATATATAAAAAATATTAAAACTAAAATTCACAAAAATAGAAAATCAGGTGTATACAGGTTGTTCCTTAATGACGTGCCACTATGTTGTCAGGATATGATTCCTTAGGTCATTTTATAAAGAAAAGTTCATATGAACATATGTCCGCAACGGCATAATTTTTTTGCTACAGGGTGTTGAATTTTGACTATTTAAATGGATATTTTTTAATATCTCCGATAGTACTTTAGATATTATTTTTAATTTTGGTATGTATTAATAGGATATAGAACCACACATTTTAGTTAGAAAAGTTATTCAATTGTTCCACCAGTGGCGTCCCTGCAGCCATCCTCTGATTTTCTTACAAAAAAGATGGTACGCCACTGACATTTTCCCATGTGGATATTTTTTCTGATTAGCCTGGTCTATTCTACATGAAAATGAGCTCTTGAGTTTTTCTCGTCACACGCAACGTTCTTGATTAAAACCACTAAATTCATATTGAAACTCATTATTATTAACATTGATAAAATAATTAATGATAAATTTTCTTTTATAAAAATTCTTGAAGTGGGCAATTCGATGCGAAGACGGGCGGAAGCATGTCTTTTAAGTGAAGGTTGCCATTTCCGACAATTTTTATTAACCAAAATTTATCATTAATTATTTTATCAATGTTAATAATAATGAGTTTCAATATAATTTAGTGGTTTTAATCAAGAACGGATGAGTCTGACGAGAAAAACGCAAGAGACCATTTTCATGTAGAATTGACCAGGCAAATCAGAAAAAATATCCACATGGAAAAATGTTAGTGGCGTACCATCTTTTTGTAAAAAATATCAGAGGACATGTTTGCAGGGACGCCACTGCTGGAACAATTGAATAATTTTTCTAACTAAACTTTGTGGTTCTATATCCTATTAACACATACTGAAATTGATAATAATATCTAAAGTACTTTCGGAGATATTAAAAAATAACCATTTAAAAAATAAAAATTCAACACCCTACAGCAAAAAATGTAAAACGTTGCGGACAAATGTATGAACTTTTCTTTATAAAATGACCAAAGGAATCACCCTGAAATTTTAGCACGTCATTAAGGAACACCCTGTATAAATTAAAATGTAAAGATTGTCCGAGAACATACATTGGCCAAGCAGGGAGATATTTTGAAAAAGAATACAAGAACATTATAACAGCTACATAAAAGATAAAGCAGATTCTAACCATTTAAAAGAAAACCAACATAATTTTGATTCAAATTGTATAATTTTACATACTGAAATCAAAGACATGAAACTTAATCTGTTAGAATCCATGGAAATATGTAAAGTTAAAAATACCGATGTTTTACTGAATGATCAAATATACCTTAACACTTCTCCTTTGTTAAATATAATATAATTTATATAACCACTATACTGACCATTTGGAAGTTTCCATTGTTGCTATTAGATCCCCTACACCCTACACCATCATTATACCTGTAATAATATTTTAAGATTGTACATTTTGTTAGATATAGGAAAATATTCATTCATTCTAAGAAGAAGCTATAGTGATAGCAAAACATGTCATTTTTAAGAATATAACAGAATAGAAATATAACGTAGTTCTATTGTTTCTCATAATATTAACAAGAAATATCTTGTAAGAAGAGTATACAGGGTGGCAACTATTTAAGAGATCTATTATCTTTTGAACGGTAATTTCTGCGAATTTTTGATTCATTGGATACAGAGCGATTTGTTAAAATCCTATAAAATTAATTTCTTTAATAAATCGAAAGGTTTTGATGTTAGAAAAATTACCATTAAATAAAAATTTAATATTTTTTCTTTTCTATGAAATGGCATTATCGATTTGTTAATGTCATTTTTTATAACTTAGATATCATGGTCAACTCCATTTTTTTAAAAACGGACCTGGATTTTTTATTTTATTTTTCGCCCCAAATACAATGATGTATTACTCAATTCTATTTACCTTAGTTTCGGGCACAAATTATACATCGTCAGGAAAACTTTGAGAGTTCTGAGTACGGCTCTGATTTTTTGAAATAATACATCATATATGTATTATTTTCATTTGATCTAGCTGTAATTGAGCTAAAATTTAAATACTTATTTTTTTAAAGGTAATATTGACTAGTTTCACCTAAGAACAACAAAATTAAAAATAGGTAGAAATTTCAACATTTTTCAAACGCTAAACTAAATATTTTACTTAATAATATAATTCCCTTAATTGTTCGAAATTGCCTCCTTGATTCTCAATACGACAGTTCTATTTTCCACCTGTTCAATAGTGTCCCTCACTATGTTGGATATAACTGTTTGGAAGGAATCCATTATACGTCGCTGAAATTCGTGAATATTATTACATGGGGTCATTGAAATAAGTAAGACCACCAAGCCAAAAATTGGGCTTTCGTCACGTGCCGTCAAAGGTTGTTTAACGACCTCCAGAAAGTGATGCGGGCTTATTTTACAGCCCGTGTTAAACATTATATTAGCCAGAAGAATTTCTAAGTGTCGGCGACGTGGTCTGGTGAAAAGCGCGAATCAACGCATAAATGAAGCCCACAGCGTTAAATGTCAGAACAGTGTAAGTATATTTTTTAGTATATGATGGGGTGTAATATACTTTGTTCTGCCAATGAAGACAAGCCTGTTCCGTGGCCACCTCGATTACCATTTTTTATACGCGGTTTTTCTTCTATGATCAAACACAAGCACTATAGGAAAAAACCTTTAGGGCACTCTGGGAGTGGTGCGTGTGCGCAAAAAGCGATTCACGTTGGTTTTGAATCGTTGGAGGTTATATTCCTTGGGAAAAACTACCTCGGGAAGATCGTTCCATAAGGACGAAGTCCTCCAGATGAGAGAATTCTTAAATAATGAAGTTCGAGGAGTACCAAGCTTAACTACATATGGATGGGCGGCAGTGGTTCGTCGTGTATTGCTATTCGCCGCTCTGTGTGAAATTAAGAAGGCAAGGTCTGACGTGCACTTTCCATGAAAATATCTGTAAAAGAGAGTCAAATCCCAACATGTCTTCGATGTTCTAGGCCAATCTAGGCTGTCGAGGTTTTTCGTCAGCTCGTGGTCTCCAATTAGACAAATGTCCCTCCTTTCGATGGAGTCCAGTAGCCGAAGAGTATGTTTGGGTGCAGAGCTCCAGACATGAGAGCAGTGCTCTGGTGATGGTCGAATCTGGGCTTTGTATAGTGTCAAAAGTTGTTGAGGTGTGTACAACTTTCTGGTTCGGAAGCGTACACCAAGATTCTCAGAAGCTATTTTGGCGATTGCCACAACGTGATTATGCCAAGACATAATTCCTCCCAGATTGACGCCCAGCAAATTAATAGATGAAGCCAGTGGGATTGCGTGTTCATCCATGACGATATCCGGTTCTGTAATGTTAACCTTTTTAGAGAAAACTATTGCCTGGGGTTTTTAGCGTTAAAGTCAACCCTGTAACCCCAAGCCAAAATTTCTTCCAGGTCTTTGTTGAGGCGTGATACTTCATACTGTCTGCGAAGATGTGCTTTAATTTAATTCTTAGTCAATATTATTTTTCAAAATTGAAAGATTCCAACTAGTTTTAATTATAGGCAAATTACAAATAAATCAAATGAAAATGTAATGTATGTAACATTACATTTTCCAAACATTAGGGCCTTACTGAGAAAATTCTGAAAATTTTCCAATAAATAAAATGCCACACAGTTTAATAAACATATTTTATTTCATTAGTAGCATGGCAGTTCAAATTCATAAAATATGCTAGTAATACGATATACAATATACATAGAAGTAAAAAATATACAAAACATTGTGATAACTTACCACTAAACAATAACATTTAGCACCAGATACGTAAATAACTATTTTGGGGTTAAAATATTGCAAGATAATCAGGTAAAATAACTGAAATCGATGAACTAAAATACAAGCATCTTATAAGAGGAGAATAGATTCATTACCGTTAACGAAGAAGATTGTACTTACCTGAAGATTTTATAAACTTTTTTTATTTTATAAACAACAGGCTTGTTTATATTTTAGAAGAAGGAAACAGTTTTAAACAAGCCCATCATCATGGTCGCTTGGGAACCACTTATATTAGTGTACCGTTATCTGTAACTTGAACCGACAGATGTGGATTAATAATCGTGATTCAGGTCTTTGTAGTAATTATTCCAATATTGCGTATTTATGAGGGCAGAAATTTGATACTTTTACTTCTAATATTTTAACAACATTAAGGATACGGAACAATTTGGATGTTCGGTAAGATGGCCGCTTAAATAGAAGTTACACGAGGCTACTAACTTTAAGTTTAACTATAAGTGTGATTATATCGATTTCCCAATTAAAGTTACTGTAGGTGCAAGAGAAACTAGTTTTTCCTTTTTTTATTTCGTAAGAGTAATTTGGGAGACATATTAAAACTTTTTCCAGAAATAACTATAAATAGCAAAAGCCCAGTCAGGTAGATGGTAAAATTTTAAATTTTAACAAATGACAATTTTTAAAAACAACAAAAATATTTAAATAATTGTTACCTTGGTTTTCGATCATTTAACACATTTTCATTATATTCCTGGGGATATAAAACTAGTAATGGTTATTTTTCTGAAAATTTATTTTTTGGAATAATGGATTCAAACTTTTCAAAAGAGATACTTTACTTTTTCAAATAACTTTTGTCGATATCACAATTATGAATAAAAACGGACCCAAAATGCCACCTTGAGCAATTCCCATGGTATTCTTCCTAAACTCAGACTTAATTGATCTATTTTCTTCTTCTATTACAACTCTCTCAAAATTGCCTTTGTAAAATAAAAAATGACTGTTTCGGAAGATCTTCCTATCAGATATCCATGCTGATTGTCATTGAAAAGTTTACACATCTGCATAAAATCTTGAACAAATAATCATTTCAAAAATTTTTGAAAAACTTGGCAGCAAGCTAATTGGTCTATAATTATTCAAATCTTTTGGACTTCTTTTTTTATATAAAGGTTTAACCCTTGCAAATTTAAATTGAGTCGGAAATATTCCAAAATTCATTGAATTATTGATAATGTAAACCAACATTTCAGTGATTTCTTTAATTGCTAATTTGACTATGCTCGTAGGGATT
Organism: Barypeithes pellucidus; assembly: GCA_963991005.1. NCBI lineage: Eukaryota > Metazoa > Arthropoda > Insecta > Coleoptera > Curculionidae > Barypeithes > Barypeithes pellucidus. The sequence goes on from OZ022557.1 coordinate 64,647,917, forward strand.
TCGTCTTCTCCACTGCTATACTTATTCTTTAATTTTTGGGATATTTCTAACAGTTCGTTCTTACTTGTTGGTTTTAGATACCAAGATTGGTAATTTTCAGAAACATTCCACTTAAATGGTAAGCAATAAGCATGTTTTGCGTTTTAAAAGTTGTTGCACTATAGTAACTAAATGTTCATTAAAATCATTAACTAATTTTTGTCCATTTTCGGTGTACGGATATTGATTGGTTTTTGCTTTACCCCTTATCTCATTGCATATTGCCTACATGCATTTGTTTTTATTGTCGGAGACTTTAATTTTTTTGTTAAAATTATCAAATTTTTCCTTTTTTAAGAGCGCGTCGTAATGTTTTTTCGTTTCACTATACATGTTCTTATAGTAGGGGCTATGTTTTGACACAAAATCAGTAATTTATATAATTTATTTTTACATAGAGCTTCATATAACTATCAAAACATAAAAGACATGCCAAAAATTAAAATTGAATATTAGGTCGTGGCCTCTGGTGGCACAATAGAGAAACATATGGTGTGTATGTATAATTAATTTATTTTGTTAAATAAATCCGTTTCCGAGATCTTTGCATTTCTAAAGAACATTGCATGGGAGATTTTATTTCCAACAAAAATTATTATTCAGTTTTGACAAATTAGATAAGAATGTAATGAAAAAATAAATATTAAAAATGTCCCCCGCCCACCTACCTATGTATTTGCTATTAAAGATTATTCTTTATTAGTTTTTAACATTTGTGAAAATGATTTTAATTTATAATTTTCATTGGATTGTATCTACTTTTTTTGTCAAAACTGAATAATTTTTTTTTGAAAATAAAAATTTCCATTCAATATTGTTTAAAAATGCCAATATCTCGGAAACGGATTAATATAACAAAATGAATTAATCATCCATTTTTTGTTTAGAAATGATCATTCCTATTAAAAACTTACCATCTAAAATTTTTGGCCTGATATAGTAAAGGTGATACTGATATAGTGGGTATGCAATGTGTAACTTGCGCTCTCTACTACAAGTTAGTTGAAAAACATGAATCGATTCATGTTACTCGCCCTCTAAAACCCCCAATTATAAATTTTCATTGCTATATCTCTAACAACAGTTTGAGCCATCAAAGAAAAAAATTTAGAAATTAAACTTTAACACCCTGTATCGCATTGACGACCAACATTTTACTAAAACCTCTTTAGCTCAAACCTATTATTTGTGACTAGTCTATGGCGCATTCATTACAGACCACTCTGTCTAAATAAAAGTTTTCGTTTTTTATAATTCTGCATTTAATTTGATAATCGCAATCGTACAATTATTTGGGTCATAAATCGTAATCGTATCACCACAATGGTTGCATCACTAGGTAAGATAAAGGGGGTGTTAACTTAATATCAACATAGAGTCTGAATAGTGGTAGGGCTCGGATTTTCGACAGTTGACACCCGACATGGCAGATCGAACAGCTGATCAACAATTTCCAAAATTCCCCGAGTTTGTAAGGAGATGGAGTCAGCCACTACCAGTCGCTGTTTTTTTTATAGCTTTCAACTGTTTTCCGGACGTTTTTAGTATTTCGCTAACCCTTAATCTTTAATTTTTTACTTTTATTGAATATTTTGTTATGGTATTATTACTAAATTGGCGGTAAGTAAAATTTATTTTTCCAAATTATTTGAGGTTATAAACTTTTGTTATTCTATTTTTTAGACTTTATGCAAATGCACAAACATCGGCTGCCGACGCACATCTTCGCAAACAGCATGAAGTATCACGCCTCAACAAAGACCTGGAAAAAATTTTGGCTTGGGGTGACAGTAACCAAGCCGAATTTAACGCTAAAACAACCCAGGCAGCAGTTTTCTCTAAAAAGGTTAACATTACAGAACCGGATATAGTCATGGCCGGACACGCAATCCCACTGGCTTCATCTATTAATTTGCTGGGAGTCAATCTGGGAGGAAATATGTCTTGGCATAACCACGCTGTGGCAATCGCCAAGATAGCTTCTCAGAAACTTGGTGTAGTCTTCTGAACCAAAAAGTTGTACACACCTCAACAACTTTTGACACTATACACAGCCCAGATTCGACCATCACTAGAGTACTGCTCTTATGTCTGGAGCTCTGCACCCAAACATACTCTTCGGCTACCGGATTCCATCGAAAGGAGGACCATTCGTCTGATGAGAGACCACGAGCTGACAAAGAACCTCGACAGCCTAAAACATCGAAGACGGGTCGGGGATTTGACTCTCTTTTACAGATATTTTCATGGAAAGTGCTCGGCTGACCTTGCCCTCTTAATTTCGACCAGAGCGGCGAATAGCAGAAATACACGACGAATCACTGCCGACCATCCATATGTGGTTAAGCTTAGTACTCCTCGAACTTCATTATTTAAGAATTATTTTATCTGGAGGACTTCATCCTTATGGAACGACCTTCCCGAGGTCGTTTTTCTCAACGAATATAACCTCCAACGATTCAAAACCAACGTGAATCGCTTTTTGCGCACAAGCACCACTCCCAGAGTGCCTTAAAGGATTTTTCCTATAGGGCTTGTGTTTAATCATAAAAAAAAACTTTAACTATGGATCATAATTATCGCTTGCCCAGTATTTCAGCTGACATCAATTCTTTAGTATCGCAACAGTATCGACTCACTTACACAGCTGTTTTCATTATATTTGTTTAAGTTTGAAAAACATGTATACTATAACACTATAGCTAAACTACGCACATTATACAGTTACATACCTAAACTTGTAATATGGGCTACTTCTATCAGTTTGTTTGTTTTTATATTTATGTGGTCTACGTAGACCTAAAAATGATGCATTAAGAAATTGTACGCAATGGTACTTACTTAAACTATTTACCTCTCTAACCAGATTTGTTCCTTAACTTAATGTATTTAATTCAGCCAGATTTTAAATTTCTCTATAGAATTTTAATATCCATTTTATCAGTTTTATTTTTGTAACATCTAGCATACGTTGAACCAAAAATGGTGCATATCGAATTTATTCGCCATGATACTATACACTCATATGATTACTTCTCTAAGCAGGTGTGTAGGTTCATATAATGTAAATAGTTTAATTTAGCCAGATCTTTAAGTTTACTGTAGAAGAATTGCCCATTTTATCAATTTATTGTTTATTTCTTAAGGTTCCTATACTGTTTTGGTACTTTACCTTACCCATCTCGCGATATATCATCTTGAAGGTACTATCGAGTACCTTACGATGCCTGAATATTACTTCTGTATTCGTTTTAAAATTGCGTAGTTACCATTTTTTATTATCCTTTATTTCATTTACAGTCTTAGAAAAATAAATGCAACTGGGCATAGTGTAGTAGCAATCAGAGAGCTACACTTTGTTGCATATTTCATGTTGCTCAAATTCAAAATGGCCGATGGGCGACGACATCTTGATTAAAAAGATTGATTAGGAAGTGGGGTCTTGCGATACATCATTTTAAAGGTCCTATCGAGTATTTTACGATCACAGAATATTGTGTCCTTATTCGTACCCACCACATAATGGTGGCTTTTTAGAAAATAATATTTACTTTTTTTTCTTTTGCTATTTTAGTTTAGATTTTACAACTTGGCATAAAACAGTGAGCATCAGCTAGCTGCAGTGGCGGCTCGTGACCTATGATAGAGGGGGCTCACAAGTATGGTGAAATTATTTTTAAAATTTTATTTTTGTGTAACGACCAAACGAATATTTTCTAGGCGTTTTAAATGTAGAAAGAAAAGAAGTAATAAGAAAATGCGTTAGGTAAAACATATTTTGATTTATTTTTTAATTTTACACAAGAAAATACAACTTTTGGAAAATAAGAAAGGTTTTCTTAGTGTGTATAGTGAAGAATGCGGGAAGACCTAAACCCGAAATTAATTTAACGCAGACCACAAAGGGTAAATCTAGGGACTTTTATTAGAAAGTTTAAAAATTAAATATATGAAAAAAAATTTATAGATGGTATTCTAAACTTTAAGAGGCTGTTATTGATCAATTTTCTACAATTAAGAACCGAAGAACGGACTTTACGTTTAAGCACTATACACACTAAGAAAACCTTCCTTATTTTCCAAAAGTTGTATTTCCTTGTGTAAAATTAAAAAATAAATAAAAATATGTTTTACCTAACGCATTTTCTTATTACTTCTTTTCTTTCTACATTTAAAACGCCTAGAAAGTAATTGTTTGGTCGTTACACAAAAATAAAATTATAAAAATAATTTTACCATACTTGTGAACCCCCTCTATCATAGGTCACGAGCCGCCATTGTAAAGGATAATAAATAATAATAACTATGCAATTTTTAAAACGCCGCTATGTTGTTATCATTGCGAATACAGACGTAATATTCAGGCATAGTCAAGTACACGATAGTATCTTCAAAATGATGTATCGTAAGATCCCACTTTCTAATAAATTTTTTTCACCAAGATGGCACCCATTCGCCATTTTGACAGTTAGTACTGTCATTCTTCCGTCAAAAGTTATTAAGCCGTTCCAGACTATATACACCCACTGTATTATATGAGTGCCCGAGTGCAAAGCTGACAAAATGACATGAACAGTCGATAAGACTAGTAACCTATATTATTCGAAATCGTAAGGCAATTAAGTTTTATATTGCATAAATAATAAACGTTTACGAGTCAATAAATAAATGTCGATGAGTAAACAAAGAGGTCGAACCGAATATTCACTAACAGTATTTAAATTTAGAACATGTCCATCATAAATGGTTGAGTAAGACTGTTACGTTTTTAAGTGGCTTGATAAAACTTTTTAACAGTACTTAAACACATACAATATGAACCGCTAACTGAAAGTGACAATTTACATCTTCATCAACATTAAATTTATTTTTATTTAAAATTTAATATCAAGTAACTATGTATTTAATAAGCACACGGCTGTTCCTCTTAACAGTATACCACCGCGCTACAATCTAAAGTATTTTGTTGTATTGTTATGGACCAATGATGGAAAAATAGTCGGTATAGAGGTCAATGGGAAACTTATCAGCAATATTATGTTCGCAGATTACACCGTTATATTGGCAGAAACTATCGCAGATCTGCAGAATAGTCGAATGTAGCCAAGAATACGGCCTAACCATGAATACAAAAAAACGAAATTTATGAAGATCTCAAAAACTCAGAGAGACAACGAGATTTTAACAATTAATGACATAAACATCGAGCGAGTCCAGACCTACGCATACCTAGGTACAACAATCAACTCCGCTAGTGACTACTCCAAGGAAATATAATTCGGATAGAAAAGGCCAGAAGAAATTTCAACAAACTCAGAAAAGTACTTTGCACTAGGGATTTAAAGTTGAGCTTGAGGATTCGACTAACGAGGTGCTATATTTTCTCCACACTGCTTTACGGTGTAGATGCCTGGACCGTGAATGCGGCTATCAAAAAAACTTGAATCATTCGAATTATGGGTATACAGAAGAATGCTAAAGATATCATGGACAACTCATGTCACGAACAACGAAGTTATGAGAAGAATGGACAAAGAAAGAGAAATCATAGATATTGTCAAAACTAGGAAACTGCAATCAATACCTGGGACTTGCCACACGAGGTGAGAGGTACGTCATGCTGCAGTTGATCATGCAGGGAAAGATCCAGGGAAGGAGAAATGTAGGAATGAGAAGAATTTCAGGGCTGCGCAACCTGAGAGAATGGTACAGATGCACATCAAATGAACTGTTCAGAGCAGCCGCCTTAAAAATCAGAGTAGCCATGATGATTGCCAACCTTCGTCGCGGAGATGGCACGTGAAGAAGAATGATGGAATTTTTTTTTTAATGTGCCTCCTAGCTTTCATTTTATACTTCACAGAATAATTTAACATATCATTCACCCCTAATTGAACTGTTTAAATACAGTGAAACCTCTCATAACGGACACCTCTAATAAGCGGATATATCTATTAAGCGAACATTTTTTAATAGTCCGGAACTAGGTATATTAAATTCCATGAAAATCAACCTCTCTTGGGCGGACGCGGACAGGCTGTTTTCATACAAAGAGTGCGAAAAGCCTCCTTTAAACGGACAAAAAGTTTTTAAAAGTATTTGGGAGACGAATAAGTACGGTGTAAAAACTCTCTGAAGACAGACCGGCAAACAAAGAACTTCGCCGAATGAAAGTATGTGTGATTCCCCGACAGCAGTCCGCCGTTTATTTGTGAGTTGTAAGGTTAAAATCGTAAACAATGGCACACAAAAGTCGCGTTTTGAGTCTGAAAGATAATATTGACGCGGAAGTTTTTAATTTGATAACAATGATTTGGGCGAGTTCATTAACATTGATAGCAATGTTCTGTTAGAAGAGAATAGTGACCCCATTCCTGCCGATTATGTAGCCCAAACTGAAACCACATCACTATCTGACGACTCTGATGAAGAAGTTGAATCCAGTAATCAAACAAATGTTACCAATTATCAACAAGCTATTAGTATGGTAAAGGAATTATAAGTGTATGCAAAGAATAGAGGTGACTCTACAGCAATGGAATTATTATCAGACTTGGAATTACATTTTCTAGATTGCAACTATAAAACGCAAACACGTCAAACTACGTTATTAGATTTTTTAGTACTACATCCTAACTAAAACTAGTGTATTTTTGTTATGTTATGTCTATTTGTACCGACATATACATAGTAATAATTTTGCATTTACATATTACCTAATAACAAATTTCCCATGGGCGGACACCTTTATTAGGCGGACATATTTAGACGGCCCTGTAGATGTCCGCCTAAGAGAAGTTTCACTGTATTCTGTTTTTGGCAGGGTGATGTCCATGACCGTATCAACTTTTGGCTAGGTCGAAGTGGTGTATAAACCAATAATTTAAATGCGATCTTATCAGTCACTGACCGATTTTAAACATGATATTTTGACGTATGTATTACTTCCGTTTATAGCGGAAGTCGGTGTCGACTAGCTTATTTTAAATGGAACACCCTATATATTATTACATTTTTCGATTCTACGCAAGATTCTAGACAGATTTCATATATCATGTCCTATACCTAAGTCTGAGCATATTTGGCATATTTAAGGGTTTAAGTGTAAAATGATGTTTGCGGACTATAAAATAATTATTAATTCTTCCTACAAGGAAGCTTTTTTAATTTGTGTTGAATTCCTTGTTGAAAGTGATCTGCATTAATAGATTTTTTATAATATTTTTAAAATATTAATACAGGGTGTTAAAAAAATAAGATTAAAAACTGCAATAAATCTACATTTTCAAATGGAAACCCCCCCAAATTTTATAATTATTTTCTATTTAACATTAAAAATAGGGGTATGGTTGTCTATTTCAAAAATTTGTAGTTATTGAAATAAAACCAATTTAATATTTTAATATGGCGATTTTTCTGCGGATTGTAAGTCCAGTTACTCTTAGTTGGCTATGACGGCATTGAAAAACAGTCAAATGCTAAACAAAGGTATGAAGCTGTCACTTACCATTTGAAAATTATTAATAATCATACCGGGGCACTTAAATTATACAGGCGAAGATTATTTTACTTATTTATTATTTATGGGGAATGTGATAAAGTAATAACAACAACATGACGTGACAAATTTATTTATCTGGTATTTGACTGTTGTTCAACGAAAAACTAGGTGTTACTGAACTTAAGCAGCAGCAGCAAAATCGCCATTAAAATATTAAATTTGCAATAATATTTCGAAAACTAGAAACGTTCAGAATAGACAACCTTACACCAACTTATTTTTATTTTTAATGCTAAATAGAAAATAATAAAATTAGGGGGCTTTCATTTGAAATTGTAGATTTTTTGCAGTTTTCAATTCTATCATAAAAATATCCCACAACAGTTTTATTCCACAAATTCGCGCTTATTCTCTTTATTCGCCGATCATTGACGACAGCTCTCGGGCCAGTCCCCCCTTAACATATCGACCGCTGTCGAATCCCTTTGTAGTAATTAAATTGCTTTCCCGCTAGGGGTGTTACGGAACAGCTTTTATTTGTATCTGTCTGGACCTGTCCAAACTAATCCGCCTCAAATTAGAACGCCGGGGTTTGTTGGAGAGAGCTGCAATAGGTACAGTTACAAAGACTCGTTCGTCTCCGTCCATTTTCGTGAATGGTCGGTATAAACCGGCAACATGTGATGTCTCTTCACAATTTTAAAATTTTCGCAATAGTTAAATGTTTTATGATTTTACCATAGCTCCAGCACATAGGTAGATGAGTTCTGCGCATCGTTGAAATATAAATTTTTGTTTTCAGTTGCGGTTTATTAAGAGTATACCTAATTTTTTGCGTTACATATTAGTTAGTACTTTGTAGAAAACCATGATAAAGCGCACCAGCGTAGTGTGTATATATTTTTTTAAATATTTATTTTGATGATGTAGCCGTTCCAATGAGTAGCTATTTATATGTTTTATTTTTTGTAAATGTATTTTTAAGAATAATGATTTGGTTTTTATCCATTTAAAAAATAAAATATCCCAATTCCATTTCTCTTTAATTTTTTTGTGATTTATTTAACATTTAATTTTTCACAAAGCGTTTAAAATATCAGCTGCCACAGTGTCAGACGCTGCCCCACGTTTAAATGCCAACCTAGCCGCTGGTAACCGTAACATATCGATTTAAGCAGAACCTGTTGCCGTTCCATTCGCTATATCGTACCTACCGTACCTGTACCTAGCAAGCAACGAACCAGCTGAACAGTGCCGACGGACCTGGACCTGGAATAGGTACCTGGTAATAGACAACAGGTACGCGGAATAGGTAGGTGACACCTGTTCCAAAGGAACAGTTCCAGGTCTACTGTAACACTTCTGTTTCCCGCTTCAGACTACTTCGGACTTCGGAGAGAGTCTCCGTACATCAGTTCTAGAGACAACTTGCGAACTACAGCTATCTGACTGTGACGTCATCTACACTGCTGGAACTACTGTACCCTGTCACACGCTAGTTAGCATTTGTGACCTCAACAAATGACAACCGCCACAATTAATTTATGAATTTTTTCCTTTATCACTGTGTCTTGACGGAATCCCGTAGCAGGTTAATAACAAACTACACTCTCGATTGTTTTGGCTGGGCATCCCGCCGTATGTATTCAATACAAATAGTAACAAACCAAGACCCCGAAGTGTGTTAAAACTATGTATTGACACGATGGAGATAAAAATAATCAGGAAGAAACTAACTTTGCTGAACATGTAAATAGAGTTGATACCAGCAACAATTGAGCAAGCTAACTCACTATATTATCCTTTTATTTAAACGACACTACAAAAATAAAGATAAACTGTTAACGATATTTATTTGCCAAGCAAGACATTCTCAGAAAGTGAAAAATACAGTTGTATTGTGTATCGACAGTCAACTATCGTTTACTTGTATCTGTCTAAGAATATGTTTTTATATTAGTAAAATTAAGACACTCAAGTTTAAAACTGTAATGAAAACTTTGTGTGTATTATGTATCTCGTAGTAATACACATTATTTAACTGTGAACAGTGTGTTATTTTGGTTTGATAACTGTCAATATATTGTAATTGTCTTCTGTACTACGAAGGCGACATGTAATATTTTTTATTTACAACCATGCATGTAATAATGACATTTCATCTATCTTTTGACTATCTCGTTTTTTACTTTTACTTTCGACCCGGGTGGAGTTATCGATATAGGATTCAGCAACATTGCTGGATTTCCAACCCCCATGGCGTTTTAGAGTTAAAGGATCTGCTCCTGCATTAACTAAAATAGTCGCAGATGACCTTCGGAAACTGGGGCCAGTATATAATTCCGAATTCGGTAATTGCAAAAATTTCGCTATATCTTTCGCCATGGTGCCAAATTTATTTATTCCCACGGGCTGTTTTGTACATTTGCCATTTTGGTAATTTAAAAAAAAGTTTGTCTCGTTCGTGCATGCTCGAAGCTTTGCATATTTTTTATAAAATTGGTAGAATTCTCCTGTGACTGTGGAGTTTTTTAGGAACTTTGGTTTTAGAATCGGGTAATTTTATTAGAACAGCCGAATTGAAATCTTTAATTTTCGAAGTTCATCACAACGGCATGTCCCTGTAAGGCCAATAGCTAAAAGCAGCCTGAAATTAAAACCAAAAAATGGAATCTTCCATAAGATTTTTTTTTAAACATACCTTTATCAGCAAATACTTTTCATCAGGTGCATCTTTTAGAAATTGTTGAATTTCTACAGGAGTTAAGGTTTTTGACTGTTTTGGAACATATCTTTCCAATTTTTGTTTCAAAAATGCGCGTTGTTTTACGTATTATGATATATCAACACAGTTTTTAATAATTTGGTACTTTTCAGCATCGAGTACTGGGACCATAATGTGGATGGTTTTAATTTTCTTGATAATACTTCAAAATAAACTAACAAAGTATTTTCAGAAAAAGAATTCACCTTGGCTCCAGTCCATAAAGTTACTGTAAACGATTTCATATTTTTGTCTTGATGTGCTTGGTAGCAAATTATTACAAACATCGGATGCTTCTCGAACAATATCTGGAGATCTACTTTCAAACTCTAAATCTTCGTATTCCATTATAATCAATATTTAACAAATCTGACCTATTTTAGTATAAAAATCAACAATACGGTATATTGTCCAACAAGTACAACACCCCGTTTGGCAAGTTGACAGCAATAATAATTGTGCAGTGTTTCGGTTGTGTTGTTATAGAAACGCCGGCGAATGTTTTCATGACCTATAGAGATATTGCGCGCTAATCGTCGATGTTGCGTCGTCAACATGGAAAACGTGCCGTAGCAATTTGCCATGTAACAATTCATGGCTGCCTTGGGTTAGCATAATAACAGTGAGAGAAATTATTTCTCACTATAATGGCGGATATTTCTCACTGCGTGAGAAATTCTCTGTTTTGAACATATAGAAGCGATGAGAGAAGTGGAACATTCCATAGCATGCGTAGAAAAATGATATTTGCCATCTTGATGTGTATTATTACCTACGTTATTTTACCAGCTGCGGTTATTTGAAATTTCTGACTACACTCAAACATTTTTATTTGTTATTCAAACTAAACATTCATTTAACACCTAAAAAATACAAAAATCAAAGAAACAAAGAATCATTTATTGACCTCAGTAACTACACTGATAAAAATGCATTTACCAATGTCGTGGGTTACAAAATTGGAGCTACCTCAACCCACCCCTCTATGTTGTTCTAACTGAGCCTACGAATTATCACAAATTATTTAAAAATGCTACAGTAATTCAGGTTCTTTTGGTTCACCTCAACCCAGAAAGAGATTTTTTATCAACATTTTAAACATATTTGGTATCACCACAATTCCTCATCTTGTAACTATTTTATGAGTTACCTGAACTCAGTTTCTGGGTTGGGAAAACTTACTAATTGATTATAAAGTGTCGTTTAACCCCTGACGTGCATTATTTTAACTCATTACCATGTGTAAATTATTTAGAGTTGGAATAATTCAGGAAGTTTGCTCCAAAACCCCATATCGAGGGTAAAACGCAAGATCGTAAGGCCACGGAAAGTTCCGAATTCGTGCTCGAGCAGGTTTGGCGCGGTTCATTCCATTGTTATTCATCAATTCTCCTTCGATCGCGCGTATAGACACCTGTTGGCCGTTGCGCCTTTTGCGGGATTTTTCATCTTTGTTCTCTGTGCGTGAAAATTTATGTTTTGCATCATTTTGGTCAGTTGGCGTAAAATGGAGGGACAGGAAGGAGATGCATACAAATTGTTATTATTGGAATGGAGCCTTATTATTTATAAGCAATCGTCCAATCCGCATGGTTTCTTAGCCGTAGTATGCTCTCCTGTCTATAATTCATTTGATTATTTTTTTTTAAATATACACCAAAAATGTCATACCTTGAAAAAACAAAAGGCAATTATGCAGGCGTTAAATCAAAGAAATATTTTGAGTTCCGATAGTCCACAATTTAGGTACTGGTAGTCCAAAATTTGGACTCTGGTAGCCCAAAGAGTGAGTTATTCCAGTCACCATCGTAAGCTAGAACAACTTAAATGTCACGTTTTGATAGCTCGAATCATGAATTAATCCAGCCCGATTAGTAACGCATCACAATTCACATACTGGTAGCTACGGTAGCCCATCAATAATTTAAGACGGTGGGGCGTGAGCTATTCCAACGCATAAAATAACCCATCTTCTGTGCTTTCATAACTTATGAATAGTGAGTTGGTGCAATTTTTTCGATTTGGTTGACGTAATTCAGAGGTCTGGGCTGTCCCCTATTAGCAACACGCTGCGGTCTAGGACAACTCATATTTGAGTTATATCAACTCAAAATTTTGCTCAGTGTACCCTATGAATTTACAATTCTCACTGCTTGACTAACCATTAATTGAGTTGGTCACCCTGTTTTTGATTGTAAAGAATTCGTCAGTTCTTCTACAATAGCTAATCAAAAAGGACACTAATGTAACGATAATGATAATTACTCATAGAAGAGTAAAAACTATAAGAGCTCAAACTTTTTATAGTATCTAAGTAGTAACAGTAAAAGGTTTTCGGTTCTATACAAAGGCGGAAGACATGTGGTGTATCGCACCGTTATAGCTACCCAAATGTCCCTGTGTTAAATACTACCTGTTTATCCTTATTTAATAAAGGGTACTACCTAACGGTTATTTTCCGGAGACTGTTGGTGAGATTTGATAACTGTGGAATTAGGGTAAGCATATGAACCATATTTTCGTCTATTTCTTTCAAATTAAGCAACTTTTAACACTGATATAAATAATGGCTGCATTCAGCAGAGCCCATCGATTTATAAGCGATTTTTAATCGGTGACGTCATGATGTGCATCGATTGGTATTGCTGCTGAATGGATTTTGTTGTCAGTTTTTTGTTTGGTTAGGATCTCTCCTAAATATTTTCATCAAATACTGTATTTTTTTCTGTAAGAAATGGATAATTTAATTTGTAATGCTCCTCTTCACTGGGGGATCGCGTATAAAATATTTTTATAATTATCTTTTGCCATTTTTTATAATTTTCACTCCTCAACCTGACATAAATCGCTTTTTTAAATTTTTTGGGATGGAATACCGTTGCGTTAGGAGTCACATATTATATTATTATAAAAATACAAAAATCTAATTTTTATGACTGACTCTTGTTAAGGAACCAAATGACCTAAAAATATAAGCACAACTGTTTTTCTAAAAAAGTTTTCTAATTCTAATGAGACTTCTGAGCCTGCATCTGCCTCATTAGCAGAGAAATTATGGGGTTGATGTTGCACTTAAAGCTACGCGCATATCCTCGCCTGCGTAATAAGTAACGCCGAGAATTCTTGTTCGAAAAGATAAGTTGTGAAAAAGATCGCCAGATATTTGACAGCAATTTCATGCAATTTCGGATAAGAAAGTGCTTTCTTGCACCAAAACTCCTCCAGGCTTATACAGGGTGTTATGGAAATGACTTATTATATTTGAATGGGTGACTCCTGGGGTGTCCTAGAGAAGTGCTGCATATTTTATTTTTTTTTTAAATCGACCGTTTTAAAAGTGGGTTTGTTAACAAACACTGTTACTCACAGGCCAGACCGCGCCACTGTACTACATTTCACCCAGATCCAATGGCAATGCTGCCAAACTTAATGTAAAACTGAATTGCATATAAATTATAAAAATTAATTACTTACTTGTATTTATCTTATAACTAAAGAGCAGGACATCCAGGCACATACATAATCAGTTGTTTTTTCTTTTTCATGGGAACACTCCTGGAAACACTTTATGTACACACAGTAATAGTGAAACAGAACCGATAGTTATCTTTTGAAAATACAATAATACAGATTATACTACAGATTATTAGATTTTATTACACGCGACGAAATTTGACGTCGAGAAGAAACGCGTCTTTAAAAACAATGTCAAAGATTATTTATGGACGGGCAAGATACACGCGTAAACCGAAAAAAACAGAGCGGAATGCTGAGAGTGTGTTGGTGATCGACGAGACACAACGTATCCGGCCGCTGGTTGGTCTTCAACTAACAGACCGCAAGCGTGCGGCGCTATATGAAACTACTTCGCTCAGCCGAGGTAAGAGGTCATTGGAATTTGACCTAGTGACGTACGTGGCTATTACTATTCCATATGTTTTTTCGGGTTGTTTAAAACATAGTCCGTCGTAAATGATGAGTTTAAGGTGTACATATGACAACATTGGCCAGAATTTCTTGATTGCTTACATGTATCGCAGTGCCACACAGGTATTTTTCTGGTTTGACGTCAGGTCACTTTTACCGCTGAATGAATTCAAAGCGCCATTTATGGGTATTTTTCTTCAATTTGTCTTTATCTCAGGAATTGCCGGTTTAAATATAATACGTCATTTCCATAACACCCTGTAGAATGAACTAAAAGTGTTTTTGCATGTGCCATCATCTTGCAAATCGGTGACCTCTTGGTGGATATCATCAGGTAGGTCCCCTAGCTTTAACGTTGAATTGATTTAAAATAACTCTCTGTATAAAAGCAGATTTGGGATTTGCAGATCTGCCCAGTCGGTCGGGATGTAACAAGTATCTTCTTGCGGATCACCTGAAAGGGAGTCACAGACCACCTGTGGTCCTCGGACCACCGATTGAGAACCACTGTTTTAAATGGTACACCCTGTGTATCTTTATCCAAAAAAATTATATTTTTATTTCTCTTCCTAACTATATATCATATACAGGGTGTTATGGAAATGAGATTTAAACCCGCAAATCCTGAGATGAAAAATAACCTTAAATGGCGCTTAATCTGAAAATTTACATGGCCGCTACTGAGGACGTTCGCAATGAAAAGTTTATTGAGGCGGTGTTGTCATATATTGCAGCAAAGAATTGTAAACGCACGTGTTCAGTTTTTGACAACAAGACGTCTTTGACCCGCGTTATCACTTTTTTCTCAAACTTTTTAGATAAAAAATACTACAATTTTAAGGTACATACTCTCTTACCTTCGATCTTATAATCCGTTTTATAATTAAATTCCCAAAAAAAATAAAACATAAAGATTATGTTTTGCAACAGAACCAACAATAGGTAATATCACACAAATTTGAAATCATATCACAATCGTTTAAAATTCGTATACATCAAGCAAGTGGAACCCTCGACAGCGTCATCCCATTCCCGAGTCTCAAAATATACTGAAACAACGAAAGTCGCGCGCGGCAGGTACGCGAGCAAAGGCGAAACATGCGGTGTGATCTGACAACACTGTTAGTATACTCCAGTGACCCACATTGTTGCTAACTGAATCTAGATGGAACGGCGGGACAGTATGTGGGTAAAAAGGGTTTTTACCTTAGTATTTAGGCATTCGATTAAAAAAAAGTATGTAGACCCTAGGAATCATCCATTTAAATATAATAAGTCATTTCCATAACACCCTTTATAATAATATATTTTATTATTTAAATAAGTGAACATTTCAAATTTTAATATTAAATTTGTAGTAGGCCGTGAATTATAACGTCAAGAAACTGAAATAAATATTTCCATTTTTCACTGAAGGGTTGCTGCCTCTCAGGGTAATAGATAAATCACACGTTTAAAGCATTATCTTCATTTCTCTGCATTATCATACGCATGCATAAGAATAACAACTTAAATAATTTAGTAGGCTATGGATGAAATTTAGTTGACATGGAAACAAAAAGGATAATTAATTTTATTTAATGCCAGATTGCAACGTGTTTTGGGTTCTAATTAACTGTGAGGTAAGAAGGTTTACGAAAACTATTAAAAATAGGATATGTTGTGCACATATATTGAATATTACAGGAACGAAGATAATTAATGCTTTAAACATGTATTTTTAAGGTTACCCTGAGAGGCAGCAACCCTCTAATCTGAAGAATTATTATTTATTTATTAAACCGAAACCTCATGAAATATTTAGAAAAGTAAAACACTTTCACATTATTAAGGCTCTAAGATGATACATACATTAGTTTTTGGATAAGTTCAATAATTACTGAGGTACCCAGCAAAAGTGTCAAACAGCGAACAAACCCTATACAACCTAGGACTGAACAAGAATCAATGTTTGAATTTCCCTGAATTAAGAAAAAAACTAATATAGCCATCTTGTTTACGTTTTTCCGTATAGTACGAATTTGTCATTTAAAGGCGGTTTAGCTTAAAACAAGAGAACGGTGGCGTAAAATCTTTTTAATGGATATTATTATATATATAATAAAATAGGTATATTTTTATGAGAGCTTCTTTATTTCCGATTGAAAAAATATATAGTTTGTCTATATTATCTCAACGTTTTTAAGATAATATGAGCATTAAACTTTTTAATAAGCTCTAGTGATTCTAATTTAATACATCTAGAATGCATTGGAAAATAAAACTGTGTAAATAATAAAATGCTCTCGTACTAGTACATTTTCTTTTTAAGTACATTTTCTTTTTAGTTTTAATAAATATGATCGTATGATAAAGTTCATAATATTTAGTAATATCTACATTGCAATTTTATTTCTACATGGCTTTTATCTTTGAATAGTGAGATCAAACAGATAAGAGCTTAAATTTCTTGAAATATGCGACAAATATATTTTTATTGTATACGCTTTTAACCAGTTATTGACAGCGGGTTTTTTCTTAACTAACAATAATACGCATTGGTTGTCACGTAAGGCATATAATTTTATTTTTATGGCATTGATTTTGAATTTTGTAGATAAATATTAATTTTTTTGTTCATTTTAGTGTCTGGTTTAAAAGTGTTTATAGACAAAATATTGTATGATGAGTGTGATAATAGATATTTATATAACAAATATATAAAGTATATACGGGATTGCGGCACTCGCATTCGGATCGTGCGCTCAAATTTTCCGTTCATACAAAAAGTAACGTTGCATAAGTTTCATACAATATTTTTTTTGCGATCGTAGCGGTTTTCTTATTTGAAATTAAAAAATATATATTGGTGTATAACCAACTCACTGTCACTTGCAATAAGCAAATATCCCAATTTGCTTATATCGACTGCATGACCGTAAAGTCGGAATATTTAAAAATGTTTTCCTTTCTTGAAAATACGTACGTAAAATTTTGGGATGATGATGATCCAAGTTGGGCGAAACATATAACCTTTATAGCACTTCGCTAATATACATCGTAGACAAAAATATTGTTTTATATTGTGAGACGATGAATTGGATAATGAGCGTAGCGATGAATCCAGACTTTCGAATACCATAAATACCTATTATATACATTTTGGTTATCATATTAAATTTTTTATTTCATATACCAAAGTTCATTAAAATAGGATACAGTTCCTCTAGCTCTGTACCATTCATTTTTAGAACCGTTAGGTAACAGAAGGAATTATAATTATAAACGGGGCCGGCCCACAAATAAGAAAGGCCTATGCGGACGATATCATGCAGGGTCTATTTTTGTTTGAGTTTTAATGGTTACTTTTAAGAACCAAGGCCTCAGGTACATTCTCTTGGCGAGAATACGTTCCCCAGATATACTTAAAAAATAAGTAACGGGATTTTATGTAAAGCCTGAATGACCGTAAGTAGGATGGCAAGGAACGGTTTCACTCACTCACAGATGAAGGTGCAAACAAAAGTATTTCCCTCAAAAGTTTCACTGGTCGATGGTCGCTAGTTGCTGTTGCTAAAGCTTCAGCCAACTTTTATCCACTAAATTTGTTAATTCGGCACATCTTAATTATGTGGTAATTTGGGTTTGTTCAAGCTGTGTCCGCTAGTTCGCTTATGTCATGATATTTTAGGAAATAATAATATAGTTATTTATATCAATAATTCTTTGACTAGTTTTAATATTAATTTCCAGTGTCCTGGGGAAACAAGTGCAAACCCGCCCAGATATACACCTTTTGAGCTTAGCCATTTATGCCCCACAGATTAATCTCTTATATTATTTATGTCATACTAGTGCATTATTGTGTTTTTATACCTTAGATACCATCTACATAATGGATTACTTTATGCCCGTGCGGGCATAAAGTACACATTATGGCCCGCGCTGGCATTAATACGCAAGAAACAGTTTTCGATTAACTTATTCTTTATTAACAAAATAACAAAATATAAATCTAGGTTTATATATTATTTGGTTGTATTTGCATAGAACTGGCAATTCTGGAATGTTCCGCTGATAGCTAAATTTCCTGCAGCAAAGGTTGACTCATGATTCATTGTCTGGGTCTCTAGTTTATGTAAGGAAATGCGAGATCCAGATGGTACGCCTGCCAACATCCTTGAAACCGCATTTTTGAGGATATGCTATCCTCTAAATATCCTTTAGCAAATGTGGTACTCTTCCATCCACCATGGCGCTTCAGCGTAGTCATAACTGCTTCAGCTTCTGCTAAAAGATTTGCCGACGTTCGACGTAAACAATGAACAGTGTACTTTTCGGGGTTGTTCAAACCCAAATATTTTGTAATAATACAGTAGTCATAACTGCTTCAGCTTCTGCTAAAAGATTTGCCGACGTTCGACGTAAACAATGAACAGTGTACTTTTCGGGGTTGTTAAAACCCAAATATTTTGTAATAATACAGGGAATTTTCCCAAATGTGTTCTTTCCAACAGGTTGTACAGTACAGCGGCCGTGTCTATATCTTAAAAATAGTTTTTTTTCCGAGCAGCCATGTGGCCATAAAGACATATAATCAATCTCTTATAAGTTTCAAGCTATTCATTTCGTCTTCATCAATAATGGTGAAAACTTGTTTTTTGTCAGTTTTTGTTTCACACCGTTACAACAAAGACTGATTTTCTATCTTCTATATGTGTGACTAACATATTTACAAGTTCTTGCCGCCGACATCCACCAAATACACCAAATATAATAATGCGACCTTAATTAAAAACGTTCCATTTGGTGCCTCATGAATAAATTTTAGGACATTTTCTCTAGATAACACACTGGATTTTTTTGGTTGGTACCCTTTTGACCTTTGCTTTAAATACATACATAATTTGTGAAAATTACATATATTAATATTCTTATTTACAATTAAAGTCATCTTTTATTATCGAATATTTAGCCCACAGAGAGCTCGGGGAAAATTTTTCAGATAGATCGTAAGTACCCCAACAGCACAGTTTCGTTAATGTTTTCTGATATCCACTTCACTTTGTCGTATGAGTCTCTGGATTTTCTCGGAAACAGGTTTTGCGTTGCCTTTTCCGCCTTTTCAAATCAAATTTCGTCGGGAATTTCAAAACCTCAATTCCATTTTTGATTTTTGACTATTTATTGATATGATATTTATTATTTAAAACGAACTGGGATGACATCAAAGTTTGTATGCACCACGAGTACTAATAGATATATACCCTCGGGTGACTTACGAGCTCTTGGGCCAGAGGGCCTCGGCTTTGTTAGACTGTCGCCCTCAGAGCATAGTCATCTACTTAGTACCCTTGATACATAAATAACTATTATAAACATTTTCCTTTGGAAATAAGAGTGAACCCGTCCCGATATACTCGTTGGGACCGAGCCATTTATGTCCGAAAAGTTAATGTGTAATATTATTTAAAAACTAAAACTAAAAACTTCGTTTTTGGGGGGAGTCATACATGGAAAAGTTATGAAAAGTAATACGCTTCCGCGTGAGTCAAACCGGTATATGTGTTATATATTTGGGAGACGAATAAGTACGGTGCAAAAACTCTCTGAAGACAGACCAGCAACCAATCTCGTATGCGTGGCAGCACGAAAGGACTTCGCCGAATGAAAGTATGTGTGATTCCCCGACAGCAGTCCGCCGTTTATTTGTGAGTTGTAAGGTTAAAATCGTAAACAATGGCACAAAAATCTCGCGTTTTGAATCTCAAAGAGAATATTGATGTTGTGGAAGTTTCTAATTTGATAACAATGATTTGGGCGAGTTCATTAACATTGATAGCAATGTGCTATTAGAAGATGATAGTGACCCCATTCCTACCGATTATGTAGTCCAAACTGAAACCACATCACTATCTGACGACTCCGATTGAGAAGTTGAGTATGCAAAGAATAGAGGTGACTCTACAGCAGTGGAATTGTTATCAGACTTGGAATTACATTTTCTAACTTACCTACGTTATTAGATTTTTTTAGTACTACATCGTAACTAATTTCCCATGAGCGGACACCTCTATTAGGCGGACACATTTAGACGGTCCCGTCGGTGTCCGCCTAAGGGAGGTTTCGCCGTATACGTTTTTATTTAAAGGGCGTTTTAGTTTTCGAGTTACTAAATAAATTAATTTTACACGTTTCTGAATCTCATGAATCAAAAACAATCAACGTCGATTCTGGACGCTGAAAAAGTTTTAAAAACTGCACATTTTTTCTAATTTAACCAACTTCGTCTATTTGTTC
The DNA here is from genome assembly GCA_963991005.1 of Barypeithes pellucidus. Taxonomy (NCBI): domain Eukaryota; kingdom Metazoa; phylum Arthropoda; class Insecta; order Coleoptera; family Curculionidae; genus Barypeithes; species Barypeithes pellucidus. The sequence goes on from OZ022557.1 coordinate 64,668,427, forward strand.
AAGTCAGCACCCAGCTTTAGACAATACGATTTTGCTAGATTAATGAGGTCAGCATAAGTAAAACCAAACTTGATATGGTATCTTCCGACAATTCTTTTAAACGACAATTCGTCGCACTATCCTTACATAAATAAATATTTAATAATGATGGACCATGTATACAACTTATCATTAACAGAGTAAACGGTTCCTCATCGTCAAAAATAAAAAAAAGTAAGCGAAATCATAAATTAAGAAGTCATCGCTGGATATTCACCTTTTAAAATTCGTTTTCAATAATGATCGTCGTACATAAACAAGTTACACTTTCCTGAAACCCACGGAGTGAGTATGAAGATGAGCCGGATCCATGTAAGAGTGACTTAAACCTTCAAGTCGGCAAGAGTTAAGCTAGTATCCAGAGGCGTAGCTGCCGGGGGACCTTGAAACGGACGACCTTGTTTTTTAGTAATCATCCCCCGTCTGTGTCGACAAAGGAGCCTTGTACAAATTGTTGCCCCCGGGCCCAATTTTTGAAGTTACGCCACTGCTAGTATTTCGATATGAAGTTATACTATGGTCGAGTTTAGACTAAGATATTTCTTCAATTAGCCGTGATTTAGATTATTAAATTTTTTAATTAATTAGCAACATACAGGGTGTCCCACCGGGAACTACCACGATTGATATGGAAAACTATACATATCGATACATGCATAGAATAACATTGTAAGTGACATTTTGACCAATCTCAGAGTTAAAAAAAAATTCAATGTTTAAAGCCAAAAAATTGTTTTTTAGCTTAATTTTTTTAAAATGCCTCTTTCATCCAATTTATATCTGATTATTTTGGTATTTTGCCTGTAGTATCATGGAAAATTAATATACCGATACTTTTATGTCTTCTCCCCTAAGAATACGATTTGTCACTGTCACAATGTTATTCGATGCATGTATCGATGTGTATATAGGAAATTTTTGAAAATTACATAGTATTCTTTTTTTTATGATCAAACACAAGCAATATAGGAAAAATCCTTTAGGGCACTCTGGGAGTGGTGCGTGTTCGAATATAGCGATTCACGTTGGTTTTGAATTGTTGGAGGTTATATTCGTTGGGAAAACGACCTCCGGAAGGTCGTTCCATAAGGATGAAGTCCTCCAGATGAAAGAATTCTTAAATAATGAAGTTCGAGGAGTACCAAGCTTAACCACATATGGATGGGCGGTAGTGGTTCATCGTGTATTTCTGCTCTTCGCCGCTCTGATCGGAATTAAGAGGGCAAGGTCAGTCGAACGCTTTCCATGAAAATATCTTTAAAAGTCAAATCCCGAACATCTCTTCGATGTTCTAGGAGGTCGAGGTTCTTTGTCAGCTCGTGGTCTCCGATCAGACGAATGGCCCTCCTTTCGATAGAATCCAGTAGAAGAAGAGTATGTTTGGGTGCAGAGCTCCAGATATGAGAGCAGTACTCTCTCTAGTGATGGTCGAATCTGGGCTTTGTATAGTGTCAAAAGTTGTTGAGGTGTGTACAACTATAGCTAATGATTTCACATTGAAAAGGATTTAAGGAAGGCTTTAATAGATTCTTTATAATATTTTGATCACTATTAATACAGGGTGATTAAACAATAAGATTAAAAATGAAATTGAGAAAATTGCAAAAAATCTACATTTTCAAATGGAAACCACAAAATTTTATAATTATTTTCTTTTTAGCATTAAAAATAAGGAAGGTTGTTTATTTTCAGTTGGACAAATATTGGGGATTTTATATTTTTATATGACCATTTTGCTGCGAATTTTAGGTTCAGTTACTCCTAGTTGGTTATGACATCGTTGAAAGACAGTCAAATGCTAAAGAAATAAATAATGTTCTTGATATTATTTTATTATATTCTCCATAAATAATAAATTAGTTTAAATAATCTTCGTTGATCTAATTTAAGCGCCCGGGCATGCTTATTAATAATTTTCAAATGGTAAGTGATTAAGATTACAACTTCATACATTTCAAACTAGAAGTAACTGAACTTAAAATCCTGAGCAAAATGGTCATATAAAAATATGAAATTATCATCATTTTGAAAACTACAAATTTTCGAAATAGACAACCTCATACAAATGTACTCTTATGTTAATGATAAATAGAAAATAATAAATTTGAGGGTCTGTTTGAAAATGTAGATTTTTTTTTCAGTTTTCTCTATTTAATTTTTAATCTTGTTTTTGAACACCCTGTATTAATAGTTAGCAAAATATTATAAAAAATATATTAAAGCAGGTCCTTTTCAACAGCGAATCTAACCCAAATTAAACAATAAAAGCTTCCTTATAGGAAAAATGAATAATTAGTTTAAGGTCTGTAAACGTAATTTTTGACATAAGAACTTAAATATGTCAAACACGCTTTAGACTTAGGTATAGAACATGATAAATAAACTATTACTAGAATCTTACGTAGAATCCAAAATTATAATAATATATAAGGTGTTTCATTTAAATAAGCAAGTTGACACCGACTTCCGGTATAACAGAAAGTGCCGTCTATCGAATATATTTTAGACGAGTTGCCCCCATGAACATTAGCTTAATGTACAATATTCAAGACAAGCTATTATCCGTTGCAAAATGATACACTTGTGCCCTCTGTAACGCTAATTAAGCTATAGAAAAAAGTTCACACTTCAAAACAAAACATTGTCGGTCTTGAAAGGACTAAAAAACCTGAATAGCTGGGATTATCGCAAGTGTCCAATACTTTTCAATATAAAACAGGCACTAAATAAGATTAATCAATATAAAAAAGTGGTGGAATTCATGTGGCTCAAGGCCCACACAGGCCTAGTACACAATGAAGTTGTGGATAAACTTGCGAAATACGCCATACTTCATGGTACACCTAAGGACTATCCTATGAACTTATCAGACTTCTATCTTATTTCCAAAAATTAAAGTCTATTACAATGGCAAGATAGATGGCATAGATATAGAATAGAACGAAATACAAGACTGTCACTGATCCATCCAATTATCCCTAGGACTTTCTGGCGTTCCAACCTTAAGGTCTCAAGAAGGTATATAACAACCTTAATAAGAATACAATTTGGCCATGCATCTTTCCCTGCCCACTTAAAAAAACTTAATGTTGTCGAATCAGATCTATGTGAACATTGTGCTGTCTTATGCGATCTGGATCACATATTTTTCGAATGCACACAATAATCCAACAATATATACAATGTTTTAATAAAGAGTGCCATTTATTGGCTCCTCTCAACATACTGCGTATCTTCCGACAATTCTTTTAAACGACAATTCGTCGCACTATCCTTACATAAATAAATATTTAATAATGATCGACCATGTATACAACTTATCATTAACAGAGTAAACGGTTCCTCATCGTCAAAAATAAAAAAAAGTAAGCGAAATCATTAATTAAGAAGTCATCGCTGGATATTCACCTTTTAAAATTCGTTTTCAATAATGATCGTCGTACATAAACAAGTTACACTTTCCTGAAACCCACGGAGCGAGTATGAAGATGAGCCGGATCCATGTAAGAGTGACTTAAACCTTCAAGTCGGCAAGAGTTAAGCTAGTATCCAGAGGCGTAGCTGCCGGGGGACCTTGAAACGGACGACCTTGTTTTTTAGTAATCATCCCCCGTCTGTGTCGACAAAGGAGCCTTGTACAAATTGTTGCCCCCGGGCCCAATTTTTGAAGTTACGCCACTGCTAGTATTTCGATACGAAGTTATACTATGGTCGAGTTTAGACTAAGATATGTGTCCAAGTTGCTTATTAGCTGTGATTTAGATTATTAAATTTTTTAACTAATTAGCAACATACAGGGTGTCCCACCGGGAACTACCACGATTGATATGGAAAACTATACATATCGACCAATCTCAGAGAAATTCAATGTTTAAAGCCAAAAAATTGGTTTTTAGCTTAATTTTTTTTTAAATGCCTCTTTCATCCTATTTGTATCTGATTATTTTGGTATTTTGCCTGTAGTATCATGGAAAATTAATATACCGATACTTTTATGTCTTCTCCCCTAAGAATACGATTTGTCACTGTCACAATGTTATTCGATGCATGTATCGATATGTATATAGGAAATTTTTGAAAATTACATAGTATGCTTTTTTTTTATGATCAAACACAAGCACTATAGGAAAAATCCTTTAGGGCACTCTGGGAGTGGTGCGTGTGCGATTAATTCGATTCACGTTGGTTTTGAATCGTTGGAGGTTATATTCGTTAGGAAAAACGACCTCCGGAAGGTCGTTCCATAAGGATGAAGTCCTCCAGATGAAAGAATTCTTAAATAATGAAGTTCTAGGAGTACCAAGCTTAACCACATATGGATGGGCGGTAGTGGTTCATCGTGTATTTCTGCTCTTCGCCGCTCTGATCGGAATTAAGAGGGCAAGGTCAGTCGAACGCTTTCCATGAAAATATCTATAAAAGTCAAATCCCGAACATCTCTTCGATGTTCTAGGAGGTCGAGGTTCTTCGTCAGGTCGTGGTCTCCGATCAGACGAATGGCCCTCCTTTCGATAGAATCCAGTAGAAGAAGAGTATGTTTGGGTGCAGAGCTCCAGATATGAGAGCAGTACTCTCTCTAGTGATGGTCGAATCTGGGCTTTGTATAGTGTCAAAAGTTGTTGAGGTGTGTACAACTATAGCTAATGATTTCACATTGAAAAGGATTTAAGGAAGGCTTTAATAGATTCTTTATAATATTTTGATCACTATTAATACAGGGTGATTAAACAATAAGATTAAAAATGAAATTGAGAAAATTGCAAAAAATCTACATTTTCAAATGGAAACCACAAAATTTTATAATTATTTTCTTTTTAGCATTAAAAATAAGGAAGGTTGTTTATTTTCAGTTGGACAAATATTGGGGATTTTATATTTTTATATGACCATTTTGCTGCGAATTTTAGGTTCAGTTACTCCTAGTTGGTTATGACATCGTTGAAAGACAGTCAAATGCTAAAGAAATAAATGTTCTTGATATTATTTTATCATATTCTCCATAAATAATAAATTAGTTTAAATAATCTTCGTTGATCTAATTTAAGCGCCCGGGCATGCTTATTAATAATTTTCAAATGGTAAGTGATTAAGATTACAACTTCATACATTTCAAACTAGAAGTAACTGAACTTAAAATCCTGAGCAAAATGGTCATATAAAAATATGAAATTATCATCATTTTGAAAACTACAAATTTTCGAAATAGACAACCTCATACAAATGTACTCTTATGTTAATGATAAATAGAAAATAATAAATTTGAGGGTCTGTTTGAAAATGTAGATTTTTTTTCAGTTTTCTCTATTTAATTTTTAATCTTGTTTTTGAACACCCTGTATTAATAGTTAGCAAAATATTATAAAAAATCTATTAAAGCAGGTCCTTTTCAACAGCGAATCTAACCCAAATTAAACAATAAAAGCTTCCTTATAGGAAAAATGAATAATTAGTTTAAGGTCTGTAAACGTAATTTTTGACATAAGAACTTAAATATGTCAAACACGCTTTAGACTTAGGTATAGAACATGATAAATAAACTATTACTAGAATCTTACGTAGAATCCAAAATTATAATAATATATAAGGTGTTTCATTTAAATAAGCAAGTTGACACCGACTTCCGGTATAACAGAAAGTGCCGTCTATCGAATATATTTTAGACGAGTTGCCCCCATGAACATTAGCTTAATGTACAATATTCAAGACAAGCTATTATCCGTAGCAAAATGATACACTTGTGCCCTCTGTAACGCTAATTAAGCTATAGAAAAAAGTTCACACTTCAAAACAAAACATTGTCGGTCTTGAAAGGACTAAAAAACCTGAATAGCTGGGATTATCGCAAGTGTCCAATACTTTTCAATATAAAACAGGCACTAAATAAGATTAATCAATATAAAAAAGTGGTGGAATTCATATGGCTCAAGGCCCACACAGGCCTAGTACACAATGAAGTTGTGGATAAACTTGCGAAATACGCCATACTTCACGGTACACCTAAGGACTATCCTATGAACTTATCAGACTTCTATCTTATTTCCAAAAATTAAAGTCTATTACAATGGCAAGATAGATGGCATAGATATAGAATAGAACGAAATACAAGACTGTCACTGATCCATCCAATTATCCCTAGGACTTTCTGGCGTTCCAACCTTAAGGTCTCAAGAAGGTATATAACAACCTTAATAAGAATACAATTTGGCCATGCATCTTTCCCTGCTCACTTAAAAAAACTTAATGTTGTCGAATCAGATCTATGTGAACATTGTGCTGTCTTATGCGATCTGGATCACATATTTTTCGAATGCACACAATAATCCAACAATATATACAATGTTTTAATAAAGAGTGCCATTTATTGGCTCCTCTCAACATACTGCGTATCTTCCGACCATTCTTTTAAACGACAATTCGTCGCACTATCCTTACATAAATAAATATTTAATAATGATCGACCATGTATACAACTTATCATTAACAGAGTAAACGGTTCCTCATCGTCAAAAATAAAAAAAAGTAAGCGAAATCATTAATTAAGAAGTCATCGCTGGATATTCACCTTTTAAAATTCGTTTTCAATAATGATCGTCGTACATAAACAAGTTACACTTTCCTGAAACCCACGGAGCGAGTATGAAGATGAGCCGGATCCATGTAAGAGTGACTTAAACCTTCAAGTCGGCAAGAGTTAAGCTAGTATCCAGAGGCGTAGCTGCCGGGGGACCTTGAAACGGACGACCTTGTTTTTTAGTAATCATCCCCCGTCTGTGTCGACAAAGGAGCCTTGTACAAATTGTTGCCCCCGGGCCCAATTTTTGAAGTTACGCCACTGCTAGTATTTCGATACGAAGTTATACTATGGTCGAGTTTAGACTAAGATATGTGTCCAAGTTGCTTATTAGCTGTGATTTAGATTATTAAATTTTTTAACTAATTAGCAACATACAGGGTGTCCCACCGGGAACTACCACGATTGATATGGAAAACTATACATATCGATACATGCATCGAATAACATTGTAAGTGACATTTTGACCAATCTCAGAGAAATTCAATGTTTAAAGCCAAAAAATTGGTTTTTAGCTTAATTTTTTTTTAAATGCCTCTTTCATCCTATTTGTATCTGATTATTTTGGTATTTTGCCTGTAGTATCATGGAAAATTAATATACCGATACTTTTATGTCTTCTCCCCTAAGAATACGATTTGTCACTGTCACAATGTTATTCGATGCATGTATCGATATGTATATAGGAAATTTTTGAAAATTACATAGTATGCTTTTTTTTTATGATCAAACACAAGCACTATAGGAAAAATCCTTTAGGGCACTCTGGGAGTGGTGCGTGTGCGATTAATTCGATTCACGTTGGTTTTGAATCGTTGGAGGTTATATTCGTTAGGAAAAACGACCTCCGGAAGGTCGTTCCATAAGGATGAAGTCCTCCAGATGAAAGAATTCTTAAATAATGAAGTTCTAGGAGTACCAAGCTTAACCACATATGGATGGGCGGTAGTGGTTCATCGTCTATTTCTGCTATTCGCCGCTCTGATCGGAATCAGACGAATGACCCTCCTTTCGATAGAATCCAGTAGAAGAAGAGTATGTTTGGGTGCAGAGCTCCAGACATGAGAGCAGTACTCTCTCTAGTGATGGTCGAATCTGGGCTTTGTATAGTGTCAAAAGTTGTTGAGGTGTGTACAACTATAGCTAATGATTTCATATTGAAAAGGATTTAAGGAAGGCTTTAATTTCTTTATAATATTTTGATCACTATTAATACAGGGTGATTAAACAATAAGATTAAAAATGAAATTGAGAAAATTGCAAAAAATCTATATTTTCAAATGGAAACCACAAAATTTTATAATTATTTTCTCTTTAGCATTAAAAATAAGGAAGGCTGTTTATTTTTAGTTGGCCAAATATTGAGGATTTTATATTTTTATATGTCCATTTTGCTGCGAATTTTAGGTTCAGTTACTCCTAGTTGGTTATGACGTCGTTGAAAGACAGTCAAATGCTAAAGAAATAAATGTTCTTGATATTATTTTATCATATTCTTCATAAATAATAAATTAGTTTAAATAATCTTCGTTGATCTAATTTAAGCGCCCGGGCATGGTTATTAATAATTTTCAAATGGTAAGTGATTAAGATTACAGCTTCATACATTTCTTTACCACTTGACTGTTTTTCTACGCCGTCGTAGAAAATCTAGAAGTACTTAAGAACTTAAAATCCTGAGCAAAATGACCATATAAAAATATGAAACTATCAACATTTTGAAAACTACAAATTTTCGGAATAGACAACCTCATAAATAGAAAATAATAAATTTGAGGGTTTGTTTGAAAATGTAGATTTTTTTGCAGTTTTCTCTATTTAATTTTTAATCTTTTTTTTTGAATATCCTGTATTAATAGTTATCAAAATATTTAAAAAAATCTATTAAAGCAGGTCCTTTTCAACAGCGAATCTAACCCAAATTAAACAATAAAAGCTTCCTTATGGGAAAAATGAATAATTAATTTAAGGTCTGCAAACAACGTAATTTTTGACATAAGAACTTAAATATGTCAAACACGCTCTAGACTTAGGTATAGAACATGATAAATGAACTATTACTAGAATCTTACGTAGAATCCAAAATTATAATTCATAGGGTGTTAGCAAAAAGATCACACTTGAAAAAAAACATTGTCGGTCTTGAAAGCACTAAAAAAACTGAATAGCTGGGATTATCGCAAGTGTCCAATACTTTTCAATATAAAACAGGCACTAAATAAGATTAATCAATATAAAAAAGTGGTGGAATTCATGTGGCTCAAGGGCAAGGCCCACACAGGCCTAACACACAATGAAGCTGTGGATAAACTTGCGAAAGACGCCATACTTCATGGCACACCTAAGGACTATCCTATGAACTTATCAGACTCCTATCATATTTCCAAAAATTAAAGTCTATTATAATGGCCAGATAGATGGCATAGATATAGAATAGAACGAAATACAAGACTGTCACTGATCCATCCAATTATCCCTAGGACTTTCTGGCATTCCAACCTTAAGGTCTCAAGAAGGTATATAACAACCTAATAAGAATAAAATTTGGCCTTGCATCGTTCCCTGCCCACTTAAAAAAAATTAATGTTGTCGAATCAGATCTATAAGAACATTGTGCTGTTTTATGCGATCTGGATCACATATTTTTCGAATGCACCCAATAATCCAACAATATATACAATGTTTTAATAAAAGATTGCCATTTATCGGCTCCTCTCAACATACTGCATATCTTATCGCAATTGAATGATGTCAATTTACAGAAGACCGTAATGTCCTTTCTACATCAAAACAACATCAAATTATAATCCTTAAAATACCTTAGATATCCTTAATTCCCTTTGTTATGTGTTTTCCCCTGGCCCTCCTGTTATATAAAATGTCCTGCTCGGCCCAGAGCGAGAAGAGCGTGACCTTGTGTTCTTCCTGTCGGGAATATACTACTAAACTGACTATATTGAACTACCTTAATCTATATACTTGATCTAATGAATTAACAAACCAATTAGCGATTGGCCGAAGCCACAAAAAAAAACATAATTCAGCTAAATTCTATCGCTCAATTTTTTTACAGGGCGTTAAGAAATTATGGTTAAAGTAGTAACTTTTGTTTCTGCCTGTATAATGATCAAGACATCAGTATTTTTTGAAAACTAAATTGCAAGATATCATCCCAAGACACAAGTCTACACTTTGCTAAAAATCTCACCAAGATCGGACAACAATTAAAAATGTTACAGGACTATAAACCTGACTAACATTATCTTTGTTCGGGGAGTATACATAAATATTTTCATAACAGACCCCTGTATTTATACATTACGTTCGGTAAATAAACGGTTTCTCATCTATAAAAATAAAAAAAAGTAAGCGAAATAATAAATTAAGAAGTCATTCGCTTGATATTCACCTTCTAAAATTCGTTTTCAATAATGATCACACATAAACAAGTTAGGTACACTTCCTGAAACCCACGAAGTGAGTATCCAAGACGCGGTACCGATAAGCTAGATGCTTTTTGAGGGTCTATGACCTCGCGGTTCCCGTTAGACGAGCTTCACTCTTGTACCTTTGATGGCGCTGCCTTGGTACCGCCATGGTCAAGTTTACCAGTCGGTGATGGTTAGTTTCTGAAAGATACCAGAGACTGAAGAAGCAAAGCTCGGCTATAATCGGGAATTTGACAATTGTCAATCGGCTGAAATAAGACGATCGCGCGACGATACTAATTAAAATAGGATCGTTAACGATTTCTTAATAATGTTGTGGTAAACCCAGCTAGCTTGGATATTGTAATATTATGGTGATAATGAACTTGAATTGCGTTTATTAGTGAATATATCGCGTAATAGGCTTAAGTGGGTGACACTATTCCTTTAAACAAATTTTTAGTGCAACCGTCAACATTTTTTGGATACCTTGGATACCTTACATTCCGCCTAAGGACTGCGAGGAACAGGGTGAGTTTTCACAAACGTGCATGGATCTGGTTAAAAAAAAAATACAGGTCATATCAATCGAAATACATCGACCTATAAGAAGTTACTAATCATACGTATATATTGTGGTTCAAGATATACCGTTGATCTTTTGACTGCCTGAAAGCCTAATTACCCCTGTGACCATAAAACGTCATAAACTTTACCTCTTTTCGGGCAGAGCCAGAGTACAAACTTTATTTACCTGCATCCCGAATTATACAATTCTAAGTAAGATTCCAAGATATAGTTGTTGCAGAATTATACCGTTGACTCTTACTACCATAAATATACTAATTAAACTCTATTGTATACGCCTCAACCTCTTCAAAGCTCAATAAATGGGATCAGGGCCGGCTTGAAAATGTACACCACACCACATGATTTATTTTTATAATTTAAAATAAATAGATGGGTATTTTTAGTTTTAGGTACCTATAATAAATGTAAAATAATGATAACAATTAATGATAATTGAAAATAATATAATTTAAAAGTATAACTATTAGGATAACAAGTACAATAAAAATTAATTAAATTCTAAGAAACTATTGATAATTTATTCAAAATTTAACTCTGTATCACTATCACTATCTTCATCTAAGCCTAAACTTATAATTAAGGATTGGACATTTGTAATCATACAATTGTAAGAATTTTCCACCTTAAGTACATGCTGTACACAGTTTTTCCAGCTGTCTGCAGAAATTTTTCTTACTTCGTTTTTAATTAATTCTTCTACAGATGCATTTAATGTAGGAGAAATATTATTCCTCCTAATATTGGATTTTAATTGGTGCCTTATTAGCTCAATAGGATTGAATATACAATAGTATGGAGGAAGACGCAATACTGTATGTCCATTTTCTGCTGCAAGTTTGTCACACTCGTATTCCTTATTTATTTTAAAAGCTTTTAATACTTCTAGCAGTTCTCGTTTTTTATAAGTTTCTTCAAAATATAAATCGTTTTCAATCATAAAATTTTGAAATTCTGCTTTTGTATTATCAGAATTGGGAATGATTTTTGCTTGCCGACTATGATAACTAGCATTGTTCATTACAATGACGCTATTTTCAGGTATATTTTTAAAGAGTTTATGTTTAAACCAATCTTCAAAAAGTTGTGCGTCGGTATCTTGATGGTAATCTAAAGAAGAATCTGCTATGTTTTAGCTGAAAGCAACAGACAATTTGGAACAAACCCGTTTTCTGAACCAGCATGTAATATTGTGATTCTTTTGCCTTTATTTGATGGTGCCTTGGTTTGACATTTTTTGGAAGAATCATCCCAACCTTTTCTTGGAGTGTCATGGGTATCGAACCATGTTTCGTCAAGGTAAATAATTGGACGATTTTCTTCTCTAAATTGTTTAACAGCTGTTAAATATTTAAGTCTCCATTCCCGTAAACGTTGAGATTCCATTAATGTTTGTCTTTTATCAATGCTTCGGCATTTAAACCCCATTTTACGCAATATTTTCCTAAGGCTTGAAAGGCTACAAGAGATATATCTTTCGTCTTTAATCAGCCGCTCTTTGAGGGAAATCAAAGTGGGTACAGTTTGTGCCTCATACGTTTGGTAAACCTTTCTTCTTAATAAATCCATGCCATTTTCGTCAATGCTTCTAAATGAGCCAGAATCACTCCGATTATTTCTAGGATTAACAGGTTTAAGTACTATCGTAAATACTCCCCATTTATCGATTGTGCAACACATACAATCTGCAAACAAATCTATTTAACAGTTTTAGCTCTAGCTATAGATATACAGAGCTAAAATTAATTAGAGTCATTTTTAGCCATAAAATTGTTCTGTTTCTGCTCTTACGCACTAAAAAATTAAAAACTACATTCTTTGGAACCTATTGTAACTCTAACTAGGAAAAAACGGCCTCTCGTAAGCATTTCATTCCAGAAATAACTATAAACGATAAGAAGGTAAATTTTAATAAATAACATTTTTTAAAAACAATAAAAATGTTTAAATAATCCGTTACAATGAATGAGCTGACAGTCAGCATGTAATATTTAGTGCAGTTAAAAAATGAAGTATTGTACCGATAGAAGCAAAAAAGATATTTCTATATTATATAAAAAATAACTATGTGAAAAAATGTATGTCCTTTTCAATCATCAAATAATGTTTTCTATTAAATTGCTCTTCTCAAGATGGTTATTGTCAATAAAACCGAAACGTTAACAATATAAAACTCTTCTACTCCACTATATGATCGAAAACCTAGGAAAAACACTATAATTTTATAGAACGATAAGGAAACAGAAAATGATAATTAATATAAATGTGTGCAAAACTCTTCTTCGAAAAATTTATTAACGCATTTTACGGAACATATCAGCTTATCACTTAAACTCGAGGATAAATAAGTCAATTTAATTCAAACGTGATGCCGAAAAAGCTGGAACAAAACACATTTTTGTGATAAAATATTTTAACAATTGGTTTATCAAGACTGGCTTTACTTATAATGTTAACTATCGGGATACCATTCAGAACCACATGAATAACATGTTTTAAACCACAACCTTTCACTAGCAGTTTACGATGAAGAATTATGAAGAAAGGTCATAAATCTTTTGGGTTTATGATGGGCAAAGATGCTCTAGTTAGTTCTAAGAAGGCAGAGCAGACAACAAAGTAGTACCGTCCAAGAATTTGTACGTATGAGCTGGGTATCAGAATATTTAATGTTATATTTTGTGGTACTTTCGTTATTTCGTCATACGCCTTTTGATATTTGTTATATTGAATATGAAACATTTAGTGAGATTGAAGCTCTTGCCATGGGTATCGTTAGAAACTTTTGCAGGGGGTGGTAATGATAAAATGAGTAATTTTATAAATTTAAAAACCAGGACGCAAGGGCGCTGGTGAATTTTTTTATGGAGCATGCCCCACGAACAATCCCAAAATACACACCTCAATTCGGTCAATAATTTATAGTAAATATTAGAAAAACCGATGCGATTAGGTGTGAATTCAGATAACTTGACAGAAATCTTGACGAATTCTCGTTATGCTTAATTTTAAAAGCGCGACAACAAACGAACAAAAGTAATTTTTTTTTCGAGAAGTGTTTTCCATTTTCTGGAGGTTTTGGGGACTTTTAAAACGATCCCGGTTTTGATCCGATATTGATTATTATGCTTATTTGTGATTTAATGGTATTCTTCGGTTGTAATGTGTGTAATAATTTCATCGTAAAAAAGTTCATTGTTTATAAATACTACAACGAGATCTCCTGAGTATCCTGGCCAGTTGTATTTCGTATTTCCCGCATAAGTTTTGATTCATTTTAAACCAAAAAAGCTTGTCTCGACTGAGACGGAAGTAATGGGGTTTTAAGTTCACTTTTCAGTTGAACAGAATAAAACATTTTATATTGCTTCAATAAACTGTCAAATAGTTCTTGCGGAAACAATTTTTGATGGATTAAAAAATATTTTTGGTCACAAAATCGAAAACATTTTATTCATCGAAAATCTAGTTTTAATTGGGTATCATTTAACTGGTTAGCAAAATATTCTTATTTTTGCGAACAGAAAAATGTAATCGGTCAGCCAAAATGGCTAGTTGGTCAGCAACTTATGGACAGCAAACATTTCTGAATCGGTCAGTAATTAATGTCATACTAGAGTGCTCTAAATTACTTTGGTACGCAAATTAAATATATAAGCTGCTATGAGCGATCCACTTTTAATCAGATATTGGTAAGAAATCAGCGGGTAAGCAAAATATTTAATCTTGGTCATCAGAAAAAAAGCAATAAAACGTGAAATAGTGATAGTGCCCTGGGAAAACAAGTGAAAACCCGCCCCCGCTACACCTTTTGTAGCCGATTTCCTTCTGTATTCGGCAAAAGAAAACACAAGAAAGTTACATAAATTGACAGTGTCCTGGGAAAACAAGTGACCTGACGACCTGACCCTGACCGAAATGTGTTGCCTGGTAGTGGGATAGCTCGAGGTAAAAAACTGCTCGTATATACGAACAATTCTTCGCTCGATAGGAAATACTACTCTAGCTATAAATTCAAGCGAAAAATCGAATCGTTGCCTTTCACTTCATACCCGAACATCGCGCGCTACCCGAAATGTGCCGATTGGCGACGTTCGAGTTTGATACTCAGACATAGACGACATACGTCTTTATTAAAGGCACTGAACGAGAAAGTGCATACAAAAAGGTATGCCAAATCCCTTAGTGGATTCATCTCGACATGGACTTTGTTCTAACTGGCTAGCCAGCGGCGATTGTAAATTCTTAAAAAATTAAGGGATATAATTTTCTTCCTTAATAAAAACTCTATCCAATTTATCAAAAAATTACGTTTATAGATTATAACATATTTGGACGAAAAGGTAATTTTACAAAAACTTTTCAATGGTTTAATAAGTATTTTTGTAATTATTATTAAAAAATTAAGTGAAAATTTAGCTATAGTTTAATGGACTTTCTTAATAAAAGTTATTCCAGTACATATAGAACACCCATAAATTATGGTTAGCTTTATTAGTTTTATAGTAAATTTAAACATGTTTTTCTTTCCGTATATAAAAGTATATTTGGTTCTCTTTGGAAAGCTACATGTTCAAAATTTTTGGAAATAAGTTAATTTACATAATATTAGTGTTGCAATGCTGTGGTGAGGATATTATTAAAATTATTTACTCACTCGATTATTTCATTATATCTGTTGGTTAAAATCAGTGTTATTAAGAAGGTAACTAATTTAGATAAATTGAACAAAGAAATGTGGTTTAAGACGAGCAGTCAAAGCTTGTGAATCATTTATCCGAAAACTGGTATTTATAATTATTCTGCATTTTTAAAACACTTCTTTTACCAGAGTATATCAATTATTTAAGAATTAATTACTAATTTTCTCATGTGGCAGCTGTAAAACTTACCCGTAAAATGTTTTTTTTTTGACCGATTATAAACGCTTAAAAAATAATTAACAAGTTTCAAGGAAACGTTTACAGCCTACCAACCTATTATACGGTGTCGTACATAAGTGCGCATCATATGGGAAAATTCTTCCCTAATTGACAAGTTGACATTTTTACAAAAATTTATAAAAAATGACACTACTTATCGAAATTTTGAAAAATGTCATAGGAATAATTTTTTTTTCCTTATTGATCTATGTACCAATTTCCACTATCTAATTAAAAAATAATTAACAAGTTGCAAGGAAACGTTTACAGCCTACCAACCTATTATACGGTGTCGTACATAAGTGCGCATCATATGGGAAAATTCTTCCCTAATTGACAAGTTGACATTTTTACAAAAATTTATAAAAAATGACACTACTTATCGAAATTTTGAAAAATGTCATAGGAATAATTTTTTTTTCCTTATTTATCTATGTACCAATTTCCACTATCTAATTAAAAAATAATTAACAAGTTGCAAGGAAACGTTTACAGCCTACCAACCTATTATACGGTGTCGTACATAAGTGCGCATCATATGGGAAAATTCTTCCCTAATTGACAAGTTGACATTTTTACAAAAATTTATAAAAAATGACACTACTTATCGAAATTTTGAAAAATGTCATAGGAATAATTTTTTTTTCCTTATTTATCTATGTACCAATTTCCACTATCTAATTAAAAAATAATTAACAAGTTGCAAGGAAACGTTTACAGCCTACCAACCTATTATACGGTGTCGTACATAAGTGCGCATCATATGGGAAAATTCTTCCCTAATTGACAAGTTGACATTTTTACAAAAATTTATAAAAAATGACACTACTTATCGAAATTTTGAAAAATGTCATAGGAATAATTTTTTTTTCCTTATTTATCTATGTACCAATTTCCACTATCTAATAGAAATTTCATTTGTTGCAGTTTTTTAAACAGGGCATTTGTGGGTTTTTGAAATGTGATTAAGCATTACAAAATTAGTGATTTATAATAAACTTATCTTTTCAATTTTCATCACATTATATTAAATAGGGTTGGGAAAAACCGATGATGACCGAGTGAAAGGCAACAATTCGATTTTTCGCCTGAATTTATAACTAGAGTAGTATTTCCTATCGAGCGAAAAACTGCTCGAATATACGTCGGCGTCAAGCGAAGGTCGGGTATCGAGTGAAAGGTAATAAGTAACAAACGATGATTTTCGCTTGAATTTACAACTCGAGCGGTTTTTTTAATAATCAGGCGATGTCGGTTATTTCAATAATCGAATATGAGTAGTATATGCTATTGCGTTTAAAAAAATTAAGTTAGGTTCGATAACTTTTTACCTGGCCCCGTATACTTATTCTGGAAACGGCAGATTATTCAATCATTATAAAGAAACTTCTGTATAAAATGTGTTTCTGTATATTTTTTAACTAAGAATATAGGGTAATTTAGAAATTGTCAATTTTTGATTTCCCCGCGTATCTTTAACCGAGCGAAATTTTCAAATTTTGATTTTATCATTTTAAGTTTGACCCTAAAAGAGTACATGATTATTTTTTGATAGCAATTACGTAGATACCCTATAAAAGTGTCGAAAATGGGACACCCTGTACGACTTGTATCAGAAAATAAGGCTTTCTGTGTGCAAGATGACGACCGAATTCGGACTATAAGACCTAAGACGGGTGCTCTAGGTCAAAAAGATATGGCTGCTGATATTATTGTAGTGCCTCTTGGCATGTATTTAACAAAAAATATCTTCTGCTTCGCCTCGAAGAAAAGTCTAAGTCACTGTCAGCGCCTTCTCAACTCCATTATCGGTTACGCTGTGCGTTACATCGACCTTTTTTGCCCGTATCTGTAAAATATGCCATTCTGGATAATATCGATTTTAACAATTTGTTAAAAAGTTTAGGAGGAAATAATAGTTCCCCATAGCTGCGCCACTTACCCTGTAAATTATAACGATAGAAGCAATCAAGGAACAACTGTTGTTAGGGATGGGTAATCTCCGATCCGAACCGATCAGACTACAAATGATCCCAAACCAGAGGTAGCGATAAAAATCAAGGGGACTCCCCATCAGGTTTTGCCAAGTGCGATTTTACTACAAATTAGCAAAACAAATTAGCGGGGGGGGGGGGGGCTTCTTGAGGCTATAGGGCCTCTCCCCACATGGTGGACTTTGCGGACCCCTTATCGCCGCCAGTATCTCAAACTCGTACTTTTTCGACATATCTATTAGTTAGAGAGACGGTGTCAATAGGGGGTCCGTGAAGTGGAATATTAGTAATTTGGTTTTTCGTGGAGTTTATGTCCCCCTCTACATCTATATCTGATGAAATGCCGTACAGCGTTGCTGAGAGGCGCTGTACCGCTTTAGATAGGAAATTCTCAATAAATCCAAAATTATATCGAGCCATGTCTGAAAATAAATTTACAGCATCTGCGTGACCCCCAAAGTCACTGGAAACATATTTTCTGACGAACAACTTGCATATACTTTTCCCAGCATGCCAAAAAAATGAAACTTAAAAAAAAAATAAAAAATGCGAATTTGAAGTGGAATCTTTCTAGAATGGAACATTATATGTTTAAGATTATGTGAAAAAAATTTTATCGATCCAGGTCTCGCCATTTTATTATTGGAATTTTTTAAAAATCTCCTCGGAGGAAATTCGGAAAAGGATCGTGACATGTCAGAAAATTGTCACACTACATTCCTTGACACCCAAATATTGTGGAAAAAAAAAATTTCAGACGAATCGCACCTAGCTATGCGGATTCTTTGGAGAAAATATACCGCACTTTCGCAATATTCTTTTTATCAGAAAATTATTTACGACTCATCTCCATGGGAATACAAATCGATTAAGCCCACTTGGACCCATGTCACTTGAGACTTTATAATTTTTCCATTAATTTTTTTTGACATGCTCGGAAAAGTGTATGCAAGGGTTGACTTGTCAGAAAATGTGTTTCCAGTGACTTTGGGGGTCACGCAGATGCTGTAAATTCATTTTCAGACATGGTACCATATAATTTTGAATTTATTGAGAATATCCGATCTAGAGCGGTACAGTGCCTCTCAGCAACGCTCTACGGCATTTCAACAAATAAAAAAGTTGTAGAGGGGGACCTAAACTCCACGAAAAACCAAATTACTGATATTCCACTTCACGGACCCCCTATTGTCACCGCCTCTCTAACTATATAGAACCAGTATCAGTTCAGTTCAGTTCAGTTCGGGTAGACAACCCGTACTCGTTCGACTGATCCGAAATCCTACAAAACTACCATATGCTGCAAGTCTACAATACGCTTAGGCTCCAATCCGGTGTTGCCAGCAGCGTGTTTTTTTTTCGTAAAAAATTGGATTGAAATTTCGTAATAGATTAAGGTTCTCCGTAATAAATTTTTGTAATGTTGACGGAATAATGTAATAACCATCTTTTTTTTGGGTGTCGATTGTATATATTTTACGGGGCCCTCAATGACAGTGATGATCTTTTTTTCCTTAGGTGGGCCCTGGATGAAAATGATGACCATTGTTTAATAAAAACTTAATTTGTAAGGACTATTCATGAGCGGCGTACTAACGTAATACATCATCGTGTTTCATAACAGATCTGTTACGAACGTAATGACGCTGGCAACGCTGCTACAATCCAAAAACCATAGGGCTAAACTGCTTCCGTGGCGCTACAGTAGGACGATTGCGGTTTAACATTCAGTCGGACAGGTCTGATCACGATACCCCGTACTATATTACATACAGGGGTAGGCAAATGTTCCGGAACGGAAGGAATGAAAATGAAACACCCTGTATGTTATTAGTTATTCTAAATTCTCAATATAGTTAAAACATTTTTTCTGACAGACCATATGTCTAAATTCAATTGTTTCGGAAATATTGACAAATAAGTGAAAAAAACAATAAATCTAATTTAAAAAAATAAGTAACAATTTTTAGATAAACGATAATGTAAAATAAATCATGTTTAAAATGTCGTCCTTCAGCCACTTGACAGTGTCCTAGCCTCTGGGGATGCATGTTTTACAAATGTTGATGAGAAATGGATTGAATAGCATGTAACATTGTGTTCTCAAGATCCTCCAAAGAGTTTTCTTACGATATATTAGCGTTTAAATGACTACAAAGGTGTTAGATCTGGATATCTAGGAGGTCATTCAATGCCAGCTCGCCTTCCTATCCACCTTCCAGGAAACGTTTCGGATATGTATAAAAAAATTCGGTAGCGTTCCATCTTGCTGAAACCAAAAATGTAGTTTCGTAATATTTGATCGTTATATCATGGTATAAAGTAATTAAATGTGGTATAATTTTATTTCGATGTAAATGTATGTAGAATCAGCTGTCAAAAATAAAAAATTTTACATGCTCATCAACATTTGTAAAACATGCTTTCCCAGGTTTCAACGGGGCTTGGATACGGCCAGGTGACTGAAGGACCACATTTTGATTTTTCGTTTATGTAATAACCGTTACTTATTCTTTTAAATAACATATATTGATTTTCCTCATTTTTTTGTCAATATTTCCGAAACAATTGAATTTAGACAGAATATGGTATGTTATAGAAAAAATGTTTTAAATATATTAAGAATTTAGAATAACTAATAATATAAAAGGTGTTCTATTAAAGAACAAATGTAACTTCCAACTTGACAGTTGTTGACGTTCCTGACATATGGAATCCACAGTCAAATAGTAAAATTTTAGCCCGAACCAACTCGTGATTCGACTTGGGGTGAATCAGATCCACTAATTCTAGGCTTGGATCCGTTCCGCAGAAACAGTTCCAGTACTGGGTTCCCATTCCTAACTGATGCACCGTCAAAGATTAGAAAATAGGTCATTTATGTTTCATGGTACCGTTAACTCTAATTAAACCCTTTCAAATCTCATCTGGCTTTCTTATCCTGGTAAAAGGGTTGCGGTATCTACCTGTATGCAGGTAGCGCCCTAAACACAATTCCATAAGAACCGTTTTATTATCTAACCCATATGCCTATTAAAAAAGTTTTAAACGAACCGAATAACAGTTAGGTGCTCATCATAAATAACCTCGTTAGTGACAGGTGATTCCGCGGCCTAGGTACAGTTGCAGCCGCTAAAGAAATTCCTAATGCATATAATTTCTTCGAACACTATAAAGGCCGTTCATAACCATTTGTCATAAAATCACCGTTATTTTGAGTGTACTGTACATGGCCGGTCTTATATGGTACTGTACCCTTCTTTCACAAACCTAACTTCTTCAATTTGATACTCGAGCGATTTCAATAATCGAGTTGTCAGGTGACCGGGATATTCCCGCAATTTTTCGCGGGTCCCGGATTCCTGTGTTTAATCCCGGTCATATACGACCAATATTTAAACGAATAAATAAATCTCTATCGGTCTGGTTTTTCGAGGTTTTTTGCTAAGATTCGAAATCATACAAGATTTTTTCATAACCCTTCATTAAGCTAACAAGCAATAATTAGGTGAAAATTGACTCAAATGTAAATAAATTCAAGATAATTTGTTATACAGACTCTATAGGTTACAGAAAATATGTCGTTAAATAAATTTACATCCTACACTAAAACAAAAACTTACATTACTTTAATTTTATTTCTTATGTAGTTCTTTTCCTAGCGCCGTTAAAACGCACAAATTTTTTTCTATCTATTAATTTATTATATATCATAGTATTATGTTTAAATGCCCCCAGCGATATATTGAAAATGTCTACAGCTCTGCTCATATCATTAAGAGTACGAAGAGTTCTATTCAAAGTCATTTTTGATCCATATGCCGTTCTATGATAATCCAAATGAAAAATGTTATGCTCTCTTAAAACTCGACTAGGAACATTCAGTCGAATTCTCGAAAGCAAACCTACACAGTAACACAAACCCCTTATCACCTTATACACAAAACATACATCCAAGTATACTCTCCTCTGTTCTAGCGTAATTAATTCGGTGCGTTGGAGAATGTACTCTCTGTGGTAGTCGCGAAAATCAATCCCCATCTTAAAAGCTGCCGCTCTCAAGAACTTGTTTTGGACGCGCTCGATAATACTAACATATGCGCGATAGTAGGGAGACCATACAACACTTGCGTATTCAAGATTCGAGCGAACTAAACTTATATAAATAGTTTTTAGCGCGTCTAGTGACAAATCTTGACAATTTCTACGAACCAAACCCAACAGTTTTATACCATTCTGAGAAATTCTCACTATATGGTCATTGAAAGTTACACGCTCATCAAAATAAACACCTAAATCTTTGACTATGTTTTTGTATTCAAGTTGAATATTATCAATATGGTACACTGTTGGAATTTTTACGAGCCTTTTATAAAAACTAATATAGCAACATTTTTCGATGTTAATGTTAATATGGTTTATCTGAGACCACTTAAACAGAGGATCAATATCTCCCTGCAAGTCAATACTATCCTGAATGCAATTTATTGTCTTATACAACTTCAAGTCATCAGCATAGAAACTTCTCCTGGCATGTACAACATAATCAGATACATCGTTAATGAAAATGTTGAACAGAAGCGGCGAGCAATGAGATCATTGCGGAACCCCAGAGTAACCTGAAATGATTCTGAACGAAACCATTGATCTTAACACTCTGTGTTCGCCCCTTCAGAAAACTTGCAAACCAACGAACTGAGCTCTCACTAAAACCCGTTGCTCGCAGCTTGACCAGAAGAAGGTCGAATCCGACCCTATCGAAAGCTTTGGAGAAGTCTGTATACACCGAATCCACCTGATGTCCCCACTCCAGGGAATCCACCAAATCAGACTCATATTCAACCAGGTTTGTCACTGTAGATCGGCCGGAGCAAAAACCGTGCTGATTGGTATCAATTATACCATACCGACTCCCCTGGAGTTCTTAACATTTTCGGGATCATCACTTTTAAAGATAGGTATTAAGTAGCTTTTCTTCCATGCGGGTTTGTTCGGGTTTGTTCGTTGTTTGGTCTGGACCTGCCGATGTCTTATTAGGAAGTTGACTAATCTTTTCAAAAATACTTGACAATGATACATTACCCATGGAGACATGAATATTAAGTGATGTATCAGATAATAGTTCGAAAAATACATTTGAAGAGTCAGGCAAAATAAATCGTGGCAAATATTTATAACGTTCTAAAAAAGAGGGGTAATAATTGAATAACGGTAGATACCCATCTTCTGACATTTTGAGAAAAAGATAGTTTTAAAATTGGCAAACAATATGCTTCCTTCCATATTCAACAATATAAACAAAAATCTCTCTCTCTCTCAAATTGTAATGGGTTTAATAAACACACTGTATGCAACAGTTCAAATTTCGTTTAGGTCTTACGATCGAGACAAACTCTTGCCAATGAAATTTGGAAGAATCTCTTAAAAAACTTCCAAATTTATCTAACAAATTTGTAGTATCCATTTCGGCAAGCCAGCTGTTTAGTTTCGAATTTTAACTTCGTCTTAATTTAATACTGGCAAAGAAGAATCAGATCAGTTGTTAATTGATCTTACATTTGTCATCAACGTTTAAAATTTTTTATTTCCTGTGATGGAAATAAAAAGAAAATTGGGTCTTCATGAAGCTAGTCGAATATAAATAACACTATATTGAAAGTTATTATATTGAAATTATCAGTAGCACGGAATTTCTTTGAAAAATGTGGATTTCTAGAATTTTGTAATGAATGTGCAGAAAATAGAAATTTTACTTTGTAGGATTTCTGCCAGGGCCGTAGCCAGACTGTGTAGTCAGGACAGGCTAAAAAAAATCAGGACAAGCTGAAAGCCGGATTTTTCCATATTTATATCTACATATGTCCCGATACTTTCGTCAATTTTGTTTGTAGTTGGTATTATATAAAGGTGAGCATAGTGAAACAGTAACTTTTTATTTACTCCCATAAAGTACAGTTTTTTATGATCAAACACAAGCACTATAGGAAAATCCTTTGAGGCACTCTGGGAGTGGTGCGTGTGCGCAATATGCGAATCAGGTTGGTTTTGAATCGTTGGAGGATATATTCGTTGGGAAAAACGTCGGGAAGGTTGTTCCATAAGGATGAAGTCCTCCAGATGAAAGAATTCTTAAATAATGAAGTTCGAGGAGTACTAAGCTTAACCACATATGGATGGGTGGCAATGGTGCGTCGTGTATTTCTGCTATTCGCCGCTCTGGGCAGAATTAAGAGGGCAAGGTTAGCAGAGCACTTTCCATGAAAATATCTGTAAAAGAGAGTCAAATCCCCAACCTGTTTAGGTTGTCGAGGTTCTTCGTCAGCTCGTGGTCTCCAATCAGACGAACGGCCCTACTTTCGATGGAATCCAGTAACCGAAGAGTATGTTTGGGTGCAGAGCTCCAGACATGGGAGCAGTACTCTAGTGATGGTCGAATCTGGGCTTTGTATAGTTTCAAAAGTTGTTGAGGTGTGTACAACTTTTTGGTTCGGAAGAGTACACCAAGTTTCTGAGAAGATATCTTGGCGATTGCCACAACGTGGTTCTGCCAAGACATATTTCCTCCCAGATTGACGCCCAGCAAATTAATAGATGAAGCCAGTGGGATGGCGTGTCCGTCAATGACTATATCCAGTTCTGTAATGTTAACCTTTTTAGAGAAAACTGCTGCCTGGGTTGTTTTTAGCGTTAAATTCGACTTGGTTACTGTCACACTAAGATGAAATTATTGAATAGGCTGATTAATATAATTAATTAAAATGTTAATCAAACATAGGAAAAAAAACCAAATGAACAAAGTATCAAAAATACCTAAGCAATAAAAGTATGTCAAAGTTTTTGATTAAATTTACTCTCTTCTCTTCTAACTTGAACACAATATTTAAAAAAAGTTGTGATCTTCGGTTCTTTTGCTGATTGAATTTTCTAGTAACTCAAGGTTTTTACGTTTTTGTATGATTTTGTTCGTATGTAAGGAGGATCAAATTTTACATTAATCGTTGAAGACACATAGAGTCGCAGTGGAAGGTCAACCATTGTCAATATAGAGCAAGTAGATTCGCAAGTCGCTGTGCTACAGAAAAAGATCTGACATTCGCCAAGAAATTATACGTTTCAGCGAATGCAGTTGCTGACAAATTATATCGAAAACAGCTGAATCAGGGTTCTCTCTTTTCTGGGTTTATATAAATCTATTGAACACTGTAATCTCTTCTGGAGATGGAAGTTTTATGCCCAAAGCTTAGGTAAAAATTTAAATTTCTCTAAATCAACGTTTTCGTCTTCGGCACTTGAAACTGCACTTAGTAGCTTATCGTTTCTTAGAATCTTATTTTCATTTCGCACAAGATGACATCCAGTCTTACATAAAGTATTTATCTATTACTCGATTATTGAAATAACCGATATCGCTCGATTATTAAAAATCCGCTCGAGTTATATATTCAGGCGAAAACCATCGATTGTCACTTATTACCTTTCACTCGATACACGATGACGCCGACGGAAATGTACCGCTGTAGTGTGATCGAATTAAAAAACTGCTCCTATATTCGAACAGTTTTTCGCTCGATAGGGAATACTCTAGTTATAAATTCAAGCGAAAAACCGAAAATCATCGCCTGTCACTTGATACCCGATCTTCGCGAAGCCGCGCGCCTCCCGAAACCTGCTGATTGGCGCTCAGAAGGCTGACACGACATACGTCTTTATTAAATGCACATAAACGAGAAAGTGCCTACAAAAAGGTATGCTAAATCCCTTAGTGGATTCATCGCGATATGGTTTTTGTTTTAACTGGCTAGCCAGCGGCGATTGTAAATAAAAAAAAATATATAATTTAAAAAAAAATCAGAATCAACTGTTCTTCCTTAATAAAGACTTTAGACTAAACTTCTAAAACTTCAGGTGTTTTATCAACATTCTTCTTAGTCATAAAAATTTCAAGTGATTAATCGCTCGAGCGATTCACTCGATTATTAAAATCGTTCGAGTATCAAGTACTGGTTTATTATTATTATTACTGGATTATTAAAATTATCTGTTTTTCCCAATACTACTAGATATTGCTTAAGTGTTTGTCTTTCTTTGTCTTCCTTTGGAAATTGTAAACATTATCGCTTCTGTAGGAGGTAAGGGAATCCACTACCGTGGTTATGACAACCCCAGGGTCTTTCAAACTTGCTTCGTGTGCCTGAAGTAATTTATCAGCAGGCTGAATAGTTTCTAATACTTTTTTCATAAATACCAACATCGAAAATCTTTAGATCAACGGATATTTGGAACTGAATCTCCAACTATCCGTTAAAGCAGCAGAAATCCTACAAAGTCGTTATCGATGGTACTTCCGTAAGGCTTTTCGTATGATATGCGAGTAGTTCTGACCCTGTATCAATTAAATTGATCTCAACAGACATTAGTACAATTTCTTGCGGCCTCACGCCTGCTGCTGGTCAAACAAGCCCAGTCTATTTAAATGGGGTCACTGTCACTAGTATTACTTTTATTTAAAAATTATATTACGACGTTCATTTGGAAAATACCAATCTAGTGACGTAATTATCGATGATAATTAATTAGAAATGAGCCAGAATTTCAATCAAGTTGAAAACAACAAACTATTTGTCTTTGTGGTTTGTTATTTGGTTAAGACATCTTAGCGCAAGGTAAATGACGGGATAACTAAATCCAAATTTTTTACTATTGGCCATTGATAGTTTGTGTTAATTGTCTAATAGAATCTCTTTGGAAGCGTGTCTCTATTTAAATAAAAAATATGCGTGCCACTTATAAGTTTTCCAACATACTAAAAAATATAAAAAGGTGAAAAAAAAATTCTATTTGGGTTTCATAATGGCTACATTATGAAATGCAAAAAAATTGAATAACTTTCCACTTTATGAAAATTTAATTTTTTTCATGTTGGTAACAAGTAGGGTTCGAATTTTAGGCCTACTTCGATTTTGTTTAAATTAGTTTTCTAGGCATTATGGATTCGACAGAAATTTTTTATAGAAAATTTTAAAATACTAACCTTTAAACAAATAGATCATTTTTACTATATATTTATTTGAAATACCTATATTCGGAAATATATAACATGCTGATGGTATCCGTCAACTAATTTCTAGTCACAAAGTCACAACTATAAAACAACATAACCTAAAAATAATAAAAATATCTTCCAGCTTATGCTTCTATTTCTAAAGATTTTTGGGGTAAAAGTTTTCTACATTATTTTCTGCAATTTCTCGTATTTCTGGCGGAGTACAACTATCTTCCTGACTTATTTTTATTAATTTTAATAATATATTTATTTTTAATTATGACTGATGGAAGAAGCTTTGTGGTGTCCAATTGTTTCGATCATGGGATATTTGATATTTGTAACATTTTATTAAATTGTAAAAGTATTGCCAACCCAGAAAGAAAATATTAATTTAAATGGAAAGAATCTACTATGTTTTTTTAAGTTTTTCATACTTTAAAGACCCAAATAGAAAAAGTATTATAAAATACACGGTTCATAAGACAATTAGAGCACTTGTACTTTAGAAAACTCCCCGCTTTGCGGGTCGTTTTTTAAATTAGACACGTGCTCTAAGATAATGTCTTATGAAACTTGTATCTTAATATACTTTTTTATTGGCTTATTATGTATTCATGTATAAGAATATATGAGTTGTGGAGATTTAAAAATTAATATAATAAATAAAAAAAAAAGTACAAACTTAATTTTACTATGATAAACATTTTTAATGATTCAGTCAGTTAGGTTCTGTATAAAAAAACACTCAATTTTAAATAATTATTAAATGGCTACTTAATTAATGAGTTTTGTGTTGTGTGGCTGTGTGCACTTCACAAGGTAGAATAGTAAGACCACAACTCTGTATTTAATATTTAAGTGCAAGATTTGAAAAATATTTTTATTTGCAGAGCGATAAAGAAGCCGTCCACCATGTGCATTTTATATTTTATTTTAAATTTTAAAAAGTATTTTATCAATGTTGTGACATTTGTTTTAAGCTTCTTTTATTTTTCACAAAAAGAAGCCTCTTACTGAGTTTTGAGAATTTTGTAAATGGTTACTTAAAACCTACATGATTCTGTATAATTTTTTAAACGACGGGGAATTCCTGAATTCCTCACAATGAGGCACTGAAGATGACCGCAATGTCGAAAAAAAAGTTGTTGTTTTACTATTATTAATTAATAAGACTTTTGCATTTGTCGTTTTTTACATAGTCATCTACACTAACTCGCCGGCACAAAATTCCGCCATCCTGAAATTTTGGTCAACTTTGATATTTTCTGACTTTTTTATTTTTTATGCGATTTTCATGATCTGTGTTTCACTTTTAATTAAGAATTAAGAAAACATAGGGTAATTTTGAAATTGTCAATTATTTGATTTTTTCCCGTATCTCTTCAGCGAGCGAAAATTTTCAAATTTCGATTTTACCATTTTAAGTTTGACCCAAAAAGAGCACATGACACCTACATTACTTTTTTGATAGCACTAACAATTACGGAGATACCCTATAAAAGTGTCGAAAATGGGACAGCCTGTACTATGTACAAAATTTAATTTTATTGCACAAAATACAGTACGCCACTGCTTTTATTAGTTTAACAATCAAAATTTTTTTTCATTAGCTTGTTCCTTATCGCGCGTATTTTAGATGTTAATATTTTTAAAAAGAAATAAAAGATATTGTGTATTTGGCCGTTTCGAGGGATGCTAAATCGACTTCTGATATTAGTTTTGAGTTAAAATAGTCGCTAAAGGTACTTTACTCTCTAAATTATTATTTTAAATACGCTATAAATCCGTACGCCAATTAGGTTACTAAAATTTTAAGCAATGCAACAGTGCGCCCTGGGATCATACGTTATCAGACCAAAATTCAAAATAATCAATTCAGAAATGACGAAGGTAACACTTTTTTGGTACTCCCTGTGTATTCAAAAATATTTGCCCGAAACGCGCCCTAGATAGGATACGGGTAAAGTCTGCAAAATATCATATCCTAAGCTATAGAAGACCGGAGGCGATATAATGGACCGTGTATGTTTTAAACGAAACAGAATCTACAAGTGATATAGAAATTTATCAATAATTAATAATGGATGATTAATCAAACGGTACTTCAAGCATTTCAGAAAATATTCGTATTGTTTACGATGATATATAACATTTATAAGACATTGAACTTGCGAGTTCAGTGAACTTGCCCCACTGTCCTACTAATTTAAAAGAAAGGTATGAACGCCAGAAAAGCTAGAAGTATTACTTTTGCCGATAAACGAGTGTTACCTCTTTGAATACCCACGTGAAGGAGACTAGAATATATTGTTTATTGGTTTTTAATTGTTTCGGACAATTTGGTTGGATTTTTCACAATTTTTTAGTTCACGAAATTGACGTTTTAATGTTTTAAACATTACTCCTTCCGAGTAGTTCTGAGACTTAGATAGTGTTTTTTATTCAGTGGCGTGAGTATTAAAAATTAAGGGTTGTCTAAGAAGATCCGCACCAAATTAATTATCCGAGTTAATAGAAGTTGAATGTTTTTTTAGTTTTTTCTTCGTTAAATATTAATACGAAAAAATCCAGTTGCCTACAAATTAACGTAACATTTTCGATACTTTCTGGGGGATATTAAAGTTATTTTCAAAGATAGAATTTCGAGGTTTCCACTTTTTATTGAGACGAAACCCGAACAAACCCGTTACACATTAATTTACAAAAGGGTAACAACTGACCTTGTCAGATATTTTCAAATGTACATGTAAAGTTCAATGGCGTAGCCAGTTTCCCTCTAAAAAGTTTCGTTTTTGAGATATTAACAAAAATTAATTTTGTAAATGAGACACCCTATATTAATCTTACTTAGGGCGAAAATGTATAGTTGCTTATATTCAAAAAGAACCTAAAAATGAGAAATATTTTTAATAATTTACTTTACACAGTTGACGATGGGTCAAAACTTGATAGATCTCTAAAATTTTTATTATTTATGAAATACCTAATTTTATAATATGCTTTTTATTTAATTATTCTCAATAATGGCAGTTTATGATAATAATTAATAAAAATATGATATGTTGGCATGTTTTATATAATAAAATTTTTTGACCATGGCCTACTATTATATGTAACGTAAATTATTAAAAATTTCGTATATTTAGGTTCTTTTTAAAAATATAAATTTTACACCGTGTATACCTTTTCACTGAAAAATCCCTTCCTTTGGAGTCACTTCAATACACATCACTGATTACAAGGGGTACTCATTCCCGGTGGCCTATATAGAGGGGGGGCCAGGAGGGCCGGGAGGGCCGGGCCCCCCCTTCGAAATGTCATGTTTTAACCAATATATCCAACGATGAATTCTGTAATAAAAATATAAATGTTGGTTTTACTAGATGTTTATTTTTAGTAGATGATTGTTTTGTTCGTTGTTGTTTAAACGCTCAGTATATTTTTTGTTCAGTTAATAATTAAGTCAGAGCTAGTGACGCATTCACCATTTTGCCTTTTGATCAATATTTCGATACTTTCTTGTTTTATCCTAAAAGCGGTTAATTACTCGTGTTTAGGGACCAATTCTCTGAAGTTTAGGGTAGAATTTTTTAAAATTAATAAATTAATGGAAGCAAGCAACGAAATTTTGTCAATTTGCAGAATTTTCGTTCCTGCTTCAATTAATTTTTTTATCAGAAATTTTAAAACTTTAGGTAATTGATCCCCTAAAACGAAAAAACTAAAAAGCAACGAAACATTGATCAAAAAACGAAAAGGCGAAAGCGATCTGCCATAAAATATTTCCAAATTTTTAGCGTTTTAGAAACACGGTAAGAAAAAAAAGTTAAATTGACTATAAAAATAGTAGTACCAACCTTAATTTATGACTCTATATGTGACTGGGATAACTTTTATTAATAACTGCCATAAAATATAGCAAAATTTTAACAAAAATTTTTTAATAAATTACAAAAATATTTAGTGAACATTTATATTTTTGTAAAATTTACTAAAATCTTTAAAATTTAATAAAATCTTGTGTAAAAATTTACTAAAATATTTTGTAAATTTTACTAAAAACTTTTACAAAAATTTCACATGCTTTTCCCAAGCAGTCGCCCATCCAAATACTAACAGTGCCCAACGTCGCTTGACTTCGGTAATCGATAGAGTGCTTCCTGTTAAGTTCCCCACCTGTTCTTCTTACGAAGAACGAGTTCTGATTGAACGGTTGCATCTGATTTAAGCTCTTCATTATGGTAAAAAAGCATTTTTACACATTATTTAAACTTGGGAATTTTTCCAATAAAAAATACTCAAAATACAATAATAGTCGTCAGTAAAATGTATTATACATTTAAAAAGATTTAATTACTGGAATTATAAATAAATTATTTTTATTCATATATTTACTTGATTTTACTAAATTTATTAGAAATTCTAACTATACTTTTTTAGAAATGATGTTTACAATATTATTTTGGTATAGATTACTAATAAATAATATATTTTATAGGACATTTTACAATAAAATCTTTACTATAATAATTTTACTACAGCCTTTTTCCTGTGATACAAATACAGACATCAGAGATTGACGTAGCGAGTCAGTTCGTCAATTTAAGGTATTTCTTTTGGTAAGGTGCTTGAAGGCGGTTACATATGTCTTATGTCTTATTTAAACGAATAAGTCATAAAATTGTGGTTCGAGTTTTATAACCGTGTCTTATGCAAATCTTAGTGGAAAAGAGACATTTACGTCAGTTATAATTGTTTATTAAGAGAAATATTAAATACTAGTGTATGGAAAAATTATTATTTCCCAGACCACCCGATGATACCTTCTACAATAAGGGCTTATTTTGTCTACACAGTAGCACCTTAAAATACTATTTCAGATTGAATGGTACTACCAAAAAAAGGAAGCCATTGATAGGATGTCACCACCTTCAGACCGGTTTCGAACTCTTTTGTTCTCGTCAGTACAGGGTAGGTGTACATACCTACATACCTACATCAGAGAAGACCCTATACTTCGTGCTATATTATCAAGGGTAGTCGAGAAAATACAACGCGTGGTGCCATCTCTTAGCAATCCCACATAATCTGAACAGACGTTCTTTGAATAAATCAAAACTAAAAAGTCTATACTTTTCCAGGTGGTATTAATACCAAATTCCAATGTTTGGAAAAATTATTATTTCCCAGACCACCAGATGATACCTTATACAATAAGGGCTTATTTTGTGTACACAGTAGCGCTTTAAAATACTATTTCAGATTGAATGGTACTACCAAGAAAAGGAAGTATTTTCCATTGATACGATGTCACCACCTGGAGACCGGTTTCGAACTCTTTTGTTCTCGTCAGTACAGGTACCATACATTTCGGGTGATGATGATAATACAGCGTGAAGTATAGAGTGCTCTCTGATTATAGGTATGTACACCTACCCTGTACTGACGAGAAGAAAAGAGTTCGAAACCGGTCTGCACGTGGTGACATTCTATCAATGGAAAAGGCTTCCTTTTCTTGGTAGTATACCATTTAATCTGAATTAGTATTTTAAAGTGCTACTGTGTAGACAAAATACGCCCTTCGAAACCGGTCTGCACGTGGTGACATTTTATCAATGGAAAAGGCTTCCTTTTCTTGAAAGTATACCATTCAATCTGAATTAGTATTGTAAAGTGCTACTGTGTAGACAAAATACGCCCTTATTGTATAAGGTATCATCGGGTGTTCTGAGAAATAAAAATTTTTCCATACATTGGTATTTGATATTAATACCACCTGAAAAGTATAGACCTTTTATTTTTGAAGAGAAATATTATATCTGACTTAAGAGTTAAGACTTAAAATAACCTATATTTGTTCTGTTTCTATTTCACTTATTTCCTGATAAAAAAACGGTCCTGTATAAAAATTACTAACATACGTTATGCAGTCTTCTCATTCACAAATTAACAAAACTATATGCAGCCGGTGAATGTATTGCCGCGCTACACTGACGCGAATGACTTAAATCAGGTCAGTACAAAATGGTAACCAATCGCAGACTACCGAGCTTTCGCACTAGTATGCAGTGATTACGCCTGTTGGCCTTTTGACCTAAAAACGTAGTAATGGTAATGACCTACACACAGTTCTTCGGTTTCTAACAGTAGTATAACACTATAAGGTTATTGACCGACGATCTCAAAAGGTAATATGTATTTGTTCCTACTGTAAGATACAATGGAAGCAACATTTTTATATCGTCTCTTATTTGGCGAGCGTCCGAATGTTCGAAGTAATTATATTTTATGTCTTTTGAAAGAAACTACTTCACTTCATCTTTGGTATTCAAATTTAGTACTTTTTGGTACAGTCATGGGCGTAGCGATTATTTACTTCAGGGTGGGGCAAGACAAAG
Organism: Barypeithes pellucidus; assembly: GCA_963991005.1. NCBI lineage: Eukaryota > Metazoa > Arthropoda > Insecta > Coleoptera > Curculionidae > Barypeithes > Barypeithes pellucidus. Next base: position 64,701,413 of record OZ022557.1, read on the forward strand.
GGCAACAGATTAATTAATTAATAAACATTTTAAAACGTTAAAAATATATTGTCGCAATCGGTGACATATTTAGGAAGTTTTTGTGTGTGGGGGGGGGGGGGGGGGGTTTCGGGTTTGTTCGGGTTTGTATCAAGGGGAAATGTGTACAAGCGCCATAGGTGAATAATTTTCAGGGTCACGCCTACAAATGTCTTATACATCTATTTCTATTTTTAAGGGCAGTTGGTTTATTACCCTGCCTCCTTTAACTTGTTTTGTTACGTTTTCCTTGATACTCCTAGGGCAGGGGTCGGCAACCTGCATCTCGCGAGCCACATGCGGCTCATTGGATGTGAAGCTGCGGCTCTTTAGTTCCATACGCAAATATTATTTATTTTATCAAAATAAAAAATTAAAAATTCGTTCTGAATCGATTAACGAGGATTAGGCACCGATTCTATCTCTCAGCCACTTGTACTCGCTTTTCACCGCACCCCTCCCCCGTGACACGCGTCGTTACTGTCGTCAGTCCGTCGAAAGCTCTCGAAGGACGCCGTCGTCGGATGTTTCTAAGTAGGTTTTAATTCGTTTTCGACGCAAGACAATTTGGCGTCTTCACCAGTGCTTTGGCTGTAACCAGGGGTCGGCAACCTACGGCTCGCGAGCCGCATGCGGCTCTTTCGATGTCAAGTTGTGTCTCTTTCGATATCAAATTGCGGCCGTTCGTGGCTCTTTAAAAACTGAGAAATTGTGTAAATTATAACTTTTGGCTCTTCCGTCTCAAAAGGTTGCCGACCCCTGTCCTAGTGGATACTCCTATAGGGAGTGCAAAATATAGCATCCCCCATCCCTACCCCATTAACGCCGGTAACCAGGCCGGATGAGATTGGATATCTCGTGGGGTATGGGAGACGGTACTCCCCAATCGGTAGATCGTATCGCAATGCAAGAAACAAGGGTCAATAGCCCTGAGGGCGTATTACCGAGCATCATGGTTCGGAGTCCACGTTAAGGTATAGGTCCCCTCAGGAAGAACCCGGCCGAACGAACGAAGAGCAGAAAATCGAGAATAAAGAATAATTATTTATCCAAATAATAAATTGAAACCAATTTAATGCTTTTGATAACAGGTTTTAATGATATTATTTATTTAAAATAATTTCTTTAACTTCATAAATGATCTATTTAAAGACAACTGACGTTACCGCGGTCATCAGAAGGTAGAGGCACGCATGGTATTGAATTGAAGCTAAAAGGCAGCATTCCTTTTCCCATTAAACATAGAAAATATTTTTTTCCTTATACCGTGTGACTCGACAGAGAATAGGAACAGTGTTGGGATCGCTCAAGTGAAAACCCGCTCGAGTACTCGATTATTGAAATAACCGACATCGCTCGACTATTGAAAAAACTGCTTGAGTTATAAATTCAAGCGATAATCGTCACCTAACTTTTCGCGCGTTACTCGCCGTCGCACTACCGACCTCAGCCATTCGAGCGCTTGGTGACATCATCGCTCGATGAATCTGAGTTTGAAGTGGTTTTCAAAACCGCTCGCGCGATTATTGGAAAGACTACTCGAGTGATAAATTCAAGCGATAATCATCGTCGAAGGCATCCGATTATTATGGTTGTCAGATTGTCTTCGGAATTTTCGGGTACAAATTTGGTTTTCATCGGTAATCTGGCTGTTTATTATAATTTCGCAAAAAAAAAACAGGAAAAGAAAATAAAGGGGTAATTATACACAGCAATCAGGGACCCGCGAAAAATGGCGGGAATATACCGGCAACCTGGCAACCCCAGCTATAATACCTGTAAACGTCATCGCTTGATGAATATGAATTTCGAGTGAAATCGTTCCAGAAAATATCGGCGGCCAATACCCTAGGATCGCCCCTCTGCAGACTCATCATACCAGTCGGTTTTCTGTCATTGTTGATCGTAAGCACTCTTTACCCTGCGCATTTTATATTAATCATTTTATTTCACAAGAATAATGTAAAAAAATGAAATGTTTCTTTGAAGGTTCTAAAGGATCTTTCGATAATGCACTTTGTACAGGGTGTCCATTTTTGGGTAGTTTTACGGGGTATCTCCGTTATTAGTAAAGATAGAAGGATGCGGTTTTCGCAGCACTGTGCTACTTGTTTGTCAAACAGAAGATGCCGTAATTTTTCTAGGTCGCCTTGTTTTTGATATACGGGATGTTTTTGAGAATTGTGCATTTTGGGACACCCCCCCCCCCCTTTTCTCGGTTACCCCGTAACGTATCAAAAAGAAATAAAATGTTCTTTTTGTAGTTTTTTACGTAGAATCTAGTGACGTACTCAATTTTTTTCTACATTCAATAGTTTTCAAGGAAAATAAAAAAATTTGCTTTTTTTAAATGGGTCACCCTATATATTTTTTAATAATATAACTTAGTTTGTAACAAGCTTCTCAAAAAAATATAACACTTTATTTTTAGTCTTAGTATTACGCCCGAAATATACGTTTTTCAAAAATATACCATTTTTTTTTAGTAGGCCATGACGGATATTAAAAAAATACTGGTGTTATTAAATATAAGACACAAAAATTGAAAATTTATTAAACTCCCTCATAAATATTGCTCAAATTGTTCTCCATTATGCCTTAGACATGTTTCACACATGGTTCTTATTTAGAACTATTTGAATTTGTGTCAATTGAAGCTAACACATTTATTTCATCAGTCCGTAAAACTACCCAAAAATGAACACCCTGTACAGGGCTATGCAAGTAAGGTCTGCATCGCTTATTTTATGGCTGGGTAGAAGAATCGTGCTTCTTCAATTAGTGCACCTGCTGCCATTTGCTTCAGTTCGGCCTTTGGTAATTTTTTTTTATTTCCATTGGTTGTCCCACAGTTCCGCTTCAACAAAAATTTATTTAAATTTAAATTTTAGTTCTAAAAAAAATACTATTTAAGAGATATTTCATATTGATGAATCTCTATCCAGAAAATATGAAGTTTTAATTAGGTATTTTAAATTTTATACTCAAACATTTAATTTTTTTTATATTATGAGCCAGTCCAGGGGGCAAGCGCCCCATCCTGTCCCACGGTAGCGCCCATGAGTTCAGTTATGTTTAGGTGTAGGGTGTTAATTAGAAAACTTCCCACACTTAATAACTCGTTTCCAATAAAAATCAGGAAGGCACGTCAATTTTATAGTGAAGCGGAACAATTATGCAGCTTTCGTGGATTAATCCCCTGGGAGTGGTGGTGGCGGTGGTGGTTTAAGAGTCGTTTGAAACTGTTTCCAATAATACCATAAGTACTGGAACTATATAAACTCGTATACAAAGGGAATTTGAAAAAACCTTAGGCTTAAACCGTCGATAAATTAATATATTATCTTTAAAGGTAATAAGTTGAATTTGTTCACCTTTCACGCGGACTAATCAAAACCTTTAATTTAGGTAATTCATATCGTATACATGCTGGTAGAGCACAAATCATTGAAAGCAGCAAAACTGTATAATGGAAAAATCAAAATAAATGCCTTAATAGAAGTACTATTTATGAATATGGTTAACTGTTTATACAATTGCACTTTAGTTACCAGGTGACGCTTGAAATGAACATTGAGGTAAAATGTATTAACGTAAAAATAACTATACTTACCTACTTTAGCTATTTCTTGCATGAAAAATGAATATTCAGATCTTGTAAAACCCAATTTATGATGAATATTCCAATTTAATCTAAATATTTACATAATTGCTTAATATTTTAATGCTTACATAGCAAATAAAATGCCCTAAAATTAGATTGTCCACTTCTTTGATGACCTACATAGAGATTTTTCGTTCCTAAGAGTAGTAAACCACTTTTTGGTTTGTTCGAAGATATACAGGGTGTAATAAATTCGTCCTTCACCATTGGGATTTCGGGAACGGAAACATATACGAAGTCGGTTAAAGCGGGGCAAAGTTGCGTAATTACGTGTTCTAATGATATGCAGCAATCAAAAATAAATACAGAGGCTTTGAAAATATTCGGAAAAATCTAAAATTTTGCATTTCGGGTTTGTTCCATAACTTTGTTCGAGGAGATTTCCAAACATAAAGTTCACTTCCTCATTGCTATTTTTTACTATCCACAAGATGGCATCATCAGATCTTTAATGCGACGTTTCGTCTTTTGATCAACATGATCATCACAACTTAATTCTTTGGATTTTAATTACATCATGTAGATGGCGTATGTCGGTAAGAGATACATCTTTTCCTATCAAATGTTGAACCTCAAAATTCCGCTTTTTCATATTTAACCTGTGAGAAGAAGAAGGGGAAAATTACGTTTTCTGGAAAAGATTAGCGACATGAGTCAAGAGTACTTAATTTTTAGTCAATAGTTAAAGATATGTAAACAACGTTGTCCAAAGTTCTTATCATACAGGGCGTTAAAAAAAGGAGCCATGAGTGTCACATCAGCTGTAAGTAATTCACAACAGTTTCTTGAGTAATTTGAAGGGGGTCTACCAGGTATAAATCATATTAAAAAGAAATTTAAATATACCTGGTAGTTCAATAATTATGTGTAAAAACTTGATTCCATTGGAGCTCTTCGGGAGCCCATATCTCCGAAGAGGAGGCCTATACGAAAAAAGTTTACATGTAGTACTCTTTTCACTTGTTTTCTTAATATCCGGGAGGCTTCCCACATTTTCACGGACACCCTGGATATATACAATTTTTATGGAACAATTTATGATTAATTATTTAATCAATGTTAATAATAATGAGTTTCAATATGAATTTAGTGGTTTTAATCAAGAACGGTGCGTCTGACGAGAAAAATTCAAGATATCGTTTTCATGTAGAATTGACCAGGCTAATCAGAAAAAATATCCTCATGGAAAAATGTCAGTGGCGTACCATCTTTTTTGCAGGGACGCCACTGGTGGAACAATTGATTAACTTTTCAAACTAAAATGTGTGGTTATATATTAACCTATTAACAAATACCAAGGTTGAAAATATTATCTAAAGTACTTTCGGAGATATTAAAAAATAGCCATTTAAAAAATTAAAATTCTACACCCTGTTGCAAAAAATTTAAACCGTTGCTGACATATTATTATGTTCATATGAACTTTTCTTTATAAAATGACCTAAGGACTCATACCCTCACAGTAACCAAGTCGAATTTAACGCTAAAAAACCCAGGCAGCAGTTTTCTCTAAAAAGGTTAACATTACAAAACCGGAAATAGTCATGGCCCGAGACGCAATCCCACTGGCTCCATCTATTAATTTGCTGGGCGTCAATCTGGGAGGAAATATGTCTTGGCATAACCACGTTGTGGCAATCGCCAAGATAGCTTCTCAGAAGCTTGGCGTACTCTTTCGAACCAGAAAGTTTTACACACCTCAACAACTTTTGACACTATACAAAGCCCAGATTCGACCATCACTAGAGTACTGCTCTCATGTCTGGAGCACTGCACCCAAACATACTCTTCGGCTATTGGATTCCATCGAAAGGAGGGCTATTCCTCTGATCGGAGACCACGAGCTGACGAAGAACCTCGACAGCCTAGAACATCGAAGACAAGTTGGGGATTTGACTCTCTTTTACAGATATTTTCATGGAAGGTGCTCGGCTGACATTGCCCTCTTAATTCCGCCCAGAGCGACGAATAGCAGAAATAGAACCACTGCCGCCCATCCATATGTGGTTAAGCTTAGTACTCCTCAAACTTCATTATTTAAGAATTCTTTCATCTGGAGGACTTCATCCTTGTGGAACGACCTTCCCGAGGTCGTTTTTCCCAACGAATATAACCTCCAACGATTCAAAACCAACGTGAATCGCTTTTTGCGCACACGCACCACTCCCAGAGTGCCCTAAAGGATTTTTCCTATAGTGCTTGTGTTTGATCATAAAAAAAAACCCTGAAATATTAGCACGTTATTAAGGAAAGAAACACCCTGTATATTACGCAACAGTCATTAAGTAACAGTACATAATGTGTAAGTAGGTTCTTACTAATATAGGAGTAGAAAAAATATTTTTTCGGTTGATTACTAAGATAATGACTTAAAAAAAATTGACTCTTAAACTAGGAACTCTGAATCTGATACGAACTATAACATACTCACTAAAATTTTAGAGAAGGACCAAACTACAATGTATCTGCATCGTATGAACAAAACTGATTTGAGAGTTAACGCTAATACTACAATGTAGATATCAATGATTTCAGTTTCCGACTTCATTAGGTTGGGTTGTAAGCAACAGTCTCTTCGGCTAAAGACGAAGTAATAGTTATGATGACCTACAAACAATTATTCGGTTTCTAAGAGTAGTACAACACTACAAGGTTATTGACCGATGATCTAGAAAGGTAATGTGTGTATAGTTTTACGATTAATGTAAAATATCTGCAGATTCGATATTTTTAGACCATTTTTTGAATTATTTTCTTACTTTTAATTGGATGGGCATCAATCCAATGTTTCATGTTGGTTCACTTTTAATGCTAATTTTGGGCAAGTATATACAGGGTGACCATTTTTGGGTGGTTTTACGGTGTATCTCCATTATTAGTAAATATAGAAATATTCGGTTTTCGAAGTACATGTGCTATTTTTTTGTAGAACAAAAGATACCCCAATTAGAATTTTTCTAGGCCTCCTCGCGTAAATTTCGGGCATAAAATCAAGATTAAAAATAAATTATTATATATTTTTGAGAAGCTTGTTAAAATTTAATTACACTATATATAGGGTGACCCATTTAATAAAAAAACAAGTTTGTTTTCTTTCTTGAAAACATCACTGGATTCTACGTAAAAAAACTACAAACTCCTCAAAATGTAAAATTCGCATAATCATCTCGTCAAAAACGAGGTCTAGAAGTGTGCGAAAACCGCATCCCTATCTTTACTAATAACGGATATACCTCAAAAAACCACCCAAAAATGGACGTCTTGTATTTCTTAGATGCCTATATTTAGGCCATCCATCCAGCCAATCACCCTGTATGTTACATAAAAATTGAATTTAATTTATTTTTTAAACTAAGCGAATTAGAGATGTATCTGGATTGGACAGTGACCCAAAAGTAGCGCCATGCCACTCGAGTTAACAAAAAAATTACCATTTCTTCTCAATAAGTTGTTGTCGAGAAAACGTCTCGTAAACAAACAATGCGACATTTTATCACTTTCGGTTCTTGCTAATTTAAAAATTATGGACCTGAACTTTTTATTTTATTTTTGGAGATTATTTTTTGCCCCAAATACAATGTATGTTGTTTGGGCACAAATTAAACATCATCAGGGAACTTTTGAAAATTTTCTCTGTACGGTCCTGATTTTTTAATTAATAATACATACATGATATTTTCATTTGAGTTAGCTATAATTGAAAAGAATTTATAACTGGTAAAAATCTTTCTTTCTTAAAAAATAATTTTGACCAGATTTCACAAGAACAACAAAACTAAAAATAGATACAAATTCAAACATTCAACCGCTTATAAAAAATAACTAAATATTTTACGTAGTAATATCATTTCATTAATTGCTCGAAATGGTCTCCTTGATTTTCAATACAACGATTGGTTCTTTTTTCCATTTGTTCAATAGCGTGCCTCACCACGTTGGATGTAACTGTTTGGAAGATATCGATTATACACCGCTGAAGTTCGTGGACATTATTACATGGGGTGTAATATATTTTGTTCTGGATATTTCTCCACAGGAGATACTCTACCGGATAAAGACGGGTCTGTTCCGTGGGCACCTCTATCACCATTTTTATACGCGGTTAAATGCTTGAATTTTTAATTTTATCGCTTTTAGGTGAAATCTGGTCACTATACTTTTTAAAAATATTTTTACTAGTTTTAATATTAGCTCAATTACAGCTAAATCAAAAGAAAATATCATATATGTATTATTTAAAAAATCAGTGCCGTACTGAGAAAACTCTCAAAAATTCCCTGAAGATGTATAACTTGTGCCGAAACTAAGGTAAATAGAGTGATACATCATTGTATTTGGCGCAAGAAATACACTCCAAAAATTGAAGTTGACCATGATATCTAAGTTATATAATATGACTGATAACGTCATAGAAAAGAGAAAAATATGAAACTTTTATTTAAAGGGCGTTTTTCTAAAATCAAAACCTTTTGAGTTATTAAAGAAATTAATTATAGACGTTTTTAACAGATTCGGCAAATTCGATGCTGGATTCTAAAACAGCTTCAAAACTGCACATTTTCTCAAAAATAAAAGCAATATAATAATCGTGACGTATAAATGACAAAATTATAAAAAGACACATATTGTAATGATGGAATGTCATCAATATCGACACCTAGCATTAATTAATAGTTTATTTTGTTTTCAATATTAAAAAATTTAAATTCAGTTCTTAAAACATCAGACAATCGACAATTGCAATACCTAAAAAGGATTTGCTTTTAAAAAATAAAATTTTGATTGAAACATATTTTTTTAAATTATGTTTATCTTTTCTTTCCATGTAAGATTATTTTTAGTTATTAGTTTTCGTAAAATGTATTGAATTTCTTGAGGTTAACATAACATTCGTAAATATTACCATTCAATTCGAACAAACCCCGTCAATTTAATACTTGCCAGCCCGTTATACTTACCATTATTATTAATACTATGGATAATCTAGTTTATATAATTATTTGTAAGGCCAAACCAAACAAACTTGATCTCTTCCTACAGATCAGAATAGAATGAATCTCGTGTAGGGGTCCTTTGACCCAAAAACCTAGTAACAGTGATGATGACCTACACCCAGTTCTTCGGTTTCTAAGAGTAGTATAACATTGCAAGGTTGTTGACCGATGATCTAGAAAGGTAATGTGTGCTGTAAGACGCGATAAATGGAAAACGTCTACAAATTCGACGTTCTTAGATTGTTGCTCGTGATTAAATGAAGAATAGTTCAAATCGGTTTTATTGGGCGAGTCTAAAGGTCTTATATCATATGAATTAAAGTTGAAACTAGACTTTACTAAAATGTTACTGATTGTTTGGTAAAAGATTGTTATCAATTTCATATTTAAAATAAGTTACAAAATCTGAGGATACAGAAATGACGAGAACAGAAAATATAGTTTCGAATTTTAAAAGTGATGCAAAAACCCAGAAAACTTTTCCTTATTCCCCATTTTTTAACTGGCAAATGTTAAAGTAACATTTGTGCCGATGATTTGATTGGGCCAGTGCCGAAGCTTTGTTCCAATCTCGGGATTTTCGGGATAAAGAGTATCTAATCAAAGGATCCCGGGACTAATCCCGAGAGGAAATTAACATGAATGATTGTGTTTACTAAATATACTAAATAAAAAGCTCACCTACTGTTAACAACATAAAAAAACATAAAAAAAAACGTCAAAAAATCAGTGCATCCAGTGTTGTCGTCTCCTAAACTTGATCATAACTCATTGTAAGTATTACCTTCTGACGAGAAGCTGCGTTCTATTTCTACACTTAAACCGTCAAAATAAGGGATCAAAAACCTAATCCCTAAGGGATAGAAATTTAAGCCTTTAGGGATTATAACACATTTTAGTACGTCATAAGTAAATTTATTGACCGATAAATGAAATATTTTTTTTTTTAAATTATTTTAGAACTCAATTTTCTCTATTTTAAAGTGCATAAAATCCTATATAAACCACGTGGGTAAAGTGTCTTGAGTCCCTGGGTTTATAATGCACTATTAAATACCTAGAAACAATGGTTAATTAATTTTCTCTTTTAGTGATCTCTGAAAATCGGCGTTAAAAAATAACAAACCCGAACAAACCCGAACAAACCCGAACAAACCCGACGTATTTCCGAGCAGTTATTCGCTCGATAGGAAATACTCTAGTTATAAATTCAGAAGAAAAATCGAATAATTGCCTTTCACTTGATAGCCGATCTTCGCACCCGAAATGTGCCGATTGGCGACGTTTGAGTTTAACGCTCAGAAGCCTGACACGTCATACGTCTTTCTTAAAGGCGCATAAACGAGAAGGTGCATATAAAAAAGTATACCAAATACCTTAGTAGAGTCATCGCGACATGGGTTTTGTTTTAAATGGGACTGGCGATTGTAAATTCTTAAAAAATTAAAGCATGTAATTTCTTTAAAAATCAGAATCAACTGTTCTTCCTTAATAAGAACTTTAAACTAAACTTTTTTTTTTATGATCAAACACAAGCACTGCAGGAAAAATCCTTTAGGGCACTCTGGGAGTGGTGCGTGTGCGCAAAATGCGATTCACGTTGGTTTTGAATAGTTGGAGGTTATATTCGTTGGGAAAAACGACCTCGGGAAGGTCGTTCCACAAGGATGAAGTCCTCCAGATTAAAGAATTCTTAAATAATGAAGTTCGAGGAGTACTATGCTTAACCACATATGGTTCGTCGTGTGTTTCTGCTATTCGTCGCTCTGGGCGGAATTAAGAGGGCAAGGTCAACCGAGCACCTTCCATGAAAATATCTGTAAAAGAGAGTCAAATCCCCAACCTGTCTTCGATGTTCTAGCCTGTCGAGGTTCTACGTCAGCTCGTGGTCTCTGATCAGACGAATAGCCCTCCTTTCGCCCCCCTGGTGCTTTATCAACACATTCTTAATCATAAAAAATTCAAGTGATTAATCGCTCGAGCGATTCAATGGATTATTAAAATCGCTCGAGTATCAAATACTCGATTATTTAAATCATCGGTTTTCCCAACACTAGTAATATTTGACTGAATAATACGAAACAATTTTTCTGCTAACTCTTTATTGCAAGGGTCCTGAATTGGCCCATGTAAGGAGCCAGTATTTGCTAATTGCTTCTTTTTTCTGGTTTTTAGAAATCGAAAATTATAATTATGGAGTATTTGAGTGTTAAAGTAAATAGTCGATTAAAAACTTAATTTTTAAAGGATTTTTGGAGTTAATTCTTAGTTGCTTAATGATGGATTGCAGAAATACACAACCCAAACTTATATGGAATCACCTAATAATTTTTATTATCTATATGCAATATATGAAAATTATTTATATAGAAATAAAATTCATTCTTTACGAAATACTTTTAATGAAAAAAATTTCACATACAAATTAAATAATTAATCATAACTGACAAAATAAACATAAGGGATCTTTTTGGGATTTAATTAGTAATAAAATTTAAATAAATAGTAAGAAACGAGAAAAAAATAGAGACTTGTTAATTTTAATATTCCGTATTGCCACATTTGCGCTGGAACGCTTCATATTAAATTATCAAACGTTTTGTTGGGGTAGCTTTTCCCATTCTCCTAACGCTGTTAGAATAAGTGGCGAGATATTTCCTGGACTATCCCGACGAGCTCTAACCCTTCTCTTGAGCTAGCCCACAAGTTTTCAATGAGATTTAAGTCCAGTGAACATGCAGACCAGCCTAAAATAATGACACCTTCCGTTCTTAGATTGTTGCTAGTGATGAAATGAAGAATTGTTCAAATCAGTTTTATTGGATCTAAAGGTCTTATATCATATGAATTAAAGTTGAAACTAGACTTCACCAAAATATTACTAATTGTTTGGTAAAAGATCGTTATCATTTTCATTTTTAAAATAAGTTACAAAATCTGAGGATACAAAAATCACGAGAACAGAAAATATATTTTTGACTTTTAAAGATGATGCCAAAACCCAGAATACTTATCGTTATTCCCCATTTTTTAACTGGCAAATGTGATGACGACCTCTAACCCTTCTTTTGAGCTGGTCCCACATTTAAGTCCAGTGAACATGCAGACCAGCCTGAAATAATTACACCTTCCATTTCAAGAAACTCTTGAGCTACTCTGCGAGTATGAGGAGATGCATTATCTTGCATGAAGATAAAGTAACCCCCAATTCCACCTCTTCAAGGCCTAACTACCGGTTCTAACACCAAATCAACATACCTCCGACCGATTAAGGTTAGCTGAAGATGAAGCAAAGGAGTTGCTTGCTCCCATTATAATACTTCCCCAACACTTTACGGTTCCGCCTTTATATTTTAGGATAGATCTGACAGTCTGAATTCTACTTTGTCTTTCTGGAGCTTAGAGAACCGGAATTCGATGGTAATCCGATCTACGGCCCATTTTGGTCTCATCTAAACAAAGAGGACATTTTGCTAATTTCCAATTATCCAGTTTTTGTCAATGTCAATCCAGTCAATTTTGTTTCACCTGGACTACTCTGGAACCCGTAGCTGTCTCCTGCTGTATTACCCTTGAGCACGAAGCCGTTTGCTTATGGTTTCAACTGAAACATTAAACCTGTATCTTCAAGAAGTTGTCGTTTTAGCTCTGGCTAAGGAACATTTGGATTTCTTCCAGCAATTTGGGACTCAAAGCGGTCCTGTTGTTCAGTCTTCTGTTTGATGACTTTGTCTAGACCTGTTCTTCAGAGTCCCTAATTAAAAATACCTTGCATATGTTTTTGATAACGAATACTACCTTCTCTACAATTATTTGGGGCATTCCTTATTCAATCTTTCTCTCTGCACATAGTCCATAGTTTGGATCGAAAAGTCGTTTTTTGTTATTATATTTATTTACAGTAAAAACCTTTATTCTTGGCTAGCATACCACGTTTTTCCATACAATAATTTTTAGTAATAAATACTGAGCGATTCCATATAAGTTTGGTTGTGTGTATTTTAAGGAATTATTTATTGTTGAAACTATGAACGCTGATGGTTTCATACTACTTACCGAATATTTTAATTTTATCATACCAGGGTGTTACAAATCCGGCCTTCACCATTGGGAAACGGTAAGAAATACGAAGTCGGTTAAATTGGGACAAAGTTGTATAATTATTGGCCCAATAATATGCCGCAAAAAATCAAAAATAAATACAGGGGCTTTCAAAATATTTGGAAAAATCTAAAATTATGCGTCTCCGTTTTTAGTTTTTCCTCAGTTTGTTCCAATGGATGTCCAAAAACAAATTTCGGTTTCTCATTGCTACTTTTTATCATCCACAAGATAGCATCATCAGATCTTTCATGCGACGTTTTGTCTTTAGGTTACCATCATCAACTTAATGTTTTTAACTTTAACTGCAATAAATCAATAACCAGTTTAAATCCAATTGTCTTGTTCCAACATCTTCAAACCGCAATAAATTGCTGCAAGGTCGGCTTGAAAATATTGCTATCTATATATTGATTTATTTCTATTTGGAACTAAAAAGACACCTAAATGGTAATTAGGGATGCAGATAAATTAAATTTGTACTCCGGCTATGCCCGAAAAGATGCAAATTTGGGTCATTTTATAGTCAGAAGGGTAATTTCAGATTTATGGCTGTCAAAAGATCAATGGTAGATTATAGTAGTAGTAAAGTTTACTATACTGGGGTGTTTTGATCAGGAATTACATTTTCTTGTCGTAAGACGGAGATGGACCGAGAACAATGATAAGTTGTATAATTTGTATTCATAAAATATTTGATCGGTTCTGAACAACAAGGAAGAGATAGGGAAACTGGCAGTATCGTAGATTCTGCAATTTGACAATATATAGACTTTATTTCCCTATATGACCTAATGTCATTAAAAATGTAAATTTGTTGTTGAACCTTGTCATACTATACCTGTTAATTTTTACTTCCAATTAATAAAAAAAACTACCTGTAAAATTGTTCCTACTTCTTCTTCACAAGTCAACACCTGACTTCTCGTCAATTTAATACTGATCTTGGGTGGAGGTAATCTAGACACCCAACTACCATGTTTTAAGATATAAAATGGATTTAAAGAGTTTTAAGAGTTCTATAATCAGCAACGGCGACTAGGATGGCAGAAGGAAGACTGCATCAATGACTACATATATTTATTCTTCATATTGTATTTTTTAGCTATACAGGGTGTAACAAATTCGTCCTTCACCATTGGTATTTTGAGAATGATAAGAGATACGAAGTCAGTTAAATTAGGGAAAAGTTGCGTAATTATGGGCCCAATAATATGCGGTAAAAAGATCAAAAATAAATACCGGGGCTTTCAAAATATTTGGAAGAATCTAAAACTTTGCGTTTCGGTTTTTATTTTTCCTGACTTTGTTCGAAGAAATGCTCAAGAATAAAGTTCCCTTTCTCATTGCTACATTTTATTCTTCACAAGATGGCATCATCAGATCTAATGAAATGTTTCATCTTTGGGTCACCATCATCAACTTAAGGTTTTCAACTTTTTTGTTTATCATATGAAAGATGAACTAAATCTACGTTCAGCGGGATAAAACACTGATTTCCTGACGTTTTGTTCCTTAAATTGACCATCTTCATTAAAATACCGGTCCTGTTCCTGTTCCTGTTCCTGTAATTAACTTTTTTTTAGAAAAACCGATATAATTCGAAAATGTGAAACTCAAAGCCTTTTTTAAAAGTATTAAGAACGTGCTGGCTATTAGTTTGAAATACAAAAGACGACTAGTAGTACATAATAATAATAATAATTAAGGACAGAAAAGAATAATTTAAAAATCTTCAGTTTCAAAAGTAAACTACAGGAATGTTCTAGGGGTATTTTAATGAAGCTGGTCAATTGAACAAGGCGTCAAAAAATCTGTGATTGTCGTATTTTTAGGTCTTCTTTCATAATTAAAACAAAAAAATCTAGGTCCGCATTTAAAAAAACTAAGTTGATGATGGTAAGTCAAAGACGAAACGTTACATTAAAGATCCGATGATGCCATCTTGTGAAGAATAAAAAGTAGCAATGAGAAAGTGGAATTTATGTTTGGACATCTCTTCGAACAAAGCCAGGAAATAATAAAAACCGAAACGCAAAATTTTAGATTTCTAAAAATATTTTGAAAGCCCTCTCTCTGTATTAATTTTTAATTTTTTGCCGCATATTATTGGGTTCATAATTACAAAACTTTGCCCCAATATCACCGACTTCGTATCTCTTACCGTTCCCGAAAAACATTAGTCACACTCTGTAAATTTTGGTTTCACCCAATAAATCAAGAAACAGTATGTACGTAAAAATATATTTTTTAAAATTTAAAAAAACGATGAAATAACGTTTCTTAATAACCTTTCTTATGACTATATGAAGTTTCGAAACTTTATTAAATCATCTATAGTATTTTAGAAAATTGAAGAATACAAAAAATTAATATAAATTTGTATTACTGGAGATTATTTAATAGTTGGTTTGCTATGCGTTAAAACGAAATCGAGCCATGTCAAAAAGATGACTGACTAGTTCAAACCGAATACAATTCATTCGGTTTGCTCCGATGAGTATTCGGTGGACTTCTCCAACCGTATACGTTTATTTGTAGTGCAAACGATGTCTGAATCGTTCTCAATGTCACTATCTGCGCCACTACTTATTCAGTAACATTAACCCTACCAAGAAACTTCCGGTGTGTTGTCATGCGAATCTAGCTTAACTGTGTTAGGCAAAGTTTTGATTATAATTCATCGCTAGATGGGGCCCATATGATTATCATTATTGTATACGGCATCTTCAGGTGGTTAGGGTGTTAGGAAATAACTTTTCCATTTATATTATAATTTTTGTTTTAACTTTACATTAAGTACAAAATTTATGGTAAATCGATTTAATAATTTCCTAGTTATAAATGATAGACGTATTTTGGACTTCCATTGTCTTTATTTATTTGTAACACAACGTTTCAACTGGTAAACTCTCTAGTCGTTTTCAGGTGAATACTGAATAAGTTACTAAACTACGAGAGTATTTATACTACTTAGGAGGTGGAAAGTTAGTTGAGCATGATGGAGGTAAGCTCAGTGATGTGTTACCACTGGATAATGTACTTAAGTTTACATTTACTTAATAAGGGTTTCCAAATGTTTCTCTTATATCTAAAGAAGGTTTACTAAAACAATCAGGATTTTGAGTTATGACGGCTGCTTCTTTGAATTTGTGTGTTCTTCTTTGAGTATTATTTTTGACTGTTCCCATTGCCAGCGGCATAATTCTTCATGTCTTTTTAGTTTTTTGGTTTTGTTTTCTTCACGTGGCTTCTTAAGAGACTTTAGAGCTAAATACTGTTCGGATGTTGCATTGTTGTCCTATCCTTCGAATCATTTCAGAAATCCACTTGTTGATGGTGGGTCCAGCTTCGGTGGCACCCTCGTTCTATGCTTGTGATTTCTACGTTTTTTGATGGCTTGGTCTACTAGTCTAGTGGGATCCATTCATTCCAAGGTCCTTCGTGATGTTGCCGGGTTCTTGTGTTACAGCCTCCTGTGAATTGAAAAGTGTGTTTTCCAGTGCTTTAACTATCCCACGTTTGGTGTTATTTGAATGGCTTGAGGCATAATTAAGTATTGGCCACGTGTGAGTTTATTTCCTGTATACCGATGTTTGAATGGTATTCCTATTTTTCTGGACTGTAACTTCCATGTAAACATTGGCTATTGTTGATGAGAGGGATGAGCCCATTTGGTTGTAGTCATACACAATAGTTACATTGTGATTAAAAAAATATTGTCTCCTATAAATATTCTATTTTAAATAGTTAAATAACCATACAAGATAACTCCGAATTATGGGATGCTGTCGATCAGTGTGTAAAGCTCTCACCACAAAAGTGAATAAAGAATTTGAACAAACGGCCAAACTTCCTTCTCCCTAAAGATGATATAAACCAGTAACGAATATCCTACCATGAGTCATCATGTTTAACTTGTATAGAGTTAAATAGCTTCTACCCATTCTTTTGTTGGTTAACTGTCCTTGACCTACGAGGCCACAGACAATTTAAATCTCCATGCAACCGACCTTCGATTAAAATTTATGACCAAATATTACTTCATATCTACAGAGTAAACTAAGTTTAACAATTTAATATTTATACAGGATAATATGAAAAATTATGATATAAAAATTGCAGAAAAATAATCATAATGAGATAATAAGCAAGAAAATTCACAATACCTATGTATTTTCCATTGAATGCCGTGCGAGTAGCCCCGGATCTAAGGGGGGAGGGGGGAGGTTTGTTCGGCAAGCAAGCCAGTGCCCATGCCCCGTGCGGTATAATTGCGGTAAAGTCTGCAAAATCGTTTTATTGTTTTCTTGGATTTTTTTGAGATCGAATTCTAAAGTAAATTGCAGTTTTGCATTGTCACTTTTTCCGCTCTATCTAACAGCGTTAATTCTTTTTTTAAGTACGGCCCTGTCCTGATATTGGAAATTGAGAGCGTTTTTTCTCCCGAATGCAACGATGTATGACACATTGTGGTTTAATGACCTTTCGAGGGTTTTTTGAACAACATCAAGAAATTTTGGGATGCGGTCCTGTATTTCTCCTAATTTTATAAATAATATCTCAAAAGTAAGCTCTAAATTTTTTACTTATGTTGGACTAATTCAATAAATAACAAATAATTTAATAATAAACCACAAATAAGTGAACAAAAATCATTCCAAAACAGTAATAAAACGAACAACGAAAAAAGTAAGGAACTACATAACCAGGTATTCAAAATGATTTCCCTTATTGTCTAAGTACAAATAACATCTTCTAACTGTCACATAACAGTTTTTTTGAGATAAAATAAAACATGCGATTGAATATCACACTTTTCAGCATTTGTAAATTTATGTTCCATACTTTCTGGAAAATAGAAAACCTCTTAAAACGCTCTCAAACGATCACAATGGGAATGTCAAGTGAAACAAATCACGCGTCACCTTCTTAATTTTTTTGTTTCAAGCGCCTACATTTAACAACAACAGAAGCTTGAAATAATATTTTTGTATTTTGTTCACTTATTTGTGGTTTATTATTAAATTACTTGTTATTTGTTGAACTAGTCCAACATAAGTAAAAATTTAGAACTTACTTATGAGATATTATTTATAAAATTAGGAGAAATACAGGAACGTGTCCCAAAATTTGTGTTGTTTCAAAAACCCTTGAAACGTCATTAAACCACAATGTGTCATACATCCTTGCATTCGGAAGAAAAAAAGCTATCAAATTAGAATATCAGAAAAACAGGACCGTACTTTAAAAAAAGAAAGTTGATAATGGCCCTTCGAAGACGACTCGTCGGATTACAAAACAATTACCGCTGTTAGACAGAGCGAAAAAGTGGCAATGCAAAAGTGCAATTTACTTAGAATTCGATCTCAAAAAAACCCAGGGAAACAATAAAACGATTTTTTAGAATTTCGATTTTTTGAGTATATATCCGGAACTAATCGGAATTTTAGAACTTTCTAAACGGCATATTATTAGGCACGTAAATGTACAACTTTACCTCCATTTAACTGACTTAGTATCTCTTACGGTTTCCGACATCCTTGTACTTGCCCTCCTTATCTTGGACACGTTGTATATAGTGTCCGAAAATTAATAGTACACAGTAAAACTGCAGATTCTTTGGGTAAAAATATTGTGATTTAGCCAAACTTTACTTAGTTCTAAAGTTGATAATAATCGAGATCCGAGTGAAAATTTCCTAATTAATTTACTTTTTAACTAATATTTTATCATAACATTTTTGGTTTGGGGGTTTTTCGAGGAAAAGTAGTATGTTGCCACTTTAGTCAAAACAGTAAATATATATTTCTTGTGTTCATCTGTTTGTTTTTTAGATCGCTATAACCTCCTGCATACACGGTTGCTTTAAAATAATGTCCCACTTGACCACCTTTCCATTTAAGGTTTTAAGGGTACCATCTACACCTCCTGGGGGTTTGGTTGGGTTTAAATTCCCATTCCTCCTTTGGATATAGCACTAATTAATGTATTAATAATATTGTAACTCCATATACCTCGGTTTGATCGTGGATAGCGAGGTCGAGATTTAAGGAACATAGAAATTAAATTCATTATGACCCACCATTATTAATATCGATTTAAATCAATAAAAAGCAAATTTATCTTAACAAAAATAAAAATTATTAAAGTTGATACCAGGAAAGTGACCATATTAAAATAATTTGAATGTGTTTACTGCAGTCTTAAATTTACAAAATATATACCATTATGACTTGCCAGTATTAATATCGATTTAAGTCAATAAAAAGCTAATCTACCTTAACAAAAAATAAAAATTATTAAAGTTGATACCAGAACAGTGACCATATTAAAATAATTTGGATGTGTTTACTGCAGTCTTAAATTTTCACAATATATACCATTATGACTTGCCAGTATTAATATCGATTTAAATCAATTAATAGCTAATTTATCTTAACAAAAAATAAAAAGTACTAATGTTAGTATCAGGAAAGTGACAATATTAAAATAATTGGAATGTATTTACTATCATCTTAAATTCACACAATATATAGCATTGTGACATGCCAGTTTAAAGAAAATATAGAACTATTTTTCTTTTCAAAAAATAAAAGTTAACAGTGACAGTTTTAAAATAACTTAAATGTGTTTACTTCGTTCTTAAATTTGAACAATATATAGAATTATGACCTGTCAGTATTTCTATCGGTCTAAACAAAATAAAAAACTATTCTTTATTAAGAAAAATAAAAATTTCTAAGTTTAACACAAGTAAAGGGAGAGTATTAAAATAATTTGAATGAGTTTACTGCCGTCTTAAATTTGCATTACATATTACATTATGACCCGCCATTATTAATATCGATTTAAACGAATAAAAACATATTTTTCTGTCCTAAAAAAAAATTTGCTATAAAAAAAGTGGCAGTATTAAAATAATTTGAATGTATTTACTTCCGTCTTCAATTGGCACAATATATATCATTATGGCCCGTCAGTATCAATGTCGATTTAAACGAGTTAAAAAACAACTTAAGCAAATTTTATTTTTAGTGAGTAAAAATGAACTGCAAAGTGACAGAATTAAAATAATTTGAATGTATTTATTGCATTCTTAAATTTGAACAATATCTAGCATTATGACCGTCAGTATAATATCGTTAAAGGAATAAAAAACTATTTTTCATTCGTAGAAATAGAATATGCTAAAATTAATACTAGCAAAATTACGGTATGAAAATACTCTGGATGTGTTTATTGCCGTTAGCATTATTACCCACTGACCTTAAATCGATTTAAACGAATAAAAAACTATTTTTCTCTCAAAAAAAAAAACATTTTCTAAAGTTAACTAGTATAGTATTATGGTGCATACAAGTAATTTTATTACTTAGGCACTTTTTAATTTTTAGAGAATATTTTTTGTCTTTTGTAATCTTTAAACTTACTTGATATAATGTTAATTAATGTTGTTGATGTTAAATATAAATATTAAATATAAATATAACATATTAATATTAATAGTGACAGTATTAAAGTAATTTTGTGAAAGTGATAGTATTAAAACAATCTGGATATGTTTATTGTCATCTTAAATTTGCACAATATATAGCATTATGACCTGTCAGTATTAATATCGTTAAACGAATAAAAAACTATTTTTTCTTTCCAAAAAATAAAATTTGCCAAATCTAACAGTGCCATTATTAAAATAATTTAAATGCGCTTACTGCCGTCTTAAATTTGCACAATATATATCATTATGACCCGTCAGCATTAGTATCGTTAAACGAATAAAAACCTATTTTTTTTTTCAAAAAAATAAAATTTGCCAAAGCTAACAGTGGCAGTATTAAAATCATTTAAATGTGTTTACTGCCTTCTTAAATTTGCACAAGATATATGATTATGACCCGTCAGTATTCATATCGATTTAAACGAATAAAAAAACTTTAATTAACAAAAATAAAATTTGCTAAAGTTAATACTAGCAAAGTGGTAGTATTAAAATAATCTGGATGCCATCTTAAATTTGCACAATATATAGCATTATGACCCACCGGCCTTCATATCGATTTAACGAATAAGAAACTTTTCTTAACTAGCAAAGTAACAGTATTGAAATAATTTGAATATGTTTACTGTCATTCTAAATTTGCATCAAACCCGCCAGTATTAATATTTCTTCAATCGAATACAAAACTATTTTTCTTCTTTAAGAAAAAGATTTTCTAAAGTTAATACTAAGAAAGTGACCTATAAAAATAAATAATTTAAATGTGTTACTGCAGTGTTAAATTTGCACAATATATGACACTATGACCCGCCAGTATTAAGATCGATTTAAACCAAAGAAACTCTTCTTTTGTAAAAAATAAAATTTGTCAAAGTTAACATGTGTTTATTATGGTTAAAAAAATGTTTATTAATGAAATTATGAAAATACTATTTTTCTCCTAAAAACAATAAATCGATCGACCTCATTTACTAAAGAGTTTTTCTTATAGTCCGCAAGTTGTATTTTCACCTTATCTCTCATCGTCATAATATGACGCTCTTGTTTAAATTTAGTACCTATGTTTAAAGCCTAATGATTTTACTCGAATGTTATTTCGAAAATTATTTTAGTTCTATTAAAGATACCAGCGCATACCTATTTATGCTTAAAGGAAACCAAAAATTAATTACTTATAATACAGAACTTGGTTGACTTGTTTTTACAGTTGTCATTTTTAAAACCAAACTGTTAATTTAGGACGGGTATAAATTTGGATAGTATGTCACATCATGACGCACGAGGTTATGGAGAAAACAACTTTATAACTATATGGCTTTTAGCAAAGAATTAAAATAAAGTACACTACGATAATTAATTATCGAATATTCAAAAATTCTCGTCCTAATTAATTAGCTATTATTTCGTTAATAATGAACCAATTTTAATAATTTTTATTTTAACCGATAGAAATTGATCCCAGAGAAGTTACATCCTGATATCTCTAATTGTACATGATGCATAAAATCTAGATGAATGTAAATTTCCTAAAATTTTAATTTGGCATATCTTATATAAAAATTGAATTTAATTTATTTTTTAAACTAGAACAATTAGAGATATATCTGGATTAAACACTGTCTCAAAAGTACCGCCATGTCCCTCGAGGTAACTTTAATTCATGTACTTATGAAAAATACGAAATCATTGTTATATGAGGCATATCTTTGTATTTTTAATGTTAGGTAAATGAACTAAATTAATAGATAATAGCGTAGCAATCTGTATTATAGACTTTATTTGTTGAAATGATTTCATTTTTTACTTAGCACAGGCCAAAAGTGATAAGATGCCGCATTAATTGTTTACAAAGAGCTTTTCCGAAGAAAAAATCGTAATTTTTTGTTACCTCGAGTGGTATGGCGATACTTTTGGGCCAGTGTCTAACCCAGATATACAGGGTGTTCCTTAATGACGTGCTAATATTTCAGGGTGTGATTCCTTAGGTAATTTTATAAAGAAAAGTTCATATGAACATATGCCCGCAGGGGCTTAAATTATTTGCTGCAGGATGTTGCATTTTATTTTTTAAATGGTTACTTTTTAATATCTCCGAAAACCACAAATTTGAGTGAGAAAAGTTATTCAATTGTTCCACCAGTGGCGTCCCTGCAAACATGTCCCGTGATATATTTTACAAAAAAGATGGTACGCCACTGACATTTTTCCATGTGGATATTTTTTCTGATTGGCCTGGTCAATTCTACATGAAAACGGTCTCTTAAGTTTTTTTCGTCAGTTCTTGATTAAAACCACTAAATTCATATTGAAACTCATTGTTATTAACAATGATAAAATAATTAATGATAAATTTTGTTTTATAAAAATTGCTGGAGTGGGCAATTCGATGCGAAGACGGGCGGAAGCACCCTTTAAGTGAATGTGGCCAATTTTTATGAAACAAAATTTATCATTAATTATTTTATCAATGTTAATAATAATGAGTTTCAATATGAATTTAGTGGTTTTAATCAAGAACGGTGCGCGTCTGACGAGAAAAACAGATACCGTGTTCATGTAGAATTGACCAGGATAATCAGAAAAAATATCCACATGGAAAAATGTCAGTGGCGTACCATCTTCTATGTAAAATATATCAGAGAACATGTTTGCAGGGACGCCACTGGTGGAACAATTGAATAACTTTTATGACTAAAATTTCTTATTCTATATCCTATTAACACATTCCAAAATTGAAAATAATATCTAAAGTACTTTCGGAGATATTAAAAAATAACCATTTAAAAAATAAAAATTCAACACCCTGTAGCAAAAAATTTAAGCCGTTGCGGACATAATATGTTCATATGAATATTAGCACGTCATTAAGGAACACCCTTTATATCTAATTGGTTCAGTTTAATAAATAAATAAAATTCAATTTTTATATAAGATATTCCCAATATAAATTTCCATGCATCTAGATATTATGCGCCACCCTGTACAATTATGCGTATCAGGACGTAAACTGCCCTGCCCTAAACCATAGAATCTGTTTTGTATCAGCTTAAACAAATTATTAAAATTAGTTCATTATTAACGAAATGACAGATTATTAATTTGGATGTGTATTTTTCAATATTCGATAATTAATTGGCTTACTGTATATTATGGTATCTAATCTCAATACATAATATTTTTTTTTATTCACTAAGTTTTAAAATGAGCCATATGGCAAAAATAAATTGTTAAAGTGTAAAAAACTTCACTAGGTATTTGCACTATACGAGATACCTATACTATATCCAAAACACATTTATATAATTTTACATATAAATGATTCAATCAATAAGAAACTAGTATCATCTAATATTGTTTAATATAATGGGACGTTAAAGAAAATCGATCAAAATTTTCCGACTTGCGTGCCGGTTACCATGGAAAGTGTTAAGCAGGTCATGAGGGGTCAAATCCAGACCTTTCCAATAGTTCCCGTTTCGGAAGTCATTCACCCTTTCGAATTTGTTTGTTTACAGGCATTCACTTTAAAGAAATATGCAACTGAAAGTAAAATTTGTAAATATATTTGACAAGGAAAAATTACTGAATAGGACAAAATTAAATATTTTTAATGTAAATGTTTAGGAAAAAGGTTTGTTCTACATTTAATACAAATATTGAAATTAGGAGCGTTACTTTACATTTTGGTATAATGCAGTTTTGATATTTCGAATAGTTTGTTTAAAGGATTATCAGTAGCCGAACTTCAATATTTATTAGGCCCTATAAAATTACTTATTTAGTTAAGCTAAAAAGCGTAAAATTGATAACTAGGTGGCTCCATGAAAATTTAAAATAAAAAAAATGTATTCCAATGAGACTGAAAATTGTATTCCTCTTTAGATAAAATAAAAAATTATATAATAATAAATCTTATTTTATATAATAATAAATCTTATTTATTAAATATTGTGCATAAAAGAAAAGTAATTAATTTTTTAACATCAATTAATAATATTTAAAAAACGCGAACACAATTAAAGTTGTCTCAAAAAATAATTTAGTAGAAGAATTTTAGAACAAAATAGTCAATGTCAACAATATAGTCAATGACTAGGATAAAATAGAGAACACCTTTCCTTGTTTTATTTAAAATTCATTATAGTAACTTTTAACTTTTAAATTATACTAAAATAAATTATTATACAGTGACCGGCAAAAAGTTGGCGACATATAGAAAACTTTTTTATTATTGAAATATTAAAAAAGCTCTCATTGACTCTGCATGATTGATAACCTAAAAACTTATATTGACATTGGTCACGTGATACTCCTTAGGCTGGAAAATTGAAAAAATATATTTTGTCATGGAACATGAATGACGGGATATTGAAAGAAAATTTATATAAAAATAGTGTTCTTTTGCAAAGTTTGGAGTCAAAATTACAAAAATTAAAAAATAAATAAAATAAATCGAAGTAAATTTTTTTTTTCGTAAGAGTAACTCGTAAGTAGATTGTTCCAGAAATAACTATAAATTGTAAATATTGTTGCCAGATACAGAACATGGCCACATCCAGTTGCATGGTAACGAGCTAAATTTAAAATTTTAACACATAATTCTTTTTTAAAAACAACAAATACTAACTATGTGTACTTACTATGTGTTAATAATAACCTTGATTTTTGGTGGCTTTATGAAACTTGTACTTTAATATAGGTATCATTATAGTATCTCACCTATCAAATTAAATAAAATTATATAAAATATTAAAAAATAAAAATCATATAGTAATCTTATGTATTTTTTATTAAGAGAAAATATTGTATGATAAGCTTGTGTTAACAAAGCTGCAATGTTCTAATTTTATTTTCCCAAAACACCAACAATATTTTAGATTTTACTGGGTTATTGTCCTTCTAATATCAAAAATATTGAACACTTAACACTTATACTAAACTAGGTATAATAAAATAGTATCTAACCTTAAAGGTATGTACACTAGATAATTCTGTAATTGTTCCAACGTCAAAATATTTATTAATAAAGAACCTTCTTATGTATATTTACAAACATGGAATTAATGATTTTTATGAAGGAAAGCCCCATATTTGTTTTACTCTGTAAAACTATTTTTATGTCCTCCCGTCCTCTGTAGCTCGGTTATTATTTTAAAATTTTAATATTTCGTACAATAGAGCGCGTTTCAGGAAAAATAATATAGTTTTATTTTAATAAAATTATACAATATACTTCATAAATAAGGCCCATCAGTCTCGTCAAGCTTGAGTGATACGAGTTATATAGATTGCCAAATATTTAGTCTAAAATTTTAAAATACTTTATTTTTTTTATTTTTAATTGGACATGATTTCGATGCGGAAATAAAATTGAAACATTTACTTGCAAAATAAACTTTTTTATATTTTTATTTATTTTTCGCTGATATCAATAAACCGATTTCAATCACATTTTGGTAATATGGAAGTGATCATAGCAGATATCCAAATTTTATTTATTTATTTTTATTTATATATACTTTATTTAGCACTTGGCTAGTAAAAAGAACAAAATAAATACATATTTACATACATTGTTTACAAATACAAAATGCTAACATAAGCTCTGTCCTCGCAAATACACAAAAAGTTTTCTACAAAATACAGTCAAACTAGGTGAGCTCCTTATCACATCGGGAAGCGCATTAAAACGGCGAAGTCCCTCATAAAAAAGAGTTTTTTGTAGACCAACAGATTTTACATAGTGAATGTTGTAGTTTCTTGCTGATCTGATACCATAATTGTGACAGTCATATCTTCTCTCAAGATATGAGTTGAGATAATGAGGCAATAAATTGTTTTCCATTTTGTATATTAAAATGAGGTTCGCCCTTCCAATCCACTGCCCGACGTTCAACCAGCCCAACTCTGTTAACATACAATCTATTGGTGTATATTTATTACAATAAACATTAAAATATATGGTATGTAATCTGAAAAAATATACCATCAGGATATTATATTTTTTGGAACTCCCTGTATATTCAAAAATATTTGCATAGGGTACTGGTATGGTCTGCACAATATCTATACTTTAACTTAATTAATAACAGAGCTTATTTTAAAAGGCCTCGGCCATAATATTACCTTATTGAAAAATACACTACTCTATCTTAAATTACCACATTATAAACAATTAAAAGTTCGTGGCCAATACACTAGCTTGTAAGGCCAACTACACGAGAAAAAAAAATAAAAAATAACAGAGCTATAAAAGATGGGAGGTATCTCACCATGCTCCTGTTTATCGCTTTTATGTTTTTTTCCATAAAACATAATAATATCAAATTGATAATAAATTACTTTTAGTTTCCATTGAAACAAAAACACATTTTATAGGTGAACCTATGATAGTTTTCCCGGGGACCAGAAGTTTTGCTTGCAAGCCAGTTCGTTGAACTCATATTGATTTCCTCCAGTTTCCAGTTTCACTTTTATTTTGTTTTCATTACAGAATGCGTTTTATCTAGTACAAAGTTTTGCAATAGTTTTTGGTCAAATATTAGTCGACAGCATTATTCATTTTCGTATTAGTTAAAAATAATTTAATAATAATTATTAAAAAATACATTTAATCATTTTAAGAAAATTATTGTAGCGGTTATTAACAAATATTCTTCAATTAATTTAAAAACATTTTTATTATTAAAATACTAAATATCAAAAACTTGAAACTATTTTTAATCTATACAGGGTCAATCACGGTGAATGGCCTAAAAAGATACTAGGACTGGCTATAATTTTTAATGATGACGTTTTGACGTATCTATCCGTGCCGATTATACCAGAAGTTGGACATAACATTGTTATTAAAAACAGAATGCCCTGTATATTTTGTCATTTTTCGATTCTAGGTAAAAATTCAAGCAACTTTCGTTAATAATTTTCTGTACACATCTCCAACCGTTTCTGAGATAAAACTTATTATAATCATTTTTTATAGATAAAATGATTGCTTTCAGTAAAGCCATGGTTTTTATTAAATTTCGTTACGAAATATTTCGGTGGGTTGGAACGGAAAAGTTCGGCGTTGGTCATTTGGTTACATGCGTGGTTTTACTGCAGTACAAGTGCGTGGTTAAAATGGACGATATTACTAGATTCATTTGTACAGGGTGATATGTCCCCCATCTTAACCTTTTTATTTTACATACTTGAGAAAAATTAAAACAAGGTTTTTAAAGTAGTATTTGCAATAGGAATAAATATCAATTAGGTCTGTTGATTTACAAGTAGGGTTGGTTTTACTCAACATGATGTTAAGGCCCTTTGTTAGGCACCTATTTTATAATATGCAACCAAGTAATTTACGAAATAACCTACAGAGTTATGTACAGGATATATAAGACGACACTAACTTGTGATCGTATGATATTAGTAAATCATAATAAATTACTGTTGCATAACTTATTAAGGAAAAAACACTTTTTGAAGTGATAAAGGACCCCGAATTGCATGACGGGTCTAGGGCCCCCTATAACCAAAAGTAGGCACATTTTATATTCCGATTTATTAATAATAATATAGCCGGTAAAAATAATGAGCGCGTTTAGTTACGCCGATTCTTTATTCTGCCGTAGATTTTCTTGCCTTGTTGCCGGTTTGAGGCACCACACGCCTAATTTAATTTGTCAATTTAAAATCGTATTTTCTATTTTAAACTCTTTTATTTTTTGGTTCTTTTCGAGGTCCCATTAAATACGAGGCTGTAGACTAGAGCCTAGTATGTCTTGTGATATATCCGAAAACAAAGAACCGATAACCCGTGTCACTTAATAATGACACACGTCAAGCGTTGAGGAAATTTCGTCGGTATCCAACCTTTTGGATTTGAACGGAGTTTTTCGGCAGATTATTATTTTTGTGAACTTTTATTTTATTAACTATGAGTGTAAAATACCATAAACTAGAGTTTAGTGCCTTAGAAGATGAATTGTTGATAGAAAGGGTAAAAGAAAATCCACCCATATATGCAAAAAAATTAAAAGTGGCCTCGAAAAGAACCAAAAAAGAGTTTAAAATAAAAAATACGATTTTAAATTGACAAATTAAATTAGGCATGCGGTGCCTCAAGCCGGCAACAGGGCAAGAAAATCTACGGCAGAATAAAGAATCGGCGTAACTAAACGCGCTCATTATTTTTACCGACTTTGTTATTATTAATAAATCGGAATATTAAATGTGCATATTTTTGGTTATAGGGGGCCCTAGACCCGTCACGCAATTCGGGGTCCCTTATCACTTCAAAAAGTGTTTTTTCCTTAATATGTTATGCAACAGTAATTTATTATGATTTACTAATATCATACGATCACAAGTTAGTGTCGTCTTATATATCCTGTACTTAACTCTGTAGGTTATTTCGTAAATTACTTGGTCGTATATTATAAAATAGGTGTCTAACAAAGGGCCTTAACATCATGTTGAGTAAAACCAACCCTACTTGTAAATCAACAGACCTAATTGATATTTGTTCCTATTGCAAATACTACTTTAAAAACCTTGTTTTAATTTTTCTCAAGTATGTAAAATAAAAGGGTTAAGATGGGGCATATAATACGTGATCACTCTGTATAAATGAATCTACTAATATCGTTCATTTTTAACCACGCACTTGTATTGCAGTAAAAACCACACATGTGTCCAAACGACGAACTTTTCCGTTCCAATCCACCGAAATATTTCGTAACGAAATGTAATAAAATCCAGGGTTTTATTTGACCTTACTTGGTAATTAATGAAATATGCAGTTAAAGATTTAACAACTCGAGAATATTTAGACATGCCTACCAACGAAACTAATAAACGAGCTGTTAGTGGGAGTCAATTTAGTGATTTTTTTAACTATAGATTTTATTGTCAAGAAGTAATTCCATTCTCTCAGTGGTTAAAGTATTGAATAGTATGAGTTAGTCTGTCTAAACCATAAATATATTTATTTAAGGAATCCCTACATTAAAGTACAAGATCGAATAATAGAGGACATGTGTCGAACCAAAAGAAGGTCATCACCAGCAGAAGAGAGATAAATAATTAAGATCATAAAAAAGAAGGCTCTATTTTTAATGATCAAGCACAAGCACTACAGGAAAATCGTTTAAGGCACTCTGGGAATGGTGCGTGTGCGAATAAGGCGATTCACGTTGGTTTTAAATCGTTGGAGGTTATATCCGTTGGAAAAACGACCTCGGGCAGATTGTTCCATAAGGATGAAGTCCTCAAGATGACACAATTCTTAAATAATGAAGTTCGAGGAGTACTAAGTTTAACTACATATGGATGGGCGGCAGTTGTTTGTCGTCTATTTCTGTTATTCGCGGCTATGAGCGAAATTAAGAGGGCAAGGTCAGCCGAGCATTTTCCATGGAAATATCTGTAAAAGAGAGTCAAATCCCCAACCTGTCTTCGATGTTCTAGGCTGTCGAGGTTTCTCGTTAGCTCGTGGTCTCCAATCAGACGAATGGTCCTCCTTTCGATGGAATCCAGTAGCCGGAGTATGTTTGGGTGCAGAGCTCCAGACATGAGGGCAGTACTCTAATGATGGTCGAATCTGGGCTTTGTATAGTGTCAAAAGTTGTTGAGGTGTGTACAACGTTTTGGTTCGGAAGAGTTTCTGAGAAGCTATCTTAGCGATTGCCACAACGTGGTTATGCCAAGACATATTTCCTCCCAGATTGACGCCCGACAAATTAATAGATGAAGTCAGTGGAATTGCCTGTCCTGTCCTGACTATTATCCGGTTCTGTAATGTTAACCTTTTTAGAGAAAACTGCTGCCTGGGTTTTCTTAGCGTTAAATTCGACTTGGTTACTGTCAACACAAGCCAAAATATCTTCCAGGTCTTTGTTGAGGCGTGATACTTCATGATGTCTGCGAAGAGGTGCGTCGGCAGCTGATGTTTGTACATTCAAAGAGAAAGATAAGACAAGTGTGCTATCGTCAGCATATGATTTAATAAAAGGTCTAAATTTTTAAAGGCAATAATATATTCTACGCAACATTTGAAAGCATGATCCAAAAACATTAACATACTGGACCAACTTGAAACCCAAAAGTGTCGGAAGTTCCATACAATATTTTTGTTTTTAATTATTGCATACGAAAAGCCATTAGCATAATTATACCGTTGTAGGTTTACATGCGAGTTGGGGAATATATGGAGAAAATTCCTCCCAAAGTATAAAATATATCCGTAGTGTATGGGGATTATTTATAAAGCAGTTGTGTGGTATTTATTATCTTAGTTTATTTTGAGTGCCAAAAAGAACAACTTTTTAATTGCTTAAAGTTCAAAAAATGTTTTTTTCTTAAAAGCTACAACTTTCTATCTATGCTGTCTTGTCATATACAATAATTGCGAAAAAATATTTAATGGAACTTTTGACAATTTTAGGTTCCGCAAAGTTACACTGTGTTAATGTTTTGGGATGCATAACTACTCGTATTTTGAAATGGGGTTTCGAATACAGGCTCATTCACGGTGAATGGCCTATTAAAAGATCTCGGAAACTAAAAAATATATTTGTTTGAAATATTGTTACTCGCAATAAAAGAGCCGATCTTCTTAATGAAAATATTTTCACGTTTTTGTCACTTCCGGTTATATCGGAAGCATGTTTCAACTACTTGCTCATTTTAAATGGAACACTATGTGTGATTACATTTTTGGATTCTACGCAATATTATAGCCAGATTTCGTATATCATATCCTATACTTAAGTCTATGCATGGTTGACATATTTAAGGTTTTATGTCTAAAATGATGATATTAAATAATAAAATACACTCGTTTTAGTTAGGATGTAGTACTAAAAAAATCTAATAACGTGTTCAAAAAAATAAGATTAAAAATGAAACTCCCAAATTTTATAATTATTTTCTATTTAGTATTAAAAATAAGGGTAAGTTTGTATAAGGTTGTCTATTCCGAAAATTTGTAGTTTTCGAAATGTTGCCAATTTAATATTTTTATATGGCACTTTGGTTACGGATTTTAAGTTCAGTTTCATAGTTGGCTATGACGGCATTGAAAAGCAGTCAGATGCTAAAGAAATCTTGAAACTGTCACATAAAGCCTTAAATATGTTAAACACACTTCGACTATAGGTATATTATGATAATACGATATCTGTCTAGAATCTTGCGTAGAATGCAAATATAGGGTGTTCCATTTAAAATAAGCAAGTTGACCCCAACTTCCGTAATAACCGGAAGTGATAGATACGTTAAAGTATCTGCACTAAAAAGATGGGCATTTTTTCTAGCGAGTGCCAATATTTCGAACAAACATCTTCTTTAGCTCCCGAGACCTTCTAATAGGCCACTCACCCTGAATGACCCTGTATATTACTGTCTTTAAGAATTTAAACCTTTTTATAAGCATATCCTGCCATTATATGGTTTTTCCTGTTTAACTATTTTGTTCATAGAGCCTTATTTTTCATCATATTAATTATTTGTCGCTTTTCTACTGATGATGACCTTCTCTAATGTCAAAACATTTTTCGATCTTACACTTTAATGCAGAAATCGTCCCTTCAATAAAGATATTTGTTATTTAGACATACTTTTATTCCTACCAATGTCCTATGATTTTGGTTTTGACAACGCAATGTGTTAAATAAAAAATAGCCAGGAGAGAGCAAAAATATCGTGTTACATAATTGGCTCTTGTTGGTTAACGTATAAAAAAAAATAATCAATTTCATGGCCGGGGAATTTCGTGCAATATCGTCATATCAAATGATGATCATTAAATAAAATGCAGACTTTTTCAGGTTTGTTTACGTTGTTACCATCACTATTAACTGTTTACTTGATACAAAATCGTTTTATGCTACTCCTACAGTAGAAAGAACCTACTTATGTACTCTACTTTATCAGTGAGCTTCTAATAACACACACTGTGATATTGGAAGTCAAGCGCTAGGCGTAAGGACTGTTATGTAATGACTGTTACGTAATGTATATATTACGTAACAGTTCCACAAATCACATTACATTTTATGTATATTAATAAAGTATGAGTGATTAGTAAAGTATGATGATTATTGCTAGAAAAATCCAGGTAGAAGCATAAGTGTATCAAAAATTTATTGACTGGTGT
The DNA here is from genome assembly GCA_963991005.1 of Barypeithes pellucidus. NCBI lineage: Eukaryota > Metazoa > Arthropoda > Insecta > Coleoptera > Curculionidae > Barypeithes > Barypeithes pellucidus. The sequence goes on from OZ022557.1 coordinate 64,733,836, forward strand.
ACTGATAACCATGTGAGTACCTACTCAGAAAATATTATATTGGCATTTCGATAATTTAATATTAAAATAAATAAGAAGTCGTAGGAAAAGTATAGTACACAACTCTAGTGGTAAGCCTATTACACACTCTTTCGAAGTTTCGAAATCGTGTGTAATAGACTTATTAACACTCGTATAATGTAATATACTATTTACATTTTATTCTTGTATACCAAGTAAAGTTGAAAATTTTGCAAGAAACTGGTTCTATTGAGGAAACTGCAAGGTTTAGGTATAGTAATATGATACATCGCTTGAAAAACAAATTTTTTTCAAACCTTTTTATTTTAAAATTAATATACAATGGTTCCATTCGAAAAACAGCCATTGACCGCTTTTTAGAAATAGCGAAAATAAACATAATTTAACTTCCCCTGTATGATATCGAATCGATTTTTCTATTGGTTTAGTATCGCCAGTTGCTCTATGGCCAACAAGTTATGGGATACCCTGTATGTTGCCCTTCGTAGCCCTTTGGTATATTTTAGTTCGATACAGCAAGTGCTCTTATGTAACATTCCAAATTTTTTAAACGATCGTATAACTCGTTTTCTACATAATAATAATAATACTAATAATGTGTATTTAATTCCCAACGAACTTTTAAAGTACATGGAATATATATAACATAATAATAGTTATAACATTATAAATAAATTAATGTAAAAATATTAAATAATTTCTATATTTTTCAAGAGAAACTGGCTTTTTTTTTAAATAATTTTAAATTTACAATACCTTTCAATATTTTAGGTAATTTAAATGTTTATTCCGTACATTTTTTTTAATGGTCAATGTTTCTGTTATTATGACTGTATTATGATGTCATTTAATTTTATAAATGATTTTTTATTTTTATTATTAATTGCATGAATAAGTATACTAATTTTTAATTTGTATAAACTATCCAGATTTAGATATCTTTGTGATTTATATAAATGTACTGTTGGTTTCAAAGAATTTAGTTTATGAATACATTTAATAATTTAGTTTCGTAGTCTTTTTAAAGGGTTTAATATTGTCGCAGATCCCCAAACTGATATTAAATATTGAAATTTCGAATAAACTAATGAAAAATAAATGTTTTTTTTATTTATTTTATTATTTATTTTTATTTTATTTTACACCATTTCACAGTTACAAAATAACCAATTAACAAATGGGTATCACAGATATACAATATAAAATAAATAATCAAAATAATACAACAACAAAATATTTGATAGAAAGAAATATTAAAGCTATTATATTAATATACGTGTGCACATTGAGCAGAGTAATTAGATGCCTAAAGTAAACACTAATTTAATCTTATAGTGTTTTTTAAATATATTAAAGGTATATAATGTCTAATTTTTGAAAAATATTCCAGTTAGTGATGAAATGGGTTTCCTTAGGTTTTCAACATGTTCTTTCCAATTAAAATTTTCGTCTATATACAGGGTCCAGCATCTCACCTCCCGTCTTCTATAGCTTAGTTATTAATTAAGTTAGGATTTTGATATTTTGTAGACTTTACACGTATCTAATGTGCGTTTGAGGAAAATTTCCTTGTATGATGTCATGATGATATATTTTTTAGATGATTATATGACATATATTTTATTACTTCTTTGGATGCCCCGTATAGTTTTATATATCCCTAAAATTTGATTGAAATCGGTGCAGTAATATTCGTGAAAAAAAAATAGAAACCAAGAAAAATCAGATTTCCACCACTGGTTTTAAAAATGAATTAAAAATGGAAATAGAGCCTCATTAATAACATTATACAGGATGCTTATTAAATTAGGTCCAACAATGTTGTTAACCAAGTTTGATTGATACGAAATTTACAGGGTGTCCAAAATTTCGTGTCAAACCTTCCAAACTTTAAAGTACCTACTTTATTTTACTTATATTCATTTGGTGCCCCTGTATATTTTTATATCATTCGATGCGGAATTAAAAATCAAACATTTTTCCTTATTACAACCCTATCGCAATTCGTAACACATTCAGAGTTATTTGCAGAAAACTAATTTTATCAACTATTCTACAACCATTTTAATGAATAAAAATCGAAGGCTTTGAAAAACAATTTGAGAGGAGGTGAGATGCAACCTTTACGTACTTTGCATACTTCAGTGCGTTTCCATTACAAATTATTGGTGAAGTATTGCTTGCAATTGCATATTTAGAAATAAATGTGAAAGATGACTTTTGAAAGTATAATTTTCAAATCATAAGTAAGAGTTTGAATATTGAAAAAGACTCGCCAAAATATAAAATTGTAGTGTCATGCGCAAACAATTTCATATTACCTTTTAGTTTTAACTTAGAAATTGAATTTATATATATATAAGAAATAAAGCAGGTCCGAAAATTGATCCTTGAGGAACCGCAATTAATATTTTGTTGAGAACTTGCGTAATCGTCAATATAATAAAACAACAATATAACCGTACTGTTTCCTTTACATAAATAATTTTTAAACCAATTGTACATATTTCCACATCAACATTGAAAAGACTTTTTAATAAGATTTCATGATTGACGGTATCAAATACTTCTCGCAACTCTAACTTCCATATACCATAAATTACCCTGTATAGATGTGTCTAGAAACTACGTGAATTATCAAGTATATTATTAAACGAAATAGAAAATATTTTGTTTATGTTAAGTGTTAACCTGTCTAAAAATTCTAATTTATTATAATAAAAATCAATTTATTAAATTGAATATATCGATAGATTTGAATAAAATTATGCCTAAGAAAGAAGTGTGCCATTATATTCTATCAATATATATCTTAATATAACAAGAAGGTACTTACCTACTTAGTTTTAATAAGTTTAATAAATATAATTTTTAGGTTTATGGTGATTTCTCTATTCTGCATTCTCTTATAAGCAAGGTTCAGCCTCAGCTGACTCTCAAAACGGAGTTATTGAAGAAATAAAATTGCTACCGACTATCATAAATCATCAGTTAAGATCAGAGTTGGTATGTCGATCGTTATTGGATTATGGCTAATCAGATGAAATTATTGTGATATTTAAACCTGATCTTATTTATTATTTTTGAGATCATTTTAAAATTTTTCTAATGCATTTAAATTTTGAGATATTTTACAAACCATTAAAATGGCAGATTTTGTTCCTTGTTTGAATAGCATATAAACGGTATATCTGACAGCTGTTAAATTATTACATTATTAATTTTTACAAAGGGTGTTATAGCTACAATCGATATTACAGATGATCTTTTATTTTCTAGAGAAATTTTGACTATTTGATTTGGAAAAATGTTGGTCAAAATAATTATTTCTATTTTGGGTTTCATATCAAAGCTGTTTCGATATCGTTTCCAGTATCGTAATGAGCTTTTTGTGAACAAGGTTGGTTCGTTCAAGTATCGTTAGTTTAAGAAACAATTACTAGACTGACTTTACACCTGTTAAGTTTACCTTCTTTTTAAAACTGACTTTTAAAGCTTTACAATTTTTCGCAATTAAGGAGGAGTTAAATTGAAATCATCTTGGTTGATGATGTTTAATTTTCAAGAAAGTTTTTGAATTCTCGCGTCAAAATTGTAGACACGGATAATTTCGAAAACAATCAAACATAATACATTATTTGATATTATATGTAGAAAATTTATTTTATAACAGAAAATACAGTACTTAACTGCTTTCGTATATTTTAGATGAAGCAGTCAAAATGTTTGGTAATTACTTTGTTCCTTATCGTGCGTATTTTAAATGTAAATATTTTTAAAAAGAAATAAAAATCAAATTGGTTATACTCTCGCCATTGGTTGTGCTAATTTAATGAAATTTTGTATTTGGCCATTTTGAGGGATGCCAAATAATCGCTAAAACTCTTTAAATCATTATTATAGAACCTCTATAAATCCGTAAACCAAAATTTTAAGCAATAGAAAAGTGTGGTCTAGAATCATACATAATCACACCAAAACTCTAAACAATCAATTTAGAAATATCGAAAATATAAGCTTGTTTCCATTATCAGTGGGACATCCAACTTAAAATTGGCACAGGAATCATCCATTAAAATAAGTACATATAGTTTATTATACCATAAAATAAATACCATATCAATAAAATAATTAATACTCAAATAGAGAATTAGAAAACATACTTACTGCCTTGTTGTGTGTGTTTTTCTACTTATAAATTTCACCCATATTTTAGTATCGATACCTAATAAATTAAATTTTAAATAATTAAATAAATAATTCGATGCCGGTAAGACAAATTTCGAACTAGATATATTTTTCAAAATACACACACATCCGCTTGAAAATATTTTGAATAGTAGGTATTCCGCAAATGTCTAAAATAATTTAAACGCCACCTGAAAGATTAAAGATATTTTCATTATTTTTCATTCGCAAAAGTACAAGAGATTTTTTGCAAACTAGATTGCTTAGAAATTTATATAATACCGTTTGTTCGAGTTGAAATTGCTAAAAAGCAATCTAATTTGAGTTTACAAAATAAAAGTTTATCCGATCTTAAACAAATAAGATCGAGTGATTTTTAGCAATATAAATTCATATATGAATAGATAACGTATGTCACATAAGTTTCGGCACAAGTTTCAACCAATTATTTTTAATAATAAAATATATTTAAATAAAGTTTTGTAATACATAGTAATTAATTGTTTTCTAAGTAATAAAATTATGAACTTAAATTAAATATAGAGGACCATGGTCTTCCACTAGAGCAACTTTCTGCGGACACCTAGCATTAGGTTTTTGACGGCATTTATATCGATTTCTCGGATTTTTCTATATATCCTGCGTCGAAGTTCTTCCTCATCATTTTGTGCTTCCCATCCTCCATTTTCGAGATAAAAGAACCCAAAAATCTTCTATGGGCCGAGCCTGGGGAAGGTTAGGAGGGTTGTCGCTTCGCTCGTTCGGCATCCATAATTATCACCCGGTTGTTAGCAAAATATACTCTTCTTAATGCACGGCAGAAGCATCTCGGGATTCTATCTAGTTAGTTGGTTGGCTCTATATTTCGGAGCCATTCTTGCCATTAAGCGATAGTTCCCGCGCTATGGTATTCTTAGATGTTCGATATGGTCGTGCTAGTTTTCTTGTTGATGTACCAAGTGTGTTTTTCGCCCTTCTTACCAGTCTTTCTGATCTTACTCTGGTAAAAATTCTAGGCCTTCCCCTTTTTGAAAGGTTCATACAAGGAATAACTTGTTCACATACAGCAATTGTCTGATAAATAATTCTACAACGTGTCCAAGATAAGGAGGGCCAGTACAGGGATATCGGAAACCGTAAAAGATACTAAGTGGAGGTAAAGTTGCGCATTTACGTGCCTAATAATATGCCGTTTAGAAAGTTTTAAAATTCCGAGTAGTTCCGGAGATATCCGGAAAAAACGAAATTCTAAAATTTTTTTATTGTTTTCCTGGGTTTTTTGAGAGCGAATTCTAAAGTAAATTGCACTTTGTATTGCCACTTTTTCCGCTCTATCTAACAGCGTAAATTGTTTTGTAATCTGACGAGTCGTCTTCGAAAGGCCATTATCAACTTTATTTTTTTAAATACGGTCCTGTTTTCCTGATATTTGAATTTGTAGCTTTTTGTTCTTCCGAATGCAACGATGTATGACACATTGTGGTTTAATGACGTTTCGAGGGTTTTTTGAACAACATCAGGAAATTTTGGGATACGGTCCTGTATTTCTCCTAATTTTATAAATAATATCTCATAAGTTAAGTAAGCTCTAAATTTTTGCTTATATTGGACTAGTTCAAGAAATAGCAAATAATTTAATAATAAACCACAAGATCCCTGTACTGGGCTTCCTTATCTTGGACACGTTGTATAAATAATTTATTTAAACGTTATAAAAAGAGATCACAATCCACCTGACTGGTGGCAAAATCACGAAGACAATTTTCCATTTTTTCGAAAAAAGCAAAAAAAACTAATCTGTCTTTATAATTAAATTTATTATAAAAAAATTAATTTTTCTGTACTATAATGCCCATTATTAATTACCCATGTTAACGTGCGACGCATTTATTTATTATGCATTTATTCCCGAGTTTGTGTTTTGTTTTTTCTTAGTTTCGTTAAATAAAACAACTCTACTGTCTCGCTACGGTCGATTCATAATTTCTACAACACATTTTTTTAAATTCTGTTCCGGCTGATTCCGGTACAAAATCTGGCCAAACCGGATATTAAAACGAAGACCGGATTCGCCGGATACCGGATCCGGATCCTGTTACGGTGGTATCACTAGTCCTTACTATCGTTAACAACGTTATAATATATTATCTTTTAACCTATTATTGTAATGTTTAATAAATTGTGGAAGTTTATCTCTCAAAATAATATTTTTTTAAAATTTTTTAAATCTGACTTTAAACTGCTTAAAATAAACCACCAAGGACGACTTAATTTATTTTCTACTATCGACAACGCATTGCATAACCATCATCCAATTTTTTTTTTAATAAATAAATCTGTATGCACTAAAAACGAATATAGTTGCGCAATATCTGTTATCACGGGCCCATGTCAAGGTACAGCGAACGAAGCCGCCGTTGCATTTTCGATGCACGCCTGTCCAAACCAGAGAGTGTTGAGTTAGGTCGGTGTTTGGTCGCTATGAAAACCCGGTTAAATTTTTGCGGAAACCTAGAAAATTTGGCGCTAAAAACATTCGAAACGAAAGGCAAAGCGTAGCGCACCGTGTCGCTCTCCGCGTCGCTTACGCATTACGCACGCGAGTTTTTCAAATCACCCCACGCGACATTTGTGTGTGCGCAGTTGCCTGCGTTAAGATTTTTGAGGAAGGTGCGTATTGTGCGTAAACACGTGTTTTGTGCGTTTGACACCTGTAGAAGTAGTGTTTGAAAGTGCCAACTAAAATGCTGTTTAACGGCGACTGCTGGTTAAATTGCATGTTGTTTTAAAAATGATTATGCTTTTTTTTTTAGTATTTACGGAGAAATGCTTCAGGGCTCCTTGTTCTTGAATTTAATATTCTTGTAAATGTCTTAATAAACAAATTAGCTACACTAAAACAAATTGGAAAACATATTTTGATAACGGAAGTTTCGGTTTATAAAATGTTACCCCAAATCCTAACAGCAATATATATGTTAACTTTTATTTATGTTTTCTGAATATCAATTTTAAAAAGCCAGAGCTACAAGCACTGAATATTGTTGTTGTATCGTATCTAATACTAATAATATTATTTGTAATTTAATGTTTGGAAAAATAGAAGCTATGATTAGGAGTTTCTAATTTTGTAGCTATTTTCTTAATGATGTATTTCAAAAACTACTATAATTTATGTCATAACCCTTATTTACCACTAAATACTTAATTCGTAAGAATTACCAAATACTTGGGTAAAAAAATATGGTTGTTATTACAAATTTACAATGGAAGTAATGTTTTATATTTTTTATTAAACATACTTTTTCCTATATATATATTGACAAAATACAATTTTTTATTGTTAATTAAAGTGAGGCGACCGAAAATACTATTATTTAAAATCAATATCTGAAACAATTGGTTTCAATCTGTGGATATCTAAAACAGGAGGTTAGTAAATATTTATTTTTTATTATTCCCATTTTTAAATTATGTTGCTATTTTTAAAAAAAAATAATATTAAGTGAAAAAATTAATTGATCAAGCGTTTTATACCTAAATTTAGAAATATCGATTGGCTATCGGAAATATCTTTTCTGAAATTTTTACAAAATAGAAAAAATTATGACATATTTAGTTGTAGTGTTTGAACATAGTGGAATATGTATTTTTAAATAAAATCGAATTTCTGTTTAATTCGAAACACTTGCAGAACGTGCAGCGTTCAATATCATTAAAAGTGAAAATTCAAAATGGCGTCGAGCATTCTTTGCCGTGGTTGAAATCTTGGCATTGCCGCCCTTTAACCAGCACCATTTTAACTTAAATTTAATGCTTTATATAACTAAATACACCTAAATCACGATTATAAAAGTTTAGTGGCCATTTTTTGCAAATTTTCACAATGGTGGATCTTTGAACTTTGACCTTTATTTTCTAACAGGAAACTATCACACATTTTTCCTATATAAAAAACTGTTAAAATTAAAAAGTGTTTTTAGCTAGTGCTCATGTTAGTCATTTATTTTCCAAAAAACTTGTTAGAAGGTAAATTTATTCAGTTGTTTTTTGTATAAAAATTAAGTCGCGTTTATAGGAAAGCGAATTTCAAGATCATGGCAAGGTGAACGGGTGCACGTCTACTAGTTAAGTTTATTATTAGAATAACGATTGTCTATTTATTTATGCAATAGTGCAATATCGTTTTAGTGTGCATATGCTCGAATTCATAAAGCGGTGTGTTACATATCCAAAATTTCCGAACTCTAACCTTCAAATTCAGACATTTTTAAATAGATTTTTGAAAATTTACGGCTTTTTTAATGCTGTAAATATTAAGACGTTATAAGGGAAAGAGTGATGGCGATGTTTGCACTGATGTGATTCCTTGATTTTTTAGCAAATGATCATGTTTGCTTCTAATTTTCATAGGGTGATGCTCTAAATTAATTTCTTTATACTGTTGTTTATTTGTAAGCTAAAATAATATTTCTCTACATTTAATTAATTATGTACATTCCTGCCTTTTTGATTATAGATGAAGCCAGAGTTTGGTAAACTACTGGGTGGAAATATTTAAAGCACGAGGCACTTGACAATTGTCAAATTCTTTCAGTATCGTAACCAAAAACAAAATATTTTTTTTAACAAATATTATTCTTTCAGTGTTTCTCAGTAATTCAAATACTCAGTCTTCCAAGCACTCTAGTTAGGTCCTGCAAACACTATTGCTACTTAAAAAAGTAAATATCAGTAGACTGTTAAGTAGGTATGAAATAATTATAATAATAAATATTTATGTATCAAGTTACAAATTGAGTGTGTTCCTTGCACTAGATGAAGCTTTGCGACTATGAAATGAAATTCTTGTTGTTTTTTAATGGAATACCCTGCATCTTTGTATATTTTTTATGAGAGGTATCTGATCATATATTTTATCTATACCGGGTGTTACCGGAATGTTTGCCCCTATAACACTTTTATTGTTTAAATTGCAGAAATAATATTTGGTGGATGTGTATGTGATAATATTTTGAATTTTATGACATGATGGACTCCATTTTATCACTTCCAGTTTAACCTGAAATGACCTCAACTCTGGATTTTTAAATGGAATACCGTTTCGAGTGTCAAAAAGTGACGTATGCGCTGCCGTTGAATTTGGAATGGTGTCCTGAATCTATATAGCTGAAAATACACTGGGTGTTCGATTTAATAATCTAAAGTTGAGGTAATTTCCGATTTAAACAGGAAGTTACAAAATGGAGCCCATCATGTCATAAAATGTAAAATAATATTATATATAGTCCTACAAATTTTATTTCTGTAATTTAACCAATAAAAAAGTTATAGGCGTTCCGCCTGAAACAAAAAACAAAATGGCGGCGCTTCAAAAATTGCATACGTAATTATTATTTTTTTTTATTCTCTATTTCATTTACCATCTTATGGTATGGTAGGAATCAGAGAGCTACACTTTCTTGTATATTTCATGGTGCTAAAATTTAAAATGGCGTATGTGCGCCATCCTGATAAGAAAAATTGAAGTTCAAGTTGGGTCTTGCGATACATTACTTTAAAGATCCTATCCAGTACTTTATGATCCTAGAATATTGTGTCCATATTCGTACCCAAAACAAAATGGCGGCTTTTTGGAAAATAATATTTACTATTTTTCTTCTGCTATTTTAGTTTAGATTTTACAACTTTGTAGAAAGTCAATTTATCAGCTGATACTAACTGCTTTATGCCAAGTTGTAAAATCTAAACTAAAATAGCAAAATAATTTTTTTTAAAAGTCGCCATTTTGTTTCGGGTACAAATAGGGGCACACTCTTTTTTTGGAATCGTAAAGTACCCGATAAGACCTTTAAAATCATGTATCGCAAAACCTCACTTCGTATTCCAAACCCGAACAAACCCGTATTTCCATTTTTTTATCAAGAAGGCGTCTATCCGCCATTTTGAATTTGAGCACCATAAAATATGCAAGAGACTAGCTCTCTGATCCTTACTACACTATACCAAGTTGTAATTATTTTTCTAAGAGTCTAAATGAAATAACGGATAATCAAAAATAATAACACTGCAATTTTTAAAATGCCGACATTTTGTTTTCAAAATGATGTATCACAAGAGCCCATCCTATTTTTTTTTCTTTACAAGGATGGAGCCCATCAGCCGTTCGTTCTGACAGTTAGAACTGTCGTTCGTCCGTCAAAAAGTAGTACCCTATAGCCCGCACCCACATTTTGTAAAAAAAATTGCGGGTCAAAAGTCAGCAAGGGGGGGGGGGGGGGGGGGGACATTAAACCGCACTGTAGAAACTTCAATAATCTTATTTATTAAACATAGTTTGAAAAGCCATATTACTGATGAGAAGAGAACAAAAATATGGGGCCATCCTAAAACGGCTTTCGTCATGAATGATTACAGTATTTAATGCTGTATCCTCGTGCCCGGTAAAGCATTAATTTAAAAACGCAATCATAATTAATTAGTATCGTATCGTCGTCCTTCCATTACAATTTATACTGGAACATATTTCAAGATCATGTATGCATGCATTGGGTTTGCCAACTTGGTAATAAGGTTATTGCAATAGATAAAGAAAAGCATAGAAAATGCAATTGTTAGACAAAGTGCAATGTCGAAAACGTTGACGTCAGGCGATGCATGTGTACAATTCAACCTTGCACTAATATTAGTACATAGAAAATTGAATACGTAGGTGTCTGAGATTTTTTTCAACTAGATCTTTAACAAACTGTTCAGTGATTGAAATGGCCGAAAAGTATTGGGAACACTGAGTCGAGACGGTTTTTCTACTTGAGTGGGTGGAGTTTATTGTTCTTTTAGGGGCAAAATACTTTTGACTTTATAAAGTCATATTCCGTACTTTACAGTTATTTAAACTATATTTATTTTACGGATTTAAAAAGTTGGAACCTTATGAGGAAAAGATTTATTGTTCAATTTAGGTAAAATTTGATTTCACCATCAGTTTTTGCTTCAATAAAGACCAAAAATTATATAATTAAATAGGACCATGCGGCTTTTGTTAACTGTCAAATTTGACAATTTCTCTACAAAATGTCGAAAAATGGCATTTATTTATCGAATTTAAAAAAAAATGCTATTTGGACAAGTTGTTGGTATTTTAATTTTACGTCCACACGCCAAATTGAATCAATTATGATAATATTTGTTTGCTATCTGTTTTTGGCCAATATGTATTTTCATTGGAAATGAAAGTGGACACCGTAAATAATTTATTATTTATAATATTCATTGTCTAAATTCATTATAGCAAAAATTCTACCAAAATATTCAATTTCCTCTAAAAATTAAATTACAGTTTAAAAATGTTACCATATGGAGTAAACTCATCATAACTGTAAAGATTTAACCAACGAAGAGGAGGGTCTTGTTTTTTAAAGAAATACGTTGAAAAAAATGGACATACTAGAATACTTAATTACGGTGGTAGGGTCGACTTCCGTTTTTAATGAAAATTACCCTCATACATTAAGCTAGAGGTGTTGTTTTCGATTGATTACATCGAAAACAACCCCTCTAGCTATCGAAAACAACCCGCCAAGTTTTTATTGTTTATTGACAAAGATAATGACACTTTTTGATGTTTAAAAAAATAAATCTTATATTACTAATTTTCTTAGTTCTTTATTTAAAAGTTGTAATATAAAGTTGTTTTAACCATTATTCGAGTAATTTTCTCCCTAAATTACACTCGTGCATAAAATTCTCAGATAATTTTGCATTTAAGCGTATTTCCTTTGAAAAACAACATTCGTTCATTTTCAAATTTTGTAAAATAGCCCTCCTCCTTCGGAGTCGGGCTATTGCGCCAAAATATGAAAATGAACTCTTGTTGTTTTTAGGCAATACGCTTTCATGCAAAATTATCGAAAATTTTTAGGCACTAGTGTAATTACCTCCGAAAATTCACTCGCCGGCACAAAATTCCGCCAACTTGAAATTTTGGTCAAGTTTGATATTTTATAACTTTATAATTTTTTATGCGATTTTCATGATTTTGTTTTCAGTTTGTAGATCCATTTATTGTGTTGTGCATACAGGAGTAAATTAAACTGTTGTTTTTTGTCGTAATTTCAAATACCCTGTAGGAAAATTGAGGCGGATAATTTTAGTTACATACTGTTTCTAGTAATCTTTGATGTATTCTAAACATTATGTTTTTGATTCATTCCATTATCTCATTTCCGTTGCGATCTGCAAAATTTTAAATGAAATGCCGATTTAAAGCCTATTTTTATTAAGAAAAGCAAACACTAGGTATATCATAAAGTTAATTAATAAAAACAATTCTAATATCGTGGATTTCCTCCTCTCGCAGCAATGACGGCTTGCAGTCTTCGTGGCATCGAATGGATAAGGTTATTTATCCTCTCTTGAGAGCCTGATATTCATCGGTCAGCGCCAGTCGTAAGTATTGTAAGGTTTGTGGTTAAACAGAATGACGAGGAACTGCCCTTTTAAGTTGATTCCAAAGATGTTCGATTGGGTTGAGATTCGGGCTACATGCGGGCCATTCCAATCTTGGAAGTCCAACTTCATCCAGATATTCGCTCACTACCTGTACAACGTGAGGACTAGCATTATCATGCATTAATGTAAATTGGTTCCCAATGAAAGGAGCAAATGGAACACAAACTTCTTGGAGGATTTCCTCAACGTAACGGTGTTCAACAAGTACAAGATTGGTGCGTGCTTCGGTAGAAATATCCGCCCAAATCATGACTGATCTCCGATCTCTTAAAGAACTAACAGTGGTCGTTCTCCTTCTGCCAGAACCTTGCCGCCTAGTAAAAATTCCCATCTATAAATACCTATTCCAGGCATCTCGAACTGTAGACCGCGCAATTCTCAGAGTACGGGCGACATAAGTTTTGTTACGGCTATCCTTTATTAACGCAACAATTCTACCCGCGTCTGCTGAAGTTAATATATTGACACACAACAAATTATAATATTGTCACTGTCAAACATTCTGTCACAATAATCGCTTACTTAGCCAAAGTAGGTAATTTTTAATCGAAAGCTTGACATACATTTTCTAAAAATATCATCGTTTCATTTAAAATTTTGCAGCTCGCAGCAGCAGAAATGAGATAATGGTATGGATCAAAAAACGAAATATTTAGAATTTTCCTACAGGGTGTTTCGAAATTACGACAAAAAACAACAGTTTGATTTACTCCTATATAATATAGCCTGATCGAAAAACACCATAAATGGATCTACAAACTGATAATAAATTCATGAAAATCGCAAACTTGATCAAAATATCAGGGTGGCGGAATTTTGTGCCGTACATGATTCAAATTTTATATATGGGCATAAAATTACAACACAAACAACTTATCCAAACAAATGTTTTTAAAATTCGATCAATAAATGCCATCTCGACATTTTTTGGAGAAAATGGCAAATTTGACAGTTACCAGAAGATGCATGGTCATATTTAATTATTGTGTTCTTTATGGTCTTTATTGAACTAAAAACCTATGGTAAATTTAAATTCTACCTAAATCGAAAAATAAATATTTTCCCCATATGATAACTTTAATGGTAACATTCTATATCTGATGAACTTTCGGTGTTTGCAAAATGTAATGCACTAAAAAAAATTAAATAAATTATTAGTTTTCTTTTAAAGAATTAAGATTACAACTTAAGTTCCGGAAATAAATTTGACGTCTCAATTTTGAATTTGGCTCAATAAAGCCGAAAGAATTTTGCTATCAAACGATAATACGATAGGTATACAGTGTTGAGCCGGGGAAATAATGAACGTGCGTTATCACATATAACAGTATGATTCAGATCGAGATTATGTAGATCAAATAAGATAAAACTACGTCAGCAGCTAATTGACATGATCAATATTATTAGTAAAAAAACTTCTTTATTTAAAACCATGTACGTAATGGTGACATTTCAGACTTTTTAAAAATGTGAAAGAAACATATCTAGGTGGAAAGCGACATTTACCCGGGCAGAAAGCGATCACTTTCCACCCGTGTAAATGTCACTTTCAATCCATATAAATATTAACATTCATTGAATAACCAAAATGAACTAGACTTTTATCGTATTTGTGGATGGTGGCGGAGTATGTACTTATACAAGGGTCTTACTTTGTTAATTAAATTAATAATTATTTTGTCAAGGCGTATGCGCCTCGGTAATCCATCCTTTTCACTCGACAAAAATGAAGCACTTTCCACATCGGTGTGCAATATACTATTATTGTACACAAATTAAATTTTAAAATTACATTTTAGTTTAATAATAGTTTATTCAATTATATCAATTCAATAATGATTTATTGTTTAAAATTAAAACATTTCTTGGAAAAGGTAACCAATTGCTTACAAAATATGCTAGAAACCCTCGGAAGAGATCCACGTTTCATTTAAAAAAATATTTTCTTAGGAGCCAAGTTCTTAAGGCACGGTTCCCTCCACGCGGCAGCGGTATGGGCCCGCCGTGCACTACTGCGATCGTTCACGGTTATCTGCTCTTCAAGCAGTTCAATCGCAGGCGCAACAGGTTTTGATGTCAACATATTATGTCATTTTGAAGATTACTTTTATTTAATTAGCAAAATGCAATGTAAAATGAACTCCAAGGACTACAAGGTATTATCTACTTTCTCAGAAGATGGAAGGAAACGTTTTGCGAAATGACTGGTGCATCCGGTCGCCATATTGCGGCAGCTGTATCCGCAAGCCCCGTGGAGGGAACTGCACCTTTAGAGATGAAATATTTGTCCTCCCTGACGATACATTAGCCACAACGGGTTCTCATCACTGGTTGTTATAGGTATAGGCTACTTACAATGGAACCAAACTTCTACCTAATTGTTCTTATAGACTGATTTTGATGATGAACTTCTATGCAGGGAAATACTTTTTTTCAGAAACTTGAAAAATTTGTGAACTACACGAAACACAAAATATAAATGGCAATAATGATATGTCAATATCTTAATTTTCCAATTTCGCTGGAATTGTATTTCGTTTCCAACGATAAATGTTGTCTGTTTATCCTGTTTTTGATATTGGCCGAACTGTATATACTTCAATACTTTTTTTTGTTGATTACCTTAAAAACGTTCTTTAATCGAAAACAGGAATAAGGTAATTGTATAGCAACGTTGGCTATATTCAAATCTGATTTTACCTGTCATCATGTATGGATTTTTAATTCATGTAGTGAAATTTTCCAAAGGTGTCTATTTGTTTTTTACTATATTTAATTAATTCATTGAATTAGATGATCTGTAACTTGGTGGACTAGAAACAATATTTGGATACATTTTCATTACATTGTGACATTTGACGTGTTTCGTTGAAGAAGACAATCAATCTTTCATATTCATTCTTCAAAGACGACGAAGCTGTGAGACAGTAACATTTCAGTCAATAAAGTGGAAATTTAAAAGTTAAAACTTTAGGTTCTTCTTCTTAACCCTAATATTTATTATCATTTACAATAATAATGACGATGTGATTATATTTTACATAACATGAATTATGTCTTAAGATAAGTAATAAGACTAACTTGACTTTTTTTTGGTTTCAGGCCTTAAATGCCTTGAACAACAGCCTCAGTCCTCAACACACTCCAAAATGAACGAGGTAAGTATTTTAGACCAAATATAGATATGTATAAAATTCTCCAGAATATATATTTGTTTAATATTGGACCTATGGAGTATTATATTTTTCCGGGAAAGTAATTTACATTCACTGAAAATTTGTGCATGTACATGCGACTTCTCAAAAATAATGTCAAAGGTTCAGTTCACACCCATGACCTTTGAAAAGTTATATTGCGGGATGTTGAACATGTAAATATTTGGGGATTAAATAACCCAATTAACATCGAACCTTATTAGAATCTTTGTCAAGGACGGCGCAGCAAGGAATGGACTACCTATACCTGTACCCAATTTATTTTTGAAAGAAAAAAAGACAAGTAAATAGTTATAAGCAGAATTTGATTTGGAAGTTTAATCCAGAGGTCACTGGAACGGAAATACTAAAATAATTGAAAAAATTTAGTAACCAGGAACGGGTTTATAAGCGGAGTGTTATATTTTGCCCTGAGCTACCGTTAGCTCTGGCTCGAAGTTCGTGTTTCCAGTGTTTATCCAGGTGTTTGATAAACGTCTGATTATAAATCTGTGTTTTGGTGGAGAATCACAGAATCTATTGATAAGATTATATTAACATGGCTGATAATAAAAAAGAAACCCCAATTTAAAAAATAACCCAATGATCAACGCTTTTGAGTTGATCGTTGCGCAATTTCAAGTTCGTATTAATTAACCTCAAACTTTAACACTTACCTTGGTATAAGATGGACATGGATAAAATACTTAAACCCTTAACACTTCATTGATAAACGCATAATACACTTAGCAGACTTGCGTTATAAAAGAGGGCCTTTAAGGGGTGGGGGTGGATATTAATATAATATTGTTTTTGAGACGCTATCTAAAAAATTCTGCACTGAATGAACAGTTCAAATAAGCTTGTAATCAGAATTCGATATGGTAGTAGCATCTTAAAACGATGTTGTTAATATGTAAATTATTAAAATATTATCAAATATTAGTTAAAGCAAATAAGAATATAATATATTAATTTTTTTTTTGGTTTATAGGACATAGTAATGGAGGACTCGGCAATACCTCCTCCCAGTGATTTCGACCCTAGCACCATAGGTGAGGAGGAGTTTGAACAGCACACCACTTATATAGTGCCCGATCTCCCCGTTGATTCCGGTACTCCCAATAGAGCCGAGGCAACACTACCTAGGAATCTGGTGTTAAAACCATCTAACGCTCTTTCAGATGTAAGTGAAAAGAAATTATATTTAACGCATTGAAGGGTTATATTATGTTTTATCAGCCATCAAAGGGCAAACTTAAAACCGCCCTTGCATATCCTCCATCCCTTCTTGTTTGTAGTAGTTTAATTTAAAAATACATCGCGCTATGGGCTATAATAATATACAGGATGTCCCAAAAGTAATAGTGCATAGTAAAACCTGCAGATTCTTTGTGTAAAAATATTGTGATTTGGCCAAACATTGCTTGCACAAGAGTTGATAATAACCGAGTTGTGTCAAAGTGAAATTTTTTTTTTCTAATTTTCTGATTAACTTACTTCTTAACCAACGTTTTGCATACAATTTTGTGATTGAGAGTTTTTAGGGGCGATATATTTGAATTTGCTAATTATTTTATTTCTATGTAGATTGTAGGGGGCGCTCGCTGAGGCACTGCCGTACACAGAACCAAGTACAACTTCTTTGCGCTTTAGTGTATTTATGATCCTATTAAAAAGATCAATTTTCTCATCACTTTTACGCAAAAGTGGTGTGTGCACCTTGTCAATGCCGCTCCGATCAATTGTTTTCGAGATTTTTGCATTTATTGTGCCCAGGGCGCTTTTTGAAATATTGGAATACGTACTACATTGTTTTTATTACATTATAGGTATTATAATTTAACTGAAAATAACTCAGATTACAACAGGAGTTCTAACTTAATATATTTTTTTAAAGTATTAGTCATTTATTAATACTTAAAATATTCTGGAAAGTCCAGACTACAAAGAAGTAAAAAAATCAGTAATGAAAATATTTATAAGTTAAATAAACTATCAAGTAAAGATCTGTTTTTGACAATAATTGTGGAATATTTTCAAAAGCTCACTGGACACTATAAATGCAAAAAATATCGAAAACAATTAAAGACACCGGTGCAAAAAGGGGGCAGCTCTACTTTTGGACAAATAGCGCTTTTATATTGTAAAATAGTAACGAGAAGATGCTCTATCGACTGGTGCAAGAAAGATGCAGCTCCGTTGATTTGTTTGGATGTTATACGGAATATATTTATGTACCCTTTATCAATTCGGTGCAAGTGCAGTTTCAAGGACGAATTTACTCTTCAAAAACCTGGAGTACATCTGCCTCTACCTGCTCCTGACTCGCATCTCTACTCGGGGTCTTTACCGCTCAAGCTCGCTAAGTATCTCCATATAATAGAACTAGCAAAAAAATACGTACCGGCAGACTGTATGTGGTTCCACGATGCTATCAAGGAGAAGAACATCCTAACTACTCTGAAGAGAGCTTCACATATGATTAAAGTTAATCTTGTAACTCTTTCCTAAATATAACTGTTGAAAAATTACTGTTTTCTTATTTAATAGTGAGTTTGTTGCCAATAAAACATTTTAGATTACTTTCCCGGTGCAAAAAGGAGGTAGCTCCACAATGTTTTTTTAATAGCTGTAGTTAAAAAAAAATTAAGGTGTGAAATTTAACCAAATTATATATTCTTTACTAAACTACGACATAGTGTTTTCAGATAAACGGAAAGACACTCAATTCTTCTGAAAAATTTTTAAATATGGATCTAACCCCTTTTTGTACCGGACTCTTGAATTGCTCCGAGCGACATTGACAAGATACACACACAATTTTTTGGCAAAAGTTATGAGAAAATTGATATTTTTAATAAATACACATAAGGTCAAAAGAATTGCACTTGTTGCTATGTACCCAGAGTGCCGCTGCGAGCGTCCTCTACAATCTACATCAAAATTATTAACAGGCTCAACTTTCTCACCCCATAAAAGCCCCCAAAACCAAAAATTTTATGCAAAATATTAGTTTAATAGTAAGTTAATTAGGAAATTAGAAAATAACATTTTCACTTGGACATCCCGTATCTAGGATATTATAAATTTTCGAACTAAATAAAGTTTGGCTAAATCGCAATATTTTTACCCAAAGAATCTGCAGTTTTACTGTGTGCTATTAATTTTGGGACACTTTGTATAAGTTTTTTAACAAAACTGGCGCGTCGCAGGGGTACTACAACAACTACCACACTTGAATTTGTCGCCCAATAATTTTTACGGTATTTTAAAGTTGTGTTTAATGTCCTTGCAACAAACATGAAGTTTGTGATTCCTTAATAAATTAAAAAGCTAAGTTAATTTTACAAATATGCTTGAATTTGAACAAAGATGTGTGAAATTGATTTGATTTTGTTTAATTTATCAAGGTTTTTAGGGTGATAATAAAAAAAATTTTTTTTTGTGAAATAATTAATATTTTTATTTTCTGAAATAGGGGTACTTTATTCTTGTACAAGTTTTATATTTTTTGTCGTACCCTGTACGTCATTTGACTTGCAACCATTCCAAGTGCACAGAATACGATTATCGAACATGCACCAATTTTTATCAAGAATAAAATTTTCTGAGAAATCAGTAAGAAAAAACTTTCCCATATGTTGCACACTTAAACGGCCACACTATATAGCTCAAGCTGTTTCTTGGATATATAGACATGACAATTTGTAATTGGGGGTTTTTAGGGACGAGTAACATTAATCTATTCCTGTTTCTGAAATAACTTGTAGAGGGCGGTAGTTATACCATACACGCTCACTATATCACGCTCAAAATTTTCAGCGGGTTGGGATTTTAATTAAAATTTATAAGAAAGATAATTTCTGAAGAAAAAATGTATACTTCAATTATTTTGTGAAATAAATCCATTTCCGTGATATTTGCATTTTTAAACAACATTGCATGTAAATCTTTATTTTCAACAAAAATAATTATTCAGTTTTTAAACAAAATTAAATAACAATATTTACTTACACAAAGTTTGTCATCTATTTCAATTCCGTTAGGTTTTTGTGGGTGGACATTTTTAACATTTGCTGAAATAAAAAATTCATAATTTTCGTTACATTGTTATCTAATTTTTTATCGAAACTAATAAATTATTTTTATTGAAAATAAAAACTTTCATACAATGTTGTTTAAACATGTTATTTTCTCGGAAGCCGATTGGTTTAACAAAATAACTAAAGCAGAATCTCAATAAAGTTACTCACAAAAAATTATTGATATGATATACTGGGCGTATACAGTGTAAGTAGCACCCTCTAACTAATTTGGAAAGATTAAACAATTATGTAATTTACTCAGTGCCTCCAAGGCAAGTCCGTTTGAGGTAGAGAGTTAAATGAGTTCAATAAGAAATTCGAATAATGCGTTCAATAGAGTAATTTATTATTTTAGGCCCAGGGAGTATGGAGCACAGGTTATATCCCACGAGGAACGAGGTTTGGCCCCCTCGTGGGAGAAATTTATGCCAAAGATGCTGTCCCAGCTTCAGCTAATCGCAAATACTTCTGGCGGGTGAGTTATTAATTATTTGTTATATTACATGTATATAAAGTTTAGTATAACATTGAATATAAACTTAATAAATGTTAAAATCGATATCTTTCTCTGACGATTTAACATTGAAATTAATTATATAAACCATTGATTGGTTGGTGGAAATTGTATACAGTGTTTGATAGTAGAGCCTTCAGGTTGTGGAAAAACAAATGTAATTATTTCTTTAATAACACAGTCATGTTTTACGATTTAAAAAAATATATGTCTATTCGAAATCGTTAAATTATTCAAAATGTGAATATTGAAGAAAGCTCCCTCACCACTCAGATTTATGGATTATTTTTACTCCTCCAATACTAATGATATTGTTTCACCTGAAAAAATACAACCCATATTCAGGAATCATATTAAAAACTTCTCATAGAAGAAGCTAAATAATCATATAACTTTTTGCAACAGCATTGTCATCTACACGTTTTTGTTGCGTCGAATAATATTTTCATGGCATGCATGCCATGTAGACAAACTGAATGTAAACTTTATTTAAAATTTTCCATTTCTTATGTTAAATATATACGAGGTCATAGTGATAAGTACCCCTCTTTGACAACAAAAAACATTTTTTCTTGGCAGAAATCATGTTTGTTTCAAATTAGTCTCCTTCTAGCTAGATACACTTAGCCCAGCGATATTCCAACTTTTTCGAACCGTCCGAATACAAAATTTATAGAACACTGTAAAATATGCCCCTGTTTCTGCGATGACCTCATCATTTGATGTGAATCTCTTTCCTCTCAGCCATTTCTTCATATTTGGAACGAGGATGAAGTCTCAGGGGGGCCAATCTGGAGAATAAGATGGGTGCGTCATCGGAGCGCAATTCAATTCATTAAACCAATATCTGATTGTTATCATCGAAGGTGCAGGATCTCCGTAGACATCATCTAACTTTTCCTTGATTTGGTCACACGTTCTCCCATCCAAAATCAGAAATCTAATCACTGATCGATACTGAATTTTTTCCATAATTGAAAAATAGCAAAAAGTTGTCTGCTTCACAGGACTGTAAAAAAGGAATTTTCTCTTTGGATTCGGCTCAGATTTTGGATAATGACAATGCGGATTTGATACTATGGCGCCCTGTTTCATCAAACACGGGTACTTGTCACTGTGCCCTCGTATCTTGTAATTTTTAAATAATAACAATCTGTTTCGAATTATCGATATGTTCTTAAATATATGCGTTCTCTTTACCAACGCGGCGACATTCCGTTTGGCACTTATGAACCAGCGCGAACAGCATTTCATAAACCATGAACAGGAACCGTTTGAAAACCAAGCTGGAACCCCGTGGAAGCGGGCTATTCTTGGACAAACTCGAACAAACCCGATCATATTGAGAGAACTGAGTATTCCTGTCTCTGCCAAAAATATGCTGGATGTGCCCCTTAAAAATCTAAAATTGAGGTCATTTCTGGTTAAACTGGAAGTGAGAAAATGAAGTCCGTCATCTGATAAAATGCAAAATACTCAGATATAAACCCACCAAATTTATTTCCGGAAATTTTAACAATAAAATAATTATAGGGGTGAGCGTTCCTCCTGAAACACCCGGTATAATGGCGATTGAGTTAAAACATGCGGATAAGTTAAATTTGGTACAAAATTTAGAAAAGTTTTCAAATAAAATTATATTTTTAAATTGGTTTGTTGTTATCCTAAAATAATTTAAAAGCAAATTATTGCTTCAGATCTCAGTTTCATAGTCGCCATTAAATTTGGAACCATATGGAGAAAGAAAATTATTTTTTGATTTAGGTAAAATGTGAATCTATCAAAAGTTTTTGTTTCAATAAAGACCAAGAATGGCATAATTAAATGGAACCATGCGGCTTTTGTTACTTGTCAAATTTGACATTTTCTCCACAAAATGTCGAAAAATTGCATTTATTGATCGAATTAAAAAAAAAATATTTGGAAAAGTTATTTGCAATGTAATTTTATGCCCACGTATCGAATTTGATCACTTCAATTTTTGTTTTTTTACCTATTTTTGGCGAATATTTATTTCCATTAAAAACGGAAGTCGAACGAAATCTATTTATTTGTGTAATACTCATCGTCTACATTCATACTTGATACCAAAACTTCTACCAAAATGTTCAAAAAATTAAATTGCAGTTTAAAAATGTTGCCATCTGTGGAGCAATCTCCTCATAACTTTAAAGATTTAATAAAAACGTTGAAAAAAATGGACTGAATAATAGCTCTCTTCTTTATAATTACAATAGTAGGGTCGACTTCCATTTTCAATCAAAATAGATATTAGCCAAAAATAGATGGAAAACAGAAATTGTCAGAAGTGATAAAAATTCCCATCGACATTCTGACATGATTTGTAGGTGGCGCCTCCTGCGGGGGGAGGGGGGAACGCCCCGTAAATCTAACCGACAACGGATTATCCCAAATATCTCTGCCGGTTTTGTTGCTACAAAAAATATGAAGGGAAAAATTGAAGAGCTTGACAGAACACGTAAGCTCGAACCAACGTGATCCCGATATCTCAATGAGTTCGCGAATTATCGAATGTAATCCCGACACATCGAGTTGTATTCAAAGGATTATACAACGAAATAAAGTACATATATCTTTCTGAGTTAAACATTTTTATTACAGTAATTATTGTTAATTACGAAATTACAATTATTATAGTTAAAACTTGAACTATTGGATAAATTATTATCATAGGTTGGAGGTGTTTGAAATTGGGCTTCAGCATCAGAAGTAGATGACGATGTATTTTCGGCTCTCATTTGCGACAAAATCTTCAGATGATGCTGCTCGCTGAGCTAGAGATAGGGAGTAACAGAATTTATAGAACTATGGCCCGTTATTTTGATAACTTCCTGGAGATTAGCACCTGAACTGCTAAGGGCACTTACTGTTGAAGCTCTATTAGAGTGATTCGTAATCTTTTTATTTTTCGTATCTAGGCCGATGTTGATTGCTCCCATTTTTGTCCAGTTTCTTATAATGTTAATACCTGCTGGACAATTCTTAAACCATGGGAAATTATCATTCTGTTTCCATTTCTGATTGACCGTCAAAAAGAATCGATTAGTTTTAATGTTTTCGCCTCTTTTGGACATTAGCTTAAAATATAACCGTATTGGACATAAATCCGGATTCACAAGATTTTTTACAAGCCACTTACTTTCGCATGTTCGACTTGCTCCTCCTTGCGCCGTTTTAGAAAATATTGGGTTGTATTCCAGACGACCGGTACTAGACCCGTTATTATATTTTTCCTCCTTAAAATATTCCAATAGCAAAAAAACTGCTTCATTTCCCCTCCATGCTCGTTCGGATGCAGCTATGTGGAAAAATTTCCGTTGAAGCCCATCTGGGGTATTTTCATCCAAACTAAAGGCCATTTTTTCTATTTCCTGTCTCGTCAAACCCGTGGAACTCTCCTTTCGTGCACCAGGTACCGCCTGCAACTCTTTTCGTTTTGCATTACGGGCAAAACGGGCGCTTTGAAAAACCATGTCATTGAATGGATCTATGTGGCGATTATATTTTTCAAAATATAGTTCCTGGAGCATTTTGGCCGTTTTGTTCCATAAAAGCTTGACCACACCTTCTTTATAATCGCTTCCGTCGAATTTTCGCATATTATATGCCCAGTCTTTTAAAATGTTGCACAAATCCTTTTCTGTTGACATTTTCTCAATTTCGAAACTTCGCGCAAGGCAAAACTCAGTAAACTGCTTCCATACATATTTGTCGGAACGCTCGGTATTTTTGGGCTTCACATTTTTAATAGCATCGTCGACTTTAGACAACAAAATTTTACCAAATCTTTCTTTTGCCATTTTGTAACAAGAACTGACAGACATTACTTCTGAAGTAATTTGTCAAAAAATGACAATTACAACAATGTGACCACCAAGTGATAATCACTTAAATGATTATCACTTATTAATCACATCCTTCTATATGGGAAAAATATACATGGAGTTGTATAATCGCGATTTTCAACTGCAAAAAACAATAAAATTTTATTAATTATATCTCGAGAAGGGGCGTAGATGGGGCATCAATTTTTGGCAAATCAACGGGCGACACCGAGTACTTTGATAGGCCGGAGGCTGGTGGTGGTGGGGCAATTAGGAGGGGAGTCATGGGGGGGGGGGGGGATATTTTTATTAATCGAGCTACGGGGATCAGGCCGGATTCAATTTGTTCATTTTTTTTCAGCTATGAGGCGGGATTGACGAAAAATTTTTATTTTCGCAAATGCGCGCTTGGCGGGGCCTACAAGAAATGGCCACTTTTTAATATCTCCGAAAATACTTTAGACCTTATGTTCAATTTTGGTATGTGCTAATAGGATATAGAACCACAAATTTTAGTTACAAAAGTTATTCAATTGTTCCACCAGTGGCGTCCCTGCAAACATGTCCTCTGTTATTTTTACAAACAAGATGGTACGCCACTCATTATTATTAACATTGATAAAATAATTAATTATAAATTTTGTTTCATAAAAATTGTTGGAGTGGGCAATTCGATGCAAAGATGGGCGGAAGCATGCCTTTTAAGTGAAGATGGTCATTTCCAACAATTTTTATGAAACAAAATTTATAATTAATTATTTTATCAATGTTAATAATAATGAGTTTTAATAGTGGTTTTAATTAAGAACGGTGTGTCTGACCAGAAAAACTCAAGAGATCGTTTTATGTAGAATTGACCAGGCGAATCACAAAAAATATCCACACGGAAAAATATCAGTGGCGTACCATCTTTCTTGTAAAAAATATCACAGGACATATTTGCAGGGACGCCACTGGTGGAACAATTGAATAACTTTTGTAACTAAAATTTGTGGTTCTATATATGCTATTAACACATACCAAAATTGAACATAATATCTAAATTATTTTCGGAGATATTAAAAAGCGGCCATTTATTGTATGCAGCGCCAAGCGCGCATTTGCGAAAAATTGATGCCCCATTTTCGCCCCTTCTCGAGATATAAATAATTAAATTTTATTGTTTTTTGCATGATGCGATGATTCGCGAACTCATTGAGATATCGGCATCAAGTTGATTCGAGCTTACGCGTTCTATCAAGCTCTTCAATTTTGCCCTTCACATTTTTTTTGTAGCAACACAATCGGCTGAGTTATTTAGGATAATCCGATATCGGTTAGGTTTACGGGGCGTGCCTCCCTCCCCCCGCAGGAGGCGCCCCCTACAAATCATGTCAGAATGTCGATGGGATCCTACTGTATCGATTGGTGAAAAATAATTACTCTATTTCGTCAAGGGATTTTCGTAAACCAGATCGACTCCACTACGTGTATAATACACTATTTTTTCGGTGGCGGGAAAAAAGATTTAATATTAAAAAACACATTATTACAATATATTTAAGTTAGAAAAGAATCGATGTAAAATTTTCAATTTTTAAACTAGTATATTAAATTTTACCGAATGTACATAGCCCTTCGTCCAACAGCAGCAAAGGATCGCCGCCTATTTTATGCATATCACAATGGAAAATGTATTAATCAGGTTGTGGGTAAAAATCAGTTCAATAAGGTACCTCAAACAGTAGCTAATTTTCTTCAACTAGAAAATCTTAAAACTTATATATGGGTCATTCATTTCGAAGATCGTCTGCTACACTTTAGTTGAATCTGGGGGAGACTTGATGATACTAAAGGAACATGGCGGCTGGAAGTCATCAACGATCGCTGAAGGGTATGTTGATGAATCGGTAGCACACAGGACGGAAATAGCCAATAAAGTGTTTAGAGCTTGTGGCAGTGCTGAAATAACACCCGATTGGCGACCGGTATATCAACGGCAGAAAAAAATATAATTTCAACACCAGAAAATTCGACCATTTTACCGAATAATAAAAGGAACATGTCATTCATACAATGCACATTTAATAATTGTACTTTTGATATAAAGAAAATGTAACTTTTTGTATAATAAAATATTCTAAAATTAAATAACTACCTTTACTTCTTATGTGTATATATATCCGGGAAAAAGTATTTCTCATAATTTTTTTCCCGGGTAAAAAAGTAATTTCATAAAAGTGACATTTTGTTACTTGTCTACAGAGATAAAATGTCAAACATTTTTTCGTCACAGTTCGATCAAAAAATGCCATTCTCGACATATTGTGGAGACAATGTCAAATTTGACAGTTAACAAAATCCGCATAGTCCCATTTAATTACATAATTTTTGGTCCTTATTGAGCAAAAACTTATGGTGAAGTCAAATTTTACCTAAATCGAACAGTATACTTTTTCCCCATATGGATCCAACTTTAACGATGACACTGTATTAGTTATTTTAAGTTCTCGAGGAAAGTCTGTTCAGTTAACAACATCGGAAAGAAATACCTTTCCTCTTTCCTTGTAATATATATAGCTATTATCTGTTCCTAACTCTTAATAAGCTTTATGGTGAAATGTTTTTTGGTGTTTGTATTTTTAACATTCTTTTTCTCCCTTATGGTGTAGGTTCAGCTAAGAGAGGGATTTTACCGCCATTCGTCATTGGATTCTAAGGTACTTATTGAATTATCTATTATCTCCAGAGTTGTTTACGAGTGTAAAAAAAATAGTTCCTTATACAACAGAAGCGTAAAGTAGTATCCCAACTAGCATCAAAGTTATAGAAACTATGACTAATTGACACTGCTACTACTATGACTTGGTAAAAACGTGGCAATTGGCACCAAATTAATTACTATAAAGTTTAAACTACTACTTAGTTAAAATTATTAGGAGAATGTACGTAACCCTTACTTGGCATAGTGACTTTATGGTGTCATTACTTTATGGTCAGTACAAAGGTTGCTGGAACTACAGCGCGTCAACATATAACAACTACTTATATAACACCAAAATTTTAAATTAAAGAAGAAAACGTCGCCGTTACGACAGAAATATAACTTGCCTAAGTAGGCGCGACTATAGAGTAATTTCAAAGGTACCCACTACTACACAACGACTATAAAAATTACCATACAGTAACCGATTTGTAAGCTTCCTATGTTATCTTACGGTCGAACGGAGGATTGAGCGTGTCGTTCTTGACACTGTTCGCGAGGTCGAAACCGAACTCGCTTCCCGATACGCCATGTTTTATAGGGAACAATCGCGACGCCATTTTAGAAAAAATCTTAACCTTTGTAAAATATGAAATATTCGTTTTATTATTATTTGTCTGATAATAAAAAACTTTTTGTTATTTTTAATAGTGTTGTGATCACTCGAGCGAAAAAACGCTTGAATACTCGATTATTGAAATAACCGACGTCGCTCGATTATTAACAAAACTGCTCGAGTTATAAATTCAAGCGAAAATCGTCGGTTGTAACTTACTACCTTTCACTCGATACCCGAGCTTAGCTTGACTCCGACCGAAATGTGCCGCTTGGTAGTGCGATCGCTCGAGTGAAAAACTCTTTGTATATTCGAGCAGTTTTTCGCTCGATAAGAAATACTACTGTAGTTATAAATTCAAGCGAAAAATAGAAAATCGTTGCCTTTTACTTGATATCCGATCTTCGCTCGACGCCGCGCGCTACCCGAGAAGTGCCGATTGGCGACGTTTGAGTTTGACGCTCAGAAAGCTGACACGACATACGTCTTTGTTAAAGGCATATAAATGAGAAGGTGCATACAAAAAATTATGCCAAATCCCATAGTGGATTCATCGCGACATGTGTTTTGTTTTGACTGGGATTGGCTAGCCAGCGGCGATTGTAAATTTTAAAAAAATTAAAGGATATAATTTAAAAAAAAATAAGAATCAACTTAAGAACTCTAGATTAAACTTCTAAAACTTACAAAACAACCCCTGGTGTTTTATCAACAAATTCTTCTTCGTAATAAAAATTCAAGTGATTAATCGCTCGAGCGATTCAATTGTTTATTAAAATCGCCCGAGTATCAAGTACCTACCCGATTATTAAAATCATTGGTTTTTCCCAAAACTAATTTTCAAGCATTAGGGTATTGACAAAATTGCTTACGTCGTCAAATAAATATATTTATAGTTTATTATTCTTCAAATTTCTAATATTTTATTATTTAAAAGGCTTTATATTAAATGCGCGTTGTTATTTTTTAGATCTAACCTCCTTATTTTTTACAGAAAAACTAAACGCGTTTGGGTTTTAGCATCTTGGGTATAATGAAATCAAAATCTTAAAAATATATGTACCTACCTATATCTATTTATATTATTTTATGGTTAAGTGCACAAAATATGAACATATTATTTGGATAGAGGTTCATATGATAGACGGAATAAATATACATTATTTTAGTTGAAGGAGACAGATATCAAAATATGTTTAAGGCATGATGGGAGTCCTATTTTAGTTGGAATTACCACACATTTACGGTTTTGGAACGTTCTAGGAACGGTAGTGCAACGTAAGAATGTTAGTTCCAGCGACCATGCAGGCACGTAATCGTTACCACAAAATTATTCCTCATTTTGATAACAACGTGGTGAAAAAGCGGTACCTGAACGGTCGTCGATACTAGTAGCGGGAACTTATAAAGATCTTTATTAGTGGCGACTAAAATTGCTAGTTGGGATCGCTTGAACGGAGGTACGGCAATCCTATTAGAAATTCTTTCCTAGGATTTCAATGTATATTCTAATTATATTAAAATAAAAACTGTTAATTAAAGTATTTCTCAGAAAATCCAATATAATCTAATCGAGTAATGTTGCGCCTAAAAGTGTTCCTTCTGTACAGGGACTTCCATCGGGAACCGCCCCGATCTATACAGTGAGAATAAATAGGTTTGAATAAATTAATTCATCATTAATTTTTTGAAAAAACGCTGGGATTCGTCGATTTAAATTTTTAGATATGCATTTTACAGTACATTTACATTAATTTTTAGATATGCAATATACAGGGTGACGCAAAAAAAGTAAGTGACACTTTTTTAACTGAAAAAACTCCATTTTTTATTTTATTTTCAAATTCTACGGAATATATTGACCACAATTCATGAATCATATCATCATATATCTATGTGCAAATTAAATTGTTTAAAAAATAAATCAATTGGCATTGAAACATTTATTACTTAAAATTAAATTAATTTTTTTCTAGAAAAATTGATTTAAAAAAAAATAATTTAATTTACATCATAGGTTATTATGATACATGAAATGTGATCAAAAATTTCCGTAGAAACCGAAAATCACATAAAAAATGGGGATTTCAATTTAAAAAACTGGAACGTAGTATGACATTTTTTTTTCGAATCACCCTGTATAAATGAAAAATAATTCAAAAAATGCCCATCAAGAATGTAAAATTGGAGGGTTCTAGCGTGTTTTTCAAAAATTAAAGGTTGCGTTTTAAATGAATTCGAATCTATTTATCCTCACTGTATATGAAAAATAATACATAGAAAAATTTTGAAAATTGGAAGGTATACTAATGTTGATGGTGGCAAGTCGACATGGTGACACTTTCGGGTATGTCGGAAATCGGTATTAACTTGCTTATTTTAAATAAAATCCCATATATTATTACTAAATTGAATTGAATTCTACGTTAGATTCTAGGTCGATTTCATATATCATCTCCTATATCTCTTAAGCTGGATTCATAGTTGCCGTAACTTAAGATGTAAGACGTAACGGTAAGCCGTAAGCAAAATAAACATATGATTTGCAACAGAACAATTCATAGTGCCCAAAAATTAAGCAGCAAGTCGTTCCATTTCCATTTCTTGCGTTACATTCATAACTGTCATGTTGACATCACCAAATTATATATGTTTTAAATGGTTCTTTCGCTAATAGTATAGCATAATATTGCTTCCGTTATTATAACGATGTCTTCATCGCTTGTAATCATATTTTACAGTTATAAATAAAGAAAGATGCGTCATGTGAATAACAAATAAAAACCATAACCTTACTGCTTACGTCTTATTATCTTTGACATATTTAAGGTTTTACATCTAAAATGACATGTGCAACTTAAATCAATTATTAATTTTTCCTATTAGAAGGCCTTTAGTATTTAATTTGGTTTGGATTTCTTGTTGAACAGGACCTGCTTTAGTATATGTTTTTATAATATTTTAAAACTATTAATACTTACCGAGTCTTCAAACTTTAAAAAATTTTAATCTTATTTTTGGTATTAATAGTTTAAAAAATATGGAAAATTTATTAAAGCAGGTTCTTTTCAACAAGGAATAGAACCCAAATTAAATAATAAAGGCTTCTTTCTACCAAAAATTAATAATTATTTTAAGGTCTGCAAACCTCATTTAAAACTTAAATATGTCAAATACGTTTAGACTTAGGTTGTAATAGATGTTGCTGGTTCGTAATAAAACATCAGCGGACATTAGCCATGCTAAAGGTATATTTTTAGAACTACATTTTAGATCAGTCTTAATATCAACAACCTACTCAAAAAAGGGTTGCGTATTGATTCTTCTCTCTCCTCTTACAATCATCCTTATATTATCCTATTATAACCTTAACTACTTAATCTACAACCTTAACCCATAAGGTTCATGTACTTGTTATTGTTATATTATTATACATTAAATTACATCATTAGCACGTCTGACCATCGATCGTGATATTGAAATCAGAACCAATGTCAAATAATATTATAACAATAATAACCATAACTGTTTTACAAGAAATGAGTAAAAATAGAATATGCCTCTATTTTTACCTCACACCTCCCTTGGGAAAGGAAAAAAAAAATCAAAGGTCTAGAATTTTGATTTTTTTTTTTTTTTTTTTTTTTTTTTTTTTTTTTTAGACCTATGTATATTATATACATACACAAATGCGCTGCACTAACTAAATGTGTGCGCTAAAACTCATTCTATAATTACACTTTTATAACTAAAATTTCTATAAATATCGACTATAACTTCTATATCAACTATAACTTCTATAAATATCGACTATAACTTCTAAAAATATCGACTATAGACTATAACTTCTAAAAATATCGACTATAACTTCTAAACCTACATTTCCACAATTACAATATATTATTACTCTTTTACTTTCTTGATGCCATTAAGTTATTATTCACGTTACAAATTACTATGCATTTTTAATTCTAAAGAATCAACTTCCTTTGAAAAAAATAATAACAATAAATTCAATTGTTTCGTCTTCTATTGCAATTAATTTGCAAATATGTATATGTATAATATACATAAGTGATGAATCATCATCACATACGGATATCAGGTCTCTCAACGATGCACTTAAGGCTAACGCCGATCGAGAATTCTGATTTTTATATTCCGTATTAATATATTTGAATCGCAGGTCTCACAACGATGCACTAAGCTAACTTCATTCAAGAATCCTGGTTCATAGAAAAATAAAAAAAATATATTAAATATTTCTTATTAAAGACGAAAATTTTTATATGGAGTCCTATTTTATCACACTTCAATAAAATTTTAATTACATAAAATTACTTCTTTCGGTTTAATTTTACTAAAAAAAAAAACAATCGCTTAACTCAATGCCATCAATCAGTCGCTGTCACATCCTCGGTGCCATACTCGAGAAGCCAAAAATTGCGCCCAGTATCAAATAATTTAAAAAAATTCGAGTCATCTTTAAAATAAAATTAAAAAAAAAACAAACACGTTATAAATACAAGGTATCATCTAACTTACAGTCCTTTAACACTTTCAAAATTTTATCAGATGCTTTGGGTCCCCTTTTCCATAACGTCATGTGCCATTAGTCCCACGTTGAGTACGAGCGGCTTTTTGCCTCACCTTTCTTCAACAAAGGCCTCACACGTACATTCGCCTTCGTGGACATGGTCTGGTCATTTGAAATCTGCTTTCTATCAAACTTTGGACGTATAGATCTATTAAAAGGTTTACCATTGAAGGGCTTGTGGTATGACCCCTTCATAATTAACTGCCTTACACTTTTCATTTTGCACAACTTTCACTGAAGTAAACTTTTTATTCACTAATATTGGACTTGCATGACTAAGTCCACTGGCAGGATCGCCATGTAATAGATGTTGCTGGTTCATAATAAAACATCAGCGGACATTAGCCATGCTAAAGTTATATTTTTAGAACTACATTTTAGATCAATCTTAATATCAACAACCTACTCAAAAAAGGGTTGCGTATTGATTCTTCTCTCTCCTCTTACAATCATCCTTATATTATCCTATTATAACCTTAACTACTTAATCTACAACCTTAACCCATAAGGTTCATGTACTTGTTATTGTTATATTATTATACATGTAATTACATCATTAGCACGTCTGACCATCGATCGTGATATTGAAATCAGAACCAATGTCAAATAATATTATAACAATAATAACCCAAACTGTTTTACAAGAAATGAGTAAAAATAGAATATGCCTCTATTTTTACCTCACAAGGTATTAGGTATAGGGAATGATATACGAAATATGCCTAGAATTTTACGTATAATCATAAAATGTAATAATACATAGAGTGTTTCATTTAAAAGAAGCAAGTTGCACAGACTCCGACATAACCGGAAATGCTACCGTATTGAACATATTTCAGCCGAGTTGCCTCCATCAACATTAGCTTACTTTCCAATTTTCAATATTTTTTCATATATAGGTTTTCATGTATAGATCGAGGCGGCTCCCGATGGGACACCCTGTATTATATGCAAGAACTCTTAAGGTCAGACCGAAAATAAAATTATTTGACTTTGCCGAGCACGTGCCTTGCCGTTGCCGAGCACGTGCCTTGCACGTTAGTGAGGATCAGCCTTTAATAAAAGTACTGACCCTAGGTCCGCTCAAGGTACCTGTACCTGAAAAATCCGTTCCTAATTGGTTTTACAACAATTGAACATAACTGAAAATATCATTGCGTATGTTATATAATCCAGCGCAATATTCGTAATTTACTAAAAAAATATTATAAGAATCAAGTTTTGCATTGAGATTGATATAATGACTGACGAGGGGGACCCCTCATTGTGTGTACAAGATATTATATATATTTCGGAGTATATTAGAAATATTTATAAAGTTTGATGTCAAATAAATCATACTAATTTATTGATTTAATTATTTAAGTATGCTCAGCATCTCTATGTCAAATTATAACCTTTTACGCATCTATCAAAGAATATTTCATAGGTCATGGCTATTCAAAAGGTCTATTGTAAAAAATATTTTCAGTGACGTACATAATTAATTTATAATTGTAAAATATTATTATTTTTTTTAATTAAATTAAATCTGTATTATTGATACTTAAAATGGTGAGATTGGTATATTCACTTAACTTTCGTGCTGCTGTACATATAATTACATGTAATATTACATAAACTATAATAAATACCAATTTACAATAAATACTTATCTGCTCGCGCTATATTGTAAAAATACACTTAATATAGTCGATTAATTTGTATTTATTGATACTTATCAATTACCAAATGTTACTTTTACCGATAATGCTTAGTAATTTAAATTTAATGAATTGAATACCAGGTTTGTAAAAAATGTACTTACAATCAATTTATCTCACTTTTCAGATATATAAGGACAATGAGCTTTTTTACTATATTGATGGTTTTGATACTACTAAAGCAAATTGGATGAGATATGTCAATCCTGCGTATTCCAGCGAATCTCAAAATTTAATAGCTTGTCAGTATAAAATGAATATTTATTTCTATACTATAAAACCTATACTCCCCAATCAGGAACTTCTGGTCTGGTACTGCAAGGAATTTGCCGAAAGGTTAAATTACCCTTTAACTGGTGAACAAATGCTACAAAGGATAAGTAAGTATCAATGTGTTAAGCTAAAAGTAAATTTCTTAAATAATAACCGACTCTAAAACTCTCATACGACAGTATAATAAACAAACTATTCTACACGCATTTCATGCCAGTGACAAAGTTCTGTGCGTTTTAACGGTGCCAAGCGAAACTACGAAGAGAGATACAATATAAAAAATAAAAATAAACTAATGAAGTTTTTGTTTTTGCGCAATGAAACAGTAACTTTTTATTTATTCTCATAAAGTATTGAAGTACAATAATGTATTTACCTTCATTGGATAGGTCATCAAAATGATTCATTAAAATGTTAACCCAACGTAGATAAAATAAAAACAAACCCGAACAAAGTAATAAAAAGACCTTAGAAATATACACATGTAACATTTTTAAATTAAATTTAAACTTCTCTAGGCTTCGGCTAGGACAGGCTAAAAAATTTCCAGGTCGGGCTCAGCTGAGCCCTGCCCTGGCGCACACCCGACTACGGCCCTGAACTAATGTTGTAATGTATATTTTAGGACAACAAGTACAACAATCACCTGAAGTGATCACAGTGACAACTACGGATACACCTGCCAAAGATGCCCACTTCGAACAACATCTAACCCCTACGGAAGGTAGCGTGAGGTCGGACGAAGGCTATCACAGTAACGGCTACCACGACGATGCATTTACCCCACCCGAAGATTCAAGCGATTCAGATAGTGAAAGTAATTACGTCTTAGACTTTAGCAAAAAACCGAATTCCAAAGAAATCCCAGTTATTCAACCCGCATCTCAAGAAATACCGAAAAATGAATATAGGAAAGTGAAGATTAAAATCTCAAAAGCCTATAAGTCTCATAAAGGTAAGAAATAATATTCTTTACATATCATACATATATCCCATATACAGGGTGTCTCATTAAGGCCGGCCACCGGACATATCTCGAAAACTGCAGGGCATAGGCGTACCGAACTTGATAAATGAAAAACTATTGAAAGTGTATCCATTTAAATCGCTGTACTTCTAAATGACTTATTCAATTGTAGTAAAATTGTTGTATCCATTGGTACACGATAGTTCCCAATAAAATTGCTAGAGGGCGCATTATCGTATATCGTACATCACTGAAAATTATTGTACATCTGGCAACACTGATTGGCGGTGGATAAATTAGAATCTATGGATGAATATGGGAACACCTTGGGCAATTTACAATGCCGAAAGCAGGTTGGTTCTGTTTACTTTCCTAAAAGTACCTACCTAGGGCCCATATTAAATACATGGCCCCTTCCCATTTAAGAGGTTTTAAGGGTAACATCTACCCTTCTCACGGGGCTAAACTACAAAAGCTGCATATGTTCTTTAATAGTGTCCCCTTCCACAATAAAATTGCCTTTCCGATACTGGAGTTATTAAGCGTGCACGGAAAAAAAAACTTAGTTAACTTTACTATAAAAATAGTAGAAACTAACCATCAAATTTAGGCGGGGACGGAAGATTAAATCGTTATCGAAGAACTTATCAACAATACTAAAACAGCTCGAGATATTGGATTAAAAGCGGCATGTTTTAAAAATATTTTACATTATACAGGGTGGCCCAAAAAATTGTGACAGCATAAAGTTATATTTTTTTAAATGAGACACCCAGTATTTTATTGGATATTTAGGTTCGTATTAGTATCGTTTATAAGTGCCTCAAATTTTATTTAATTTCATTTTGTAGTTTCGGAGAAATAAATTAAAAACTACAGAAAAAAGTTTTGCAGTCTTGAATAAAAAAATCAAAAAAAAAAACAATCCAGAATCCTATTTTTTTAACCTTGGCATTAGGTAAAATTTATGACAAGAGGTCTAGAGATCCTATGAATCTAATTGCGTTGATCTATTTTATACAGGGTGTTCATAATAAGCTTTCAAAAACGCCACATTTTAAAATAATTTTCCTCAGGTTTTTCAAATGGAACACCCTGTGTATTATTTGGCTATGTGACGTAGAATTCATAGACAATTTTTTTTGTAATACAAGCATATAAGTTATATCCAGCCGTTTTCGAAATAATTGTAAATATCATAAATTATTTGTTTAAATTTATTGGGAAATTAGGTTATAGGCCACTAAACTAATAATTGTCAACTAAAGTAAATGTTCAAAATAGCTTCTTTTTACTCTTAGAGTTTACCGTATTTTGGTTATTTCGACATAAATTTTAGAAGCCTACATTTTTGCTACTTATTTATTTATTTTTATTTTTTATTCTTAATCGAGTTGTCATGATTCTTTTTTGCTTAGATTGTCACTATGACAGCCAAATAAAAATATTTACATTTGTTCAGTCGTCGAAATTAAGTACTAACTTACACAAAATGTCGAATTTTACAACTTTAGAAACGCGACACACGGTATTCCCAGCGGTAGAATGATCGATTAATCGCTTCTTCTTGTTTTCCCTACTTGTTCTCCTAACGAAGAGCGAGTTCTGTTTGATCCGCTGCATCTGATTTAAGCTCTTCATTCGTGTAAAATAACATTTTTATAACACTTTATTTAAACTTGGTAATTCTTACAATAAACTATACTTAGTGTACAATAATAGTCGTCAGTAAAATGTATCATACATTTAAAAATATTAAACTATTGGAGCTATAAATAAATTATTTTCACTTATATTCGTCGTAAAATTTACATTCTATTTTACTTGATTTTATTAAATTTATTAGAACTCCTAACTATATTTTTTTGTAAATTATGTGTACAATATTAATTTAGTACTAATGCTTAGTATTAATAATGAAAATTGTAATTATTACAATATTTTATAGGAAATCGTACAATAAAATCTTTACTATAATAATTTTAATAAGGTAAGAGTGTTTGTTAAAATTTAATATACGGGTCCGCAAACGAAGTGTGGACGGAATATTAAATCGTTATCGAAGAACTTATCAACAATACTAAAACAGCTTGAGATATTGGACTAAAAGCGGCATGTTTTAAAAATATTTGACATTATACAGGGTGGCCCAAAAAAGTGTGACAGCATAAAGTTATATTTTTTTAAATGGGACACCCAGTATTTTATTGCATATTTAGGTTCGTATCACTATCGTTTATAAGTGCCTCAAATTTTATTAAATTTGGTTTTGTAGTTTCGGAGAAATAAATTAAAAACTAAAAAAAAAAGTTTTGCAGTCCTGAATAAAAAAATCAAAAAAAACAATCCAGAACTATTTTTTTAACCTCAATATTGAGTGAAATTTATGACAAGAGGTCTAGAGATACTATGAATGTAATTGCGTTTATTCATTTTATACAGGGTGTTCATAATAAGCCTTCAAAGAGCCCACATTTTAAAATAATTTTTCTCAAGTTTTTCAAATGGAACACCCTGTATATTATTTGGCTATTTGACGTAGAATTCATAGACAATTTTTTTTTGTAATACAAGCATATAAGTTATATCCAGCCGTTTTCGAAATAATTATAAATATCATAAATTATGTTGTTTAAATAGAGTTTTTATTGGAAAATTTTGTTATAGGCGACTAGACTAATAATTGTAAACTAAAGTAAATATTCAAAGTAGCTTCCTTTTACTCTTAGAGTTTACCGTATTTTAGTTTTTGCTACTTTTTCTTAAAATCTAGCGGTAACTTTTTAATGGTTTACATTTGTTATGCATAAGTTCATTTGCAACAACTTCTCGAAGGTTTCTGGTCCCAGCTTTCTCTCAATATCTGGATATCTTTCAGCATATACTCGGCTCGTGAGGAGGCAATTTCTTGCACATTCACCCAGTATGAAAATCATATTTACCATTTCTAAAGTTGTAAAATTCGACATTTTGTCTAAGTTAGTACTTATTTTCGACGACTAAACAAATGAAATAATTTCATTTGGCTGTCATAGTGACAATCTAAACAAAATAAATCATGGCAACTCGATTAAGAATAAAAAATAAAATTTAATAAATAAGTATAATAAGTAAGTAATAAGTAAGTAAGTAAGTAATAAGTAGCAAAAATGTAGGCTTTTAAAATTTATATCGAAATAACTAAAATACGGTAAACTCTAAGAGTAAAAGGAAGCTATTTTGAACATTTACTTTAGTTTACAATTATTAGTCTAGTCGCCTATAATAAAATTTCCCAATAAAAACTCTATATAAACAACATAATTTATGATATTTATAATTATTTCGAAAACGGCTGGATATAACTTATATGCTTGTATTACAAAAAAAAATTGTCTATGAATTCTACGTCAAATAGCCAAATAATATACAGGGTGTTCCATTTGAAAAACTTGAGAAAAATTATTTTAAAATGTGGGCTTTTTGAAGGCTTATTATGAACACCCTGTATAAAATGAATAAACGCAATTAGATTCATAGTATCTCTAGACCTCTTGTCATAAATTTCACTCAATATTGAGGTTAAAAAAATAGTTCTGGATTGTTTTTTTTGATTTTTTTTATTCAGGACTGCAAAACTTTTTTTTTTAGTTTTTAATTTATTTCTCCGAAACTACAAAACCAAATTAAATAAAATTTGAGGCACTTATAAACGATAGTGATACGAACCTAAATATGCAATAAAATACTGGGTGTCCCATTTAAAAAAATATAACTTTATGCTGTCACGCTTTTTTGGGAAACCCTGTATAACGTAAAATATTTTTAAAACATGTCGCTTTTAATCCAATATCTCAAACTGTTTTAGCATTGTTGATAAGTTCTTCGATAACGATTTAATCTTCCGTCCACGCTTCGTTTGCGGACCCTGTATATTTTAGTATTTACTTGATTTTACTAAATTTATTAGAGATTCTATCAATACTTTTTTAGAATTACGTTTACAATAATAAAAAAAATTTAATTAATATTATATTTTATAAGAAATTTTACAATACAATCTTTACTAAAATAATTTTACTATAGTCTTTCCGTGAGGCAAGTTGTCAATCAAATTGTACAATTTAATTAATAAGTTATGATGTTAGAAACATATTTCATGTTTTTATTATTATTTATACCAAATAATTATTTAATTTTAGGTGACAGCGACCAAGAGACCGGCAAGGAATCGCCTCCACTAGATACTGCAGTACCTGAAATAATTACACTAACCCCTAGCATTATCTCGCAACCGTCATCGGTCATTGTGATGGATTCTCAAGAAGTTCCTAAAAAAACCTTTTATGAACGAGAGGTTAAAGCAACAAATATAATTTCAAGATATTCGCCGCCCGCGTCCAGTATTCTTGAGAACATCTTATTAAGAAATCGAACTGATAGCAATAATAACGATAGTAATCAGAGGCAACCTAATTCCGCAACACCACCTCCTTGTTCTCCCACCGAAATGGCTTATTCGTACAAGAAGAGTCAGAGGTACGGGACCGTACCGTGTAGTCCTGATTCCAGCTCTAACATGCACGTTGATGTTTATTCCCACGCATCTGCAGCAAACAAGAACAACGTTTCGAACCTTCCAATGGATAGTGATGGGAACTTATATATCGCTGAAAATCCTCAATCAAACACGCAGCAATCTAATTATTATAATATTTATCCATCGCCTCCTGGTATTCAAAGTACAATTACTTCAACAGCTAACAGTTGCTCTCCTCCGTTAAATACATTTAATAATAATCATCATGCAGGGAATAATAACTGTACGTCGGCAAATATAATGTCCCCAAATCGGGTGATCAATTCCAATATTACGCACCATTTGTTGACTCCTTTGGTGCCATTCGAGCATATTAACGGGAGTAGGTCGCCGAATTCTAGAAGTCCCGATTTAAAATATGACATCAATATTATGGCGAGTAGCCCGACTAGCCCAGGCGGTTCCAGGGGCTACAGAAGTCTGCCGTATCCTTTAAAGAAAAAAGATGGGAAAATGCACTATGAATGCAATGTGTGTTGTAAAACGTTCGGTCAACTCTCCAACTTGAAAGTCCATTTGCGGACACACAGCGGCGAGCGACCCTTTAAATGTAATGTATGCACGAAATCGTTTACTCAACTTGCTCATTTACAAAAACATCACCTAGTACATACCGGAGAAAGACCTCACGAATGTGGCATATGCAAGAAGAGGTTTTCATCTACGTCAAACCTTAAAACTCATCTAAGGTTGCACAGTGGCCAGAAGCCGTATGCCTGCGACTTTTGTCCTGCGAAGTTTACCCAATACGTTCACCTTAAGCTTCACAAGAGGCTGCACACTAATGAGAGGCCGTATATCTGTCAAGAGTGCGGCAAGAATTACATTAGCGCGTCTGGTTTAAGGACACACTGGAAAACTACGAGTTGTAAGCCCAATAACATTGAGGAAGAACTGAATGGTGGAAAATCGCCAAATGGTTATTATGAATATAATGGTACCGATGGCAATTTGGGTAAGTTAGCTATTTTTAAATTCTTGCTTCTCACTTTTTTGAAAAAATTGATATTTGTCACTTCTTGTGTCAAATCAAATCAATAACCAAAAGTGTGGAAGTACCAGCGGATGTCCCAAATACGATGCTTACCATTGGAATCTCGGAAACTATAGGCGATACATGAAAAGTTAAATTGTTACAATGTTGCCTAATTTGGAGTTTAAGTTAATGTCGATGAAAAATTAAGGAAATTCCTATTTCCGGAGATATTTTGTAATGTTATCTATAACCTATTATATTTGAAAAATATACTACTCTAACCAGAAAGAAAGATATTTAATAAGTAATTATAAATTTATAACAAATTTTAGTACTGTTCACAGAATGCCAATCGTTAATTCTCTTAAACTACATTAATTTTATCAATTCAGGAGAATACACAGATATCAGGGCGTGATAGCCACGTGCTTGATACATAAACTTATTGCTATTGGTCAAACGTCGATAAAACTGCCGATGCCAGGGCCGCTGCATTTCTAACATGGCTCGTTGTTCAGTGTAGGCTATTATTTCAGGTCTATTCATGCGTGGTTCGAGATTGTACTGTTAAATTGTTCTTAATGCGATCCGGTGTGCTGTTCACGTGCTCGTCGTACTGTTCACGAAATGCCAATCGTTAATTCTCTTAAACTACATTCATTTTATCAACTCAGGAGAATAAACAGACATCAGCGCGTGATAGCCACGTGCTCGATACATAAACTTATTGCTATTGGTCAAACGTCGATAAAACTGCCGATGCCAGGGCCGCTGCATTTCTAACATGGCTCGTTGTTCAGCGTAGGCTATTATTTCAGGTCTATTTATGCATGGTTCAAGATTGTACTGTTAAATTGTTCTTAATGCGATTCTGTGTGCTGTTCACGTGCTCGTCGTACTGTTCACGAAATGCCAATCGTTAATTCTCTTAAACTACATTCATTTTATCAATTCAGGAGAATAAACGGACATCAGCGCGTGATAGCCACGTGCTCGATACATAAACTTATTGCTATTGGTCAAACGTCGATAAAACTGCCGATGCCAGGGCCGCTGCATTTCTAACATGGCTCGTCGTTCAGTGTAGGCTATTATTTCAGGTCTATTCATGCGTGGTTCGAGATTGTACTGTTGAATTGTTCTTAATGCGATCCTGTGTGCTGTTCACGTGCTCGTCGCCTATATTTATTTTGCTTTTCGGAATTTTGAAAATGACTATAAGTACATAATCATTCCGAAATGTATACTAGGTAAAAATAATAATTCCTTATTATTAGAGTGAGTGTTCGTTTTGTTAGCACATAATTCAATCAGGACCGTATCGCAAAAAAAAAATAAGTTACCGCTGATGGTGAATCTTCGGTTCAAAACGGTGACATTTTGGCAAAATGTTACTTTATGTTTTGGGAAAATGAAATAATTCAAAAAGTAATATTTAAATGTCAGGTCCGTATTTAAAAATTTTGAGCCTATGGTGAAATCTGAAAACCGAAATGGCCTTTTATAAATTAGAACTAGTGCAGGATTAACGATTATTCCAACAAGGGCGGCAAGCTTTAGGCGGGCCGCAAATTAACGTTGAAGATTTATTTTTGTTGAGGCCCAAGTGTCACGTTATAACACCGGCACTGTTGCCAAGTTTCGGGAGGCAATTATTGAAAGACCTATTGGCGGCAAATTTCTTAATCCGCTACTGATTAGAACCTATCTTTAAATGCATCGTGAAAAGTGTCTACAAAAATTGTTTTCCGTTTTTCAATATGTTTATAGATAACGCCACAAAAAATTAAAAACGGAATATGAAATTTTAATTTTTTTTCAGATACATCGTCGGAATTTTCTTAATTTCTCATCGGCATTAACTTTACCACTAAATTAAGCAACTTTGCCACAATTTAACCATCCATATACAGCATGTGTGGTATAAAGTGTAACAAATGGAAAACTTGTTTATCCTTCAATTTATCGAAAAAATTCAATCTTGCTAAAAACTTTTACAAAGAAATGTGTAATTGCTCTAAGAATAAAAATAAATCAAAATGACGTTTTGAAGCTCTTTCTAGAATTATGTTCTCTCTCTAAACATGTTGACGAGAAGCAGCCACCGATGAGACATAATCATTATCATTGTTTTATTCATTTTATTGGCTGAATATTAGTTTTTCGACCAGATGGATATGACGTGGTACGCAGAAATTGACAATGTACAAATTATCCTCCGAGAGCACCTGATTTAACGCCCCTAGACTATTATTTATGGGGTAGATTAAAAGAAATTGTCTACCGAGATAGAGCCGCAAGTGCTGAAATTCTACAAAACAAAATAATGCAAGTTTGCAATGAGTAGCCAGGGGCAGAAATAGGAAATTTGACAGTTTTTTTATACAATTAGAACTTTTTTTACGTTAAGTTATGTACTTAATTTCTTAGGTAATGAACTCATTGTTTTTATGTTCCGTCTTGAAATAAAATTTAATTTCGTTTTATAAAACGACCTAATTATTTCTCATCTCGGTGGCCGTTTCTTGTTAGCATGTTTATATAGAGAATATAGTTGTAGAAAGAGCTTCAAAATGGCATTTAGATGTATTTTTAGAAACTACGGATATTTTACATTTCACTGTACAATATTTCGGATATTCGACTATGGCTAGGGAGGTTTTCAATCAAGCAAAACT
This sequence comes from Barypeithes pellucidus, assembly GCA_963991005.1. NCBI lineage: Eukaryota > Metazoa > Arthropoda > Insecta > Coleoptera > Curculionidae > Barypeithes > Barypeithes pellucidus. Next base: position 64,777,269 of record OZ022557.1, read on the forward strand.
TTTTAGCAAGAGTGAGTTTTTTCGATAAAATGAAGGATACACAGTTTCCCATTTGTTACACTTTCTACCACATATGCTGTATATTTTACAGTTTCTGATATCCCAATGGTGAGAGTATCGAATTTGGGACACCCTTTACTGTCCTTTCTTGATAGAGAATTGCAAGTGTAACCCCGACGGATATAACCAGTTGATATTAACTTAAAATCTTTAATCTAAGGACAAGAATCCCATATTTTGGATATTATATTTATTTTATAACAACTATCGATTTTATAGAAAATATATACACTTTGATCTTCAAAAAATAAGAAATACGGTGTAAACTTAATTATTGAAAAATGTATTTTTCATAGTATTATGAAATGTTTACTAGAATCGTAGATACTCGTGATATAGATAGCTCCTGTGAGATTACGTGACCTCTGAGTTGATAATAATATATTACATAACGAGTGTTGAAAGTGGTAGATTTCAATCGAGGAGGTATTTAACACGAGACACCAGCCAAGTGCGGAAATCCGCCGAGTTTAACTAAGTCACTTTCACGCAAGTAATGTTCCTACTATCACAAATATTGTTCTCAATTATTTAAACATTTTAGCTTACTTACCTGGTTTTTTCTTACGCTAATTATTATGTAATGTGTGTTTACATTTTTATAGTTTCTGATTTGTTAATTAGATTACTACTGTTCAGGCGTTGCTACGCCTCTTCAACGTAGTGGATTGTTTAATCAGAAGAACTTTTTTACTTCTTAAAATCCTTTATTTAAATATTAATTAAAGCAATCAAAATGAATGTATTATTTCTGCTGGTCAGCTGTCAGTTCTTTGTTCTTCTCTTTTCCGCTAACCGCGCTACAATCGCTGATACACCGTTCATGTAAAAACTATCCTAAACTATTAAAGCTCAAAGAACCGAACCGTATATTTTTTAACTTTAACAGAAAAAAAAAATTTATCTTAATATTAAATAAATACATATAATTCCAAGAAAATCATAAAACTCATAACGTAACTTCAATATTTAAATATACAGTGTGTCGGAAGACTGTTTTATTATTGGTTTTATGAAAAAAAGTTATTCTTCATAAAAAGTTCTGCATGGTCTAAAATTCGAACTGCAACCTTCAGTTATCAAAATTTCCCAGTCATATACGAAGTATATCAGAAATTAAGAAGTTTGCTCAAGAGTAAAGTACCTTTATTTTTGACAATACAGAAAATTGTTATTAACAAAAGTTATTGTGAATTAAAAGTTATAGTTAAATATGCAATTACAGTTATTTGGTATGAAAATTTACATTTTGTGATTATTTACTAATCATTCCGTATTAATTATTCTGGCTTGATACAATTTAACGTAATCTAGGATGCAGCGACAATAAATATTTGACACGGAATGTCATAGTGCGTTGGTATTTATAAAATACATTAGAAATGGCAGCTTTACTAAGTTGTGAAGAAAAAATAGATATTGTCGGTTGAATCAATTAATTTAAGAAATTGTTGTAATAATTAATACGGAATGATTAGTAAATAATCACAAAACCTAAATATTCAGGCTAAATAACTATAATTGCATATTTGAATATAACTTTTAATTCAAAATAACTTCTCTTCATAACATTCTTCTGTATTGTCAAAAATAAAGGTACTTTACTCGTAATTTCTGATATACCTCGTATATGACTGGGAAATTTTGATAACTGAATTTTGCATTTCGAGTTTTAGACTATGCAGAACTTTTTATGAAGAATAACTTTTTTTCATGAAACCAATAATTAAAAAGTTTTCCATATGACTCCAACTTAAGTAGACACACTGTATATTAAATGTCGTTAATTTATCAACTATGAAAGTTTTACATAATTACCTAAAATAATATTCAAATTAATATTACAAGAAATATAATTACATAAATCAGGTTTATACTTGTCCTGTATGGATATTCTATCCTTGATAATTGTAAAAATCGAAAATAAATCGGTACTTATCCTATTACTCCTTTACCCAATCACTTATTATGTTTAATGGGTTATCTAACAATTCTCTATTACCTTTTTTATATTTATCATAAAAAAAAACCAGAAGAATCCTCACAAAAAACAAGACAAATACATATATGTAATTTTTTAATGCTTAGTATTACTCTAGTGCCCTTTACGGTAAACCCCATCCAACTTCCCAATTTACACCGAGAGGTTGTTCGGTATTATTCGGGTATTTGCATTGACATGTAATATTTCAATTCTAGAGTTGAAATGAATTTTTTCAACACGCGTGTGATATACAACACTTTCTAGGAAAGTTAGCCGCCGTACTTCTTTTTCCCATTTTCTTGGGTGGTCGTAGGAAAATATAAGTTATTTAATATTTTTTCAGGAAATTTTGACATGAACGATAGTCACGAGGAACTGAAAGAGCCGCCGTTTGCAGTTCACTTTGCACCAATCGGCCACTCATCTTCCCAAACGATAGGGAGCCCCAGTACGTCACCTTCCTATATGCAGAGTCCGACACAGAGACAGCCACAAACGTTGCATCCCAATAAAGGGACGCGACCGAGTGTGATCGAGTCGTCCCAACCGCACATTATAGAATGTACCTAAATTATTTTTTTGTTTAATTTATTGTAGAATTGTTAAGTTTTATAGGTTTATTTTGTTAATATTATTTCGCGGTATGCTTTATGTTGTTGCAGACTCTAAAACAAAATCTATCCTAATTCTGAACAAAAACTGTACAATCTTTTGGAACTTAATCAAGGTATGGTTTCGGTAGAACTGCTGGCAGTAACGACTGGCCGAGACGTCTGGCAGTCAAGCACTGATCTTTAGGTAAATAAAATATGTGGTTCCCCTAGAACGTCCGAGACGTCACGGTTCGCAGTCGACTGCTGTGTACCTACTGCTCCAAGACCAGTCGAGACTTGACTGCCCGACAGCTTGCATGTAAATTTTATAACCAAATTTGCTTCTAAAAGCCTTTAATGTTGTATTTATTATTCGATTGTGTATGAAAAAGTTTCAGTTCAGCCATGAGTAGCAAAATTTTTTTAGCGGGCGATGATGGATGCTCATTTCAGCAAATTTCATCAATTATAGGACCATCAAGATAAGGATTATAAAAATTTAGAAATATGAGAAAATATTTGGATATATACACAGATACTACAGTACGCCTGCTTTCCTCAGCGGAGATAATTGACTACCGATGGCTTTCAAGTTGCAGGGAAAACACTCGGCAGTTAACGGCTGGTCGTGACAGCCAAACGTTACTGCCAGCAGTTCTACCGAAACCATACCTTCAGACAGCTAAAAAGAAGAAATAACCATCCTTAATGATAATATAGTGACTTCTTGTTTTTCTGTTGCCTGTAACTTAACATAATTAAATATCGGACAAATATGCTCGAATTGTCTAATGAATGTAAATAATTAATTTTTTCAACACGTTCCATTGCGACAAATATTATAAAACAGTTTCAGCTATTTTAAGGTGGGGATAAAGTTGAACTTTTCTTACGGAAACTGCCTACTGGTCAGATGCTAGAAGGCAGCAAAGTTAAAAATCATACGGAAACACCATACAAAATATTAGTTATACAGGATATCCGGGAAAATGTGGGAAATCTCCCGGATATGAAGGAAACAAGCGAAAATCGTACTACAAGTCCATATGAACTTTTTTCATATAGGCCTCCTCTTCTGAGATATGAGCTCCCAAAGAGCTCTAATGGAATCAAGTTTTTTTTACAGCTACTCAAGAAAGTATTGTGAATTACTCATAGCTGCAGGGACGGACTAGCTGCGACACTCATGTCCCCTTTTTTTAACGCCCTGTAGGTACCTTTAAGTATTGACTAAAAATTAAGTACTCTTCATTCATGTCGCTAATCCTAAAGGTATTCGAAAAAACGTCATTTTATTTACACGAAGTACCCTAAATTCTCACGGGTAAAATATGAGAAAGCGGAATTTTGAAGGTTAACATTTGATCGGAACAAAAATGTATCTTTATTGAAATACGCCAAATAAATGATGTATATGATATACCGTTTTTTCGAAAACTGCTAAGATTAGCGACCTGAATAAGTATTTAATTTTTAGTCAATAGTTAAAGGTATGTAATAAACCATTGTCCAAAGTTTTTACCATACAGGGCGTTAAGAAAAGAGCCATAGTATTTTGGGTCTTTTTAACCTACATAGGGGATCAAAATCTAGTATTAAATAATTTGGAAAGTTTTAATTCTCTTTCTGTTAATGTTATTAAGAAAAGCATAAAATACTTCGAACAATTGTATTTGCAATAAGTTAGTAGTATTAATTTATTTTAATTTTTATAAAAATAATTTATATGGTGTTCTCACATGACTTTTACCATTAATACGAAGCTATACTCAATCTCTCAAAGTGGCTCAAGTCATTAAAAAATATATATCAAAGTTGACCGTGTGCCAAATTTCATAAGGAACGTCCTTTGTTGTTTAAGAAGTTTTTTTATATGACTCTCCGCGTAAAATGGTTAGATGATATTTTATTTTGCTATCTTGTATCGCTGAAAAAGTGTTACCTCAGTTATTTATGTATCTCGTGTCTAAGTTAAGGACAAATGAAATGAAAGATGTAAATTAATTGATTAATTGAATGAAAGATGAAAAACTGTCTGAAAACTGCCCAGAGTTGCCAGATTTAGCGAATGAAAAAGCGGAACGAACGGATTTAGGATGTAGGAAGGCTAAACATTTTTGAACCACCAAAAAATACTATAATTTTAAAACATTTTCTTGCTCTCATACCTTTTTGAACAACTCTTTCCAGAATTAGAAATGACCGACGAAAAACGTATGTATTGCAACTCAATATAGTAATATCACATACATTTTAATAATGATACAACTGGCATATTTTACACCTTATTTATTAAACTAGAAATTGTTTAACGTTTTAAATTCCTATAAAAACACGTTGGATTTCAAGGGAAAGACGCGCGCGACGACGTCTCCATTTTACCAATCAAAGGAAACTACAGAACAACCGATCGCAGCCGCGTTTGAGTCACAATTTCCAAAGAGACACTCGTTGTGATCGGGCATCACTGTTAATCTACTGACCTATATACACTTGTTTACTGAAAACATATGTGTATGCGACTGTACGTGGGAATAAAAGGGCTTTTACCTAAGTATTTAGATATTCGATTTAAAACAAGTATGTAGGATCTCTTGGACACTTAAGGAGTCCCCTTTTAAATATAATAATCCATTTCGAGTCTAATATATTTATTTGCAAGAGTTAAAATACGAAACACTCGGAGCGTTCCGTAGTTTTGAATTCATACAAATTTAAAGAGCATTTTGATATTAAGTATATACTTCCAATGAGCAAAATACTGTGATTGAACTATCGCCCATATCGATAAAATATGCTGCTACGTCTCATTAATGCAAATGGGCGAAACCATTACAGTTAGGCGCATTATAAACAACAATGCCCGTTATATACTTTAGTTACATGGCCGGCACTCCGTCGGCCAAGTCAAATTATTTTAAAGATATAACTGTAGAGAAATTCAAAGAAAATAACTGAAAAATCAATCCTTGTTATTTCAACTTGTAGTTTATAAAATGAATAATTGCTTCATAGAGGTTTTAAAATGCTGACACTGTAAATAACAGTATCATAATTTTGAAAAAATTTTCAAGCACTGTAAATTATTTTATTTACAACCATGCATGTAATAATGACATTTCCTCTATCTTTGAAAGGTGGGAAGTTGAGGTTTTTTTATTTTTACTTTTCACCCGGGTGGAAAGTGCGCACTGTCCATATTTAACCAGTGAGAATTTAGGGGACTCAGTGTAAATAAAATTACGTTTTTTCGAATACCGTTAGGATTATCGGCATGAATGAAGAGTACTTAATTTTTAGTCAATAGTTAAAAGTACCTATGTAAAAAGTGTTGTCCAAAGTTCTTATCATACAGGGCGTTAAAAAAGGGGACATGAGTATTACACAAATTTAACGACAATGAATTTTTTTTTTTATTTTAAAATTGACCTATTGACATTTATAAAAAATAAAAAATTAACGTGGTCTTCTACTATTTTTGCTGCTTCTCGAATTTCTGGTAGAGTAGATGCAAAATCAAATTCCTCAGCATTTTTCTGTTGTTAAAATAATATATTGTTTAGTGACATGGAAACCGTATTTAAAAAATGATATTTGCCATCTTGATGTGTATTATTACCTACGTTATTTTATCACCTGCGGTTATTTGAAATTTCTGTCTAATTTTTCAATGGAAAAGTCAAAATGACATTTATCTTTTATTAATAATTTTAATTCAAAATAATAAGAAGTGGATGTTAGATGTGGTTATAAATAAAATAGTATACAAACATCGGTGAAAAGTTTCATTACTGTCTCGAGATTTAGTTAACCTCGCAGCTTCGCGCCTCGGTTAACTACCGACTCTCTCGACAGGAATGAAACACTTTCCACCTAGGTACGTAATTTACTATGAATTAAGTACTTTTTTAAATTTCTTTATTTGATTTATTACATAATTCTGGTCATTGGGATGTGTACTTAAGTTTTTAGATTTCTAAGCAGAATCCAGTTCCCAGGCTCATTATATTAAGAAATTCAAACTTGACTAGTTGTTTTTGGGACTGTCCTTTACTATCAAGGGAAGGATGTGTATGTATATAAACAGATCTATTTTTATAAGAGAGCTAAAATCCTCAGAATGGTTAGTTTTTGTTTTATTAACTACGGACTCTGCACAAACATAAAAGACATTTTACCGTGAACTGTACTGATTTATGTCTCTCCTCTTAAGATACTCATTTGTTTTGTGTATTTTGTTTTAGAAATCGTAGTTTAAATAATAGATCAGAATGAATAGCTTAATGCCAGGAAGAATTCTTAATTGTTAGGGTACTTGTGTTTACATTATCTCAAAATGTTTAGATAAATAGTTATAAGAAGAAAGCTCCCAGCCAAGCTGTTATTAGATATTGTATGAAATCCCGTTAATCGGTTCTTTAACAAAATATATTCGGAATTTTCTAGCTGATGAAGCAAATTTTTGGCTGGTTGCTCAGAAATTGAATACAATGTTTATGCAAGGTGTCCCAGGTAAGAATGCAATCTACAACGATCTCGTTAACTATAGTAGAAAGAAATGATCAAACTAGACAAAAGTTGCTCATTCGTGAGTAAATAGGAAGATACATTTTACATTCTTATTGCCAATTTTTCTGCGCTATATGACAATTTACTTGAAATTTCAATTTCATTTTTTCGCAACCATCATCAACTTTGTTTATTTAAATAGTAGTATAATTGTACATTATGCTTTCCGAATTCCACTTTATATTCTGAATTGAACCATATATCACATTGATTATTTATTTATTATTACTATAATTTTTGCGATAGAAAATAATGCTTTTTGAAATTGAAAAATAATTTATGTTACATTATTATTATTAATATAAATATGTCGAATAAAAAATATAGTTTCTAATATCAACTAGAGTATAAGTACAGGGTGTCCTATTTTCGACACTTTTATAGGGTATCTCCGTAATTTTAGTGCTATCACAAAAGTAATGTAGGTGTCATGTGCTCTTTTTGGGTCAAACTTAAAATGGGTTTGTTTGGGTTTGTTCGCTTAAGAGATACGGGGGAAAATCAATAAATTGACAATTTCAAAATTACCCTATATTTTCTTAGTTAAAAGAGATACAGAAAAATGTTTTATACAGAAGTTTCTTTATATTGATTGTTGAATAATCTGCCATTAACAGAATGAGAACACCCTATATATTTTAATCTGAGAATATACTATTTTAAATTCTCCTTTCAAATATACAGGGTCCGCAAACGAAGCGTGGACCATGTTTTAAAAATATTTGACATTATACAGGGTGGCCCAAAAAAGTAGGACAGCATAAAGTTATATTTTTTTAAATGGGACACCCAGTATTTTATTACATATTTAGGTTCGTATTACTATCGTTTATAAATGCCTCAAATTTTATTTAATTTGGTTCTGTAGTTTCGGAGAAATAAATTAAAAACTAAAAAAAAAAGTTTTGCAGTCCTGAATAAAAAAATCAAAAAAAACAATCCAGAACAATTTTTTTAACCTCGGCATTGAGTGAAATTTATGACAAGAGGTCTAGAGATACTATGAATGTAATTGCGTTTATTTATTTTATACAGGGTGTTCATAATATGCTTTCAAAAACCCCATATTTTAAAATAAATTTTCTCAAGTTTTTCAAATGGAACACCCTGTATATTATTTGGCTATTTGACGTAGAATTCATAGACAATTTTTTTTTGTAATATAAGCATATCAGTTATATCCAGCCGTTTTCGAAATAATTGTAAATATCGTAAATTATGTTGTTTAAATAGAGTTTTTATTGGGAATTTTTGTTATAGGCGACTAGACTAATAATTGCAAACTAAAGTAAATGTTCAAAATAATTTCCTTTTACTTAATTTAATGATTTTCCTCTACTGCCAACAGAACTCTTAATTCATTTTCTTCATTAATAACGGGTTTATTGATTATCATCCTTTATGTGTACGCAGTGCTTCCTGTTGCTACAAATCTTTGCAACAACTTCTCGAAGGTTTCTGGTCTCGGCTTTCTCTCAATATCTGGATATCTTTCAGCAAGAGGAGGCTCGCGAGGAGGCAATTTCTTGCAGATTCACCCAGTATAAAAATCATATTTACCATTTCTAAAGTTGTAAAATTCGACATTTTGTGTAAGTTAGTACTTAATTTCGACGACTGAACAAATGTAAATAATTTTATTTGGCTGTCATAGTGACAATCTAAACAAAAAAAATCATGGCAACTCGATTAAGAATAAAAAATAAAATTAAATAAATAAAAGTAGCAAAAATGTAGGCTTTTAAAATTTATATCGAAATAACTAAAATACGGTAAACTCTAAGAGTAAAAGGAAGCTATTTTGAACATTTTCTTTAGTTTACAATTATTAGTCTAGTCGCCTATAACAAAATTTTCCAATAAAAACTCTATTTAAACAACATAGTTTATGATATTTATAATTATTTCGAAAACGGCTGGATATAACTTATATGCTTGTATTACAAAAAAAAATTGTCTATGAATTCTACGTCAAATAGGCAAATAATATACAGGGTGTTCCATTTGAAAAACTCGAGAAAAATTATTTTAAAATGTGGGGATTTTGAAAGCTTATTATGAACACCCTGTATAAAATAAATAAACGCAATTACATTCATAGTATCTCTAGACCTCTTGTCATAAATTTCACTCAATGCCGAGGTTAAAAGATAGTTCTGGATTGTTTTTTTTGATTTTTTTATTCAGGACTGCAAAACTCTTTTTTTTAGTTTTTAATTTATTTCTCCGAAACTACAAAACCAAATTAAATAAAATTTGAGGCACTTATAAACGATAGTAATACGAACCTAAATATGCAATAAAATACTGGGTGTTCCATTTAAAAAAATATAACTTTATGCTGTCACACTTTTTTGGGCCACCCTGTATAATGTAAAATATTTTTAAAACATGCCGCTTTTAATCCAATATCTCAAGCTGTTTTAGTATTGTTGATAAGTTCTTCGATAACGATTTAATCTTCCGTCCACGCTTCGTTTGCGGACCCTGTATAACACACCAGATTTATTAAACTTTATTACTGTAAACCACAGTAGACAATGAAATATAAGCTAATATATTAGAAACAACTATGTTGACTATTAACATTTAACGTCAATTTCATTTTTACATATTCAATTGCGAAAATGACCTATCAACATTTTGAAAATTTTGATATGATATCAGTTATATTGAAAGTGGAAAAAACGAAGGAATTGCGCAAAATGTATATTTTGTTCGCTATCTGGAAAGACGGTAACCATTTAAGGACATATTCCGAACATTTACGATGATTAACGTTATTTTTTTTACCTTAATCTGAATCTTTTATTTCGTTTCAAAGTAATAAACTTTAAATAAATCGCCTATGAAACCGATATCATCCATGGTGTGTTATATATTTGAAAGGAGAATTTAAAATAGTATCTTTTCATGTTAAAATGTACAGGTTGTTCCATTTAAAAAAATTACGTTAGGTCCAATAACTTTTTTACCTGACCCCGTATACTTATTCTGAAAACGGCAGATTATTCAACAATCAATATAAAGAAACTTCTGTTTAAAACATTTTTGTGTATCTCTGTTAACTAAGAAAATATACGGTAATTTTGAAATTGTCAATTTTTTGATTTTCTCCCGTATCTCTTAAGCGAGCGAAAATTTTCAAATTTTGATATTACCAGTTTAAGCTTGACCCAAGAAGAGCACATGACATCTACATTACTTTTTTGATAGCACTAACAATTACGCAGCTACCCTATAAAAGTGTCGAAAATGAGAAACTCTGTACAACAGTGAAAACAAAAATATTTTCAAGAAGGTACTTATTTGCATTGAAGAAAAATTTTTTAATTCGAAACGCCTCACAAATAATAGGTGTGTTATATCGTTGAATTCTGAATATACCTAAAGTGTAGTTTATAATGCACAAAATAAAATGAAACTCCTATTTAAGAAAATAAAGTTGATGATGATTGTGAAAAAACGAAACGTCGAATTGAAAATTTAGTTAAATTGCCTTATAGAGAAGAAGTTGCAATGAGAATGAAAAATTCATGTCCAAATAGAACCAGGACACAAAAAGAGTGAAATGGTAAAAATTTGGTTGTGTCCAAATATATTCCTTGAAAAAATTACGTTGCACAACTCACTTATGCGCAACGTTTATCTAATTTGATCATTTCTGTGTATGGTTAACGCGATCCCTGTAGAGTGCATTCTTATGCCGAACACCCTATAATGTTTTAATGAAATTGTACATACTAATAGAAGAATCGATTAACCTATTTCAGGAAATCTCTAATATTAGGCAAGCTGCATGCTTAATAATTTAGGCGATAAACATTAACGTTCTTGGCATAGATTTATTTATTCTGTGTTTAAGTAATTTTTTAGGTTAACGTTTATTGTTTTAATTTTTAGACTGAATTTGAGAAAAGCAATATTTATAAACATAACAGTAAATAAATGGTAGAATTTTCAGATTAATTTGTAAGCTTTTAGATGGGTAGTTTAAATATAGGAAATGTAGAAATGACATTAAAATAATTCCGCAAGGTAATATCTTGTGACGCTATCGATGATCGGTAAAAAGGTCATCAACATTTTGATTACAATAGATTTGCAGTTAAAACTAGCATTTTATATTTTTTTAAAAAACCTGTCAAATTATTAATTTTTTAAAATTTGTTACACCAGATATGATGATGTTTATATGAAATATATTTTAATCAATGGCACACTTTTAAAGGACGGCATTAGAACAAGGTGGTAAAAGGTTCAACTTAAAATCGCTATAATATTAAAGATTATTTTGATATGAACTAAAGAGATTTGTTTGGTAATTACTTGCTGTATTTGGAATTTTATATTACATTTGGGACACTTACGTTTATATAAAATTTAATTATTTTAATTTGCTGTACCTAGTGACCACTGATCATATACAACGTCTCCAAGGAAGGTCTACACAAGGGGAAACTTTTTATTATGCGTTTTATGAAAAGAAGTATTTCTTCCTTAAGAGTATTTATCAGTAGACCGCGTAGTCCGATTTGGGGTTCTGCTCCGGCACTGCATGAATAATTGTTATTGAAGGCAATAGGTTCGTTCCAACCACCCTAAAAAGTACAATGTATGGTCACGCACATGCGTAGTAGTCGATAGGCGTTCCAAATCCGACACAAAACGGTGTATTCCAACCAAATTTGTGATTGTTCGCAAACCAGTTCCTGAACGGTGAAAACGATACATGGCCAAGAGCAGGAACCGTTTGTACTAATTTGAGCCATAAGAATTTCAACAATTGTGATAATGTTTTCTTATTCCTGGCGTGCATGCCGTTCTTTTAGCCTTGTTTTGTAAGAGTTGTTGCTTACCCCTCTTTAATATTTTGATTATTTAATTTATTTTTATTAAATTTGTATAATCCGGTTCCCAAACTTACAATATATTCTTACATAAACACTTTATTCTCTTCCATAATTATTAAATACAACAAAACGTAGCGACAAAAGACAATACTCAAGCCTAGACGAAGAAATCAAGCAACAAAAGTAGGGTGATGATTTATGAATGTTATGATAATTAACTTTTCCTCAGATAGGCGATCGCTGAGATTTTTACAGATAATAGTCACGAAAACGTACCAACCTTGCGTCCCTTATGCATCTTCAACAAACAGTGCAAAATTAACGCCTGCGCACAAAATCGATCCCAACAGTCTCGTGACGGTTCTAGAATGATACAAAAATAGAGTGTTGGAACAAACCTAATATCGTCATTCCAAGACACGACGAGCAAGGGCACTGTCTGGCTGTATCGAGGGAGTAGGAGACGTTTTCCTTATTCTCCTGCCTTTGATCTCCCGAAGCGTTGCCAAATCACTTCAGATAGTTGCGATTTTAGATTTTTTTTCTGAGAACCTCGGTGTTACTTTTTTTGCATTAAATCTAAGCTATGAAATTATTTAAGATTATTGATAGTGCATGCAACAATTTCAGAAATGACTGTATAACCATATTTTTCCAAGTAAAACGTTATTTACCGTTTTGAAAAAAATAAAATTCTTCTGGAGGTCTTAAAAGCTCTGCTTGGCAAGGAACTAAAATTTATGACGGAAAAAATGTATTGTATTATACTGGGTTTTCAAAAAGTAAAAGAATATAAAAAGGTAGAAGATAGAACCACCACTATTTTTAATTTTTGAACAAAACGATAAATAATATAGTTGTTTCAAATCTTATTGGGGTCAAATTCTTTTTCGGGCAACTTTCAGTAAATTGGAATTTAAAAATAAATAATCTCAATAACTTAATTTTTTAATAGGTTTCTTATAGTATCTAATTAGAGGAATTACATATGTCCGCGCAAAAGATTATCGTCACAAAGATCTGGGTCTATTTTTGTATAGCATCGATTTTTTAATAATTTAACGCCCGTCACATGGCTGATTTTACTCTTGTGAATCATATAACGTCAATATTTGGCACAGTTATTTTAATCGGTCACTATAACCATTTTCCTATTATTTATAACAGCCCTGTCTTATATTGGCTTAAAGTTTTGGAATGTTCCTTATAGAATGTTAAAATACTAAGAAAATTAGTCATATTTTTAATCTACCTAGGTGTAAACGAAACTTGCACATCAAAATATATTTTTAATAAAATGGTTTATAAATGGTTAATAAAAAAATATTGTATATAGCTTCGGCTAACAAACCGTCACATCAATGTATCTCCGGTAACATTTTCATGCGTGACCAGTGTTACTGTGACCGATGATACAAAAATGCACAAATTCGTGGATAACAGCTAATACAAGCTATTTCTTAAACTTTGTTAGACTGAAATGAGTATCTGTATTCAAGAGAATGACTTCGCGTAGTATTTTTCCGTTAATTAAGACTACTAGGTCTGAGTTAACCCTGTGACCGGCGATACAACATAAAAACATATGCCTGGAAAAATTAGGCAAAACACATCATACGTCATATTTTTAAAACTATTAAGCCGACCTCTAGTGGCATTATTTATAAGCAATTTCTGCCGTGACCGGCAATACATGCAGCTACGGGGAGGGAACTTCTGGTTAATAATTGCGTTAGAGACTAAACCGTTGATCTTTGAACATTATTTTTTCAATTCAAATTGTAGTAAGAGTGTAAATTATTTATATATAAAAGTAACTTTTGTAAAATGACATAAAATATAAAAGGGTAAAGTAAGAAATTATTGACCGGGGACACGCGACCGGCGTTACATTTTATTCAAATTTGAATACTGCAGCTAAAATCTAAAAAAAAACTTTTAAAATTGCTTTCTAATGCCGGAAGTAACATTTATGTCGCAAATTATAATCGTTTCTACACGCAAATAGTTTATTTTAGTAAGCTATATGCTAAGAACGGAAAGTTGCCTGTACAAAAATTTTGACCCATTGGGAGTACAAGCACAAAATTTGAATTAAATATTATTAGTTGTAAAAACACCTTCATGACTTGATCAATCACAATTTCTCAGCCTACCGTTATATTAAATAGGCTGAGGTCGAAACCTTCAAATTCTATATTTGTATTTCCAACAAGATTTGAAACAACTTTTTTTATTTGTCGTTTTGCTCAAAAATTAAAAATAGGGGTAGTTCTGCCTTGGACCTTCTTTACATTCTTGTACTTTTTGAGAACCCTGTATAATATAATACATTTTCTCTTCGTAAATCTTAGTTTCTTGCCAAGTAGACTTTTTTAGGAAGATACACTTTTTTTCATAAAACGCATAAAAAAGTTTCTCATTAGTATAGAACTTCTTTGGACACGTTGTATATAGAGAGATTTGTACAATAATCTAGAAATTGCTGTTCACCATAGAATTGAACCAACGTTGGACTATTTCTTACTGTAGGAACTTTTATTTTTATAGAAAGTCTGCCGCATCAATCAGGGATAAATATTCTCAAGTTTTTACCAACACCCGGTATTAGTCAGCCAGAGAGCTAATAAAATTACGAGGTTTTAAGTAATTTGATGTACTATCTCTGCCTGTATAATATCAGTGAGATTTTAATAATGTTATTCCCAGCTAAATCCTATTTTCTAAAGTTGTAACTGTGTTTATTATACAGGGTGGCTCCGTTGTTATATACCTATAGCAGTGGCTCGTGACATATGATAGAGGAGGTTCACTAGTAGCATGAAATTATTAAAGAAACATTTTTTGGTGTAACGACCAAACATATTGTTTATTCTACGTTCTAAACGTAGAAAGAGAAAGTAATAAGAAAAAGCGTCAGGTAAAACATATTTTTATTTATTTTTTTATTTTACATAAGAAAAACCTTTAGAAAATCAAAAAGTATTTTTCAGTGTGTACAGTGCTTAAATGTAAAGTTAATTATTGTTATTTGTTTTTTGCAGAAAATATATCAATAACAGTCTTTTTTTACTTCAATATTTTTCTTCACACTTAAAAGAGCAAAAGGTATTTTTTAAATATTCCACCATCAAACTATTCATTTTAACGAAATAACTAAAAATATTGGTACAAACAAACACACCTTGAATTACTGCATATATACCACCTATACGTGCAAACTGGCACATTCGCACTCCAAAAGTGTGCGCCTTTTCCATTCAAAATCGCGATATCCCCGCTATGCCCCGCCGCCTGATAATAAAAGCTATAAAAAAAGATAGTGGCGCTTTCGCCTTTTCGTTGCTTTTTAGTTTTTGAATTGGTTAAAACATTTCATTTGGGGGTCTATATACGCCACTCGACTATCCACAATATAAATATTTGGAAATAGTACATTGTATACCTAGTAGGAAAAGCTGAACATTCCAGGACGACCGTAAAGATGATCTGTCGAGGCTCGGGTAATTTTGTAGAGTCGAACATAATTTAATAGCGTAGACCTATCGATCTTTCGCTAGTTTTGCGTCAATAGTGTTTTGTATATTCTAGACAATAACGGACTATAATAGGTGCTTTACTACACTGAACGGCTACCCTGTTAGTAATAAATATTATTAATAAATAACTTTATCCAAGTTCAAAATATAATTTTCAAAAAAATATTATAAAATGCAAATACAGTAAGATAATTAAAAATAATGTCTCTGTGCCTATTGTGAATCTGAATAACCATTTAGCAATTTTTCATTTATAAGCAGCTAATTTATATTTTGTAAAAAAAATCTAAACAATATGAAATAAGCAAGTAAACAAATTTTGTAAAATTTTATGAAGTTTGTTGAATTCGACGACGCTATAATAAAAGTGTTTGAGATAAGAACAAAATTTAACTTTATGGATACTGTAGTATAACAATGCGATTTCGGACACTGTAAGAGATACGAAGTCGGGCAAATTTACGTAATTATAGTCCCGATAATATGCCACAAAAAATACAGAGGCTTTCAAAATATTAGGAAGAATCTAAAATTTTGCGTTTCGGCTTTTATTTTTTCCTGGCCTTGTACAAAAATAAATTTCACTTTCTCATTGTTACATTTCATTCTCCATAAGATCTCATCATCAGATCTTTAATGCGACGTTTCGTCTTAGGGTCATCAGCATCAATCTAATTTTTTTAATACGGGCCTGGATTTTCTTGTTTAAATCATGAAAGAGGAATTAAATCGACGTTCAGCGGTATACAATACTCACTGATTTTCCGACGTTTTGCTCCTTAAATTGATCATCTTCATTAAAATATCCCAAAGGAACAAAACGTCGGAAAACCAGTACCTACCTAATTGTTGTATACAATTGAACGTAGAACGTAGGTCCGTATTTAAAAAAATCAAGTTGATGATAAAGACCCGAAGACGAAACGTCGCATTAATGACCTGATGATGCCATCTTGGGGAAAATAAAAAGTAGCGATGAGAAAGGGAAGTTTATTTTTGGACAACAGTCAGGAAACAATAAAACTGAAACGAAAAATTTTAGATTTTTCCAAATATTTGGCCCCCGTATTTATTTTTGACTTAACTGCAGCATATTATTGGGCCCATAATTACGCAGTTTTGACCCAATGTAACCGATTTCGTATCTCTTACCGTTCACGAAATCCCAATGGTGAAGGACGAACTTGTTACAACCGAAAACTATATATGGGAAAATATTGAAAATTGGACAGTATGCTAATTTGATGGGGGCAACTCGGCTATAATATTTTTAATATGGTGGCACTTCCGGTTCTACCGGAAGTCGGCATCAACTTGCTTATTTTAAGTGGAACATCCTATATGTTATTACATTTTTGGATTCTAGGCAGATTTCATAAATCACGTCATGTACCTAAGTCTAAGCTTATTTGACATATTTAAGGCACTAAAACTACGTTTGCAGACCTTAAATTAATTATTAATTTTTCCTATAGGAAGCCTTTATTATTTACTTTCGGTTGAATTTGTTGTTGAAAATGAGCTGCTTTTATATAATTTTTTTAATATTTGGATAACTGTTAATACACGGTGTTGAAACAATAAGATTAAAAATGAAATTAAGAGAACTGCAAAAATCTACATTTCAAAATTTTATAATTATTTTCTATTTAGCAATAAAGCTAAGGGTGCTTGTATAAGGTTGCCTAAAATTTGTAGTTTCTAAAATATTGAAAATTTAATATTTTTAAATGGCAATTTTGCTGCGGATTTTAAGTTCAGTTGGCTATGGCGGCGTTGAAAGCAGTCAAATGCTAAATATGAAGCTGTCATTTAACATTTGAAAATTATTAATAATCAATGAGTTTAAATAATCTTCATTTATATAATTTAAGCGCCCGGGCATGATTATAAGAACTAAAATAAAATTTAAATGGATATTTTCGTAACAACTAGCAATCTTCACCGATTAACTGTGGTCGGTTTGTTCGGGTTTGTTTCTACTTTCATACATTGCAACATTTTCTTTATTTGCAAACAGACACATAAAATTAACAAACATAATTGATATGGAAAATTTTTAAAAATGATGAAATTCCTGACACAAAATGGATTATTAAGGTGATTTTCAATCACTTCTTAGAACGAAACTCGTCATTTAAATGTGCGTCAAAATGAAGATTCAATTTCACGAGTGTCTTGCTTATTTTTGAAAGAAACGTATAAATTGAAGGGCAATTCTATGCGCGACGGACAGTTCTTTCCACTAAAATACCGTTTAGAGAAGGTAACAAGAAAAGGGATTCATATTGAGAAATTCTCTACTTCTAATTGTAAAAAAATGTATTTTCAAGGTGATGGTTTTTATAACCTATATAAAAAAAATTCAAATATATAGCGACTAATCCGGAGAAATGTTGGGAAACCCAATAAACGAATATTTATTGCAATCGGGTTTGTTCCTGCTCGCGCAATATATGCTTTCGATATTATTACTGTAGTTGAGCATGTATTAGAACTAGCTTTCCAATTTTCATAAAGTTAAATGTTTTTCTTATTTTATTAAATTTTAATACACAGGAAACCTGGCTTCTGATGGTTATTTTAAAAATTATTCGCAATTTCTGTCGATTTTTTGTTACACTGATTATTATTAAATTAAGATAAACATTTGATATCTATTCTCCGCTTACAAGATGACAGTTGACGGCTTATTGTACTATTATTAGTTTAAATGTTATGTATTTCGATTACGGCCAGTGTTGCCTGCAGATTATTTTTAGTGATTTTTTTCGATTTAATCTGAAAAATTGTGCAAAAATACTAAACTCAAAAAAATTTTGCGGGCCCGGGGGCGATTGCCACCTCTATCCCCCTGGTAGTTACGTCTCTGAGTTTCACAACAACAAAAAATAAAAAGTTGGTAAAACTCGATCTATTAATATACACGGTGTTGAAAAAAGGCCGGTACCCCGGAATAACTCCGGTGCATCGCATTGTAGCGGAAAATGTCTAGGGAAAAGTTATTTGGTTTGGAAGGAGGAATAGTTTGCAATTTAAACCACCCCCACCCCCTCAACCCCCGGGCGCGGGTGTCGTAAGTTAAGATTTTCAAATGGAACACCATAGTTTTTATTGGCGTATCGTGTTCTCCGACCAAAAATAAACATCTTTTGTCCGAAAAATTTTTTATTCGGGCCCATCCTTCACCAATAATCACCATGAGAAAGACAAAATCAGAATCGTGCGAAAATCAAGTTTTATTCCGGAAATACTCTTTTTCTCAGTCTTGTACTAAAAATTGCGCATGGAAAAAGTTGTTTGTATTCCACGGGCATTTTTTAGTACAAGACAGAGAAAAAGAATATTTGCGGGATAAAACTTGATTTTCTCACGGTTCTGATTTTGTCTTTCTCATGGTGATTATTGGTGAAGACAAAAGATGTTTATTTTTGGTCGGAGAACACGATACGCCAATAAAAAGTATGGAGCTACATTTGAAAATCTTAACTTACCCCCACCCGCACCCGGGGGTTGAGGGGCTGGTGGTTTAAATTGCAAACTATTCCTCCTTTAAAACCAAACAACTTTTTCCCTACACATTTTCCCCTGCAATGCGATGCACCGTTGTTATTCCGGGGTACCGACCTTTTTTAAACACCCGATATATCTACGTATACAGATTTGAAGATTTCATTAAATCTAAATGTTTTTTATTTATTAAAAATTTGGACTAGAATACACTAAAGTTAACCTACCCTATTCGAAAATGGGACTTCCATCAGTTCGCTAGTTCCCTCTAGCTCGAGATATGGACGAGCCGATGACCTAGATAATAATATTGTTATGTATTTAAAAAGTTGGATATTTTTAAAAAATGTATGTGAAATTGAAAAATTCTTCATGCTTTTCGTAAAATATTCTTCTTTTCTTCATTGGCTCTTTTCTAAACTAAAATTCTGCATATTGAAGAAAACTCTTAAAATATGGCATCACCGATTACAGCTTTTTCTAATAGTAGGCCGGATAACCTCATACTTGACAACCTTGGCAAGATTTAAGCTAACGTTCATACTGTCTTGTCATCGGAGCATAGCTATCTGTCATTTGCGTTCTATAGTCAAGCAGTATTAAGTTTTTATGGCGACATAGTATTACATAATAATTTAAATAAACTTATATTTTTGTATATTTTACATTTTTGTAAATATTTTCATTTCGGATAAATATATGAATCTGTGGTGTACATTTTTGTAAATTGTATATTTTCCTGAGAAACTTGCCTTTTGTAAATAGTTTATTTATTACTTTTAAATGCCCAGGTAAAAGTTGCTGTTGTATGATTATTGATTAAATTTAGTCAAAACGGCACATCATTTTAGAAACTCGATGGATTCAAAGTATCAAGCAAAAAAGGGCAGTACGATGAACGAAATTGGTGTTATATTTACCCGGTAATACGATTTTCAAGGTGATGTGTTTAATGATTTTAATTTAAAAACTGAATTTAATAGTTGTAGTTCATTTTTACATTTATTGACTAGACAGATAAAACATTAATTTATTTTTGATTGTTATGGAGACAGTATAATTTAGTTATTATTTTTAGTATGTACTGTGTACAATAGATCTTATTTTATGGAACGATATTTCTTTCAGTATTCGAAGACAACTACCTACCTATTTTTTAATATTTATTTTGTTTCCAATCCAATAAGATTCTCTAATGTGTTGTACACACTTACTTCAATATTGGTGTTTGTCTTCTGGTTGAAATAATAAAATATGGTTAAGTTGTTATTGAAATAGAAACATTTAAATGTACTTTAATTATTTTTCATGGTTAGTGGCTATTTGGTTTTTAATCAATAAATTTACTTTCATATTTCATTGCATGTAAAAATGTTTATACGACTATTACAATAAAGACAAATATATAGCATGTGTTTTATTGTCCGTCAATTTTAAATTTTTAAAAACTCATTGTCGAGTGCGAGAATTGTCAATAAATTTTATAAAAAATAAGGAAGAGTATAAATTGCTTAGTCTTTAACCACACCTTGCCAGCCCACCACACCAGCCTATACCAAAGAAAGGTAAGAGAACCCAACCTAACAACTATCGACCAGTCGCATTGCTTTCAGTTATATCAAAAATAATGGAGAAAGCTGTTGATCAACATCTTTTAAAGTACCTGGAGGGCTTCAACATTATCAGCGATCATCAATATTGTTTTCGGAAGTCCAGATCAACTGGAGATACTAGCCTATGTCACCCATCTTTGGAACAACGCAATAGAACATAATGGGGAGTCTCGGGCTATTGCACTGGATATTTCTAAAGCCTTTGATCATGTTTGGCATGAGGTACTTCTAAGTAAACTGCGATCCTAAGGTATGCCCAGTCGATTCTGTGCATGGTTGTCTAGCTTTCTTAAAGACCGCTCTCTGCAAGTGGCGATTGACGGATTTCTCTCAGGCACCTTTACCATTAATGCCGGTGTTTCTCTAGGGTTCATATTGTCTCCAACTCTCTGTTTACTTTACATTAACGGCCTTCTAGTGAAAACGAAAAATCCGATATTTAATTTTGCTGACGATAGCACACTTATCTTTCTCTTTGAATGCACAAACATCGGCTGCCGACGCACATCTCCGCACACAGCATGAAGTATCACGCCTCAACAATGATCTGGAAGAAATTTTGGCTTGGGGTGGCAGTAACCAAGTCGAATTTAACGCTAAAAAACCCAGGCAGCAGCTTCATCTATTAATTTGCTTAGCGTCAATCTGGGAGGAAATATGTCTTGGCATAACCACGTTGTGGCAATCGCCAAGATAGCTTCTCAGAAGCTTGGTGCACTCTTCCGAACCAGAAAGTTGTACATACCTCAACAACTTTTGACACTATACAAAGCCCGGATTCGACCATCACTAGAGTAGTGCTCTCATGTCTGGAGCTCTGCACCCAAACACACTCTTCGGCTACTGGATTCCATCGAAAGGAGGGCCATTAAATTTGAGAAAAAATAGATAAAACATCTTATCTTTTAATTATTCCGTGTATTTTAGATGTAAACAGTTTTAAAAAGAAATAAAAATAAAATTGGTCCTACACACGCCAATGGTGGTTTGAGTGTCGCCAAATCGACCTCATATATTAGATTTGAAATAAAATAATCGCTGAAGGTACTTTACTCTTTAAATAATTACTTTATAACCCCTATAATTCCATACGCCAATGAGCTAACCAAAATTATAAGCAATAGAAAATTGCGCTTTAGGACCATACATAACCACACCAAAATTGGAAACAATCAATTCAGAAATAACGAAAATATAAGCTTGTGTCAATTATAAGTAGGAGTATTTAGGTCAGTAGGCTAACAGTGATGCCAAACCAGAATGCCCACATACTTTGGTTTCTCTAGAAACATAAGTAAGCGGCCACGCATTAGTCTTATGTAATATGTTCACTTAAAAAGTATAAAGTAGGTTAATGATGTAATTTATTGCGATATTGTCAAACACTTCCTCGTGGGATGTTCGTCCATAGTTCGCTAGCACAATGAGGCGTAATTGAACCTCCCCTACGTCTCTTCCCCTTCAGTCGATATGGATTGAAACACGAGAGAGACTGTGCCTCTAGAAACAGCGTTAAACACGTCGACGCGGTAGGTTGGTTCACTTTAAATGGCTTTAAACATTTAAAGTGTTCTTGGTTAATAAATATAGTGTCAAATTAACTGTTCCTATTAATAATTTCAACTGGTTGAAATTTTATAAAATCTAAAAAATACCCTTGATTTTGTTTGACTAAATTACCGCTTATATGGTAAAAATAAAACTAAATAACAATATTAAAGTTATTATATAATTAATTTATTTATTATATCTACTTATACTATCTACATATTACCATATATTTTATTATTATATTAACATTTGGTAAATAGGAGGTCCCTTGACTAGTTGCTATATTATTTTATTTTCTTTACACCTTTTTTTATTGTTAATTTATTTATTATTATGAAAACAAGCAAATCTTGATGTAAAATTATCATCGGTACTTACTTCTTTTGGTTGGGTTACGTATGAAAAATTGCTATTGTGTATATTCATTAATTTGTGACATTACCAATTCATAAGCCATGATCGCTGTACCAATCTAAAATATGTATAAATTTTAAAGCGTAATTAAAAAATAGAAGGATTTCTTTAGGACAACTTTTGGGTTTAGATGAAATCAAGTAAAACTTTCTCACACAGACTTTTTAGAACTTTACCCTAATTTTAAGCTAATTAGGTTTAATCCATTTAGTTCCTCTATATAGTTACTCTACTAGAAAAATGCTACGGTAGTAAAATTTGAAGGAAATTTTATGTACTTTAAATTTTGAATAAGAAGGTTATTTACGAAAAGTTGATATTTACCGAGTTATATGCAAGAAACCGTAAAAAAATGAGATTTTTTACCCTTTTTTGGATTTTTTTCAATGTTGCGTCACGAAATTTTGTTAGCAAACCTCAAATTCGGATTCAGCATCCCAAAAGACATGTATATTGGAAGAAATCAACACAACCGTAAAACTTCCTGGTAAAAAAAATTCAATTAGAGTAAATAGTTGAATTCGTATTCCTGACGTATTAATTTTTATTATTCAAAACTTAACAACACAAACTTAAAGTTAATGTTAAATTTGTCCCCACTTCTTATTCCAAACTAAGCCTTATTTTATAGACAGACAAAATACAGATACAAATTCGTAATACCTTCAATATTAAATTTTGTGTAATTTGAAAAAAGCCCATTCCTGTAAATACCATTTCAGTTGTTGCTATATTGGTAATAAATCTTTCTACCTAGAAGAAAATTTACTTATAGGTAAATTAAAATATCCATCCAGACACAGGTTCACTATAAGAATACTTCTATTATTAGCTTCCTTTGCTTAATATAAAAAACAATACAATTATTAACGCCTGATGAATATAATTTTAATCCCCTATGTTTATACAGGGTGTTATGGAAATTACTTATTATATTTAAATTGGTGACTCATAGGGTGTCCTAGAAAAACTCTACATACTTTTTTTTAATCGAATATCTAAATACTAAGGTTAAAACCCTTTTTACCAACATACTGTCGCGCCGTTCCATCTGGATTCAGTTAGCAACAATGTGGGTCACTAGAGTATACTAACAGTATTGTCAGATCACACCGCATGTTTCGCCCTTGCTTGGATACCTGCTGCGCACGACTATCGTTGCTTCAGTATGTTTTGAGACTCGGGGGTGGAATGAAGTTGTCGAGGGTTCCATGTACTTGATGTATACGAATTTTAAACGTTTCGTTAGTTGTAGCATTACCCGATTTTTTTTCTGTTGTGAAATAATTCATAATAAGAAACATTGTGATGTGATTTCAAATTTGTATGATATTACCCATTGTTGGTTCTGTTGCAAAATATACTTTTTGTGTTTTATTTTATTTATGGAATTTAATTATAAAACGGATTATAAGATCGAAGGTAAGACAGTATGTACCTTAAAATTGTATTATTTTTTTTCTAAAAGTTTGAAAAAGAAGTGATAACGCGGGTCAAAAACGTCTTGTTGTCAAGAACTCATCACGTGCGTTTACAATTCTCTGTTGCAATATATGACAACACTGCCTCAATAAACTATTGATTCCGTACGTCATCAGTAGCGGCCACGTAAATTTTCAGATTTCATATAAAGTGTATATTTCGTACAATAATCCAAAGCGCCATTTAAGGTTATTTTTCTTCAATTTATTTTCATCTCAGGATTTGCCGGTTTAAATATGATAAGTCATTTCCATAACACCCTGTATACGACTTTTAAACGTTTTCTGGTTTAATAAATAAGCTTTAGCAATTTGTGCGATATTGATAGTCGTTGTATTGCAAAACTCACATTTTTCGCCGTTATTTCAAATTGTAGCAAGAATTATTAAAAAAGATATGATAGAACTCTCACTGACGTCTTTTGAGACTTGACCTACGATATTAAAATGTTGTCGTCTCTCACCAGTGCCTACTACGTGGGTTTTCAGGTTTGACATAAGTTAGCTTATCTCGCTTAGTAATTCTAAACGCCATTTATGGTTATTTTTCTTCAATTTGTTTTCATCTCAGGATTTGCAGGTTTAAATAAGTTATTTCCATAACACCTTGTATATTAATATTTGAATAAATTACTTTGAACCTTACCTCGGTATTATATATACTGGCATCCACTGAATTAAGGTCTTTTACAATGGCTAATGTTTGCGTAAAAGGTGCTCCTCCATAATAGCAAACGCACGCCAGACGACCTACCAGGAGAAAAAAAGATATCAGCAAATACATTAACTCCAATCGAGTGTAGTTGTCCTTAATCAGTTTGTACAGTTGAAGCAAAATAAAAAACATGTTCGACGCAAAGGAAACTATAAATATCCAGGATAGTTTGCTGTTGATTACGTGGAATAGGTCTTCTAATTTAACATAATCTT
Organism: Barypeithes pellucidus; assembly: GCA_963991005.1. Classification (NCBI taxonomy): domain Eukaryota; kingdom Metazoa; phylum Arthropoda; class Insecta; order Coleoptera; family Curculionidae; genus Barypeithes; species Barypeithes pellucidus. The sequence continues at coordinate 64,802,366 of OZ022557.1, forward strand.
CCCTTACACTTCTCCAGCAATGTATGTCTACAGTCTAAAATGATAAATTTATTATAGTAAGTATTAGTTATGTTCTTACTACTGACGATGGACTGTGCATTTATAATGCCAAAAACATTACATCGTGTCGCTATCCGTAAGGACTGTTTCGTAATCACTATTATGTAATATATATTGTATATTACGTAATAGTTTCGGCATATCGCTGGTAATGTGATTTGTAATTTAATATATATTGGATATTACTTAACAGTTTCACAAATCACATTACCAGCGATATGCCGAAACCGTGAATGGAAGTTGGCTGTGTATTGCATCGCGTCGATTTGACAACGTAAATGTCATGTATTTAAGTTCTAAGTGTAACAAAAATGTATTGACTTGTGTACCGGGTGTCCATTTTTGGGTAGTTTTACGGGGTATCTCCCTTATTAGTAAAGATAGAAGGATGCGGTTTTCGCAGCACTGTGCTACATTTTTGTCAAACAGAAGATGCCGTAATCAGAATTTTTCTAGGCCGCCTTGTTTTTGATATACTGGATGATTTTGGAGAATTGTGCATTTTGGGACACCCCCATATCTCGGTTACCTCGTAACCTATCAAAATGAAATAAAATGTTCATTTTGTAGTTTTTTACGTAGAATCCAGTGACGTACTCAGAGTTTTTCTACATTCAATAGTTTTTAAATGTGTCACCCAATATATTTTTTAATAATATAATTTAGTTTGTAACAAGCTTCTCTAAAATATATAACAGTTTATTTTTAGTCTTAGTATTAGGCCTGAAATATACGTTTTTCAAAAATATACCATTTTTTTTTAGTCGGCCATGACGGATATTAAAAACAAACAAAAGAACACAGTCCTATGTGTCATAATAATAAAATCTTCTAATTCTGTCAGGGCATTCAGGTTCTCTAAGTTGTTTTAAAATTTCTAAATAATATTGAAAAATCAGTTTGTCCTAATTATGGCAGAGCATGTAAACTTTGAGAAGTACGACATGCTCGTTTGTTATATCCAGTATAACGAAAATGTTGATGGAGCATTAGAAGTGTATTTGAATAGGTAAATATAAGCCCTTATGTAGTAATCCTATGAAATTTATAAATTTTTTTTAAATTGCTTGTAGATATCCGGAAAGACGACAACCGGATAAACGAATTTTTTCAAGAATAAAATCAAATTTAATTGAACACGGTTCATTTTCTAAACATCGCCCTAAAATCTATCACAAGGATAATCGCGAGACTGATGAAATAAATATGTTAGCTTCAATTGAAACAAATTCAAGTAGTTCTTGCAGAAAAGTTGAAGGTTCGGTCGGAATAATTAAATCAAGAGTGCAAACAATCCTACACACAATTTTAAGCCATATAAATTCCACCGTGTACAAAACTTACATCCTAATGATGCACAGCGCCGTATAGAGTTTTGCAATTGGTATTTATAAAATCTGAACTGGGAAAACAATTTTGAAAAAACCGTTATATGGTCTGATGAGACTCATTTTACCTGTGCTGGCATATCATATTTCCAATCGAACGGCATTTCATGCTTTATACTGAATAGCAAAATAGTAATGCAAATAAATATTTGGAAATTCTGGAAAACGTTGTGCAAGAAATAATAGAAGATGTGCCCTTAGCTGGCCTCAATAACTTGCATCTTCAACAGGATGGAGCGCCCGCTCACAATGCCCAAATTTTAAGGGCCTACCTAGATATTAACTTCCCAGGTCGCTGGATTGGAACTAATGGACCTGACCCCGACTTGTCGGTTTTGGATTTCTTCTTATGGGGATACCTTCGAAATAAAATTTATTCCATTCAGTACCAAACAATGGCAGATTTATGAATTGCCATTGACAGAGATTTTAGGGAGTTAAAATCGCGGTCGTTTATTATTTTTAATTCATTAAGGCGAATAAAATCCATGTGTGAAAGATGTCTAAAGCATAATGGAGAACAATTTGAGCAATATTTATGAGGGAGTTAAAAAAATTTTCAATTTTTGTGTCTAATATTTAATCACATCGGTATTTTTTTAATATCCGTCATGGCATACTAAAAAAAATGGTATATTTTTGAAAAATGTATATTTCGGGCCTAATACTAAGACTAAAAATAAAATGTTATATTTTTTCAGAAGCTTGTTACAAACTAAATTATATTATTAAAAAATATATAGGGTGACCCATTTAAAAAAAGCAAATTTGTTTATTTTCCTTGAAAACTATTGAATGTAGAAAAAATGTGAGTACGACACTGGATCCTACGTAAAAAGCTACAAAAATAATATTTTATTTCCTTTTGATACGTTACGGGGTAACAAAGATATGGGGGTGTCCCAAAATGCACAATTCTCAAAAACATCCCGTGTATGAAAAACAAGGCGGCCTAGAAAAATTCTGGTTACTTCATCTTTTGTTTGACAAAAAAGTAGCAAAGGCTTCGAAAACAGCATCCTTCTATCGTTACTAATAACGGAAATACCCCGTAAAACTACCCAAAAATGGACACCCTGTACTGATAACCATGTGAGAAAATGTTTTATTCGATAATTTAACATAGAAGTAAATATGAAGTCGTAGAAAAAGTATAGACAACTCGAGTGGTAAGCCAATTACACAGTCTTTCAAAGTCGTATCTAATACGCTTTTAACCACTCTTGGTATGTAATATCTCACAATAAAATTGACGTGTCTCCGATTCTCATTAAATCTTAACTATTGTCAAAATTTCTCCAAGGTCTAAAAGGCTACCACTATTTCAATTATATACAGCGTGTCCACTTATGTTCGCACCATATGGAAAACTTTTTTATTATTAATTTTACGAAAAAAAATTATTCTTTATAAAAAGTTCTGCTTGGTCCAAAACCTAAAATGCAATCATCAGATATTAATTTTTTCCAGTCGTATACGAGGTATATCAGAAAAAAAATATTTTTTTCTGTTTTAACTACAATAACAATGCAAATGTAACTGTAGTTACGTGAAATCTAGGATGCACTGATAAACAAATGATTTCTTGATAGCAAGAATTGTTTGACAGTGAACGTCAAATATAATTTGTTAACATGCCGGTGATATTTAGTGTGGAAGAAAATATAGAAGTTGCGTTAATCGTTGGTGATAATTATAAAACTTATCGTGAAGCAGATGAAATATTTAACAACAGACATCCAGGGAAACATATACACCATACATCAATAATGAGAATTATGGAAAAATTCAAATCATGTGGAGATGTTAATAATAAATTCAGAAACAACCGTCAAAAAACCGTTACAAGTGAAGAGATGAAGTTGAATGTAATGCTATCTGCAGTGGAAAACCCTAAATTGTCTCTGCGAAAAAGGGCATCCTCGCTTCCAGATAAAATTGGTAAAACCACAATATCAATAAGTTTTATTTCATCCATATAAAACACAATATATCCATACTTTAAAACCTGGAGACTACGACAGACGACTAGAATTTTGTTTCCTTATCCAAGGAGAGCTAGAAGATGATCCCTTTTTGGCTAGGAAAATATTTTTTTCTGACGAAGCTACATTTACGTCTAATAGAACAGTGTCTTCGCAAAATTGTTGATGGTGGACTGACTCCAATCCTCACTTTATGATTAAAACTCGCGAATAAAGAGATAACTGATTAAAGTTTACGATATTGTCCAAAATAAAGGTACTTTACTCTTAAGCCAGATTCATATTTTCTTACATACCCTGTATACGACTAAAAAAATTTGATATCTGATGGTTGCATTTTAGGTTTTGGACCAAGCAGAACTTTTTATAAAGAATAATTTTTTTTCGTAAAATTAATAATAAAAAAGTTTTCCATATGGTGCGAACTTAAGTGGACACACTGTATAAGGAAACCAAAGTAACAACATAGAATATGTTTTAAATAATCCTTGTTATTACAGCTACTTGTATAAAAGTGCATGTCGTACTTCTTACTTTTAGTTTTACCATGTTTCTGATTCTTAATTTTATTTGTTTTAATTTATAACAAAATGAAATTCCAATAAGTATAATAAATACATCGGTGTAGGTCCACATAAAAGTCCTTTGCCAATTTAGAACCTAAAAATAAAATGTAAAGCCTTACCTTTTGGAACAAACCGTAATATATATGTCGGCGTCAATTAGTGAAATCCGTCATTCTCTGAAATGCCTAGTAATTTCACGTATTGCCGGCAAATAGTGTAACTCTACGTTTGGTACACCGTTTGCCTAAGAGTATCAGGCATTCCCTGTAATGACGGAATTCTTTCAGTCAAACGCTGTACTTAACTAAATGATTTAAGTTACTCTGTTTGCGGGTTTTAGTCTAACGCTGTAATTATTATTAACATCTGTGCAGTGATTTTTTTTTTGAAAATGAAATGGTGAAGCATTCAGAATTGTTTTATAAGAAGTTAGATGACTATTACTCCAATCAAAGTAAGAAAAAACCTTGGAATATTACTGAATTGACGGAGGTAAGAAAATTATTTTCAATTTTAAGAAAATTCCTGATAATAATCAGTTATTTACAAACCTTTTAATGTAAAATACCTTATTTTCATGCACTACACTGTCCTAATTACAATGATTGACTAAAACCGGCAAACAGGGTAACTTAAATCATTCAGTTAAGTACAGAGTTTGCCTGATAGAATTCCGTCATTACTGGGAATGCCTGATACTCTTAGGCAAACGGTTTACCAAATGTAGAGTTACACTATTTGGGCGTGACGGGTTTCACTAATTGACGCAGACATACACCTACACATCGAAAGTATACTTAATAATAATAAGTAGGTTATAATAAGTAGTGTTGGGAAAAACCGATGATTTTAATAATCGAGTACTTGATACTCGAGCGATTTCAATAATCGAACTATCGCTCGAGCGGCAGCTCAGCCATTTACAGGTATTATAACCAGTTATAACCATCAATAATATCCCAATTGCGAGGACGAAATATCTCATATTTTTTAAAAACGTCCCACCACAAAATTTTAGGTGGTACACGGTCTACCTGGTACACATAAAAATAGAATTGTTTAGGCAAATTACTAAAAAAAAATAAAATAAATACGATTGGAAACCAAGATATAATAAGTTAAAAAAATTATAGAGAAAACGGTGGCCTGCGTGGTAATATGACTAAAGAAAGGTATTTCTGAAACTTTTAAAATGTCCCACGAAGAGTTAACCTAAATATATCTTTGTCCCACAGAGACCTGAAACATCACACCTGGCGCCTTCCACTGCGAAGGCAACGATTTTCGCTTGAATTTATAACTTGAGTACCTAGTCTTTCCAATAATCTAGTGATCGCTCGAGCGGCTAATCACTCGAAATTCGGATTCATCGAGCGACGATGTCACCGAGTGCTCTACCGGCAGCCAAGCAACCGAAATATTTGAAAATGGTTCAAAATATTCCCTCTTTCTCTCGATAGGTCCATCCTCTAACATGTTGCCAGTCCCGGATCTTGATTGTTTTCGAGATGGGGCAATATCTGACGCCATCGCATATCCTCTATCCCTTGTTGTTTTTAATAGTGGTATTTAAAAAAATTCGAGCCCGTCCTGCCTCACATTTCAACCAGATTGGGCTATATACAGGATGTCCCAAAACAAATAACACACAGTAAGACTGCAGGTCTTTTGGGTAAAAATATTGCGATTCGTTCACACATTGCTGGCTCAAAAGTTGATAATAACCGAGTTGTGTATTTTTATTTTCTATAATTTCCTGATTAACTTTTTTAACTTTTTTGCATACAATTATGTTATTGGAGGTTTTTAGGGACGAGAAATTTGAATTTGTTATATACGGGTATATAGAACCAAGTGTAACTTTCTTTCACTTTAATGTATGTATGTTATAATTACAAATATCAATTCTTATCACTATTACCCAAAAATGGCAAGTGTACCTTGTCCAAGTCGCTCCGAGCAACTGCTTTCGATATTTTTGCATTTATAGTATCCAGTGCGCTTCTTAAGATATTGAAATAATACATTATTATGTTAGATATTAATAATTATTAAATTTTAGGTAATATAATTTAGCTTCAAATAATTCAGATTACAACAGGAGTTCTAACTTAACCTATAGTTTTTAAAGTATTAATAATTTGTATCTAAAATATTCGAAAAATTCCAGACTACAAAGAAATTAAAGGACCTGTAATGCAAATATTTATAAGTTAAATACAAATTTTATTGTTACATAATTAAACTATCAAGAAAAGATCTGTTTTTGGCAATAATTGTGGTAATATTTTGAAAAGCGCACTGGCCACTATTAATGTAAAAAAATCGAAATCAAGTGCTCGGAGCAACATTGACACATCATTTGTCTTGGTACACTGAAATGTACGCAGCCACAACGACGCACCGCACATCGCCTGGCCTTCTGCATACAAGTAATGGAGATATATATTTCACCTAAGCGAGGCTATAGGCGAGGCGAGATGCGATTAAGTATGCGATGTGTGATAGCCCTTGTAGTGTGCATCATATGACTGATGATCATGGTTTAGAAACCACGCTAAACTGTAGGTCCCCTCGAGAATGGCCCGGATACCGAACACTTATTGCATTATTAAAATTTATTATTCCGTATATTCTAAAAATTAATACTACTTATTCTGGTTTGTCATTATTATGACATTAAAGAAGATGGCCATATCAGAGTGGTACAAAATTTAAAAAATATGCTAACCTGACATATCATACCCTTCCATGCTGAGTACTTTGTTACAAAAAATACATCAAAGTAAGAGATTCTTGAAAAGTAGTCCTCAAATGCTTCGCTTACAGTGGAATAAGCCTTAAAAGATCTTGCTAGTTTATTGTATGTTAATATATTGTGTTCAGCTAAAATATTAAATATTCTTACGACAATACTTTAATTTTATTGATGATTTTGCCGAATTTTCGGCTTATAAAACAATATTTTGGATAGCGTGTATCTTTAACCGTCTTTTCATACGTTCTATATGAAAAACATTACATAGATCAAATAGGTTGATTGGTTCAGGAAATAAATGGTAGAGTATATAGAGGTATAAAAAATATTTTATTTCACAGTGGCGTATTTTAAGATTTGGCGCCATGGGCATATAAGGTTTGCTTTGCTGCCCCATAAATTAACGAAACATGTTTTAATAATGAAAAAAGGTCATGCAAAAGAATAAACACCATTTATTAAATATTTATAAAAAATCGCTAGGACAAGAATTCACTAAAATTTCACAAGATTTAAAACAAGAGTGGTAATTAATTAAAAAAAAAAACACAAAAACTAAAGAACAAAATTATAAGAATTCGAATATTGTTTATAAGTACCTACCTAATTTAAGTCATTTCCTTTTTTTTAAATTTAGGTATTTAGATATTTTACATGAGGACTTACTTATCAACACAAAAATATTGAAGTAAATTAAATGGAAAAGAAATAGATTCAAATGTTAATATAATAATTACAGTTTGGATGTGAATAAAACATTTTTATCTTCTTCACTAAATCACTAGGTTGAAAAAAAATCACTAGATCTAGTGAAATTTTACTGAACCTAGCAACATTGTATCGACTTCTAAAGTCTGCGAGAGGAGAGTACAAAAATTATCTTACAATAGCAGCGGGAGAAGGCAAGCGAACTGGGATACGACAAGGAAATCTGTTTCCTTTTTGTAAAATTTATAGCTGGTATATTATGTTCTATTTTCTGCCCATTAGGAGTCCTATTATAATAGTTGTTTGTCACAGATGTATGTGCAAGGACATGATCAGACTTTAACCCTAAACTGTAATTGTATATTGTGTCATTGTTGCATAAAAATAATAAAATTACTTACTAGTCAAAGATATGAAGTTATAGAGGACATTAACGATAACTTTCGTACCATAAATCTATTCTAATATTGAATGTAAATTTAGTCATAAACATATTTTTCTTGCAAGTTGCTTATAAAAATAATCCTTCAAAGAAAAATTGTTGTTACAGTTATAAAAATAGTATAGTTAGTACGTTAAATGAAAAAGTCATGCTATAACATTTAGTGTCAGATGTGGGATATGGATTTAGGAAATCCTCATAATACAAATTCGTCCTTCATCATTGGGATTTTGGTAAGAGGTATGAAGTCGGTTAAATTAGGGCAAAGGTGCGTAATTATGGGCCCAATAATATGCCGCAAAAAAATCTAAAATAAATACAGGGGCTTTCAAAATATTTGGAAAAATTTTTCAAAAATTAAATTTGGCTTTTAGGTTTTTATTTTTTTCTGACTTTGTTCGAAGAGATATCCAAAAATAAGTTTTACTTCCTCATTTCTACTTTTTATTCTTCACAAGATTGCATCATCAGATCTTGAATGCGACGTTTCGTCTTTGGATCACCATTATCAACTTAATGTTTTTAAATATGGGCCTGGATTTTGTTGTTTAAATTAGAAAATAGGATATAAATCTACGTTCAAGAGTATACAATAATTGCTAGTTGTGCGACGTTTTGGGACTTAACTTGACCATCTTCATTAAAATACCCTTAGTACGTTCCTGTAATTTATTTTTGTTTCCAAGAAACTGAAGATTTTTAAATTATTATTGCTATTTCTATCTAATTATTATTATTATGTACTACTACAACTACTGTTTTTTTTTTAAATTTCAAATTAATAGTTGTATTAAATTTTAAAAGCCAAAGTAATTTATTTTATTAATACAAATAAAATTTGACTCTTAAAGCCAGCATTTTAGAAAGGGCATCGAGTTATTTTATTTACTTTTTTATTTACGGGAATATATTATGGATATTTTAATGAAGCTGGTAAATTTAAGGAACAAACCGTCGGAAAATCCGTTACTGTTATACGTCTGAACGAAGATTTAGTTCGTCTTTCATAATTTAAACAAAAAAATCAAGGCCCGTATTTAAAAAAAAAATAAGTTGATGGTGGTGGCCCACAGACGAAACGTCGGACGATGCCATCTTATGGAGAATAAATAGCAGCAATGAGGAAGTGAAATTTATTTTTACACATCTCTTCGAAATCATGAAAAAATAGGAACCGAAACGCAAAATTTTAGATCTTCCCAAATATTTTGAAAATCCCTGCATTTATTTTAGAGTTTGTTGCGGCATATTATTGGGCCCATAATTACGTAATTACTTTGTCCCAATTTCACTGACATCGTATATCTTACCGTTTCCGAAATTCCATTAGTGAATGACGAATTCGTTACTGCTTGTATAACGAACAAATCCGAATAAACAGAAATTATAAAAAGAAATATTCGTAATAAACTTACCAAAAGCAATAATGAGTATAGTTGAAGTAACTTTTTTCGTATATTTCGTCATGTTTTCGGCCGGATCATAATTTTTCATTCTCGTCTCGCATTTTTGCCAGTGCGTTACAAATTCCGGCCATTCTCTGGCTAATTTCACATACAATATTTTTAAAATTAGGGCCTCTGAGTAGAATACGAAAAAGCCTGAAAAATATAAGTATTATTTGAAACTCTACCCAACCAACATCAATAATTTATTTATTAAGGTTGTAAGAATGTTCGATAGCAAATACGTTTGTAAAATGTATAAATTTATTTATTTCTCTGAGACATACAGGGTGTCAACTAATTGATGGATGATGTTTACGAAGTTCAATAAATTAGAGAAAATGTGCAGTTTTTGACGTTGCCGAATTGTTTCTTATTCATGAGATGCAGGGCGATTTGTTCTAAAATTAATTTCTTTAATAGGGTTTGATTTTAGAAAATCGTCCTTTAAACAAAAGTTTTATATTTTTCTCTTCTCTATAAAATGACGTTTTTTTTGTGGCATTTTTTTATAACTTAGATATCAACAACAATTTTTTAAATACGGACCTGGATTTTTTATTTTGAAAGTATTTTTTGCCCCAAATAAAATTATGTATCACTCACTTCTATTTATCTTAGTTTGAAATAATACATACATAATAATAAGAGGGGGAAGTCTGTTGTACACTGTTTTGTAAGATAAAAAATAAAACAAAACTTCTCACTTATATTCAGCGTAATTTTAATTTAAATCCTACCTAGCGCTTTCGGCTTCTTAAGAGGCCACAATCAGGGCTCTACAAGAAATAATAAAAACTTAGACATATACAGGGTGTTATGAAAATAACTTATTATATTTAAACAGGCAAATCCTGAGATAAAAATGAATTGAAGAAAAATATGCACTTTATATGAAATCCCAAAATTTACGTGGCCGCTACTGAGGACCTTCGCAATCAATAGTTTATTGAGGCAGTCTCCAATTTCAAAAAAGGTCAACGCAATATAGGCGGTGTCGTCATATTGCAACACAGAATTGTAAACGCACGTGTTCCGTTTTTGTCAACAAGACGTCTATGGCGCGCGTTATTAGTTCTTTTTAAACTTTTTAGGAAAAAAAACTACAATTTTAAGGTACATACCCTCTTACCTCCGATCTTATTTTAAAATAATCCATTTTATTGCAACAGAACCAACAGTAGATAATATCACACAAGGTTGAATCGCATCACAACATTTATTATTATGTATTATTTCACAACAGAAAAAAAATCGGGCAATGCTACAACTAACAAAATGTTTACAATTCGTATACGTCAAGCACATGGAACCGGACAGCGTCAATCCATTCCCGAGTCTCGGAACATACCGAAGCAACAATAGTGGCGCGCGGAGGCTATTCAATCAAGGGCGAGACACGCGGTGTGATCTGACATCACTGTTAGTATACTCTAGTGACCCACCCACATTGTCGCTAAGTGAAACCAGATGGATCGGCGCGACACTATGTGGGTAAAAAGCGTTTTTACCTTAGTATGTAGATATTCGATTTAAGAAAAAAGTATGTAGACTTTCTCTAGGACACTCTAGGAGTCACCTATTTAAATATAATAAGTTATTTCCATAACACCCTGTATATAAACATAAAGTATTTAAATTTTTTTTAAAAATTGTCATATAAACAAGTTAAAATAAACAATAAAAAAATAATTGAGTATACTCACTCGTCAAAGTCACCTCAGGCTCGGGATGCCGCTTTGAACCGTATCGGTTCTTTTCGAAACAGGTTTTTATGTGGAACCGGTCGAAACAGGTATACCTAAATCGATAGGTTTTCCGGTTCCACTGGAACTATCTGTTTCGCTCTTCGCTGGAGCGGCCTACTTCTCCGAGGCGGCCGAAACAACTTGTTTCGATGAAACTGTTTCGGTAAAACTGTTTCGGATTCCGAGCCTCCGATGAAGCGGTTTCGAACAAACAGTTTCGAATGCTCGCGCACTCTATGTTGCAAAAGGCTGATGGATTGGCTGATCGTGACGATTCGTCGCCTCGTGTAGGGTTTGTGCAATGTTGTCAATGTTTAATATTTTTCAGAAATGTTGGTAAAAATCAAAACTAAATATTTATCACAAAAACTTTTTATAACAAGAAAATAATAATATAGTAAATAAAACCCTTTGGCAATGTACAAAGGTAAAGTATATTTGAGTTATCATCTAAACAACACAACACACATACTAATTTACTAATACTTTTTCGTTTGTTGCACTCGGTTCGACGTATATCGTGTGAAGTGTACGGTGGTATTTTACCATTTTTATTCAGGTTTCTTAACGAAATAAAAAGCAAGTTTTATATCATCATGTGCGAAAAGTTAAGTAGTATTTGATTGTGAAAACGTAACTCTAACAAACTGCTAAATAATCGAGGAATCCGTGAAAATTCGTTTTTTCATGGTGTGTTAAAAATTGGCTTGAACCATAAAAAGATATATTTCTTATCAGTAAAGAGAGTCACATTTGATGGTTTTTATCTGCAAACGTTTTTTTTTTTGTGATTTGCTGGGATATCCTAAAATTGTGGCGCTAGAGTAAAAAAAAAATTTTGTTTATTTTTAATGACATGTGCATTCTGATGTTTTGACCGACTCGGGTATAGATCCTTGTAGGAGTCTGTTCCTGTTTCCACTGAACTGAATAGGTGGAAATTGGCACCAGCGATGGGGGACAGCGATGAAGACGGAGAGGATGTTATATGTAGGATTTGTAAAGAAGAAGTGGGAGACCACCAACAGGGTCTATTTTGCGAGGGTAGATGTCAGGCATGGTACCATGCTACCTGTGTGGGAATTAGCAGTCTCCAATACAAAAAGTGCGCAGGAGATATTCTAAAAATTCTTATATGGATGTGCCAACCATGCAGAAAGCAAATTAAGCAAATAATGATTAATGAATACAGAAATGAAAACAATTTTAAAAAACTTTTTGAAAAAGTTAACAGTGTGGAAGAAAAGTTTGCTAATATATCAGCCAATATTGAACAAAATCTGTCCAAACCTTCCTATGCCCAAGTAGTAGACCACAAAACCTTACCAGCTATAAAACAACTAAACCTACCTAATATTATAATAAAACCTAAACAGACACAAAATATAGACAAATCCAGACAGGACCTAGAGAAAATCAGGCCAGTGGAATTGGGGGTTAGAGTGAAAAGTAAAACGGAACTACCCAATGGTAAGATTCTATTAAAATTTCCATCGAAGAATGACATGGAGAAACTGAAGACATCTGCGACGGAGATATTGGGCAACAATTATGACATAGTTGAAACACCTATGAGAAATCCTAGGATAAAAATCCCAGGCATTCTAAAAACCTATAAAGAGCAAGAAATTGAAACAATTATAAAAACTCAGAATCCATTTGTTTCCCAAGAATATTTTAAGGTCACTTACGTAAAATCGTTCAGAGCAAAAAAATATAAGACTATATTCGCAGAGTGTTCACCCAAATTGTTCCATGTCTTAATGGACTGCAAGAGAATTTATATTGGTTGGGAAAGATTCCCTGTTTATGAGGACATAAGTGTATTGAAATGTTTTAAGTGTCAGCAGTTTAACCACAAAGCATCTGTCTGTCCAAATAAGCAAATATGCTCCCGATGTTCCAATGAGCATGAATCTAAGGATTGCCAGAGCAGAGCGGTCAAGTGCATCAACTGTGAATTATCAAATAATAAATATAGAACGCTATATGATGCAAATCATGAAGCAAATGATAGTGGATGTCCGAGTCATAAATATCATATAGACATAGCAAGATCAAGGATTAGTTATGGCTTCTGTGGATGATGTAGTTGAGGAGCTTTTGCTCAGTAATATTGAGCCTGTGATAGTTGATATTGATAATTATGAAAGTGCCATTGATATACAGAAAAAAGTTTTTAATATACTACACCTTAATATTAGAAGTATAAACCAAAATTTTGATGCTCTTCTAACCTTTTTAGAAACATATAACTGTAAGTACTGTGATGTTATTGTTCTGAGTGAATGTTGGCGAGTTGAAAGTACTGCAAATTTTAGTATACCTGGCTGCAATAGTCACTGTAATTTTGCTAATTTTAACAAATGTGATGGTGTATTTGTATATGTTAGGGCAGAGATTGGTACAAATTTTACTGACTTTAAATTTGAATATTCTAGCGTAACAATGACTAGAATCTCATTTTCGATCAACGGTGAGTCATATGCGGTCAACGCCTTGTACAGACCACCTTCTACCGATGTAAATCTTTTCTTACATGACCTAAATACCTATTTTCTGAACAGTCTGCATGCACAGACAGAAATTTTTATAGGAGATCTGAACATAAACTTAGATGAAGGCTCCATTGTCTCTACTGAATACATTGCCTTACTGAGTCAATATGGTTTTTGCTCATATATCAACCGAACTACTAGATTATGTAACAAAGCCCGAAGTTGCATTGATCATATATTTCTGAGAAGAAAATTGAAAACTAGTTTTCAAAATTGCCAGTCGTACATAATACAGTCATCGGTCACGGATCACTTTCCAGTTATGTTAAATATAAGCGGTGATAATGGGAGATCCATACAAACGGATGGAAAATGCGACAATAAAACCATCTCAAAGGTTAATTACACAAAACTTCTGGGCTATCTAGAATCTGAGAACTGGATGGAAATTTTGACAAATGATAATCCTGATGCTGCTACCCAGAACTTTATTAGTACCTTACAGAATTATATCTCCCTGTCTACAAGTAGGAAACCGTTTATTGAGAGATCCAGAAAGCTGAAACCTTGGATCACCCTGGGTATAATTAACTCTATTAAGCATAGAGACAAGCTAAAAAAGAATCTGAATAAAGACTCCTGCCCGGCTCAGGAGCAGCGATACAAAAATTATAGGAATACCTTGAAAAGAATAATAAACACAACAAAAAATGAATATTATAGAGGTCTGATCAACATACACCACAACAACACAAGAAAGATATACCAAATAATAAAAACCGCAACAAATGAAGATACGGGTAAGAGTAAGAAAAACATTGATATACTGAATGATAATAACGCTCCATTCACCGATAACAAGGATATTGCAGAATACTGCAATGATTTTTTTGCCACAATAGGTCAAAAAATGTCAGAAAATATAATAAAGCCAGGTAAACCAAAGGTTATGAAGTTCAACAATTCAAAATCAATGTATCTTCACCCTGTTAATGAAAATGAAATCATTAAATACATGCACTCGTTAAAAAATGGTGGTGCCCCGGGGCAAGATTGTATTTCAGCTCAGTTAATTAAGAACACTCACAAATATTTATTAAAACCCTTAGTAACACATAATCAATCTAATTTTTAACAGTGGCATAATTCCCAAGTATTTCAAATCCTCGATTGTAACCCCTATATTTAAGTCAGGTGATAGAAAACTCATCACAAATTATAGGCCAATAAGCGTTATAAACAATTTTAGTAAAATTCTCGAAAAAGCTTTAAAAGACAGACTTGTAAATTTTTTTGATACTAATAACATTCTGTCGTGCAAGCAATACGGATTTATGAAGAGTATGAGCACCAGCGATGCTTTGTATAAAATCGTGTCTGAAATAACCTGCAGTATGAATGAGGGTAAAAAAACAATGGCCATTTTCCTCGATCTTGCAAAGGCATTTGATATGGTGCCGCATGATGCCCTATTGAAAGTTCTTGCTAATTATGGCATTCGAGGTACTGTGCTTGGTGTGTTTGAATCTTATCTGAGGGACAGGCAACAGGTTGTTAAAGTTAATGACTCCATAAGCAACACCCGAACTATTTCTATGGGAATTCCCCAGGGAACGGTCCTGGGACCTATACTCTTCATCTCGTATATCAACCCACTGCTTAGAGAGATGGAAATGGGTGGAACAATGCTGTCCTACGCAGATGACACGGTTCTGGTGTTTAGTGGTGATTCCTGGGATGAGGTAAAAAGCACGGCGGAAGAGGGTCTGAGGCTAGTAAAGAATTGGCTTGACTCCTTTCAGCTATCACTTAATCTTAAAAAAACAAATTATATTGCCTTCTCACCAACAGAGAGGATTAGACCAGACTTCGATGAGTTACGCATGGGTGGAAGTATGGTGCGGGGTGTCACCCATATGAAATACTTGGGAGTCATTATTGACTCCCATCTGAAGTGGAATAGCCATGTTGATAAAATTATACTAAGTTTAAAAGGACTTTTACATAAGTTCTACTTGCTACGAGAGTTTTTGAACAAGAGACTATTAATCTGTATTTACAAATCGCTTGTTGAATCTATACTTAGATACGGAGTGTTGGTCTGGGGTGGTGTGGGCAGGTCTACGTTGCATCCCTTACAGATTGTTCAGAATTACATTTTGAAGATCATATATAGAAAACCAAAACTCTATCATACCTCATTGCTATACTCTAAGGATGTACTGAATGTCAGATGTCTATATATTCTCACTGTTAGTAAATTCATGTTAAAAATCAATAGCCTGAACATAGCACATAATTTAAACACTAGAAATAAGCTGAAAGGAAACTTATCTCTGCCAACAAGTAAAACAACATTGAATTTGAAATCAATAGTTTACTTGGGTCCTAAGATATACAACTACTTGCCTGCAGACATTCGGCATATACATTCGAATAAAAAATTTAATAAAGACTGTTCTCAATTTATTTTTTGTAATTATGACAGGATATACACTGAATTGTTTTAGAATTGACGCAAGAATCTTGTGATTTATAACTTAATTGTGATATTTGTTACCGGGCGACTGTATGCCTTGCTGTCTAAACTTTGTCACTACATTGCTTTTGTTTATTATTCTTCTGTTTTTCTTTTTTCTCTTTGTATATTCAAGTGCAACATAACACATACGGGTACTTCAGTACCTAGGTGTTACTCAATGAAATGTTACTAAATTTTGATTTATTTAAATTGTATTAGAGGATAATGTTACAAATGTAGTTTTGCATAAATAAATAAATAAATAAATAAATAAATAAATAAATAAATAAATAGGTACCTGCTAAAAAAACTATTAAGTAAAGAACATATATTTATAAACTATATAGAAAACCAAAATCCAACAAGTAGGAACTTAAATTTCTCCAAATTTGGTTGGTTTAAGTTTAAAAGAATACCAAAACATTGATACCTATGTAATAACAATAAATATCTAAACAGAATATAATAATACGTACCTAGGTATCTTAAAACGAACGAAAAAGTTCCAATCTGGGCTACTTTTCCGGCACCAGCAGCCAAACCGACCGCGTGCCGCAGCACTGCGATGTAACAGAAGAACAGCGGAAATTTTGAAACCGTTTGGAACTGAAACTGGTTTCTTGAAACAGGTATTTTTTTAAACCGAAACAGGTTGCACCAGTTATTTAAAAAGCCCTGTTGCAACCATCCCTACACCAGGCACTAAGAAACATAGCCCAAAAATAGTAAACCCCTTTTTTAAATTTTAACTGTATGGTGGTTTCTTAAATATAAATAAACAAGAGAATGACATTTGGTACCTGACGTAACATCGACAACGAGTATCGTCTCGGTTCAAACAAAGGACACAAAAGAGGTAAAAAATTTTCAATTTTTTAAAAATTCGTCTGGTGACACCTCCAATGGGCCATCGGGCTTGTTCGACGATATCCGATATTTGATGGATGTACCCATCCAGTTGCGTAGTGATAGAAAGGGTAATAGTTATTGTATTGTGGTTAATTGTGTTTTATAAATACGTGTTCATTGTGTCGTGTTTTAGGGTGATATTTTAAAATTTTGAACTTTGTGATAATGAATGCAGTATACTCCTGCTAAAAACCTTCACATCACAATCAAACCCATGAAGTAATTACAAATATTTATAGGGTAGGTGAAGAGGAATCACAAATCAATATATTTAAATTGCCACTTAAACGAAAGCTAGAAAGGGAGATTAATACCACCAATACTGAAAAACCTTGATAAAAATAGTCACCTACATGCACATGTCACCTGCAATTACTACTTCCTATTTTTAATATATTATTTAAAATAATAATAGCACGCCCATGACGAGAACACGTTTTAAACGATATTGCTTTCATTTGGTTAGGATGCCTTCTAAATATTTTCATCGAATATTACATTTTTTTCTGTTGGAAATGGATAATTTTATTTTTGCTCTTCCCTTACCGACACGTCGGAGACACAGATCCACTTGTCGACCTGTATGTTATACAAGTCATATCTTGTTCAAATCTTGTAATTTACTAGTCTGATTAAAAAAAACTTACCAACGTGTGTGATATTTATTCCCTTTTCCCAGATGTTGTAGCATAAAATGAAGAAATTTCCTATGAAAAGTATTAATATTATTAAACTGTAGAATATTTTCCAAGAAATCCATCTAAATTCTAATGCTTTATGAGAGGGGTTTGCAATTCCATATACTGGAAAAAAACTAAAGACTTGCGCGATCGTTATAGGAAATCGCATGGCGGAATGAAATGTATTACAGTTCCTTTCTGATTCAAATATTAAGGTATTCCGTTTCATAATTTTTGCTATCTCCAATCGAAGTTTCCCTAAAAATAAAGAATTATATGATGATACCAAATTAATGAAAAATATTTGTATAAATGCGGTTTTCATAAATATTTTTTAGCGTCCTTCAGTACCGTAAAATGATGGGAAGTTGACCATTCTTGACATTTGTATTCATAAAATAAGTATTTAAAATAGAACAAAAAAATATTGTTTTGCTATTTTATGTATAGGTGTTTTTACTTTAAATATAGTACCTACAAATTACAGAATTAGCTACCAGGGTTGAGAAAAACAAATTAAATGTGGCACCCCAATTTAGGGTGAACTTGAGCGAATACGGGTTTTGCCTATTAAAAAAGTTTCTTTGCTAGTTGACTGAATTAAACAAATTTTATTTTACAAATAATAATTTATTTTAAATATTACACACAAGATATAGCAAAAACGATGGATTTAACACCATAATAAAATGAAAATTTTGAACTTAATGCTGGGTGCTGGGTCGTTTGAAATAAAAAAGGGGTTACATGATAATAAGGCACGTAGTGTTAAAATTAAATAATAATTGGCCTCTTCGACAAATTTTTGGCTCGGGTAATAGTTTTGTTATATTAGAAGTTGAAATATTATCGTTATCTTTGATATTTATCCAGACAATATATTTGCCGCCTTTAGACCTTTTGACGAAAGTAACAAACGCTTCATCCGTGTTAACTGATTCAATTTGTCCTATGTAATATTTTATTGTCTTTTAAATCTTGTACCCAACTATAACCAAAGAGTCTTTTGTATATATCTCTACCACCTAATATTTCTTCTCCTTGTTCATCATCGAAGAGTGATTCAATTCTATATATCAATTATGATTCAATTCTATATATCAATTTTATATATCACTACCACGTAATATTTCTTCTTCTTGTTCATCGTCGAAGAGCGATTCAATTTTTGTTCATATTTCCCTTTCTTCATCAAACCTTATATGATCGCACTATACTCCTTTAAGAGCTTTGAGTCCATTTTACGTTTTTTTTATGATCAAAAACAATATAGGAAAAATCCTTTAAGCAACTCTGGAAGTGGTGCGTGTGCGAATAAAGCAATTCACGTTGGTTTTGAATCGTTGCAGGTTATATTCGTTAGGAAAAACGACCTCGGGAAGGTCGTTCCACAAAGATGTAGTCCTCCAGATGAAAGAATTCTTAAATAATGAAGTTCGAGGAGTACTAAGTTTAACCACATATGGATTAGCGGCAGTGGTTCGTCGTGTATTTTTGCTATTCGTCGCTCTGGGCGGAATTAAGAGGGCAAGGTCAGCCGAGCACCTTCCATGAAAATATCTGTAAAAGAGAGTCAAATCCCCAACCTGTCTTCGATGTTCTAGGCCGTCGAGGTTCTTCGTCAGCTCGTGGTCTCCGATCAGACGAATGGCCCTCCTTTCGATAGAATCCAGTAGCCGATGAGCATGTTTGGGTGCAGAGCCCCAAACATGAGAGCAGTACTCTAGTGATGGTCGAATCTGAGCTTTGTATAGTGTCAAAAGTTGTGTACAACTTTTTGGTTCGGAATAATATACCAACTTGCTGAGAAGCTATCTTGGCGATTGCCACAAAGTGGTTATGCCAAGACATATTTCCTCCCAGACTGACGTCCAGCAAAGTAATAGATGAAGCCAGTAGAATTGCTTGTGCTGCCATGATTATATCCGGTTCTGTAATATTAACCTTTTTAGAGAAAACTTTTTTATGTACACTCTCGGCATATTGAAAAAACGCGTATTATTTATCGCCAACAATTATTTTCGACTGTGAATACAATCACGTTCCAAACCGCATAAAAGACTATCTAACTTGTCGATATTTAACAAATCTGTTAACTTCATCCTGCCGGTCAAGTTCACCCCATAATTAAACATAATAAACATAATTAAACATTAAAGTTGCACTAAAATGTAAAAAATATTTTTAGGTAAAATTTTAATTTTGGCAAAAAAGTTTTTTGGTTATTATCTAGATATAACATATTACCAAAAAAGATTATATACGAGAAAATTTTAAGTTGTCGTTACTTATGTATTAAAGTTTAACGATTAATTTTTCAATTGGTTTTCGTTTATATTTTGCATATCCGTTGTATCATTAACCAAATTTTAAAATTTTATTTATTTAAATAACAACGTATGCAAAAATTATTATTTCCCAGACCATCCGATGATATCTTATACAATAAGAGCGCATTTTTGTCTATGTCTACACAGTAGCACTTTAAAATACTAATTCAGATTGAATGATACTACCAAGGAAAGGCAGCATTTTCCATTGATAGGATGTCACCACCTGCAGACCCGTTTCGAACTCTTTTGTTCTCGTCAGTACAGGGTAGGTGTCCATACCTATCATCGGAGAAGACTCTATACTTCACGCTGTATTATTAACGGTATTCGAGAAAATAGAACGCCCAGTGCCATCTCTTAGCAGTCCCACACAATCTGAACGGACGTTATTCGAATTATTTTTAATTTGATTTATTTGTTTAAAAAATTAATATTAAATATACATAAAGTTAAAAAAATTGGTAGAAATTTCGAAAAAAAAAATCTTAATAAATAAATAATAAATATCTTTTTATAATTTTGGTTATATTCACCCGAGAGGTCAACTTCCTCACCATATTTATGGCGCTTCATTAACGTAAGTAAGTAAGTCTCAAATAACTACAATATTACGCTGGAAAAATCACCCATAACTTAGTACCCCAAAATAATAGCCCCCCCCCCCCCAATAAAGCCTACCTTTCTTCTTGTAGTTAGATTTTTAAGTAAAATTTTCATATTTCTTTCTTACAAATAAACCCTAGGAAATTATATTACTAACAGCCGTGCACTATTAATCATTATGGACAAAAATATTTATATTGACATAAACCGAAAATAACGTAACCAGCATATTTGACTAATAAAGACAAAAGTAAGAAGGTTGAATAGAAGAGAAACTAATGAACTTCTATTAAAAAATCTAGGCTTACCAATACTATTGCTTCTAAATATTGTTAATACACACAATGTTAAAAAGCTTTGAGTTTTTTGGTATTTTGCACGTTATTTCATAATCATTAATAAAATAAGAAACGCTTATTAAAGTAAGCTTTCTAGATGCATTTTTTGTCATAACAATGTTTGTAAAAAATTTGAACGATTATAATACCCAAAAACATTTAATTAATAAATAGACAGAATCGTTTTTATGGCGTCAGAATCATACAAAGTAATCAGTGATGCCAAGTCTGTACTGAGGGTCCTAAATCTACCGCCTGCCTTTGGAACCGAAAAATATAACATTAATTATATTGAATGCAATTCTCATGTGTACCTATTAAGTGAAAATATTGTAGTAAACATGTGTGTATTTTATAAATTGTCTACTCGTAAAGTTTTTTTATATATCCCAAGAACATCAAATGGCAATGATTTGAGGAAATCACAGTGGCAACGCTGTATGCTCATTTTTACCTGCTAGTGTAAAAATGATCCTGAGGTTTACTAATTGTATTCATTATCGTCGGCGGTGTTGTTAAAGGTTGATGGCTGCTGCTATTGTGTTTTTGGATTAATTTTTAGTGTTTTTTTTCGAACGAAAACTATTTGGAGCTAGTTAATAGCCATCTACAATGGTTCGTCAGTGCGTGGTGTGTAAGAAACTCGACTATTCTAACCCCGGGTTAATAGTTAGTCGGTAAATGAGAATAACGAGGTTATGCTTTTTTCTAGGTAAAGCAGTGGTGTAGCTACTAATTCTATATTTTAGTAAATATTGCAAAAATATGGATTATTTCTTTCTGTTAAAAATATCTACAACGATTAAAGTCCGTTTTGTTGCAGTTGATAGCTCATATCGAGGGTTGAAGCCATAAAACAACCGTAAACCATAGGCGTTGCCAATAGTAATTACCTTATTTAATAAGAAAATTGGCCTCTGTCCATTGTTAAGTAGGATTAGGGTTAAAGTAGGTACAACAGGGGTAATTAATTTACCTATTTTTGCCTGCTTTAGGATGTTATTACGCCATTTGATGTGCGTTTGTCAAACTATGTATTTAGTTGTATTTAGATACTGCATTATCTCAAAGTTGAATTATTTCCTATACTTGTAACAATGGCTTCAAGTTTTTCGCCAACGTGTCTTCGTCAAATTAGCATGAGTGCATATTCTCTCCGAGAAAAGACATTAATATTAAACGTGCATGATGCTCTAGTGTACCAGAAACCTGCAAGTGATGTTCGTAGCATCATTGCAGAGTGTGCCAATATGGTAGGAGTTGGAGAGGCTACTATATATAGGTTCTTGCGTGAAAGAAAATCTAAGAACCTCAGTGAGCCAAAACCACTCCCAGGAAAGAAACCGTTAGAAATTGACAATTTCATTAAAAATGGTATTAGAAGAAAAGTACATAATTTTTATTTTGCCAAGGAAATACCAACTATAGACAAAATTTTACAAGCCATTAACTACGACGAGGACTTACCACAGCTATCACGAACGAAACTATGGAAAATACTTCATGATATGAACTTTCGATGGGAGAAGCAAAACAGAAAATCTTTTCTTATTGATAGAGCAGATATTATTTGCTGGAGACGTCAATACTTAAGGTCCATCCGAAAATACCGCAGCGAAGGCAAAAACATTTTCTATTTGGATGAAACTTGGCTGAACGAAGGGCACACCGATCTAAAGTTTGGCAAGATAAAAATGTCCTAAGTTCTCGACAAGCTGTCATGGAAGGCTGGTCAACAGGACTTAGACCACCATCTGGAAAGGGACGCAGACTTATTATAACTCATATAGGAAGTTCAAATGGCTTTTTGGATCAAGGATTATTACAATTCCAGTCGAATTCTACTAAAGACTATCATGAAGAAATGACTGCTGATGTTTTCGAGGAATATTTTAAGCAAATGATAGAATACATTCCCGCTAATTCTGTAATAGTGATAGAGAATCTTCCCACAACTTCATGGAAAAAGGCGGAAATCGTAAACTGGTTACAACGAAAGGAATTGAGTTACGATAATACCATGGTAAAAAAAGAACTTTTGGATATTGTTAGGCTACATAAATCACAGTATAAAAAGTATGTTATTGACGAGATGGCAAGAGATCGAGGTATTATAGTGCTCCGTTTACCACCTTACCATTGTGAGCTAAATCCTATCGAATTAATATGGGCTCAAGTAAAAGGATATGTTGCTAGAAATAACAAAACTTTTAAAATGCAAGAAGTGCGACACCTCTTGCTTCATTCTTTAGCAAATGTGTCATCAGAAAATTGGCAAAACGCCATAAAACATGCTATAGTAGAGGAACAAAAAATGTGGGAACTTGACAACGTAATTGACACAACTATGGAAATTGAGCCTTTAGTAATAAGCGTAGGACATGATGACTCTTCAGATTCTTCTGAGGACCATTTTATCGAGTTATAATTATTGAAATTGTCAATATTTTTTGTAAATCAAATCAAGTGGTTGACCATCTCTTAAGGAATATTATTCTGTTCCTCTACTACCACTACAGAGAGATACAAATCCCGCATATTTTTTATAGGATTCTGAGCTGGCTAGTACAGCAATATTATGTCCTTGTTTAAATACCCTTTAAACCGTTCTTCGGCGAAAAAAGTTATTTGCTCATTTAAATTAAACGCAAATTGAATAGATATATTTCTTTTAAAGTTATAAAATAAAAACAAGAATAAATCTCATCTTAAAATATTTATGATCTTAAAAATAGCTGAACTTTTTTTTTACCTATTAACGGAAAACAAAATAAAAATATAAAATAACTTGCAAAATACTAGGGGTCCAAGAGTTTTGATGTTGTGTGTAACTGCATCAATTGAGAACATTGGGTTAGCAATGTGACTGGGGAATACACATCAATTGGTCGATAGCCGAAAATAAATTGTTCGCGGTCAATTGGCCGAATACATCAATAATTCAGAAGTCTACTTGATTTTCAGATAGTAGCAACTATATCTCTTGGTTAGTAAATGATTTTACATCCACATTAATATGATTTAGAAATACCACTTGAGAAACAAGTAGACACCTCTACTATATGCAATTACTTAACAAACAAGAGATAAGGGGGCAGCGTCCCCCTAACCATGAACGAACTGGTATTATTTATTATTATTTTATTCAATAAAAAAAAAGTCTTCTGGTGTTGTTCATTTTGCTTGGATGTCTTTGATTATAAATAAAAAATGAGAAGTAATTTATTTATTCGTGTCAGAAGCATCATAATTTAACAATAAATAACAATAATAATAATGATAATAATATACATATACAAATACAAATGTCTATCGTCACTTCAGACGTGAGCTAAACACTTTTTGCCCAGAAGCGGGCGACGTCAATTGCGTTCGGCTTCGCTGCCATAAGGTCCTCTATGGTGCATCTAGCGGGGCACAGTGGGCAAGTGTACATATGTTGCGTGGTTTGCAGTTCTCCACAGTCACAGAGATTGGAGTCTACGGGGTAGCCCCACTTATTTAGGGTATCTCTCGATCTCGCCGTGTTCGTCTGCAGTCTGTTTAGCGCCTTCCAGGTTTCCCAGTTTTCACCGTCTCCTGGTGCCAGTTCTTCATTCGGCTTCATCCAGTGTTGATTTGAGGTCTTCCCCCAAAGGTCCACTCTGGTTTTAGGCTCCTCGTAGTCTTCTGTCGATCTCAGGAAGCTTCGCCTTGATATTAGTCGCTGGTGGGCCGGTTGGAGACCGTAGAGGAGGTGGCGTTCAGATACTGCTGCTTTGGATCATTCTTTGAGTGCAGCTGCTTCCCTACGGATGGCAGGAGGAGCGATGCCAGCTAGGTGGTGGATTTTGTTGAGGGGAGTTGGCTTCAGGCATCCGGTGATGATTCTGCTTTTCTCGTTGAGGGCGACATCAACTTGTTTTGCATGCGCTGAGCTATACCAGACCGGGCATGCATACTCGCCGGCGGAGTGGCAGAGGGCGAGTGCCGAGGCCTTGAGAACCCCAGGTTGGGCTCCCCAGTTAGAGCATGTCAGCTTGCGGACGAAAGTAATTAATGAAACTCAAAAATGTTTTTGCAAGAATAGGACTTACATTTCGCATTTATAGCCCCCGGGTTTAAATTTGAACTGAAGCCATTGTGCTAAGCCTTATGGCGGCAACTACCCTATAACTCATATGTAGTTATCGGTTTTTTTCTTAGCACGGCAGTATACTGACAAGAGCAAGAGAGAAATTAGAAACTAACTAGTAACAAGAATCCTTCTGTAGCTAGGATACTTGTTTAAAATCTGAGTGGGGATAAGTAGGGGGTGGGTGGATATAAGGAGGCCTGGCCTTTATCTAAGCTCTCTAAATAATCTATTTAAAGTGATACTGGATAATTTATTGTCAGGTCGAGTTTAAATAGCCCTACTTACTCCAGTTAAAGGTATTCATTTTGGTTTTATCTCTTTTTCCTTAAAATCAGTTTAAAAAAAATATTCTTATTCCTATATGCTTCTGTACCAGTCTAATAACTTTTTAACTAAAATGTTTTCGGCCAATGATCATATAACTATAACTTTTTATATCGTCTTTAGAATTCTAACTAAACCGACCCCTGTTAGAAAATGATTTGTGAGTCATCAGGCAATACTGTTTTTGTATAACAACGAAATTCGAGGGTTCCATTTCGTAAAATACATATAATTTGATAATTCCGTAAATTCAATAAATATAGGGTTACAATACAGGGTGTAACAAATTCGGCCTTCCCCATTTAAATTTCCAAAACGGTAAGAGGTACAAAGTCGGTTAAATTGGGTCAAAGTTGCCTAGTTATGGTCCCAATGATATGTATTATATTCTAAATAAACACAGGGGCTTTCAGAATATTTGGAAAAATCTAAAATTTTGCGTTTCGTATTTTATTTTTTCCTGACTTTGTTCGAAGAGATGTCCAAAAATAAATTTCACTTTCTGATTGCCACTTTTTATTCTCCATAATATGACATCATTAGATCTTTAATGCGACGTTTCGACTTTGGGTCACCATCATCAACTTAATTTTTTAAATGCGGACGTGGATTTTACTGTTTAAATTATGAAAGAGGAACTAAATCTGCATTCAGCAGTGTACAACAATTACTGGAGTTCCGACGTTTTGTTCCTTACATTGACCATCTTCATTAAAATACCCCTAGTACGTTCCTGTAATTTATTTTGTTTCAAAAATTCGGTTTACTTCCAAACTGTAAAACAATGCCTTCTTAAAAAAGTCTTAAGAAGATTCTGGCTTTTTTTGTATAAAAAAGATTAAGTTTTTTTTTGGCAGTAGTCCATCACTCAGTGGAGTGAAATTTAACTATTTCTGAGGTACCTAATCAAAGGTGATATTTAAAGGTACCTATACCAAATCAAACGTACACATACCAAACTTTTAGTGAAAAAATTCTTGAAAAATAAAATTTTTGATCCGTACAAGGTGTCCATTTTTGGGCACTTTTGTAGGGTATCTCGATATACTTAAAGATAGAGGGTTGCGGTTTTCGCGGCATTTTGCTACTTTTTTGTAAAACTAATCATGCCGTTAACAGAAATTTCATAGCCCTCTTGGTTTTTGAGATACAGGGTGAAAATGAAAATTATCACTTTTGGGACACCCCCCATATCTCAGTTGTCTTTTAACTTATTAGATAGTTGAAAAGGTATTCTTATAGAACTATTTCCGTAGAATCCAGTGGAGTAGTTTGTTTTCTTATTGCGTCATCCGTTTTTTAGTTATGAACCAAACATATATGTTTTTAAATGGGACACCCTATATATTTTTAAGTAATTAATTTAGGCATTTTCTGGGCTTTTCAAAAATAGGAAATAGTATATATTTATTTTTAAAAATAGCTGAATAAACTACACTTTTAATACGTTATTTAACGTTATTTAACGTTATTTAACGTTCATTTAATTTAATGACGCAAATGAAACAAAAGAAAAATATATGCATAATATTTATTCTGAAAATGTTTTAAGTAATTTTTTTAAATAATTTTTATTATTAAACAACTTACCTAAATATTTAATAGTGTAAATAATAATTATAGGTTTTTATATAACAAACATTAACTCCAACAACATAAATACTCAGCTATTTTAAAAAATAAATATATACTATTTCCTATTTTTGAAAAGCCCAGAAAATGTCTAAGTTAATTACTTAAAAATATATAGGGTGTTCCATTTAAAAACATATATGTTTGGTTCATAACTAGAAAACGGATGACGCAATAAGAAAACAAACTACTCCACTGGATTCTACAGAAAAAGTCCTATAAGAATACCTTTTCAACTATCTAATAAGTTAAAAGACAACAGAGATATGGAGGGTGTCCCAAAAGTGATAATTTTCATTTTCACCCTGTATCTCAAAAACCAAGAGGGCTATGAAATTTCTGTTAACGGCATGATTAGTTTTACAAAAAAGTAGCATAGTGCCGCGAAAACCGAAACCCTCTATCTTTAAGTATAAGCGAGATACCCTACAAAAGTGCCGAAAAATGGACACCCTGTACATACTATAAAATAAAAATAAAACTTTTGTGTTTTCAATTTTAGCGAAGGTCCATCCAATCAGTATTAACCAAATAAAATGCAAAAATAAACACTGATTAGTAATAAAACGACATAACCGACCAAAATAACGCATTTATTTCCCCAGAAAAATAAAAATCTCTCTACTAATACTTCGAATTACTGCATCTCGAGTGTCTACTTTTATTTTGTAAACATTATTTTTTGAACCAGTAGTATAAACAAATGTCTATAGTATATTCATTTTCCCAATTCAGTAGACCAAAACAAATATACGCGACGAGCACATGAACAACAGGCATTAAGAACAATCTCGAACCACGCATGAATAGACCTGAAGAATTAGCCTGAACAACGACCGTCTTAGCCAGTCTCGCCAGCATCGGAAGTTTTATCGCCGCTTGACCAATGACAATAAGTTTATTCATTGAGCACTTGGCTAACACGAGCTGAAGTTTGTTTATTCTCCTGAAGTGGTAAATTGAATATAATATAGTGGTGTGAGGCCTGTAGATCTGGGAGGACAACTAATAGGAACACTGTGATCAACTTTAAATTCTGTATAAAATTTTGTTTTTTTGTAATTACGCTACAACTTGATATTTCAGTTTTTTACACTATTGTAGGTACATTTCAGGACATCGGTCCGTTCCTGCAGCCTCCAGACTAACCCTGTATACAATAGAAGGTACAATTTCCGTATTATACCAACAAGAATAATTTTTTTTATTTCCAAAATAGGCCACATAAAGTAAACAGTGTTATTTCGTTTGGTGTGTATAAATAGAGGCAATAATACTAGTATTGTATGCATCATTACAAAGTAAATATAAATAGTTTTAACCTGCCACTCACTTATAAGATTAAGTATCTGTGATTCGCAAAATAATATTTTTAAGTGGTAGGTACCTAAAGTTAGTACGCAATAATATATCGGGCTCATACTCATTTCTTGAGATTTGTCATGCATATTATCCTCACATATATATAAACAGTGTATTGCTAATACCATCTGCAATTATATCCCCGCTATGGGCATCGAAGGGGGCGTTGTGAGTTTGCGCAGTTCGGAAATTTCCTTGCGAAAGTAAACATTCGACAGGACCGGATTTCAACTTTTTTAATGTAAATTTCACTGGTTAGTTAGAAAACATATTGCAATAAAAATTTCGATTACACGATGAGCTTTATTATAACTTTCATCCGACGTCGTATGTTTCTTAACCTCATTTTTTACTAAACCAAAAATTAAGAATGAATGACTATATTGACTATTTTAGGAATTATTATTAGCTACTAATGCACCAAATTAAAATTACATTAATTTTAAGGTTAGGTAGTGACCACATATATATTATATTGTATACGAGTGACACTCTCTTCTTTTTTTACAAGCTTTTTAGTGAAATTCGGTTCCCAAGATCGGATAATGTGATAAGCAAAATATTTCGTATATATGTACATACCTGAAATACTTTATACCTGGTATTAATCCACGACTCTTGCAAAAAGCACTATGCACTTGTGTCCTTTCATCTTAAACATAACAAGCCACTAACCTGTCATACAGCGAATCGAATAACCACAAATTAAAAACTCCTTTACAAAAATTGTTGTTAGGTAATGAAAGTTTACTTTTACTAATATACCGACAACAATGTGGATGAACCACTTTTTATTCTGTAATCGGAAAAAGCATCCAGAACTAAAGATGGCCGAATAAGAACAAACAAATAATTTCGGGCCGGCTCTGACGCGATCAATAAAATTTCCACCCTACTGCGCAAACTCAATAGTCCCGCGCCATCTCCCATAGCGGGGACACCTTTTGTATTTTGGAACGTGCGTATTGGCAATATACTGGTTATATATACAGGGTGTTCATTCGAAAACTTCCCACCACACACCCTATATATTTTAATCTAAAAAGATAGCATTTTAAACTCTCTTTTCAAATTTATAACACACCTTGGATGATAGATATCATATCAAATTTGTCAAAATGTTGATAAGTCTTTTTCACAAATGAATATGTAAAAATGAAATTGACGTTAAATGTTAATAACAACTAGAATGTCAACATAGTTGTCTCTAGGATATTAGCTTTTGTTTCATAACCTACTGTGGTTTAAAGTAATAAAGTTTAAATAAATCGCGTAGGAGACCAATATTATCCATGGTGTGTTATATATTTGAAAAGAGAATTTAAAATGCTATCTTTTTGGATTAAAATATACAGGGTGTTCCATTTAAAAAAATGGTAACTTTTTACCTGACCGCGCATATTTATTCTAAATACGGCAGATTATTAAAAAATCATTATAAAGAAACTTTTGTATAAAACATTTTCCCGTATCTCTTTTAACTAAGAAAATATAGGGTAATTTAGAAATTTTCAATTTGTTGATTTTCCCCCGTACCATTTTAATTTTGACCCAAAAAGAGCACATGACACCTACATTACTTTTTTGATGGCACTAACACTTACAAAGATACCCTATAAAAGTGTGATTTTGTGAAAAATCTAACAGGCATTGTACTGGAATAGGAATTATCAAGAAGAGTTGTTTATACAGAGTGTCCAAGATAAGGAGAGCCTCTATGGGGTTCTCGCTAATGGTAACAGATACAACTTTGATTAAATAGGAAAAAAGTGTGTTGCGCTCAAAGCACGAACAATATGGCGTATAAAAAGTTTGGTAAGATTTTTTAAAAGTTTTAAGTTATTTAAGACGAACTGAAATTTTGAATTTGAAATTTAATTTATTTTCGATGTTAATATTAAAGTTAGAGCAAAACTGACAAACCATTCCCACAGCAACTTTTAGTGAACTGAAAGAATTCATAACAATTTTTTTAAAATGAAGTTTCGGTTTCAAGCAATCATCATCAACTTAATTTTTTCTACTGACTTTATAAAGTTTTTCTACTGACTTTATAAAGTCAAACTTTAAGACCTTCCTTATTTCAATTATGTATCACATATTATCGCTTAATTACATTTCGAGTTTTTTTAATCATCTTCATGAAATTTTCGGGATACGGACCTGTATTTTCCTTAATTTTGTAAAAAAAATTCAGTACCAACATGAATATTTTTAAAATACTTTTATAATAATGCACTACATAATAACCATAAAACAAGATGATTTATTAACAATAATAATTAATAAATTAGAAATATGAAAAAATAAACAACAAATAGGTACATCGCCAAAAAGAACATTAATTAAAGTAGAACTAACAGTGGATTATTAGAAATTAATTTTCCAAAAGGTGTACGAGATGATTTCCGTCAATTTCCAGAGACCTTAGATGACTAGTAAAGTTATTGAAACATTTCAAAGCGCAAGGTCACAAATGCTAATGAATGTTTTAAATTCTGCAATTTTAAGATGCTATTTGCTTGGAGACTGACGGAAATCAATCGACCACCTTTTACTGTTAGTTTTACTTTAAATAATGTTTTTTGCCGATATACCAATTTTTGTTTATGTTTTCATACTTATTGTTTTGTTATTGTTAGTATTAATTATCTCGTTTATGATTATTATGTAGTGCATTATTATAAAATAATTTTAAAAATATTCATTTTAGTACCTACTGCATTGAACTGTTTTTACATAATTATGGGAAATATAGGTCCGTATTCTGAAAATTTCGTCAAGATGATTGAAAATACTTGAAACGTAATTAAACGATAGTGTGTGGTTAAATTTAGAATAAAAAAGGTCTTAAAATTTGACATTAAAAAATCAAGGCCGTATCAGAGTTGATTATAATTACTTGAAAACGAAACGTCGTATAAAAAAAATTTGTTATGTATTCTTAGAGTTTACTAAAAGTTGCTGTCAGAATGTTTTATCAGTTTTGCCCCAACTTTAATATTAACGTCGAAAAAGATTAAATTAAAAATTGAAAATATCAGTTTTTCTTAAATAACTTAAAACTTTAAAATCTTAACCTAAACTTCTTGTACGGTATATTGTTCGTGCTTTGATTGCATACCCATTTAATCGAAGTTGTATCTGTGATCATTAACGAGATAACCCTTATCTTGGGCACCCTGTATATCTAATTTTAAAAATGTTGCTTGTTGCATTTTTGTACAAATAAAATACAAGGAATCAAGAAATTATAGGTTTCATTATAATACAAATATTGTGAAGTTCCATGTGTGTAATCAATTATTACCAATTACACATGGAAAAGTGTATAGGTTTATATGTATTTTAGTCATTTTATTGCAAAAGCATCCATCAAGACTTATAAAGAATGAATTTCGGTTAAAATAGCTTACCTTAAAAAATAATATTGTAAGTTCATTTTTTAAATACATATTTTCGTTTTAACCATATAAAATTTTCACTAAATAAATGTGTGGGACGAAACGAAACTTAACCCCTTGTAAATTTAAGCCGATAACCTAGTTGTTTACAATCATTAGTAAATTATAGGCTTTCATGTTAATAAGAGGGAGTTTATGCCATCAATTAGCGTGATTTCTAAAACACAAATATTTCCGAAAGTAGACGTACAATTTTAAATATATTCCGGCTTAAGCGGCGTCTTTTCAAGCGAGTTGAAAATCTAGTTTAAAGAGCTAGTCTGTTTCGGGTATAGCGCATCACGGAATCTCGCTAATTCGGTGCAAAACAACACTCACTTTCTGTGAAAGCGGAAGTTTCAAATATAATATTAAAAAGGTAAAACAATAAATACCAGATTTATTAGAAAGATAATACACTGGAAGAAAATAAAATGACAAAAACATACTTAACACAGTGAGTCAATTCGATTGGTATGTTCAAGTATATTAAAAGAGTCAAAATTAATTTAAATTATATAGCTTTAATGAGTAACTGCTTAAACTAGAATGTTCATATACTAGAATGTTGATATACATATACAGGGTGATTCACGACAAGCTTGCATTATAACTTTATGGAAAACTACTGAATATATGTTTCTGAAACTTTGGGGTTTTAGGTTTATCGATATGCTCTCTTTAACTAAAATATTCACATGTTTTTGTCATTTTCGGTTATACCGGAAGTAGCTGCCAACTTTCGTTTTCTAAATACAACATGGTATTTTTTGTTTCTTTGAAGGTTAGAGACAATGCTGTATCATGTCATCCAGTATTCACCTGAAGACGACTGGAGATACTTACCAGTTGAAACGTTGTGATTTAAACGAAATAAAGACAATGGAAGTCCAAAACACGTCTATCACTCATGGTATTTTTTATTACATTTTTTGATTAAGCGTTAAATACTAAGCACATTTTATAGAACATATTTTTGTCACACTCTGTTAATTTTTGAGATACCTGGAATTTTGAAATTATTTGGCCAATGCATGACAATGAAATAATCCATATATTTTTTTACCTTAACTCAACTGAACTCACCGAATAGCTAGAAGATCATCAAGTCTCAAAAATATTTCAAATTAGGCAGAAAATGTACACAATTCAAGCTTCATTATGAAATAATTCAACTATTAATAACTTTCTTATTTAAAATGGAACACCCTGTATATTTTTGTTCAATTTGATGGCAAATTAGTTGTTTTTTAGAAATACTATTTACTGTCCTATATCTATATCAAACCGTTTTCTCAAAAAATCCAATTTTATTCCGAAAATACTATTTGTTCAAGTGTGCTATGAAAACAATAATTATACTTCGGGGCTATATGCTGATGTCTATACAACGTTCTAAAGCGTTTCTTAATTGAATTTATAAATAAAATGCAGTTGATTGTTTTAAATTGTTTTAAATTTAATGGTTTAAGTATTATTTTTAAAAAAAATAGCAAGGAAACAAGTTTATAAACTTTAAATTCTTTAATTAAAAATGTGTGAAAATTATACCTAATATCTTCTGATTATATTTTTTAAATATATTCGAAATAATTGCCATTTACTTCCAAACATTTATGTACTCTTTTCATCATACTATTTCTTGTAGCATGGCTAATTTCTTGTGCAGTAAGAGATTAAAATGCTGCCCTCACCCTTTCAATTAGATTTCCCTTCAGTATCTCTTCAGTACATCAGTTTACAGCCCCTAAGTACAATTGTTTTCATAGCACACTTGAACAAATAGTATGTTCGGAATAAAATTGGATTTTTTGAGAAAATGCTTTGATATAGGTATAGGACAGTAAATACTATTTATAAAGAACAACTAAGTTGCCATCAAAATAAATAAAAATATATAGGGTGTTCCATTTAAAATAAGAAAGTTTTTATTTGAATTATTTCATTAACCTTGAATTGTTACCACCCTGTACATTTTCTGCCGAATTTGAAATATTTTTGAGACTTGATGATCTTCTGGCTATTCGGTGAGAAAAAAATTTTAGTCCAAGAGCTAAGGTAAAAAAATTATATGGATTATTTCATCGTCATGCATTTGCAAAATAATTACTAAAAGTCCAGAACAGAGTCTCAAAAACATGTTCTATAGAATGTGCTTAGTATTTAACGCTTAATCGAAAAATTTAATAAAACTTATCATGTTGTATTTAAAAAACGAAAGTTGGCAGCTACTTCCGGTATAAGCGGAAATGACAAGAACATGTGAATATTTTAGTTAAAGAGTGAAGAAAGAGTGAAGAAAGAGTGAAGAGTTGGAGAGTTTAGTTAAAAAGTGATCGATAAATCTAAATCCCCAAAGTTCCAGAAACATATATTCAGTAGTTCTCTATAAAGTTCTAATGCAAGCTCGTCGCGAATCACCCTGTATAGTGTCACCATTAGAATCATATGGGGAAAAATGTATTGTTCGATTTAAGTAAAATTCCAAGATTAAGCTTCAATAAAGACCAAGAATGACGTAATTAAATGGGGGTTTTTACTGTTAAATTTGACATTGTTTCCAAAATATGTCGAAACATGGCATTTACTGATCGAATTTTTAAAAAAAATATTTGGAAAAGTTGTTGGTATTCTAATTTTATGTCCAAGTACCAAATTTGAATCACTTATGATAATTTTTGTTTCCTATCTGTTTTTGACCAATATCTATTTTCATTGAACACGGAAGTGGCGGCAGTAACTTTTCTTTACTAACTTCTTTGGTCCTTGGAACACCTGGTGTAACTTACGTAAGATGACGAGTGGATGAAGAATACAACCCTGACTGTGTGGTACCGACCGCGACGGTGAAGGACGATGGTGGCAGCACTATGATCTGGGGATGCATGGCTGTGAGTGGAGTAGGAAAAATGGTTCTCTGTGAGGGTCGTACGAACAGCCAAAAATATGTAGACGTTCTTCACTATAAATGCCCGTGACGTAATATTTCAACAAGACAATGCACCTTACCATAAGGCAAAGTCCACAATGACGTGGATGCGCGAAAAACCATTCCACAGCTTGACTGGCCTCCACAGTCGCCAAACATCAACCCTATAGAGCATTTATGAAGTATTTTGAAGAAAAATATACGGCGTTACCCAATAACCTCCAAAGAGTTTCTGTTGAACACAATAAAACAAGAGTGGGCCAAAATAAGTCACGAGGAGTGTTTCCGCCTGATAGCGCCTAAACTATTGAAGGAAGAAAAAATGTTCAATACAAAAGTTTAAGGTTCTACTAAAATGCATAACCCGAAAATATTTTACAACCTACTGGGTATCCCTAAAAAGTGGCACTAAATAAAAATATTTTTTTTAAAATGGTACACCCGGTATATTGATTGCTCTGGAATAAAAAGTAAATAATTTTCTTTAACGCAGCTGTCATAGTTTTCTAAAGTTTTATACTTTATTACTGCTTAGAGTTGAATTTTTTCAGTTAACAGGTATTTGGAAGATAAATCCATATGTATAAAAATATATAGGGTGTCCTATTTAAAAACAAATAAATTAAATCATATTTAAAGGCGCTGGGTTGTCTAAGTTCTAACGAACGCTTTATATAAGAGATTTAAAAAATAGTAGCATAGATCGATATTACGTACTTTAGGGTAGCCAAAATATAAATTTTATTTGTTCCGGTTTTATCAACAGGATGCTATGATTTTTGAATCGTACCCTTAAAAATTACTAAAATTTCAGAAAAAAAATTAATTGCGATTTGATAACGCTGTATTTCAGTTCAAAAAATTAAATACTGCTGGAAAGCTCTTATTATTACTTTGGAAAAACATACCAGGTGTGCTATTTAAAAAAAATAATTTTTATTCAGTTCCATTTTTTAGAGACACCCTATAGGTTGTAAAATATTTTTGAGTTAAGGTGCATTTACACATGCATGGATTTAGTGCCGCCAATAAAAACTGGCGCGCCAATAAAGTGTAAACATCGACTTGCATAAAAATGTATTTTTGCACGCATAGACCAAAAAAGTCTGCATCCTTCTGAAATCACTGGCGCCAGTGGTGATAAATTCGTACAGAAAATCAAAACTTGCAAGTGTAAACAAGTGTTTGCACGTTGGCGACTGCTCACCAGTTTTTAGTTTGATTTTCGTTTAGGTTGAGCTTCTAATTTTTGTTGATTGTAGTTTATATAGTTTATTATGACTAAAAAAGTCAGTAGAACTGACAATCAAATTTCTTGAAGGGTATGAATCTTATCCATGTTTATGGGATGTGCACCCAAAGCAGGTCGACGACCAATCCATGTTTTAACCCAGACACGGCCTTTTCGTCGTTTCTTTTTCTTTATTTCTTTTATCCTTTTTTCCTGTAAAAATTCAGCGACTATTTTACAGGCTTCGGAAAGTTCACTCGACATAGTGCGCACTGTGAAAAACATTTTAAAAATGAAACTGGTTTGCCACTTATTTTTGTTTTCTCAACAAAGTGTAAACCTTTACTGGCGTGCAAATAGAACTGGTGCCACCACTGGCGCCACTAAATCCATGCATGTGTAAATGCACCTTTATGCATCTTAGTAAACCCTTTAACTTCTATATTGAGCTTTTGTTCTATCTTGAATAGTTTATGCGCTATCGAATCCAGACAACTTACTGATACACCCTGTATATGAAATGAAGATTATCTTTTCAAAAAAATGTCATGCATTATTTAATAAAAGATAAAGACAAATGTAGTAATCCCATAAAAAATATTTACGCTAACAAAGATCTATTCTTTAAGTTAAAAGTTTGTTTAATAATTCTACGAAATATTAAGAAGGTTTGAATATATCAAATGTAATGCTCACTAGTTACTTTATATTCGATTTTTGAAGATGTGTCGTTTTCGTTCTGTTATTGTGATACTTTTAATATTTTCTGATTTAACCATAGTTCGCGCACAACTTGAATCAACAATCTTGGATATTCTGGCCTCGTTGGGAATAGATCCGTTGGATTTTATAGACCTTTTAACTACCGCAAATACTGAAACAATTTGTGAGAACATCAGAAAATCGGAAAGGCATGATTTATGTGCAACTCAGTTGAGAATTATTTGTGAGAATGAATTGTTCATGGTCAGAAGTAAGTTTACAACTAATTAATTGGCAATTTAAAAAGTTCGACCCTCCCTAATATTTTAGCGTACCTTCAAACCAAACTGTATATAGGGTCTCACCTTAGCGCGATCCGGCCGGCGCGCCAGTCGTTAATTTGATGACGAGAAATGCTCGCATATGCGCTCATATAGGCGGGACATAATGCAATTTCTCTTTAGTATCAGGTGGCGGGGGATAGCGGGGATATGGAGATTTTACATGGAAAAGTCGCACAATTTTGGAGTACGTCTTTGTCTGTTTGTTCGTGCATGTGTGAATTACTACACATGCACGCGTGGATGTTTCAATATTTCAATATATATTTATTAAGTTAAAATGAATAGTTTGACGGTGGACTATTTAAAAAAATAACTTTGGCTCCTTGAGTTTGGAGCAAAAAATTGAAGTGAAGAATGCGGGAAAACCTAAACCGGAAATTAATTTAACGCTACAAAGGGTAAATATAGGGACTTTATTAGAAAGTA
The DNA here is from genome assembly GCA_963991005.1 of Barypeithes pellucidus. NCBI lineage: Eukaryota > Metazoa > Arthropoda > Insecta > Coleoptera > Curculionidae > Barypeithes > Barypeithes pellucidus. Next base: position 64,839,858 of record OZ022557.1, read on the forward strand.
TAAAAATGAAATATACTAAAAAACCAATTGGATATGTGGATGCAGCACAACACGTTTGTTTTTTTTCCTGCTTGGACAAAAAATGGAATAGCCGACTTGGAGCATTTAACACAGAAAATTAAAAAACATGAAAACACTGAACCTCATATCTATACAGGTGTTGTTTACGATACTTGTGAACCCCCTCTATCATAGGTCACAAGCCGCCACTGGATAAACCTAAGCTAAAAGTATACTTAAAACTATACTTTAAGCAATCTCTAAAATAATTATACCTAACTATATACAAGGTTGCCCAGAAGTCCGAAATAAAATTAATATAGCCTTAACCTGTAACTTTTGGGGAAAACGCTCGGACATGTCAATTTAATTTTATATAAAAGAGTTTTGGACTTGCATTGTCTTTATTTGTTATAAATCACAACGTTTCAACTGGTAAGTATCCAGACCACATCAAAACTGACCTCAATAAAAAAGACTATCCCACGAAATTAGTTGACAAAATTTTGAAAAATCGTAAGACTCGGCCAAATACACGAAAATGAGAGACAAAAGAGGCTCAACCAACACTCGACATTCCATATGTCAAAGGAATATCTGAGAGAATTAGAAGACTAGGACAACGATACAACATGAGAACGGTATTCAGCTCGAGAGACACCTTAAGAAGCCATCTAACGAAGACAAAACCAACTAGCCAAAAAGATAAGAAAAACTGTGTCTACCAGATCCCCTGCGAATGTGGCCGATCGTATTTTGGGGAAACACTACGGCCACTGGAAATAAGGATTAAAGAACACAGAAAGAACACTCAAAAAGGAGAGACTGAAAAATCAGGTGCAGCCGACCATGCTTGGAAACACGTCCATCAAATCAGTCAGGTGGACAGAAGCCGAGATCCTGCTCTAAGAACCACACTGGAGGAAGTTCAAGGAAGCTGCTACCATACACCAGAACCCAGGTTGTTTTAGTAAACCATCATTAGATTTAAGAAATGTCTGGAAACCTTTGTTAAGTAGATGTAAGCTTAGAATTACTAATATCGCGCAAAACTGAACGCATGACTTCTATCATTCAAGAAACACCGTTGTCTACAACCTTCAAACAGACACTAGTTTTATATATGCTCACATTTTGACGTTATTCGTTTGTTTTTTTATATTTTATATTTGTCAAAGATATGACGACATCGATCTTGTTTTTAAATAGGAACATACAGCTTGTGATACATCATTTGAAAGCTAATGCCTCGTACAGTAAGCTCATAAATTTTAGCGCGATTCTGTGCTATTTTAAAATGGCGACTGTTAAAAGTTTTTAAAAAATCTCTATTTAAATAAGCGGAAATGATAAATCATTGATGGTTTTTTTACCTTTCAAGGTAAGAAATCTTCATTGTTTCAAGTTCTGACATTTTGTGACTTAACAATAGTTATGGTTTATTTGTTATTTATTCTCCGCTTCCGCTAGAGATTTTTTAAAAACTTTTAGCAGTCGCCATTTTGAAATAGCTTCACCGAATCGCACAAAAAATTATGAGCATACTGTACGAGATACTAGCTTTCAAATGATGTATCACAAGCTGTATGTCTCTATTTAAAAAAAAAAGATCGATGTCGTCATATCTTTGATAAATGTCTATCAAAAAACAAACAAATAACGTCAAAATGTGAGCATGTATAAAACTAAATTGACGTGTCCGAGCGTTTTCCCCAAAAGTTACAGGTTAAGGCTATATTAATATTATTCCGGACTTCTGGGCAACCCGTATATAGGCCATAAACTTGTACAGGGTGTTACGTTTTCGACTTTCTGATAATATTATAGTTATTATCAAAGATAGAATGTTGTGGTTTTCACTTTAGTTACCCACTTTTTAACGGAACGAAAGATTCTGCTGTTAAATTTGTCATTGCTCTTTTAGTTTTTAACTTACAGGGTGAACAAACCCGTTACCTATGCGTTAACTTACAAAAAGGTAAACACTGATCTATTACAGATTTTTACGTAAAGTTCAGTGAGGTAGCAGATTTTTCTCTAAAAAGTTTATTTTTTGAGATATAACAGAAATAAAAATTTTTAATTGCGACTCCTTGTATAATATTTTTAAATTGATTAAGTATAATTTTCTCTTTTTAAAACAATCATTATTTTAAGACAATAATGTACATTCACCTGAATACTATACTCTAATCAGTGCCTGATAGTACTGACCTTGAGCATCAATAAGTAATAAATTCACAATGCTGGACGTATCCTAATTAAATCCCTAAATACAATTTCACTCGTTTAACAAATTGACATAATTTTCTAAGATCTCTAATGTCCTCTGGTATTTTATTATAAGCCTTAGCCGCTCTTACTATTGGGTTACTCAATCCTACATTTGTCCTGGTAGTTACACAATATACAGTGAGTCCCAGAAGAAATGTCTAAATTCATTTAAAATTCAGCGGTAAGTTTTTTCAAAAAACGCTCGTACCCGTCGATTTTGATTTTTTAATTTTTTTTTTGTGGTAATTTCATGTATACAGGGTAGCTCAAAAATTAGTTATGACCATCAACTTCATTTTTTCAAATGAAAACATATAGTGCAAAGATAGTTTATTCATCGTCTTGGATATTGTCAAGCCGTAAATGGCGCACATTTTCAACATTTAATTTGATTTTGTTGTGTTTTTTTTTAATAAACAGGTCTTACTTATAGATATGTTCAATCCTAATTTTTTCAATAACTGTTGAGTTTATGTATAGGACATGGTACATGAAACATGCTTAGAATTCAATGCAAAATTCAAAAATGAAATAAAAAAATATATGTTTTTATTTGAAAAAATGAAGTTGATGGTCGTAACTTATTTTTGAGCTACCACAAAAAAAAAATTTAAAATTAAAATCGACGGGTACGAGCGTTTTTTGAAAAAACTTACCGCTGAATTTTAAATGAATTTAGACATTTCTTCTGGGACTCACTGTATATTATTTTGAGATCTAGTTTCGTGACTGTATATGTTATTGGACAATAAGATGTTTATATTACATTTTTGGTTATTTTTTAAAACTTTATACACTAATTTTACCTATTCTAATTCCAGAAGCATCTCCAATTTTGGTATTTTCAACTCTCTATATAAAGTTTCTGAACTTGTCAACCAATCATAATTAAAGAGAATTTTTAATACTTTATTTTGGAGTACTTGGACTGCGTTAAAATTAGTTTCCCACATGTGCCCCATATTGTCATTAGATATCTAAGGTGTGGCAGGAAGAAGGCAATGTACACATTCAATTTTGTTTTATTGGTAAGATAGTTTCGACATCTCTATATTATAGGTATCATAGGTAATATTTTGTTTCAGAGATGAAAAGACGAACAAACCCAGATACTTTAGATTTTGAAAGTCTTCTAAAATTAAGTCATTTGCTATTTGCTTATTTTTTGGTTAAATATCATATTATGCTGTACAAAAATGTATAGTTCTTTATATTTATCTTCACAGAGAAGTTAATGATGCGTTTTTTTAATAACTTATGTTACCTACTTATAACAGTAGGTAATGGTCAATTAATTATAGATGCAAATTTGACAAATTTTCTTCGGAACTTTCATTTGGTTGTATAAAACATACCAAAAACATTATAAACAGCCATTGTTACAATAACAATTTTTATGAAAATTTTTACGTATTAGATATTTCATAAATAATATAGTACCTACATTACGTATCAAGGGCCGACGGCCCGAGATATGTACCGTACTTTTTTTTAACTCGTAAGGTAAAACACCCAGTGATTGGCAGCTTTTAGAAAGATTTTTGACCAAATTGATCCTCCTGAGGAAGTTTCTTATTTGATAATAGTACATTACGTACCGAGAGCAGTAAGAAGGCCTTTACGGACGAGAGCGGGACGCTCGAGTCCGTAAAGGCCTTCACTGCCCGAGGTTCGTACCGTACTTTTTGTCAAAAGTGCGCCGTAAGCGCCTCTTACGCGACCTCTTTTCGTGACCGTAAGTAGCTCTTTTCAAGCCTCTCGGAGACAGGGCTGTAATATACCTAGAAACAGGGCTGTAATGTTTTCATTACAGCCCTCTCGCGTTCACGCTGGAAGCACACACCAACACTCTTTTTAGTGGCAGAAGGACTCGGCGCACTTTTGACAAAAAGTACGGTACGAACCTCGGGCAGTAAAGGCCTTCACTGCCCGAGGAATGTTGAAAAAACACCAATATTTAAAAAAATTTAAATTGAAGAAAAAGGACTAATTGTTGTTTTCTAAAATACTTAAATTGACTGGCCGAAAAAAAGATTGTCCTAAAACTTGACACCCCAATAATTGTCACAATTTATTGCTTTTTTACAAATTTATTCGTAATTTAGAAAATATATAGAACTAAAGCTAGTAATCAAAGAAAAAGAATAATATTTATTAAAACTTTTTAAAGAGAATAATGAGAATAAAAAGTCCACACAGTTTGAACTTTTTTCCACATACCATTTTTAAAATATTAAGAGAAGTCTGTCTTCAACTAGCTTAAATCTGGAGTACGATTCTGTTTAATTTTTAATTCAGGTTAAAATGAAAATACCACCGAACAAATCCGAACAAACCTTAATAATCAGGTTTACACAGGTCAATATTTGACAGGGTTTTCAGTTTTTCTCGAAAAATTTTCCCGTTGAATATTTCTAATCGCCATGAGCTATTCGGTTGACGAAACAGTTACAATGATTAAATTGTACTACGGCAGAAATAGTTATCAAGTAGTATCCGACTAACATTACGCGTTCCATTGCCCTCTGTTAGGCATTGCCCTTAGAGATAGACTCCCAAACCGCGAAATACGACAAAGAACAAAAGTAGATGATGCGATCGAGAGAATAACAACTCTTAAATGGAACTTGGCAGGACATCTTGCCGGATTAACGGAGAAGAGATGGACCAGGCGAATAATGGAGTGGAGACCGAGACAAGAAGCCTATCGAAATAGGGGCCGCCCTCCAACAAGATGGACCGATGACCTGAAGCGTTGTCAGGGAAACTGGGTACAGGCAGCGCAGGATCGGAACACGTGGAGAAAATTAAGGGAGACCTACATCCAGCAGTGGATACAAGAAAGGGTTGATTGATGATGATGATGAGTATCCGACTTGTTCTCAGTAAATTTTCCTAACCGACCTATTCCAGGCAGATCAACAATAATAAAAATAATTCAAAAATTTGATACTAAAGGTACCTTTGCTAAATAAAAGCTCCATTTCAGCAGATTGCTATAAAATTTCGCCATACCAACTGCCCAATGTAAGAAGGGAGTTTTATAATTGTTTAGGATGGTATTTGGCGGGTAACGTAGGGTGGTTTGAGCATTTTCTTAAACATTAATCAAAATATTTCCTACTACCGTAAATATTATTATTCAATTTTTGTTTAAATTTTGTAAAAATTTATTATTACGTTTTTCGTTGTTCATTGTGTCAGTGTAAATTAAAAAGATAATTTACTGTCTGTTGATACCCACTTTTTTTACTGGAAGGTTATTACAGTTATTGAATAAGTAAATTAAAACCTGTTCCTAACCTTAACATTGATATAAAATGACATTGACAAATGTTTAATCATTTATTGGAAATACGGACCTGACACATTTCTGAAAGATGTTCCAGGTTCGTATTTCCTACAGTTTAACATTTTAAAAATATATTTAGTTCAATAACTCCTAAATTACTAGGAAAATACAGTTTAAATTGAACAAGGTTTTATTCTTATTGCAGTCTAAGTACATTTTTGAGCTAAAATAAATAGGGGAGCGAATATTTGACCACCTCGCAATTTACATGGGAAATCATATGCGTCCTGAATGGACGCACCACGGTATATGTATGCTTACTAATGACATTTATTTTATTTCAGTGTTAGATGCTTCCTCAAAGTATCCATACACGGGAATGCTAATTAAAACCAGAATTGATTTCGGAAGCTATGACGAATGTATCGATTTGGACTTAACACAAGATGGAGTCAGAGTTGTTGGAAAACATTGTCTAGGTGGAGTTATTATACCCACGACTGAATTAAATGATACTAATTTTTTTGAGGTAAATATACAATAAGCAAATTATTCTCTTTTAATTCTAGGAAATAGAAATGATTTTCACAGGAGATAACGATTAAGAATTTTTTATTCCCGTTAGTTATTTTATTTTTCCATTAATAAATTTATTGTTTTATTTAAAACTAACGGCGGAAAAGCATTACGTATGTAGGATCTGAATTCAGCTCCTAACAAATTTGTAATTTTAAGATGATTCCCTACACCCTTTAAGAGTATTTATCAGTGGACCGCGTGGTCTGATTTAGGTTTCGCTTCGGAACAGCATAAAGCCGCGTTCTCAGAGCTTCGACGTGTCGCAGCGACAGTCCCCCACTCCTTTTGTAGGGGGTGACGTCTGTCACTTGTCATTCGGGAGAAACCTAACCTTACAATAATTTGCTATTGTTTTTTTAAATGAAAACAATTTGTTTCGTACAAATTTCGTTTTGAATAATTTATCACACTGATTGAGACTCTGATAATGAAAGCGGCGAAGCAATGAAATCTTTGAATAATGTCTGGCAGTGTATTTTAATATGATTATTCTTCCAGACTAAAAGCTAATTTCGTTAAAAAACGTTACAAGAAGCCAAAAAAACGGACTAAATTAACTAATTTGTGCATTTTAGAGCTCAAAATATAAATGTAATGAAAACCGCCCAGTTTTATTCCTGTATTTTTTGTCATAAACTTGAAATTGTAGAGTAGCACACGCGTGCACTACATCGAGACTCTACTGTATTTAGGACTACGATGCACTAGAAAAACAAATACATTTACACATCTTATTAGGTAGTTTTTATTAACCACTGTTAAGTAGGTAGGTAGGAGAACCATTTCATTCTAATATAATTTCATCCGATAAGGAAGTCTAAAAGCATAGTCATGGTCCTTCTGACAGTGTCTCCTCATCATTCATATTCCACACCCTAGGTCTTGTAATAAGCAGGATTTCGATAGCTTGGCTACTATCCTCACTAGCTTGTGTCTCCTCTATATCTTCAGTCCAAGCAGATACAAAGCCATCTTCGTGCAGAGCATACTTGCCCTTTGTAATCTGTATCTACAATAATCTAAAAATATTTATATTATAAAATTTGGGCATCTATAGAGCTACAAAACTAATTTTTAGATAACAATACGAAATTGCCAAAAGTAGGGCTAACAATATCCCTTGTGACCTTAAAAACAGTTTACAATTTTAATTCAAAATGATGTTTTACCAGTATTATTAACTCTTGCGCTTTCTTCTACAGATAAACTTTATTTTAAATTCAGCTTCAGAACAGTGAAGAATTTCCACAGGAATATAATTTGACTTTGTGTCCACATCCATATTATGGTTTCCGCTTAACCTAAAATTTAATGTTTTAAACTTGAACTTATCACCTCTTCCGATTGCAGCAGGCCAATATTTGCATTTTTTAAGGTGTGAGTATGTGGAATGCGGATGTTGGATTAAAATTTTCCCCTCTCGGAGGTTATAGGTTTGTTTTTTTAAAAGATTTTTTCGATGACATCGTCAAATTTGATTTTTATTTTCGTATTCTACTCCTCAAAATATGTATATTTATTCTGGTTAGTAAAAAATGAACCAATGTGATTAAAAAAACCAATGTAATTAAAAATTATTCAAATATTTTGTGGGATTTAGGTAGGTAATGATCAAATAAATTTTAAAAGCAAAAGTACATACTATTCACAATATTTTAGGACCAAATAATTAGTAATTACCTTTGTTCGGAAACAACGAATACTTATTTCGGAAAACTGAGGTTCAAATTTCAAAACAAAATAAAAAATTAATAATACTACAGCGCAGTGTTGCCAGGTATCTCGTGAAATGTCACCAGATCTGTTGATCTTTTTGTGATTTTATGAATAATCTGGTGGTCCATGAAAATCTTTTTAAAAAAGTCAGTTTTCTGGTGTTACCAGTTTCGTGTTGGGGGCGGTATATTTTATAAATCACAAAAAATCACCAGATCTGGTGAAATTTCACCAGATACCTGGCAACACCGCTAGATCAGCGTGGGGATGAGGGGTAATGACGTAAACGGTTCTGATTGGTTAGGTTGGTGTCGCGGGCGACAGTACGTAGCTCTGAGAACGAGGCTTAAGTCCTTGTTATTAAACAATGAGACAACATCGCCATTCCAAGACACGAGCCCGTGCGAAGGCCGGCTGTATCGAGGGAGTAGGAGACTTTTTTCTTATTATCCTGCCTTTGATCACCCGAAGCGTTGCCAAATCACTTTAGATAGTTGCGATTTTAGATATTTTTATCTGAAAACCTCGGTGTGACATTTTTTTGCACGAAGTAAATTGAAATTTATTGATAGTGCATGCAATATTTTCAAAAATTACTCTATAATCATATCTAAACGTTACATATTTACCGTTTAAAATAAAAATAAAATTCTTTTTCGAAAAATTCATAATAGTCGTGTAATACCATATGTCGAAGATAAATTTAAAATTTGAACAAATTCTATCCAATAGTTTTCTTGTAGTTTGTCACACCTTCTTACCTTAATGGAGGTCAATTATAAGTGCTCTTAATAGGTCCTTTAATTTGACATGTACAACACTATTATAGGGTGTCTCCGTAATTGTTAGGGATATCAAAAAAGTAATGTAGGTGTCATGTGCTAGTTTAAAATGGTAAAATCAAAATTTGAAAATTTTCACTCGCTTAAGAGATACGGGGAAAAATCAAGAAATTGACAATATCAAAATTACCCTATTTTTCTTAGTTAAAAGAGATACAGAAAAATGTTTAAGCAAAAGTTTCTTTATAATGATTGTTGAATAATCTGCCGTTTTTAGAATAAGTATACGGGGTCAGGTAAAAAAGTTATCCGACCTAACCTCATTCTTTTAAATTGAATACCCTGTATATTTTAATCTAAAAAGATAGCATTTTAAATTATCTTGTCAAATATATAACACACCATGGATGATATTGGTTTCCTAGGCGATTTATTTAAACTTTATTACTTTAAACCATAGTAGGCCATGGACCAAAAGCTAATGTTCTAGAAACAACTACGTCGACATTATTAACATTTAACGTCAATTTCATTTTTACATATTTATTCGTGAAAATGACTTATCAACATTTTGAAAAATTTGATATGATATCAGTTTATATTGGAAAAAACGAAGACAATTTATATTTTGTTCGCTATCCGGAAAGACGGAAACCATTTAAGGACATATTTCGCCTGGAACATAATTAAAGAATATACTGATTTTTTACTATGCCGAGATCAAAAACTTATAATAAAGAAAACAAGGAAAATGAAGAATATCGCCTAGGAAACCAATATAATCTATGGTGTATTATAAATTTGAAAAGAGAATCTAAAATTATATCTTTTTAGATTTAAATATACAGGGTGTTCTATTTAAAAATATGAGGTTATGTCCGATGACTTTTTACCTGACCACGTATACTTATTCTGAAAATGGCAGATTATTCAACAATCATTATAAACAAGCTTCTGTATAAAATATTTTTCTGTATCTCTTTTAACTAAGAAAATATAGGCTAGGTAATTTAGAAATTGTAAATTTTTTGATTTTCCCCCGTATCTCTTAAGCGAGAGAAAATTTTGAAATTTTGATTTTACCATTTTAAGTTTTACATAAAAAGAGCACATGACACCTACATTACTTTTTTGATGGCACTAACAATTACAGAGATATCTTATAATAGTGTCGAAAATGGGACCCCCTGTACAATCACCTCTTCAAATATCATATTAACATTAATAAATGATAAATATTAGAATAAAAAAATATTAAAAGCAATAAATAATAAATATTAAAAATAATAAATATGAGAATAGAAATAAATAATAAATATGAAGGGATTTTAATATAAGCTTACATAATTTTGACAGCAAAATTTATAACAAATCAAAACCAATTATCATTGAACCTATATAATCATCCATACTAGAATTCTTCCTTGTTGATTTTTAGAAAGCATACAAATTATCAATATGCATCCCAAATGGATGTACTGCTGCAGATCTTAATACCATTTTAAATTTAACGTCCGAATTGGAAGTTATAAATGATGTTTCCTGTTCAACAAAGGAAAGTGGGAAAATATTAGGAGCAGACGATTACGCTGTAATGTAAGTATTATAAATATACAGGGTGTTTCAAAAAAACATGTACCATATCGCTCGTATGGTAATTCCTTAAATAGAACAAATAGTTCCTATCAATATGGGCCCGTGGATGATTTGTTTGAAAGATACAGGGTGTGAAAATTTTTAATTTTTTTCGATAAGTAGATATTCTCAAGATATCTCCCAAATGGCTTTAGTAATTTTAGTAAAATTTGGGTTATGAAAAGTACCTAAAATAGCATATATTATATTTTAACCCTCCGGGAGGGGCAAATGTTGCCCTTAAACTCACAAGGAAAGGGTGTAACCCAGAGTAACTACCTACGAACCCCTAACCATTGTACTAAAAGAGGAGCAAACACAATAATGATATAATAGTAATTTGATAAATTGAAACGATTTTGTACACAGAAATTATTTAAAAGAGAACTAAAAAACTTTTTAATAGATATATAGAACCTTATAGTTTAAGGGAAGTTTGTGGAAACTTATAAAACTTGTTTGTTGTTTCTTTAATATGACGTTTCATTTATTTGCTTTTTTCGCCGGCTAGCGACCTACGCCTTCGACGGCCGGCACGGTACTGAAATGGAACTAATGGAAGCACCGCGTGGCGAATGATCAACGTTCTCGTTCACCCGAGGCTTAGGCCGGCATCGCTGGAAACACCCTGTATATGTATCAGATTCCTTGCAGATACCTCATGTTGTAGTGTCTCCAAAAAATTAAGATCCTATCACCGCTTGGCCCACTGTCGCCCAGGGGAAATCTTTCCTGGTCATTAGTGCTTACCAGCTGATACCTTTTCGGGGTTGTGAGCCATTTTATCAAAGTTTCTTCTTCTACCTTAATTATTGCAGGTGTGACATCGTAAACCTTTGCTACTACTTTGTAAAACTTGTTTGTTGTTCCTTTAATATGCCGTTATTTCATTTGCTGCACAATTATCGATATACCTTTGACTATCCAGGGCCTCACTTCTTACTCGACCCACATAATACCCCTGGTGGAAATATCGTACCATACCGTATCGTACCCCTTATTAGCGAATTTGGCCTTTTCTTTAAATTTGACATTATGAGGGACCCCTGCAATATTGTCAGTATAAGAACCATAATTTCTCTTCATTTCGGAGTTGCTTAGTGTGAAATACTTTTCGTCATCCATAATAATTATCACCCGGTTGTTAGCAAAATATACTCTTCTTAATGCGCGACATCATCTTGGGATTCTGGCTAGTTGGTTGGCTGTATATTTCGGAGCCTTTTTTTCTTTTTCGGTATTTCTGGTCATTCCGCGATAGTTCCCGCGTATTCTTGTTGATGCACCAAGTGTATCTTTCCACTTTTTGGAATACCTTGCTCACAATCAGCAATTGTCCGATAAATGGTTCTACGCGATATATTTTCATTTTCAAAAATGCGTATTATTTCGGATTTAGGGACCCGTCCAACTAAATTATAAATACTTTTCCGAATTTCTAATTTGTAAGTCATATCGACTTAAATCAATTTAAAAACTGAACTGTCAACGTTAAGTGAAGGTGTCAAACAAGTTTTTGTTACCAGGGCAACTTGATATTTTCTTCGTATTACCAACATTATGGCATCTGAAATTTGTGCCAAAACTTATGGGATATACGTTATTTAGTATATTATTTATGATGTATAATATTTTTTATTTTCAGAGTTTTCCTGATGGGAATCGTCATCATAATGATAGTTTCAACAGTATATGATTTATATCTTTACTATACCAATCAAGGTAGGGATTAATTTAACTTAGGTGGATGCCGTACCTACGGACAATTTTAGTTTTAATGATAAATTTCTATCAATTCCGCCTGCTGGCGTGGAATCCGAGAGTAGCATTCGCCACTGAGGTTAAAAAGAGAGAGCATCAGTGGGCGACTGAGATGGAATATTAATGGCTCTTAGGAATAGACAGAAAATTGATAAGAAATAAAAATTAGTGTCTTTTTTATCGTTATAATCTAAATAGTTCTTCTTTTCTTCTTCCCCTATTCCTGTCAGCATAATTTTTGCGGGGAAACTTTGTGGTAGTGGGCCACCAGAGACCCAGACTGGTAGACCCTAATTCCTTTAGCCCGACACAAGCTCTGGTCTGAACCAATTTTTATTCGGGCTAGTTTGATTTTTTTAGGGTTTATTGGTGGCGGAGGGGCATTTCGCCGCCACCGTTTCGAAGCGGGCCATTTCGCATCCGAGAAAATTTTTTGTACTTGGTTGGGATACTTGGCAGTAAGGAATAAATGATCGGTACGACTGCTCCATAAACTTCAGCAAGATATATACTTGACCAAATAGAGGAGGTGCTGACTTAAAAATGACATCCATACATAGGGTGCTATGAAAATGTCTTATTATATTTCAATCCGCAAATCCTGAAATGAAACCAAATTAGGAAAATAACCAAAAATGGTGCTTTGAATTAATAAGCGAAATATACACTTTATGTGAAATCTGAAAATTGACAAGTGTAACTATAGGTCACCAGCCAATCCAGAGATACCGCATCGAAACGCGAGCCGCGACCTCGGGCGTACGAGAACGTTGATCATTCGCCAAGGGTGTTTCCATTAGTTCCATTTCAGTATGTGCCCGTCCGTCGAAAGCATATGTCGCGTCGCGTGAAAATTCTCACATATTTATAGGAATTTTTAACGTTCTTTTGTGAAATAATTAATAATAATGTGATTATAATTGGTTTTGCTACAAAACATACATTTTGTGCTGTATTTCTTTATGAAAATTTTTAAATAATATTCTTACAAGGTAAGAGAGCATATATCTTAAATTCTACTCTTTTACCGCCACTGGCGACGTACACAATCAATAATTTATTGACGTAAGTCAAGTCTCAAAGATGTCAGCGCATGTTAGGCCGTGTTGTCATATTGCAACACAGAATTGTAAATGCAGGTGGTCGTCAGTTTTTAATAAACTCTTTAAAAAAATATTAGAATTTTAAGATACATGCTCTCATACCTTGTAAGAGTATTATTTATAAATTTTCATAAAGAAATACAGCACAAAATGTATGTTTTGTAACAAAACCAATTGTAATAACACTATTATTATTATTAGTATAAATTATTTCACAAAAGAACGTTAAAAATTCATATAAATATGTGGGAATTTTCATGCGACGCGACATACGCCTTCGACGGACGGGCACGTACTTAAATTGAACTAATGGAAACACCAATGGAAACACCCGTGGCGAATGATCAACGTTCTCGTTCGCCCGAGGTCGAGGCCCGCGTTTCGATGCGGCATCTCTGGATCGTCTGGTGACCTAGTTACACTTGTTGGCTGAAAACAGAGGTGTATTGCGTTGCACTGGAAACCACACCAGGTAACGTTAGGGTTTATTACCCAAGTATTTAGACATTCGATTAATATAGTATTTCTCTATGACACCAAGGAGTCACCCATTTCAATATAATACACCATTTCCATAACACCCTGTATATGGATCAGATTCCTTGCAGATACCTCATGTTGTAGTGTCTCCAAAAAATTAAGATCATATCAAGGGAAATCTTTCCTCCTGGTCATTAGTGCTTACCAGCTGAGACCTTTTCGGGGTTATGAGCTCTAATAGCGGTTCTTTCTTACGACTTGTCTCAAAGCTCTAATTGAATTTATTACTTAAACAATTGTCTCTTGCCTGTCTTCTGCGTCTCTCTTTAAGTTTATCAAACTTTCTTCTTCTACCTTAATTATTACATGCTGGTTACTAAGAAAATGAATACTAAGAAAATCATAATGGAAATTCTAAATTCTATCCATTGGGCAATCAATTCTTATAATTCTTATAATAAACTTATGCTTTGAAAAAATATCATGGTGGCGAAATGGCCGGCGGCGAAATGGCTGCGGCGAAACGTACTAGACCCTTGTTGGTTTCTTCCAGTCTGTTGTTGGTGCTGATCTGTTCCCGAACAACGAAACTTTTGTTTTTAACTTTCTTGTAGAATGTCCCCATATCCTTCTGCAAGCTTTCTCCGTGTATTCTAATGGCAAGAAACTGCTTCAAGTATCCAAAGGATCAGGTGATCAGATTAAAGTAATACATGGTTTACGAGTCATTAGTATGATGTGGATTGTATCTGGCCATTCGTATCTAACTATGGTTAGATATCCCGGAATAAATATAGATTTCGCTGAAGAAGTAAGTTAATTGGTTAATATAAATACCTAAGTTAAGTAGTACAAACACTTTTAAACATAAATTCAATTTTTTTATCTCATTTCAAAACAGTAGGTAAACAGGCCTCGGTATTACACACCCCACAAAAATTATCACCATATTGAGAAAATTTAAATAGCGGATCCAATAAGGTGGACAATATTATTTCATGGTACAATTTCGATGAAACTTGGAATACGATTGGTCTACGGATCTATATTTAATAAATCAATTAAATATGTCATCTAATATATGTAATTGTTCTCGACTTCTTTCGGACATTTTTTTGTTTGTTCACGTATAACTTTCTTGCAGATATTTATTTGCTTGTGGTAGGTAGGGTTTCGAGGGTAATTGCAAGAAATAAATGGGAGAAGATAGAATGTGATAAAATGTAGCAACAAAAAATATTTTTGTAAAATTTGTTCGGGTTTGTTAAAAAGTTAATCAATTATGATGAGTGATTTCAGGGTTATTGATGCCAAACAAAACAATTATGTACTAATTTAATACGAAAATTATAAGTTAAAATCGTAAGAGTAAGAGGGGTGAGACTTTTATTTAAAATATTGAGGAGTATTTCATTGTGGGGTTAGCAAATATTTTGTGTTGGCCGATAAACGTGAAAAGGGGAAAAGGAGAAGTAAGGAGCCAATTTGAGATAATTTTAAAAATGGTTTGCAGCATAAAGCACCAATTATTACTTTTATTTGTTCCAGGTGTCTTTCTAACTCAAAATATTTTGGAAATTATTTGAATTGCGACACTTGACTAGTATAGTCATTCAAATTCAAGCACTTTTTTATTTGAATTACAACTTCAGTTAAAGATCTGTTTGTCTTGGTATTTTAATTGCAAAAAACAAACCAAAAACTAACAATTTAAATATTAAAAATATATTATGCTGTATTATTACTAACTACTTAACTCACTAATTTATAATGTTGAACAATTTTGGGGCAGGCTAACATAATGGGTATAGCAAGAAAATATACATATCTGTACAATTGCTATACAAATCATTAGGAACATATTGATTTGTACCTTTGATACGTACATATATACATTAAAAAACATAAGCATAAGAAATTTTTCCAGTTTTCTGTAGTTATGGACAAATTTAATAAAATTTGATTTGTCAGATCGTAGTATTAGAGCTGGGTAGTAATTGAAATAAATAAAGTGTCCCAATCAGGTTATTTGAAGCGCCTCGGTGCTGGACCCAGCTCTGTTAACACTTTGAATTTTATTTTGATGACATTTTTATCATAAACATATAATATAAAAGGGGAGACAAAACGTTCCATTCATAAAACACCATTTATTTACAATCATGCACAGTTCTACCGTTTCAAATAAGTTAGAAGAAGATTGCTTTCAAAAAGGGCAACGCTCTAATAAGGTACGGGTTTAGATAATTTCGATCTAACATTAGTCATCAGATTGTTGTAGATATTTTTCACGGAAATTCAGATAATATAAAGAAATCCATATCCATATTTTTACAATATTTACTTAAAATATAGAATTAGCTATACCACCGCTTTACCTAAAAAATACAACCTCATTATTCTCACTTGCCGACGAAATATAGTCGAATAGTCGAATTGCGATAAACCGATAACAACACTGCCGACGAAAATGAATGAAAATACTCAAATCCGGGTCATTTTTACACTAGCAGGTACAAATGAGCATACAGCGTTGCCACTATGATTTCCTTAAAACATTTCAATTTGATGTTGGGATAATATTATACTTTTCGGTTTCAAACGCTGGCGGTAGATTTAGAACTCTCAGTACAGACTTGGTATCATTGATTACTGTTTAAAACTTTGTATGATTCTGACAGAATAACAACAATTCTGTCTATGTATTAATTAAATATTTTTGATTTTTAGTTTATCTGTCTGGTATCTTAACAGTAGATTACAGGGTCTTGTAAATATTTTATACCTTAAAAATAACATGTAATTTGTAATAATGACGGATGAACAACAGTTTTCTCTTTTTTTTTTTAAATTTAACTTATTTGTAGTTTGAATGGTCAAGAAAATCGACATATATATCTTCGGCGTATTTATCAGTGGACACCTTTTTCTTTCTATCGGGATTTCTTTTAGCATATCAGTATTTAAAACAAGACCCAAAACCTCTTCGAGTGCATATCAGAAGAATTCCGTATCTGTACTTGCATAGATATTTAAGGTGAGTAACTACCCCAATTAATTATCGAATATCCAAAAAGGCATCTCCGAATTAATAAGCTATTGTTTCGTTAATAATGAACCAATTTTAATAATTTTTTAACTGATAGAAAACAGATTCTAGAGTGCAGAGCAGTTTACATCCTTATACGTAAAAATTGAATTTAATTGATTTTTTAACCTAAACCAATTAGGGATATGCAGGGTGTAACAAATCCTTTACTATTGGGATTTCAGGACCGATAAAATATATGAAGTCGGTTAAATTGTGACAAAGTTGGGTAATTCTGGACCGAATGGACCGGTTTTGTTCATTTTAACGTTATTTCGTTATTAATTAGAACCTGCAATTTTGAATATTATATAATTAATTGGCTTAGTGCAGATTAGAGAAAAATATTTTGCACTATACCCCGCTCAAACCCTAGTTTTAGAGATTTAAAAAATAGTATGGAGTGTTTCACTGGAATATCAGACGAAACCACCGTATCAGCTGAGTCAAAAAAAATTCAAGGCAGACCTGTACCTAACGATAAAGGTCTTTAAGAGCCATATTCATAGTCGTTCCCTGAAGAAATTCTTAAGGATATCTTACTCAGGGCTTCCTTGATCTATTCCTTGTGTAGGTATAAATAATCTCAAATAAGGTATAAATTAAGATTTGGGTGACAATAACTCTTAGATGGAAATATTGTGGCCACAAGGCTTTTGACATAAACATTTTAAACGGTTACTGGGTGATGCCAAATATCATACATATGTATATTACCTCTCACTATGTGTTTATTTGCCAATATTTTTTATGCAATTGTTTTAGGATTACACCTGCCGTTGCTGCAGTTTTTATATTAGCAATTACCCTAATAATCCATCTAGGAAATGGACCTATTTATTATGACAATATAAAATTGGAACAGGATACATGTTTAAAATATTGGTGGTCATATTTTCTTTATATTCAAAACTATGTGAATTATGATAACTTGGTACGTAATTAATACAGGGTGTTATTTATGGAAGTGACTTATTATATTTAAACTGAGATGAAAATATATCGAAGAAAAATAATCATAAATGGCGCTTTGAACTAATAAGCGAAATATACACTTTATTTGAAATCTTAAAATTTACGTGGCCGCTACTGACTACGTTCGCAATCAATAATTTATTGATGCAGTCTCAAGTCTCAAAAGAGATCAGCGCATTGTAAGCGGTGTTGTCATATTGCAACACAGAATTGTAAATGCACGTGTTCAGTTTTTGACAACAAAACGTGTTTGACCCGCGTTATCACTTCTTTTTCAAACTTTTTAGAAAAAAAAACTATAAATTTAAGATACATACTGTCTTACCTTCGATCTTATTTTTAAATAATCTGTTATAATTAAATTCCATAAAAAAATAAAACAGAAAAAGTATGTTTGGCAACAGAACCAACAGTAGATAATATCACACAAATTTGAAATCACATCACAAGATTTATTATTATGAATTATTTCATCACAGAAAAAAATCGGGTAATGCTACTACTAAGGAAACGTTTAAAATTCGTATACATTAAACACGTGGAACCCCCGGCAACGTCGTTCCAACACCGAGCGTTAAAACGTACTGAAGCAACGATACGGAAAGTTAAACTTATCAATGCGCGCGCGGAAGTTTACCAAGCAAGAGCGAGACACGCGGTGTGATCTGGCATCACTGTAGTTTACTCTAGTGACCTACATACAGTTGCTAACTGAAACCAGTTGGAGCGGCGCGCCAGCAAAAAGGGTTTTTACCTTAGTATTTAGATATTCAATTAAACAAAAAAGTATGTAGACTTTCTCTAAGATACCCACGGAGTCACCCATTTAAATATGATAAGTAATTTCCATAACACCATGTATTTGACCTATTTTCCTACGGGGTCTAATCTAAAAGGTAGTCAAATTCTAAAAGCAAAAGTGGCACATTTATGGCCTCGCGTCTGTAAACAAAGCTGATCGTCATTGATCACGCGCAATACAGAAAGATAAACACTTGACCTCAACCGGAGAACACGACCGTACTTCGGCCTTAATGAATATGGATTACCCGGCAATATTTTGACCCATAAGACCTTCTTTACTGGGCAACAAACAATACATTTCCTCGCATAAAAGAAGGCCTTGTGGTCGTCACCGAAAAGCAACTTGTTGAATTAATCCATTGTCCACGTATCGATAGATTCTTAATATCGTTATATCCCGACGACTGATTTCGACTCTGGGCGATCGTGTTTTTTATTGACGGGCATGAGTGCCATCGGGGTTGCCTAAGGAACAGCATATGACGGCGACAACATTGCTGCAAGTGCTCATCCTATAAGCTGTAAGCATCCATAGTTATAGGTTGGTGGCTCTAGTACAATTCAGCGCGACCGTTTCGCCCTAATGCTATTTTTTCAAAACATAAGTTTTAGGGAATCAATTTGGCTAATTGTGCTCTTTGGAACAATTCTGAACATCCATTTTAAATTAGTTATGTTTCCTCAATTATGATTTTCTTAGTATTTAGTAACAAAGGTTTGTTCGGGTTTGTTCGTTAATAGGTTTAATGGATTTGTTGCTACTCATGCTAATTACGAGTTTCTAAGTATGTATTTAGAAGCAAAGGTTAATTTTAAAATTGTGTGTGTTATGGAAATGACGTATAATATATAAATGGGTGACTCCTTGGGTATCCTAGAGAAAGTCTACATACTTTTTTTTTAATCGATTATCTAAATACTAAGGTAAAAACCCTGTTTACGCATATACTGTCGCGCCGTTCCATCTGGATTCACTTAGCAACAATGTGGGTCACTAGAGTATACTAAACGTATTGTCAGATCATACCGCGTGTCTCGCCCTTGCTTGGATACCGGCCGCGCGCCACTATCGTTGCTTCAGTATGTTTCGAGAC
The DNA here is from genome assembly GCA_963991005.1 of Barypeithes pellucidus. Taxonomy (NCBI): domain Eukaryota; kingdom Metazoa; phylum Arthropoda; class Insecta; order Coleoptera; family Curculionidae; genus Barypeithes; species Barypeithes pellucidus. The sequence goes on from OZ022557.1 coordinate 64,859,441, forward strand.
TCCGGGGTGGACCGAACAAACCCGAACAAACCCGAGCAATAGAATTGTACATAGTATAGTATATTCTTTCTTTAATCATTCATTATTTTTATAAATATATTTAAATTCTAAAAACATATTAATTTATAAATTAACAGCTATGTAGACCGTTTCGAATTCTATCTATGCAAAACTAACCCAAAATAACACAATCAAGTAGAACAAAATTCTCATTATAGGCGAAATGGCCCGCGGTGAAACGGCCGACGCGACGGCGAGATGACCCTCGGCGAAACGGCCGCGGCGAAATGTACGTTCTTTCTTCTTTCCTACCTACTATTAACATCTATATTTGTTTGTTCCCTAAATAACTCGATGCTTCTTTTTCGGGAGAGTGTCTTCCTACTGTCCTTTCCTTCTAAATGTGACTATATAATTTTTTTTTTAATTTTAGTGCATTATAAATACTTGGTACCTTTCAGCAGATTGGCAACTATTTTTAATATCACCAATAGTTTTAATTCCAGTAGCGGTTTACGTTAAAGGGAATTTCAGATGGACCATGGGACAGTTAATTTTATTAAATATTTTATTGCCAGTTGCATCAATCGGACTAAAATTTGTCTTTAATGATTTTAAGAAGTAAGTATTCTTTCATTTCAGATGTTGCGCATAATTTGTACGCTAGTTAAAAATTACCGTATGTTATACGTGAAAATAATGTAAATAACTCATTATATCTGTATCCGATTATCACTTGTTTTCATTTTCATCACAATTTTGGTTGGTGGTATTAATCAACAACTCAAAAGACCGTTTCATGTAGAATTGACCAGGCTAATCAGAAAAATATCAGTGGCGTACCATCTTTTTTGTAAATAATATCAGAGTACATGCTTGCAGGGACGCCACTGGTGGAACAATTGAATAACTTTTCTAACTAAATTTTGTGGTTCTATATCTTATTAACACATACCCAAATTGGAAATAATATCTAAAGTACTTTCGGAGATATTAAAAAATAACTATTTAAAAAATAAAAATTCAACACCCTGTAGCAAAAAATTTAAGCCGTTGCGGACATTTGTTCATATGCATTTTTCTTTATAAAATGATCTAAGGAATCATACCCTGAAATATTAACATGTCATTAAGGATCACCCGTTAATAAAAGATTTTATTATATTTATATAATTAACTCAATATCCTTAGAGTAATTAAGGTATCCCCTGGGCCCGCCAGGCGAGATGGTCCGCCATGATAAATTGCTTTGGAAATTTGTAATAAAAAACGTATTTGGCAAATTCTGGAGGGGGCAGAATCATCGTCGCTACTGTATTACAAGGATAATAATAATATATTAAGTTTTCAATTTTTACTGTGTTATGTTATACACTATCATTATCTCTATTATGTTACTTACTACCATTATCTCTCCAAGCATCCTGATGCATTATCCGAACATTCTATATCTATATCATAGTAATCTATATTTTTAGTGGGTATGAAACTCATGCTTATTTAAATGATTACTTTATTGGTATTACGATGGGAGTTTTTATGAGAGAAAAGAGCAACTGTAAATACCGATTTAAAACTGTAAGTACTAATTATTTTAAAGGGTAAGCTCCATTATTTCCATGCCATTTTTCATAATCGCCGAGACCTCTCCCTGTGTTCCAGCGGTGCGTTCCTGAGTTACCTGGTTGAGTCCTTTACTAGGTAGCCCGCGAACAGCACCAGTTGGGATCTAATAATACTATGAGAGGATTAATTTTACCATCATGTTACTGGTAGGTCCGTAGTTGCACAATAATATTTGTGATTTAATTTTATGAAAATTAAAGTACAATAGAAAATGGGCTTCAAAAGGTGTATCGGAGCTGGTTTACGAACAAACTAGCAATTTAAGCAACTTTCTTGTTTTTTTGCCGATTATACAATAATATTTGTGATTTATTTTTATTAAAATTAAAATACATTAGGAAATCGGCTTCAAAAGGTATATCAGGACGGGTTTGCGCTGTTTTCCCAGGAAACTGTCAATTTATGCAACTATCGTGTTCTTTTTTGTCGATTACATTATAATATTTGTGATTTAATTTTATTAAAATTAAAATACATTAGGAAATCGGCTTCAGAAAGGTATATCACGACGGGTTTACACTGTTTCCCCAGGAAACTGTCAATTTATACAACTATCTTGTTCTTTTTTTGTCGATTACACAATAATATTTGTGATTTAATTTAATTAAAATTAAAATACATTTCTTTAATTTTCTTGTATTCTTTGCCGATTACACAATATTATTGGTGATTTAATTTCATTAAAATTAAAATATATTAGGAAAAAGATATGTTCCCAGGAAACTGTCAATTTATGCAACTTTATTGTGTTTTTTTTCGAAAAATTTAATATAATTTTAATTTTTAAGAAGTTTATAAATTTTAAGGACTTTATACGCAGGATAGGTTATATATGATTGTTAAATTTTTTTTCTGCATAAAGACAACTTTTATCTGTGACAAGCCTACCATCTTTTCATTAGTGCTAGACAAATGTAAAAGTATGTTAATTCGGCAAAATGACCCCTACTACTTCGTGCTTAGCGTGGTCTTTTTCAAAACGTTGATGCTTTTATGATCATAGTTATAAAAAAATGTTCCTTTTAGATTTGGAACTTAGTAATGTGGGTAATAGCTCTCCTCATAATGCTATTAGCAGTTTTAGCAATGAAGGAAATTCAACTTGCACGACATTATCATGCTGATCTCACTTATACCAGCTTTTTGATCTTGGTAAGACCTTTTTGGTGTATAGGTCTTTGTTGGATTATATACTCATGCCATAACGGATATGGAGGTAAATATTAATTCAAATTTACCTTTTCCGTATGTACCTCCTTCAGAAATAGTCAATCGTATTGTACTTTTATTGTATTTCTTTTCCCACCCTTTTAATATATCACTGCCGGTAAATAATATTTAAAATATGTAAAGAATATTTGCAGCCTTCGTGGTTTATTTGTAGATGTTACCCTTAAAAGCTTTAATTGGAAGGGTAAAATAAATCTACTTACTCCCCACCCCCCCTCCCGAGGGTTAAATCACGTCATTACTAAGGGCAAGATATTAGGTACGTAATCAAAAAAACACTGAGTCTCTTTAACTACGTACCGATTAATATCAGGTCTCTTTGAGAAAAATGGACGATTTTTTCCAATTTTTAGAAAATATTGGAATTGACCCTCACCAACCCCTGGCAGTCCATGAGACTATCTTCATATTCCTACAGAACATTATTAACCGTGTTCTATCGATAATAATAAAGAACTTATCCGTTCACAATCCACTCGGCTGACTTTACTTTATTAATTACGCTCATAGAGGCGAATAGCACAGAACAATCCCGACGAACCACTGCCGCCCATCCATATGTGATTAAGCTTAGTACTCCTCGAACTTCATTATTTAAGAATTCTTTCATCTGGAGGACTTCATCCTTATGGAACGACCTTCCTGAGGTCGTTTTTCCCAACGAACAGAAGTAAATGCGTTTTATTTATCACTTTAAGTACAAATAAATTACTCTCGGATACGTCAATTTACTCTTAATTTTAAAACCAAAGTTGCTTTAATATGTTCAAGCTCGTGCCCTTATTGATTTAAAGTGGTCTGGCGCGCGAATGAACTCGCAACTTTACAAACTGTACCTGTTTTGGCGGCATTTCTTTTAACCAAATTGACTAAATTAAAACCTTTGAGTTTTAAAATATTCTTAATGTACTCTTTAAAAAGTAAAAGTTATATTTTTGAATTTAATCTGGAATTTTATTGAGCGTATAGGCTTAAGATGAAATAGTTTTCTTAATAGGTTTTAATGAGTTAATCAAGGGTACTTCATAAAACTACATTGAAACTATTTGTTCCAAAATTAATTGTTTTAAAACTAACTTGCTAATTAATCCTTTAAAAAGGCAAATTAGTTTTAAAATAGCCAATGTTACGAGTATTATAAAACTAGTATAAGATCAATAGAGCAAATATATTTTTTTTTATTTTACTTTAAAGAGTGCATTAAATTCTTTGCATAAGAATAAGTGGTCTTTAAGAACTTTTAGTTTATTTTAAGGTAATTTAAAACCAACATCTTTTTATGAGCATATTAAAGCACTTTTAAATCATAAATAAATCAAGAGTGTCTTACAATAATTGTTACTTGGGAGGTTTATAATGCACTATTAAATGCCCAGGAAAAATGATTCGATGTAACTTAATTGTTTTGTAGTGATCTCTGAAAATGTATATGTATTAGGGCTAATCGAAACATGTTGCCTATATACGGATTTTTTAATAAAATATAATTTACAATAAAATTGTTAGTTTTAAAATAAATATCCAAAAAACAACTTAATTTTTAAAGCACTCTTTTATATAATTTATTCCGGGATTTCAGGACTTAATCCCGGGATTTTCGAGGCTGATTTTACCTCGAGATCCCGGGATTACAAGATACCGAAAGTCCGGTACCCCTAATTTGTTAAAAACACAATTTTAATTTATTATACCTCTAGAAGTCTTTTATTTTACATAAGACATCAATGTGTTAGTTTTGTATCGTTTTTCGGAAAAAGTACAAAATATTGTTAAATACATCTTTGATATATTCAACAATTCAATTGAATTTAATTTTTAGGATTTATTAACTGGCTCCTAACAACGTCGTTCGTCCAGGTGCTTAGTAAGTTGACATACTGTATGTACATTCTTCATGTGTGGCCTATAATATATTTTAGATTGACTACAAGAGTTCCACTAATGTACAACGAATGGACAGCGGTAAGCGTTATTCTTAAAAAATGATCGCGTTATGGTTTTATATTTTGTCGCTGTAGAGCCACAGCTCAGATTCCTAACGATACGATATTGTCGTCGAGCCGGGTTCACACGGCAAAATACTGCACATTTTTAAAGGAATAAATTACCAAAGAAAACCAAATTAAAATTACCAAAAAATTGCCAATAAAAAGTCTATTTACTTAGCACCAAAATCATCCCAGATAATATAAAAATAAAAAATATAAAAACTTTTAGTAAAAAGTGTAATCAGTATATTTACCAGAATACAGAAAAGTTTTCAATACTTTTTCAGTAACTCACTGAATCATTAAGGATTGTGGGCATATTTCACGAATGTGTGTCACATAGAAGTATAATATAGGTATATTATAAATAAAAATACAAAATAATAATATACATATTTCGACACATACGGGTGTCTATTATTGGTTCTTGCTATTGATTATTTTATATTATATATTAGAAATGTTAAATTACATTTAAAAAACAACACTTGGACTATAAGTCAATAGAAATTTTGTGTTCATAAAATTAAATGTTTTGTTTCCGAGTTTTTTTATTGAAAAAATCGATTTATACGTTTGCAAAAATTTTCCAATTTTCTTTTTCAGATACACGATACCATTATATCATATGTTGTAACCTTAATAATGGCGCTGTTTTGGACCTTAGCCTTCGAATCTCCTTTAATTATCATTGAAAAGTATCTTATGGGAAAAAACAGGAGGTAAGCAGGAAAGGGAGCGGTGGGGAATACCGTACACCGAAGGGAGAAAAACCACACACGATGATGAAAGTTGGGATTAAACAACTTAATAAGGACATGCATGCGAGAATTTCCTTCAGAGTGGGGCAAAAGACGCAATATATATTATTAATTGAAAAATGCTCGATATTTAAGCATTTTAAAACATTAAAAATATATTGTTGCAATCAGTGGCATATTTAGGAATGCGGGGGGGGGGGGCTGTTCGGGTTTGTTCATACTCGTACATTTAAATTTTTTGTATTATGGGCCCCACTAAGCAAAAAAACATCCCAATTTCGTCACATATATGTTTTTAGGTTACATGTTACGTTGTACAAAAAGGATTTGTTACGGCACTATTACGTAACGTACTGGTCGTAATGTCCGCCAACATAACAAAATCGCATTTACATTTATGAAATAACGTGTTTGATTCGAAAACTATAACGAACTGGTTTCGTTCTTAAGATGTTTATTTTAAGGACGTGTCAAAACGTTATAATTATGTTGTACATAAAACGTTCTCGTTTCGAAACTTTAACGAACCAATTTCGTTTTTAAAAGGAATAAATGCAGGCTAAATTTCATTATATTGATGACAGATTAGATTCATCCTTTGACAATATAATATTTTTGTGAACACTTAAATGTAATTTTTTCTTATTCTAAATTAGGTACACAACAATTAGTACCGAGATAACAAAAATTATATGGATCAAGCTTTAAAATGTCAGTTTTGATAGTTTTGCATAGAAATGTGAATTTGAAAATTAATATTTTGAGCCAGAAAACTTTTTGATCATTAATTTTATGAGAAAAGTTGTTCTTCATAAAAAAAAAAGGTCTCCATGGTCTAGAACATAAAATGCAACCATCAGGCATTAATTTTTTTCAGTCGTATACGAGGTTTCTAAAAAAATATGAATTTGGCTCAAGAGTAGGTCTGGTACCCATACCTATATAAAGTAGATACTTATTTGTGACAATATCGAAAACTGTAATTATAAAAAGTTGTTCAGTATACAAAACTTAGTTCTAATATGCAATTACATATTAAACTCATGATAATCTTCGCCTGTAAAGTCTCTCAAAAGAAAATTTATTTCTAAAAATTTGTAGAAGGATGTAATTGCATATTAAAACATAGTTTTTATACCGAACAACTTTTCATATTTATTGACAAACCTGCATGGTTGCTTTTTAGGTTTTGGACGATGACTTTTTTATAAAGAATAAGGAAGAAGTTGAGAATATCACATCATTTCTATGGAACTATGAAAATTGACATTTTAGAGCTACCTTGATCTATATAATTTTTGTTATCTTGGTACTAATTTAGACTAAGAAAAAATGACATTTAAGGGTTAACAAAAATATTATATTGAGAATAAGATTTTTTTTTCAAAATAAAAATCGTTCAGTTTGAGGTATTTTTTTATTCCACTAACAAACCTGAACAATAAAGTTTAAGAAAATTGGGCGACTTTAATTCCACCTTGGCAACTTTCGCCAGCTCTGATGGCGACTTGTAAAAATTGTATCTAGCAACGCTGCTGCTTACTGAAAATGTAGATATTCTGAAAAAAAAAATGGTTTGAGGTATCTACTCTGTTGTATCTATCTTGAAAAGGTAAGCGATACCGAGGAAACGTTTCATATTTTGGGGCGTATTAATTTGGTGAAAAGAATTTTTGAATAAGTACCCGAGAGATTTTAAAAAATGGAATTTTCAGTTTTTGTCTCTAATTTGTTGCGCCTTAATTTTTTTATTTGGAAGAAATTTAAAACTATTCAAGGGTGTTTCTAAATTTGAACTTTCTTCATAGAATCCAGAAAATTGAGGGGCCAACTAAAAAAGGAAGATTTGTGTTGATTGGCAATATTTGTGTATTATATTAAGATGTTATTGGATTCAGTAATTACGAAAATGTTTTTTGTGTAAGTTTATCTGTATTCAAAATATTTGTCCTTCTTACTTTGGAGCTACTACAAAACGTAGCTTGATGATTATTTTTTAAAGGGAAGCACTCATCTTCTAACAATTGATCTATGATTAAAAATTTTCTGTTAAAATAAGCCATATTGTAGAAATAAATACATATTTGAATGTTATCCGCAGCTTTGCTTGTATAACGAATTGAATAATTGGATTGCGCAAAAGAAAGCTGCGGGTACCTGCTAGTTTTTAACTTAAACTAATTTAATAACTTACCAATTGTTTAGTTCTTTTCGTTTAAGCCTCTGATTGGAGTTCCTAAACCACTCCATTATACATGTCTCCAGCTTTTATTGATAATGTTGTGCACCGTTTGAGCTGCATCTGTTTGAGAAAACGCAATACATTTACATTTGATTGTATAGGTATTAATTTAAAAACAAACCTCTTAAGAGATAGATGATTTTGCAATCTTTCAGTTTTGTTTCTGGCCTGTCCACAAATAATTGACTGCTTATTTGCGAATACGCTAATCAAGCCCCTCCGTATAAACTCGGCCTCATTCTTTCCTGCCACTTGAAGATACTTGTTGTACTAAAATATTTAAAATACTTATTAATAATATTCACTAAAAGATTACAATCATATTTGACTGGTTTTTGTTAATTTAATTTAACCATACCTATAAATAAATCTTAATTTTAAATAAAAAAAGGGAATATTTTTCCCAAGATTCGTAATCTGGGCCTTTTTATGGTTGCATGCAAAATGGCCGCGACCGACCGACCTTTAATAATCTATCTATTTAATGAGCCTATGAAAATTTACAAAATATCGAGATTTCCAAATTAGTATACTGATATAATAGGTACTTACCTTACTCTTTATTTCTTGTTTTTTTAAATAAAAAGCTCTTAATATAATTTTATGACGGCTAAACAAACACAACACACCATCACCCCACGACATGCAGAAGAAGGAAGGAAGTAAAGTTAGGTTATATTTGGCCATTGTCGGTGTTGTCCAGTAGTGGATCGAAACCCGTTTCAGTAACGTTAAGAAAATTACATTATTTGACGAAACAAGTTTGTTGTTTAAAACGTTTATTCATAACATAACAAAGAGATTGAAATAAAAACATGTCTGTGATGGTAGAAATAAAACGTATATTCAACTAACATGATTTCTACGTTACTAACAAGTTCCGTTAATAATATTATAATTACATATTAAAATTAACATATGAATGACGTTATTTTTTAAAATGTTAAATAAAATCATCATTGATACATCAATGGTCTGTTTGAGAAAAAACGTTTTCTAAGTTCCTTTAAAATAACGTTATCAAACGTGAAAAAGATGTTTCTTGCTTAGTGGGGCCAGACAAGGTGGCAAGCGCACCACCTACTATGCCCATGAGGCCATGCATGTACGGAATTTACTCGACTGTATAATCGTATAATAAGGTACAAAAATTCCGTGTGTTGTTTTTGTAGAAATTTTTGATACAACAGTAAAAAACAAAAAATATAAGAACAATCGAAAAACACAGATTTTCTAACGAAAACAAAACGTTATTCATGAACTAAAACAAAAATCACAAACATAGTTTTCTATACAGTCTTCTAGATCTTTTTAATGAAGATATGATGACTTGTCAATCATTTCCGGATATACCGAAAGTTACGCTTAACGTTGTTATTTTAAATAGATTGCCCTGTATATTTCGGACATTTCCTATACCCATCTCCAACCGTTTCTGAGATAAAATTCATTATTTTTTTTTTAAAAGAAATATTAAAGGAAATTTGACCTTATTTTATAACTAAAGCAGTTAAAGATTCAAGGACTTGAGAAAATTTAGAAAACGGTTAGATTTTTCGGAACAAAAGTTATACCTTTTTAATGTCAAAAGGTTAGAAGAATAAAAAGATTAAAAATACCATCATGCATACCATGTGTATCACATTCGTATGTGGCGCTCTCTACAAAATGCGAAAAAACCGTGGACAGATTTGTATTCCTCATCCCGAAAAGGACCCATATACGAGATTTCGTCAAAATATCATGTATTTGAAAAACACTGCAAATAAAATTTAACTTTACTGTCTACCCTCCGTTAATAATTTTTGAAAAAATGTTATAGGAAGAGGTAGCATTTATTTTCGGACACTGTACCTATATGAATCTTTTTATGTCATAAAAATACTAGACATTTATTATAGGGGGTATTTAAAAAATTATACCTTCCTGGGTTTCTCCTTTTTTTAAATGGAAACATCCTGTATTTTAATTTAAAATTACATGTAGAATTACATTCTTTATCTAATTTTTCAGTACATATGTACGAGAAGCGGATAAATAGTATACTAAGATCGAGCCCCAAAAATATATTGACTAACGGTGTGATACTTTGGAGCATCTTCTAAGAAAAAAAATAATGATTTTATTTTGTATTTAAGTTCATGTGTAAAATGAATTTTGTAAAGTTAATAATAGTTTTAGTTTGGGGTTCACAACTTCATTAAGTTTCTTCCTTAAAATTCATTAAGCTTTTATGTTTTAAAGTTGAAGTTTCATTAAAAAAAAATTTACCTTCTTCTAAACTCAAATCTATTATTTATTTACATTATTCTGTTATTAAAAAAAATACTTTTTAATAGTAAAATCTATAGGCAAGCTAGTTTCTTTTAAGATGTTCTAGGGGATGGCATTATTACATCAACTTTAATATAATTTATTTAATATTTTTAGGGTAGAACCAGCAATTAACAACAGGCAAGAACAGGCAAGGGTAGAGTAAAATGTAGACATATATCCTAATATTTACTCGGAAATCCGTCTAAACGAAGAACATGTAGTCCATAAAGAAACAGAATAAACTATTGGCTTTTATGTCCAAATAACTTCCTTTAATAATAATAAAATATTGTTTGCCTAATATGAAAATTGTACATGCTCAAAATGAACAATTTTACAGGAGGAAAACAACTGATTTACGACTTAAAATAAAAATAGTAAAAATTAATTAGAGGGTTTTATTGCTTTAACTTGAAGGGTTGATATTTGGATGATTATACAGTACATCCATAAGTGGACTTATCGGTAAAATTCATCAGGCTCTAATTTAAAATTAACTGCTTGGAGTTGGACTTGTGCAAAATTCATGGAAGAAAAGCTTGTTTTAATCACGTTCATTAAATTTAAACTAGTAACAATCTTTTAGTTTCTAACTAATCTAAAAAAATCAAGCCTTATCCTGATTAATAGAAAAAATGTTGTTAAATATGCATAGCTAGGTACATACCCTGAATATTATGCAAAATAAAATGCGGCTGCTTCTTTTCCTCTTGAAAATAAAATGCTATGAAAATTTCACGAGTCTATTCAAAATTGTAAACGCGCGTCATGGAGCAATTTTTAATTAACCATTAACGATTTAATATAACTATGTGTCACTTGTGCGTTACTTTTAACAAATTTCTATTAAACACCACCCATTTACTTTTAAAACTACATAAGCCGAGTTGTTTCACAAACACGATACCGCATTTGGCGTATATGTTGATGATTAATAGGACTTATGCAATATTCATGTACCTACTTTTTAAATTTGTGATCCTTATGCAGATTTCATATTAATATTTCACCATTTAGTGGCATTTTTCATAAACTGAGAATATTAGCTTCGGCCACTGTGTACCAGATTCCGCAACAATCGCAAATTTATTAATAATAATAGAACAAGAACTGGTTCCTTTTATTAATTTATTTATTTATAACATAAAGTAGTCAAAGTCAAAAGATCCTTTATTGTTCAAAGAAAAGAATCAATTCTCGCTACAAAGGCTAAAAAGGTTAAAATTATGGAAGGAGTAAATGCATATTTATTTCCTTTAAACTTATATCACAGTAAACTAATGTCACATTTAAACAACTTGACCTTGCTCAAAAAATAAACAGTATACTTTAAAGTGTGTAATAAAATAAATACCTAGCTTATTGTTTGATAGCAAATATTTAAAACTATAGAATTTAGTTATGTCTCCTATTTTTATAAGCACAGAGCTGGATTTTATACGACAGAAAGACGTTTGAAATATTACATTGCATTTTGATAGACTGTAGCGTGCAAAAGTTCAGAAGGTTAGCTGATATTGATATAAACTCCAAGCTTGGGTTTCCCATTTCTCCTCTGTGATTGGGATCTTCTGATTGGCTTGTTACAAGTTTAAATTAAAGATCCGATAAGTTGCCCGACAACCAGACCAGACAAATTGAATTTTTATGTGATCTTTTCTGTTTCGCTATGGCGATCAGATTGTTTCGTGTAGTAAATTTAGCTAAAAGTGAAAATGGTAAGTATTTTTCTCTTTAATAATCCTACGGTTTCTAATGATGCTATTTTAAACTTTCGTTATTTTGTTTCCATAACCTATCTACTTACATAATTCGTTTTTCATAATGTACTTTTTTTATAGGAATTATAAGGAATTCACCTTTACCTTAAGCTAATGCTCTACTAATTAAGTAGTCTTAATTAATATAAATTCGATATCAAAATCAAAGGAGTTCCTAGACAGCATTTAAAACATTCAAAAAGGTTTAGTTATATGTATATTATTGGCTTGAAAAGCCTTATGTGGACTTGGTGTAGCTATTATCTTTATTACATTCCAAAAATCTGATATAATCCTGAAACCTACCAAGGTTTAAATATTGGCTAAGAAGGTTCAATTCTTATAGACAGTTTTATTAACACATGAAAAATTCTTCCATGTTGATGTTGTAAAAAGATTTTATTAATAAATATTTAACTAACTAGGCAACTTTGACCCTGACACTCTCTATGAGATTAATGACATAGGCAGAAATGATTTACTCTCAGTCGAAATAACCCGGATAGCTAGTTATTGCTTTACTCACCAGACCCAGACAACATTAAATGTGAGTATCATTTCTGCCAATGTCGATCGTTCATGATATGAGTTTGTACTTTGTACCAAGACGTTCATATGACTTAACAATACTGAACTAAGTTCACATATTCTTAACTCCTAATTGTATAACTATCCTGAGGTGCAGAAATGTCTCAGTGATCAGTAGCACACATTTATTGAGCCTCTAACTGCCTAGATACACCTACTTTTTGATATTTTAGGGTTCCTTTTACCTACAATTAATGGTAGCCAAATAGCATTCTATTCAGGACCACCTCCTGGGACACCGCCACCACAGACAAGGACAAAATTTGGCCCACTTTCCGATGAAGACAGGATATTTACAAACTTATATGGAAAACATGATTGGCGTCTTAAGGGGGCCATTAAACGTGGTGATTGGTACAAAACAAAGGAAGTGCTAGTGAAAGGAGCAGATTGGATCATCAGTATGTAAATAGAATATACCTGTGTATCGAAAGGTTTTAACATAAGAATATATTCTATGCTAACCCATGTAATAGATTAACCTAGTTAGAACTGAGTAACCGGTAATTGGCCAGGTTTACGAGGCCTTAACCCGTATCGTAACAGTAGAAAAAGTAATGACTTTTAGTTATCACTTTCGTAAGAACTGTATGAAACTTATTTATGTTCCCTCATTACTTATTCTACTGTTAGGTATGGTGACTGACATTTCACATACCATGGCAGGATTATCTACCGCTTTAGCAGAATTTTATTTCAGATGAAGTTAAAACATCAGGTCTCCGAGGTAGAGGAGGTGCAGGTTTCCCTTCTGGTATGAAATGGTCGTTTATGAATAAGCCAGGCGATGGTCGTCCAAAGTATTTAGTAGTAAATGCTGATGAAGGAGAACCAGGAACATGTAAAGATCGTGAAATTATGAGACACGACCCCCACAAACTTGTCGAAGGTTGCCTCATTGCTGGTAGAGCAATGGGAGCTAAAGCTGCTTACATCTATATAAGAGGAGAATTTTATAATGAAGCCTCAAATATGCAAGTAGCCATAGCAGAGGTAATATACTTAGTTCTACAGCGTGTTTCACATTCTATGCTCACTAATGGGACTTCGATCTTGAATAGAAGAGTTTTTATAGAATTTATAACCTATGCAAACTTTTAAAACATTTACCCCCTTCTTCACTATAGTATACAGAGTGCTAATTAATGGGACATGAAAAAACCGCAGACTCCTTACGTAAAAATATTAGGATTTAACTATACTTACATATATCCGAAAGTTGATATTAACTGAGATACAGGGTTAAAGTTAAAACTTCAGTTTTGTTTTTCTCTATTAACTTTGACAGAAACCAATGGTTTTCCACAAAATTTGGCAATTATGGTTTTTTTAGGATGAGAAACTGATTTTTTGGTGAACTTTTAATGTACAATGTAGAGGGCGCTGCCTGCGGCATTTTTTGCACATTTATTAGGTCATAACTTTTTTGTGCCTCAGTGTATTTAAGTTTTTAATGAAAATAATACTTTTCTTCATATTTATTACGTAAAAAAGGTATACTTACTAAGTTCAGGTCGCCCAGAGTTACCGTTTCGGAAATATTTGCATTTAAATTGTTGTATTGTTGCCCAATTACTATTAATTTGCAAACAAAATTTTTTTCTCAGAAGTAACCTTTGAGGAAACAAATGAAATTTAGAGATGAAGTTGCTATGGAACAGAAGATGTTTCATTTTTGAGTTTATCTTAAGTTTTTTTTTTGATTACTGTTGGTTTCTTTCGACACAATATTCTCTATGGTTAAAGTTATTTTAATTAAAGTAAATTAAAGAACAATGCAATTGTTGTATTTATTATTCCCAATTACCATTACTGGAACATTAATTATCATGTAAAAGTTAATTGGTAAGAAGCAACAACATATTATTTGCATGCCTGCTCTAACACCCTAAGCAATTTAAATGCAAATATCTCCGAAACGGTAACTCTGGGCCACCTGAAATTAGTATACCTTTTTTACGTAATAAATATGAGAAAAGTATTATTTTCAGTTAAAACTTAAATACACTGAGACACAAAAAGTTATGACCTAATAAATGTGCAGAAAGTGCCGCAGACAGCGCCCTCTACATTGTACATTAAAATTTCACCAAAAAATCAGTTTCTCATCCTAAAAAAACCATAATTGCCAAATTTTGTAAAAAAACGTTGAATTCTGTCAAAGTTATTAGAGAAAAACAAAAATGAAGTTTTAACTTTAACACCCTGCTATCTCTGTTAATATCAACTTCCGGATATAGGTAAGTATAATTAAATCCTAATATTTTTACGTGAGGAGTCTGTGGTTTTTCCATGTCCCATTAATTAGCGGACATCCTGTATAGTATCCATGGGGATACCTCAAAATTCGATTGCATTTCAATGGGATTTTTACCATCTGCTAATTTCTGAAAAACATAAAAAATTTACCCATCTCTCTAACTATTAACAACCGAGATTTGTGAAGCCAAAAACAGATAACAAAATTAACAAATTTAACTTTTAATTTAATCCTTATAGGCCTACCAAGCTGGATATTTAGGCAAAAATGCCTGCGGCTCCGGATTTGATTTTGATGTGTTTATGCATAGAGGTGCAGGAGCCTACATTTGCGGTGAAGAAACTGCATTAATTGAATCCATTGAAGGTAAACAGGGCAAACCTAGATTGAAACCACCATTTCCTGCAGATGTAGGTGTATTTGGTTGCCCTACAACTGTGACTAACGTTGAGACAGTTGCTGTTGCACCCGTAAGTAAAACTTATTTGATTTAGGGCGGATATTTGAATGTTACCTTCAGTTAGACCTTAGCTAAGGTAGCCTTAACGTTAAGCTAGACCTTAAAATAACTATGTTTTAAATTATTTTGGGGGTCAATTGACGCGTAAAGTGGAAGATTATCACGTTCTTACAGATCTATTCCTTCAGATGCAAGTTAAAAAGAACTTTAATATACTGTCAAACTTGTGTTAAGGATGACTTATATCATTCTGTACGTTAAGGTTGAAATATCGGCCATCGGCCCTAAGGACCAGTGTATCAGTTCGTGGTTATGCACTTTAGCTGTTGGTCAACTGTTAGCTGCTGGTCATCTTGATATCAAAACTATTATAATTGGCGGGCAGCTATGAAACCGAAATATTTAGCCGTGTACTGATAAACCCGTCCTTAAAGTCTTTAAGTCAATTTAATTATTGATAAAATGCAGCAATTTACATTTTTAGATTTTAATTTAATTGTGATAATACATACACACATACATTATACAGTGACCGGTAAAATGTACCATAAGGTTATTTTACAATGTAAAAGTACTGCATATCTTAAAACTAACATAACACCCAACAAACTTGTAGTAATTTATTGGAGTTACAAATTTAAGGTAATTTTTATACAGGATGATTCACAGTCTGTGGTAGGTTAGACGTAGAGTATATATGGAATAGTCGGGTAATATGGAATACAAGTGATCTACTAGAGCCATCTATGGTTGGTTGAATGAGGGCTGGCATGTTGCCATTATACTGCTTGTTGTATCCCTTTTGTTTACCGTCTGGGAAATGTCAGCCAGGCGGGACCTACAGCTTTTCACGTGGGTACCGAACCACGCGCATGCCCCCAGTCTGTCCATCAGTCCCCAAAGGAGTACGATTATCCGCTCCAGTCAGGTCTTATTCAGGACTAAACCCCCCAGTCTGTCCATCAGTCCCCAAAGGAGCAGGATTATCCGCTCCAGTCAGTGGGTCTTATTCAGGACTAAACTAGCAACATGCTGCATTCTTGCCTACTAAAATTTTATGTACTGACGTACACCTACCGGGAATCGAACTCGGGTCGCCACGGCCGAATGCGGTCGTTCTCTTTACTGAGCTACCATACCGGGCATCCATCTATGCTCAAACGCGTAAGTTCTTCCATTAAAATGCCCTGTAGTTATTAGATCTCCGGCACTTGTAACAGTTGAAGTGATTTCGACCCATTCGAAACTTATGTATGTTTACTAAACGTTTGTTTTACACTATTTTAAAAGTTTCGGTCGAGGTTTGGAACAGTATTCCATAATGCCGGATTCTGGTTTCAGTGCCTACGATTTGAGTTTTTGGCACTTAAACTATGCGCCGGTTCCGGCTATATTTGCGATTATTGCCAATAACGGATATGTTTCATATCGAAAATATTACAAATACATTGCCTACAAATGCCTGACAATTTTTTCAGGCAGCAAAAACGAACTTTTTTTACATTATCGAAAATAATTTTCAGTTTTTTTTTTTACTTTATTATTGATATATTTGATAATAATAATAATAATAATAATAATCTTTATTGTCTAACAGAGTAAAATCCAATTACAAGACAATATGACCTATAAAAAGAAAAAAAAATACATAAGCAACAAAAAATCCAAAAGATAGGAAAAAGTAGCAAAAAAAGAGAACAAAATAATGGTTGCATCAAGGTAACAGTTTATGTTTTATAAGTTTAGTAAATTGGGTATTGGACAAACCGAATACATCAATGTCATTAAGGGTATTATTGAAAATCAACATGGATTGGTATACAGGTGTTTTAATCAGAAAGTTAGAGGAGGGAGTTGGGAGATAAAAGACGGGATGGTGCCTAACTGAACGAAGAGGAACATGGAAAAGAATACAAGACAGCAGCTCCGGGGAATCGATGAGCGAACAGCAAATACGATACAAAAACTGCATAAACATGAGGTATCTGCGGTTAAGGAGCGATGGCATCTGGAATCTAGACAACAGTGCATTCTGGTTAGTACCCCGGGTAGGATATATACCATCTTCTCTATAGGCGATAAACTTGACAAACTTTCTTTGTACGTTCTCTAGTAAAATAATATATTTATGAAAGACCGGATGCCAAATAACACCACCATACTCCAACTTAGACCGCACAAAACTGTAATAAAGGGTTTTCAGGGTTTTGGTGTTTGAGAAATCAGTCGAATTCCGTATGATAAATCCCAGGGCCTTCATCGCACTGCTGTGAATGCTCCTAAAGTGGTGGGAGAAGGAAAGCTTATTGTCGAAAACTACCCCGAGGTCTTTAAACGTTTCGCAGTTCTCAATGGTTGTGTTGTCAAGAGTGTAATCAAAATAAACGTAATCGGCTTTGTTCGTAAAAGACATAGTGAAGCATTTACTTAAATTTAGCGGCAGGTTGTTTGTCTTACACCACATCTCCAGAATGTTCAAATCCCTTTGCAACAATATACAGTCCGTTATATCAAGTATTATTCTGAAAAGTTTCAAGTCATCAGCGAATAGTAGTACTTTGCTGGATAGATTTACACTTATGTCATTGATAAACAAGAGGAATAATAAGGGGGCCAAATTACTACCCTGCGGAGCACCACTCGAGGCTAAAAAAGTAAAGGATTTATGACCACGAATCATCACATATTGTACACGATCCCTAAGATATGAGTTAAGAAAAGAGACAAATTTATTAACAAAACCCAAGCCGGCCAGTTTATGTAACAGGATGGAGTGGTCAACTCTGTCAAAGGCCTTCGAGAAATCCGTATATATCGCATCTACTTGCTTGCGGTCATCCATAGCCTGCCCAACAAATTGGGTAAAACAAGCCAGGTTAGTCACTGTGCTACGAGCATTGAAGAAACCGTGTTGATGAGGTGAGATAAGCAGTTTTACCTGATTAAAAGTACATTCATAAACCGCCATCTCGAAGACCTTGGCAAAGGCCGACAATATAGAGATAGGTCTGTAATTGGATATCACACTGGCATTACCTTTTTTAAGTACTGGGGTAATCCTTGCTTCCTTCCATACATCAGGAAAGGAACTAGTTTTAAGCGATAGGTTAAAAATAAAAGATAGAGGTTTAAGAAAGGGAGCGGCACAGTCTCTGACAAAAAAACTAGGCACATTGTCGGGCCCATATGAGTTGGCTTATTTTTTAATTTCTTTAGAGACTTCAAGATTAGTTCGTCAGGAAGGTGTTCCAGGGAGATAGATGAGCTCTCCATAGATAAGTGTGGTGAAAGAGCTTGCCTGGAAGGGGTGGAATAAGCAGATTTGAAAAAGTTTGCAAATGCATTTACGATATCGTTAGGCTTAGAGTATTGGGTGGTGTTGTCAGTGAATATCTCAGGTAAAGCGCAGGTTTTGTTTTTTGAGTTGATGAAGGACCAGAAGTTATTCGGATCGTTGGATATAGAAGTTTCGGCCTTATTGATGTAGGCTTTATAGGCAACATTGATCTTTCTCTTAATACTAGCACGGAGTGCTCTATATTGTTGCTGGAGCACTAGCGAGTAGGATTTTTTGATTTTTTTGAGAAGTCTATGTTTGCGCTTTGTATCTTTAATAATGTCAGGTGTAAACCATAAGGGAAATGATCTCTTGTGGATGACAGATCTCGGAACGTAAGCATCGAAAACTTCATACAGTAACTTATAGAAACAGGCACAAGCTTCATTAGCATTAGACGAGGTATATAGAGTTGACCAATCCATATTCAAGATCACGTCATATAACAGAGGATAATTTACTCTCCTGAAATTATACTTAAGTTGAGATTGATTTACAGGGAAACCTGAATCAAGGCCGGATAGAAGGGATAGGTTAATTCTTAGACAAGGATGGTAATTGTCCTCTTTGACTAGAGGGAAAGATTCGCCGGAGACATCACATATAACATTGGAAAGAACAAGATCTAGGAATGAACCATAGGAGTTTGGGATTTTGTTTACTTGCTCTAAGGCGAGTAGGTGAAGGAAATTGTTGAGAGATTCGGATTTAGCGTCGTCGGCATTATTACCGTAGAGTGCAGGTATGTTGAAATCACCCATGATGACAATATTACTATCATATAAGTAGTGGAGTGATTCAAGACATTCAAAGAAGGTTGTCAGGTCGTTATGAGTTGCACTAGGCGGTATGTAGACAACTAGTATGAGCAATGAGACAAAGTCAACGCTCACCCTGCAACCCACAATATCCACTTTGATGACATTGGTGCGAACGGCCTGAAAATCTAGTTGAATTGCTTTAAGTTTATTGTTCACAGCCAGTATAACTCCACCACCCCGTGATACACCCACACCAGCCAAGTCTCTGTCACAACGGAATACTGTGTATCGACCATCGAAGAGTTCGCTCGAAGAAACACCATCCTGGATCCAACTCTCGGAAATTGCTATAACATCTTGATCAGCTTCACAAACCGATTTGTAAAATTCGATAGATTTCGTATTGAGTCCCCGTACATTTTGATATAAACAGGATATTGTTAGTTTTGAGGATGGTGCCGCACTGTTAGACAAGTTAATTAGTTTAAATTTTCTTTAATTTTAATAATCTTAGGAAAACCATTGAAATATTTAATCTTAAGATTTGTTTCACCATTCACTAAACGGGAGTCCAAGGTTGTTTTTAATTGTTTGTATTCTTCAATCTGCTTGGGCGTTCTATCATAGGCCAGAGAGATATTTTTGTAGGCACCAATTTTCTTTACTTCCTTAGCCTGACGGACAATAGCTTTAACACCAGTAGCGGAATCCAGTATCACTTTAATTGGTCTAGGTCTTAAATTGTTTTCACGGCCAACGCGGAAGACCCTAATATTCTCAACACGGGCCTCCGAGTAGGCTTTAGACACTATATCCACAGCAGTTATAGTATCCAATTGACGTCTTGAGTGCCCCTCGGAGGGAGCGTCTTCTATGCACCAAAAATCATAAGATTTTTTTGACGTAGTTGCCTTTCACTTAGCTCCTGAAAAGATTCACGTACAACTTCATTAGTTGAGGCGCTGGGTACGCTACTATTGTTACCGAGCGAATGATGTTTCCTTAGGTCATCAATTTCAGATTGTAGCTTCGATGTTATTTTTATTTGTTCTTCATATTTGGTGAGCAGCACATGATATTGAGACTCAATTTGTAATAGTTTTTCCATAATGTCATTAAGTGAGACCTTGTCGTTCAGAAGTATTAAATTCTGGGTAGACGCTTGGCCATCACTCGGGTCGTGAACGCTGAGAGGCACACTGTCAAATCCTGGACCAATAGAGAGACGAGTACGAGTTTGACGGGTGGTGCGATTCAATTGGGTGTTAGGCTGAGGAGTATTAGGGACTAAATCACACTTGGTAGTAGGCACACTACTCACAGATTGTGCGAGACCAGAACATCCATCACATGTCCAAGTAGTTACACTCGATTTTTTCCACATCGACGATTGTCTATTGAATTCCCTGGATGTTAGCCCAGAGCATCCCTTATGAAACCAGGATAGGCAAACGCAGCACGAGATAGAAGGTGAGCGATCACTAATGTCTGCCTCACAATAGGAACATCTCATGGTTTTACTATTTGGCGGCATTGAAAGATCACCAATAATAAACTTCCGTGCAGATTGTCCGCTCCCACACAGCCGGAGCAAAAAATTGTATTAAAAGATAAACAAAGTAGCGTGACACCGTGGAATGTGTAGGAAAAACACCACTAAAACAGCAAATAGTTAGTTACACTGTGTGACGGTCACTAGAAAATCAACGAACAGCCATGGAAACTAATTAATTGGACTAAAAACCATGAAAAACGGAAAACAATGCGCAGAGCTCACGAAAGATGTATTATCGGTAAAGGACACGAAAGATGTATTATCGGTAAAGGACAAAAGGAATAAAGCCTTTTGAGCAGCTTCATCCAATATGTTCCATAAAAACACCTGCTATATCGATCTAAAAATTGTAGCTCCTTTGTTATTTTAAATGAATTTTAACTGTATATTATTTTAAATTAAAAGAAGGTCAAATCTGGTTTGTAACTTGGGTCAAGAAACGAGCTAAATTTTAAGCGCAGTCGAATCCTCCTAATAAAAATTGTGGTACTGAATTTTGAGAAAAGGTTGATTAATTATGAACTTACCGACAATAGTAAAAAATTCCATAGCTACTGAAAAAAGGAGGTGAAAACTTTTTTGTTGAAGCCCAAAAATTTTTAATATTAAGAAATTTTCCGTTCTGAATGATCTTAATTTTTAACCTAAATCCCATTTGATATCACAACAAATTTGGCATTAAAGTTTAATTTTAAATTAAAACGAAATATTAGTGTTAAAAGTAGCAATAATGCGATATTCATTAATATACTTTGATTTTTTCACGCTACCCCATATACAGAGTGTGTGAAAATATTAGCACATATGGAAAACTTTTTTTACCCTTGATTTTAGAAAAAAAATACTATTCTTCATAAGAGTTTTACTTATCTTAAAAACCCATAATCTGCGAAAAAATCACAAATGTAACGTACAGAGTGGTCAAAAATGTTCTAAAATGCTAAGAGTAAAACCTTAAGATTTGTGGGTGTTATTATGTTAATTTTCGATATGCAGACCTTTATTATGTGAAATATTGCACACTTTTTTTTTCAGACAATTTGTCGCCGAGGTGGAGTATGGTTCGCTTCATTTGGTAGAACCCGTAATTCGGGAACAAAGCTGTTTAACATATCTGGTCATGTCAACAGGCCATGTACGGTTGAAGAAGAAATGAGTATACCCTTGAAAGAATTAATTGAAGTTCACGCCGGCGGTGTACAAGGCGGATGGGATAATTTATTGGCTATCATCCCCGGAGGATCCTCTACACCTTTAATTCCCAAGAAGTAGGTAACTTTGTCAACGATCATCCTTCAATCAGGAAAAATAATTGTTCAAGACGGGCCTAAGAACTAGAGTACAGCATGGAGTGAAATTTGGTTGACACCTCTATTGTTCAAATTCGTGTAGAGCGATGTCTATGTTTGAAATTAATTCGTTTTTTTTTTTTCATTCTACAAAGTTTTTGGTTCTCCTGTTTTGATTTTGAATTACCAATATTTATTATTTGCAAAAATTTCGGTACCTTGTAGCTTCAGATATTTGTTGTAAAGTGGCAATTTCATAAATAATTCGTCTTTCATTGAAAACAAAAAAGTTAACAAAACAGGCATTTTTAACACTGTAAAACAGTGTGAGGCAATGCTATGAGTGTACTCTACAGTGTTATGAAAATGGTTTAATACAGTGTTGTCCTATGACCTATGGCAGGGTTGTTAAAGTAGTTAATAATGTAACATTTACTATACGTAATTTACTACCGAAGTAAATGTAATTTGCTACATGCTCTTACTACGTATTTTATTACATTTACTATACAGGGTGTTATGGAAATTACTTATTATATTTAAACCGGCAAATTCGCATACATCAAGCACGTGGAACCCTCGATAGCGTCATTCCACCCCCGATTCTCGAAACATACTGAAGCAACGATAGTCGCGCGCGGCATTTATCCAAGCAAGGGCGAAATATGCGGTGTGACAATACTGTTAGTATACTCTAGTGACCCACATTGTGGCTAACTGAATCCAGATGGAACGGCGCGACAGGATGTGGGTAAAAATGGTTTTTACCTTAATATATAGATATTCGATTTAAAAAAAAGAATGTAGACTTCCTCTAGGACACCCAAGGAGTCACCCATTTAAATATAATAAGTAATTTCCATAACACTCTGTATTTGCTACATTTACAACTTTCACCTTTCATTTTTAGAATATTTTTATTTAGATCAAATCGTAAAGCAAAAAAACAACAGAAAAACAATAACCAAAAACTACTATTTTCCACTTTTCCACTCGATTTTCCAACTTTTAACATCAAATGTATAATAATAAAGTTGAGGTTATGTAGTATTTTTGACCAAACCAGCCAATCAAAACCATAATTACAGTTATTACTACGTTTGCAATGCAGCAAATAACAATGTATTAAATGCAATTTTTGCGCGACATTAACAATCCTGCCTATGAGCCATAAAGCAACTGGACATACTAAATATCAGACTAGAATTATCATATAAGTTTTTTCGAAATGTTTCATGTTCTAGAAATACAGGGTGCTGAAAGTAAAAGTTATTTTCGAAAATAAGCCATAATTTGAAAACGGTTCAATCTATACGATTGGATAGGTTTGTTAAGTTTCACGTTAAAGGGCGGAAGTTACATACACTGGGTTTAATAGATTTTTTTTTTCTTACCTGTTTTGAAGTATTTTTAATCCAAGATTTTCAAACAAGGGCAATTTCTAAACTAGAAAGGTATACTTGACTCGTTCTTAATACCTCTAACCGTTTTCGAGATACTTCCATTTAAACAGCACAATGCATCAAAAAATCAGAGTAAAACGATCACACCCTGTGTGAGTTATTTTACAATAATAAATATATTTTGAAATTGCAGAGTTTGCGAAGAAGCTATAATGGATTTTGATGGTTTAGTTGCAGTACAAACAAGTTTAGGAACGGCTGCGATTATTGTCATGAATAAACAAACTGATATTGTTAAAGCGATTGCTAGACTTATTATGTTTTATAAACACGAATCTTGTGGTCAGTGCACACCATGTAGAGAAGGTAAGATTTTATATAATTTATGTATTTATTTATTTTTATAGAAAAGTGACATTCTTTTCGAGGTAAAATAGTTATAAATTAAAATGGGCAATTTTTTAACACAAAGCGAATGAAAATATCCAATCGGATCTTCATCGATTGGTGTAATTTCATTAAAAAGTTACATCTGAAAAAATGTTCATGTGTTATTGAAATGAATTATTATACATTCCCCCGATAGTGGTGAGCGATATTTCACGAACTGTGAATTAATCACTGATGTCAACAAATCACAGGTAGTCGCAGTTCCTTAGCAGCAATAAAAAGCGTGATGTGATCACAGTTTAAACAAATCACTTTTTAGTAAGTATTACTTATTTCACTTTTCCTAATCATTAAACCTATCTTTTTGTTTAAAATTTATTCCCATGGGGTTGAATTGTTGTAACACCATAAGAAATACATTTATTTCATTTGCCATAATCGCCCTTATTGTGTTGTACCAATACCGATTATGTTAAAATAATAAAGGCCATTTTCGCATATCACCGTTAGAATAACATGGGTGATACGTGACTTCGTGCCTTATTGGTAAAGAGTAAGCAGTAAAAGTAATTTTAGCATATGATCATAGAATAATGGAGGGTACTGGACTTCGTGCCTTATTGCTTTTTGGTGGATTTTCTCAAATCCCACCTCATATAAATCTATTATTTAAAATGTGATTCCGTGAAGGTCGTTACTTGGTATTTGACTGTGACTTCTGAATCTTGAACTTGAAACCGTGAATTTAAAATGAGTAGTAATATTCTAAAGTCTAGCCAGCTCTGGGCATTTTTAAAAGAAACAGGCTAAGTAATAAGAAAACTGAAATTATTAATGATTCTATTCAAATTATAATATACAACACGCACAAAATGATTAAGAAACCTTGTGTATTTGCATGAACAAATAGTTTGTTGTAAAGTACACAGTGTTTAGTTCATCATAGTTTTTTTAAAACTTTAATCTAGGTAAAAATAACGTTTTCTTTTGTTTATTTTCAATGTTGTGTAATATTTTTTACAGATTTTAGTTTTCTTTTGTTACAGTTCTTTTAGTAGTAAAGTAGTTTACATAATAAACAATTTAAATCCATCGACCATCACCCACTAATTATTTTACGATGCGCGCAATATTCTCTTACATATATTATCTAGTTAATATCTTGCTTAGCAGTGATACAAATTTATAAACCGTGATCACGTCACGCTTTAATTTCACTGATATCAAAAAATAACAATTACGTTTCACGACGTGATTGAAAAATCACAATATCGCTCATCGCTACTCCCCGACAATAAGTTCCGGACAAAGATAATGTTAGTCAAGTTTATAGTTCTGTAACTTTTTAAATATTTTTCCGATCTTGGTGAAATTTATAGCCAAATGTAGACTTGTGTTTTGGAATGATAACCTGAATTTTAGTTTTCACAAAATACTGATGTGTTAATCATTATACAGGTGGAAACAAAAGTTACTTTCCTACCCTTAATTTCTTAACGCTCTGTGAAAAATTTGTGCGGTAGAATTTTGCTTCATTATATTTTAATCACAATTCACAACATTATAATGATCAAAATATCAGTATTTTCTGAAAACTAAGATTCAGGTTATCACTCCAAGACAAGTCTATACTTATGATTTTATTAGATTTATGTTAAAATTAGGTATGGTATATAAACTTTTGACGCTAAAGCAGTCTCTGAATTCAGAATTTTAATCATGGTCGTCACATACCGGTGCGGTTAAATTAATGCCGTTTCTGAATAAGTAGTTTTTTTTTAAAATTTTTTATTAAAATTTCTGAAAAATTATGAAATTACGCTCTTAAAAGAGTTCATTAGTAAAAATAGTAATAATCAAAATAAAGTTTGTGAATAGAATAGATTTCAACTTTCCCTCAATATGAAAAAACGAGCTTTTCCACCAACAATAAAAAATCGACCCCATTTCAATAAATTACATTTAGACAACGGTAATTCTATTAATGAAGTAAATGAGGCAAAGTATTTAGGAATAATAGTTGACCCACACTTAACATGGGATAATCAGGTATATAGGATTGTTGAAAGTATCAAGAATTTAATTCATAAGTTCTACGTGTTGAGGGGATCATGAGTGAAAGACTGTTGATTATCCATATTGTGCTATGGTATTGTAGCTTGGGGAGATTTGTATGAGTCAGCATTGAAGCCGCTGAATATTGTTCAAAACCATATACTAAGCGTTATTTATAAAAGACCGTGTCAAGTTGTGCCTCTTTCGATATCAAATTGCGGCCTTTAGTCGCTCTTTAAAACCTGAGAGATTGTGTAAATTATAACTTTTGGCTCTTCCGTCTCACAAGATTGCCGACCTTTTGACTTACGTAACATAAAAGTTAAGAAAGTATTCAGTAAAAAGTGTGCTGTTTCGGGTCTTAATGATTTTGTCTCTTTAATTTTTGTGTGTTGCTCTAAATGTTGTAGCTTCTGGAATAGTATCTAGTGGATTGATTTAGTTTCCAGTTTTAGTTTGTAGGTGTATTGTTAGAATTATTATTAGGATATTATAGGATACACATATAACCTTTTGATGTTGTTATTTCGCAAAACCACATCCAGGTATATCAAGTACCTAGGTGGTTTTAAATTTACATGTAATTATAACTTTTTTGTTAATCCGTATTGTAATATTTGATAAATAAATAAATAAATTACAAATTAAATTAGAAGGCCCTGGGTTAAAATTGATATTTGTTTCGTTCAAGTCTCGTTTGACATTTCTGTATCAGATATTCTCTCAAGCCAATTTTGTCAAATAACGGTATTTTTATCGCATTATTTCCATGTAAAAGAAGGTCATATTTAGTTCGGTTTCATTTATTATTTATTTAGTAAAATCGCAAGATTTTTTTACGTAAAATACTTTGAAGTTTCATAATGTTTAAGAAAACTAAAAAATGGGATTATGTTAACCCTTAACCACCCCGGTATGTGACGCCTATGATTAAAATTTTGAAGTTCTGAATTCAGAAACTGATTTAGCGTCAAAAGGTTTCGAAAAAAAAACGTCTTCAGTTAAAATCTATTATTTTTAGCCGGAGAATATTGTGGTACGAAAAGTACGACTTTTTAATTTCGCGACACCCTGTATAAATTAATAAAATTTAATTTAAGCTAAAGTTAGATATTATAGTTTTGTATTTAGCCATTATTCTAATATTTGGTTCGTTTTCACCCCTATAACTTTTTTATTGTTTAAATTACAGAAATAAAATTTGGTGGGTTTGTATGTGATATTATTTTGCATTTTATGACACGTCGGACTCCATTTTGTCATCTCCGGTTTAACCGGAAATGACCTCAACTTTGATACTTGATAGAAATGCAATTTTCAAGTTTTATTTTTTTAAATTTTTTTTACACAATTTGATATCACACACCCTTATGCCAAGCTAAAAAAGGAGATATAATTTATTAAATATTCTAATTTATGACAAAAATACAACAAGAAACACAAACGGCTTTGCATTTATCTAGGTACCCATGACGCCGTAATGCTAAAAAAACAAATGAACATAAATACAAATTTAAAATCCGCCATAATTTGCGGTAGAATTAAACAATTCTAGTGAGTTCATAACAATCTAGATGAAAAAAGAAAATTTACTTGTGTGATTTAAAGTGTCAAAAAGTAACGTATGGGGGTGTCGTTGAATTTGGAATGGTGTTCTGAATCGATATAGCCAAAAATATACTAGGTGTTCCGTTTAAAAATCCAAAGTTCAGTTCATTTCCGGCTAAACCGGAGTGTAAAAATGGAGTCCGTCATGTCATAAAATAATATCACATACAAACCCACCAAATTTTATTTCTGTAATTAAAACAATAAAAAGTTGAAGGGGTGAGCGTTCCTCCTGAAACACCCGGTATATATTGAATCCCGGTGGGACACCCTGTATAAATACTCGTCTTTTCGTAGGAGTAAATTGGATGAACCAAATGATGTACAGATTCGTCGACGGAAATGCCAAACCTGAAGAAATTGACATGCTCTGGGAAATTAGTAAACAGATTGAAGGGCACTCAATTTGCGCTTTGGGTGATGGTGCGGCTTGGCCTGTCCAGGGACTAATCAGGCACTTTAGACCACATCTTGAGGATAGAATGCGACTCTTCCACGAAGAAAAGCAGAGAGCTTGTAATTAAATGTAAATAAATTTGTGTTATAAAAGCAATTAGCATTACTATATAAATTATTAAAGGTTTTAATTAAAATGCACTTTTGTCCGATCTTTTTAGGGAATACTTTGTTGATAATGGTATAATCGATTTTCAATTTTTTTTTTATAAATTGTGATTCATGTTTGTATATACATTACAAAATATAACTTTGATTTTAAACATTTGTTAATGTGTATATAATTTTACGGAAATTTCTCTAATTATTTATCAATGGTAATAAAGGATGCCCAGAATCTAGCGGTCATAAATTATAGGATATACAGGGTCATTCACGATGAGTGACCTACTAAAAGATCTTGGAAACATAAACAGATATTTGTTTGAAATATTGGTACTCGCTATAAAAGATGTCGCGATCTTTTCAATAAATATTTTAACATATCTACCACTTCAGGTTATACCGGAAGTTAGGCTGAATTTAAATAGGATGCCTGTATATTTTGTACTTTTTCCATTCTACGTAAAAATCCGTTTGTTAATAATTTCCTATTTCCATCTCCAACTCTTTCTGATATAAAATTCATTAAAGGAATTTTTTATAAAAAACATGTCTTTTTTTTTTTTTTTTTTTTTATGATCAAACACAAGCACTATAGGAAAAATCCTTTAGGGCACTCTGGGAGTGGTGCGTGTGCGCAGAATCACGTTGGATTTGAATCGTTGGAGGTTATATTCGTTGGGAAAAACGACCTCGGGAAGGTCGTTCCACAAGCAAGAAGTCCTCCAGATGAAAGAATTTTTAAATAATGAAGTTCGAGGAGTACTAAGCTTAACAACATACGGATGGGCGGCAGTGGTTCGTCGTGTATTTCTGCTATTCGTCGCTCTGGGCGGAATTAAGAGGGCAAGGTCAGCCGAGCACCTTCCATGAAAATATCTGTAAAAGAGAGTCAAATCCCCAACCTGTCTTCGATGTTCTAGGCTGTCGAGGTTCTTCGTTTGCTCGTGGTCTCCGATCAGACGAATAGCCCTCCTTTCGATGGAATCCAGTAGCCGAAGAGTATGTTTGGGTGCAGAGCTCCAGACATGAGAGCAGTATTCTAGTGATGGCCGAATCTGGGCTTTGTATAGTGTCAAAAGTTTTTGAGGTGTATACAACTTTCTGGTTCGGAAGAGTACGCCAAGCTTCTGAGAAGCTATCTTGGCGATTGCCACAACGTGGTTATGCCAAGACATATTTCCTCCCAGATTGACACCCAGCAAATTAATAGATGAAGCCAGTGGGATTGCGTGTCCGGCCATGACTATTTCCGGTTCTGTAATGTTAACCTTTTTAGAGAAAACTGCTGCCTGGGTTTTTTTAGCGTTAAATTCGACTTGGTTACTGTCACCCCAAGCCAAAATTTCTTCCAGGTCTTTGTTGAGGCGTGATACTTCATGCTGTCTGCGAAGATGTGCGTCGGCAACCGATGTTTGCGCATTCAAAGAGAAAGATGAGAAAAGTGTGCTATCGTCAGCAAAACTAAATATCGGATTTTTAGTTTTCACTAGAAGGTCGTTAATGTAGAGTAAGAAGAGAGTAGGAGACAATATGGATCCTTGAGGAACACCGGCATTGATGGTGAAGGTGTCTGAGAGAAATCCGTCAATCCCCACTTGCAGAGAGCGGTCCTTAAGAAAGCTAGATAACCATGCACAGAATCGACTGGGCATACCATAGGATCGCAGTTTACTTAGAAGCCCCTCATGCCAAACACGATCAAAAGCTTTAGAAATATCCAGCGCAACAACCCGAGACTCCCCATGATGTTCGATTGCGTTGTTCCAAATATGGGTGACATAGGCTAGAAGATCTCCAGTTGATCTGGACTTCCGAAAACCATATTGATGATCGCTGATGATGCTGAAGCCTTCCAGGTACTTTAGAAGATGTTGGTTAATAGCTTTCTCCATTACTTTTGATATAACTGAAAGCAATGCGACTGGTCGATAGTTGTTAGGCAGGGTTCTCTTACCTTTCTTTGGAATAGGCTGGACTCGCGCCGTCTTCCAGCAAGATGGAAATATTCCTTTTTTGTAGGATAAGTTGAAAAGTCTACAAAATACTGGTGTTAGTTCATCGGCGCATGTCTTGAGAACTATAATAGGAATTTCGTCTGGACCAGTAGCTTTTTTGACGTCGAGTCCTTTCAGGATTCGTTTGACGGGACGCTGACGGAACACGATTTCGGTCATTTCGGATTCAACTACAGGAATGTCGGGTGGTGTTCTTCCCTGGAAATCTACAGTGGAATGCGAAGAAAATAGTCGAAGGTACTTTGTAACTAATGCAGTTAAAACTTTAAAAATTTGAGAAAACTTAGAAAAGATATGAGTGTGTTTATTTTATACAAATATTAGATATTTTTCATACAGGATATTTTAAAAAATTATACCTGACTAGTCTACCTAATATTATTATAATAATTACTCAAGTAAAATTTTTGTTTCGAAAAAGTTAGTTACTATATGAAGGATCAAAAAACCATCATTAGGAGGGAGGGGAGGGGGGGATATATCTACTATATCCCCCCGTAAATACGCCACTGGACAATTTATTAGTTTCATAAAAATCCTTTGGATATTATTAGGCATATTCTCTTAAAAAGGGTGCGGTCGGTTGTTGCGACATTGAAAGGTTATTATTTTCTAAAATTATATTTTTGAGGAACATCTAAATCGCATAGACCAGGGATCGGCAACCTTTTGAGACGGAAGAGCCAAAAGTTGTAATTTACACAATTTCTCAGTTTTTAAAGAGCCACTAACGGCCGCATTTTGATATCGAAAGAGACACAACTTGACATCGCAAGAGCAGCATGCGGCTCGCGAGCCGTCGGTTGCCGACCCCTGGTCACAGCCAAAGCACTGGTGAAGACGCCAAATTGTCTTGCGTCGAAAACGAATTAAATCCTACATACACTGACAAAAATGCATTTACCAATGTCGTGGGTTACAAAATTGGAGCTACTGTAACGCACCTCTCTATGTTGTTCTAACTCAGCCTATGAATTATCACAAATCATTTAAAAACGCTACAATAATTCAGGTTCTTTTGGTTCGCCTCAACCCAGAAAGAGATTTTTTATCAACATTTTAAACATATTTGGGATTACCACAATCCCTTATCTTGTAACTATTTTATGAGTTACCTGAACTCAGTTTTTGGGTTGGAATAATTCAGGATTCATTTAAAATAACCCAGAAAACGTGCTACAAAACCCCATATCGAGGGTATTTACCGGTCGTAAGGTCACGGAAAGTTCCGAATTCGTGCTCGTGCAGATTTAGCGGGGTTCATTCCATTGTTATTAGTCCATTTTCCATCGATCGCGCGTAGAGGCACCTGTTTGCCGTTGCGCCGTTTCCGGGATCATTTTTGCTCTCTGTGCGTGAAAATTTGTGTTTAGCATAATTTTGGTCAGTTGGCGTAAAATGGAGGGACAGGAGGGAGATGCATTCACACTGTTATTATTGGAATGGAGCCTTATTATTTATAAGTATATATTAATATTATAATATTATTAATACGTATTTACTCAAGATTTGTACATGTTTTACACATGAAATGTTATTTTTCGTTGTTAAGTGTATTCTTAAAGTAGAGTCTTTGGGAGCCCTTACATTGTTTTTTATTTTATTAATAAACTTATTAAACCATTGTTCTTATATTATTTTGTACAGAACCAGTGTATGTTATATATATATAATATATATAATATTTTGAGTTCCGATAGTCCACAATTTAGGTACTGGTAGTCCAAAATTTGGACTCTGGTAGCCCAAAGAGTGAGTTATTCCAGCCACCATCGTAAGCTAGAACAACTTAAATGCAAAGTTTTGATAGCTCGAATCATGAGTTAATCTAGCCCGACTTCTGTGCTATAATAACTTATGAACAGTGAGTTGATGCAATTTCATCGATTGGGTTGCCGTAATTCAGAGGTCTGGGCTGTCCCCTATTAGCAACACGCTTCGGTCTAGGAGAACTCATATTTGAGTTATATCAACTCGAGATTTCGCTCAGTGTAGAAATATCCGACGACGGTGTCATTCGAGAGCTTTCGACGGTAACGACGTATGTCACGGGGGAGTGGTGCGATGAGAAGCGAGTACAAGTGGCTGAGAGATAGAATCGGTGCCTAATCCACGTTAATCGATTCAGAAGGAATTTTTAATGTTTTTTTTCGATAAAATAAATAATATTTGCGTATGGAACTAAAGAGCCGCAGCTTCACATCCAAAGAGCCGCACGTGGCTCGCGAGCCGCAGGTTCCCGATCCCTGGCATAGACTATTAATTTCATAAAATTCCTTTGGACATTACAAAGCGTAGCATCTTTTAAAAATGGCTGCGATCTGCTCGTTCGACATTGGAAGGTTATATAACCACACGTAAGCAAATAATCCCATGGGTTGGTTGGTTTTAGGTTGAAGTATTGGCCACTTAAGAGGCCCGTAGGCGTTGCTTACTCCAGCTATATGATAGCTGGTTGAGAGTAGGGTTGCCAAGTGTCCTGGATTTCGCAGGATGTCCTGGATTTGAGGCTCGATTATAAGCGTTCTGCGGAGACCTGTGGCAGGACGCCTAATATCCTGGATTTCATAAATACTCAAATTATAAATTGTTTTATTAGATATAACTCGGCGCCATTTTTTTTAATAATTTGTTTTCAAAATTATCTATTTTTTCTCTAAAAAGACCGTTTAAGTTTGATTCAGTCGTGGAAATTGTTACTAACATGTCCATTGAAATAAACCTTGCACTTTACCTGAAGGCCCTATTCACAAATATAATAACATTTTCATAGCTAATCCCGAAATGAATATTTTTTTGAAAATATTACCATATATATAGCGCGACAGACCCAATAAGCACTTGGTTGACCATATTTAAGCAGAGCTTCAGATTAAAACAAATTCTGGTTTAACTTGAAAATAATTTTATAATATGACAGTTAAAAATAATAAGCTCTTGGAAGCCGTCAAGTGTGATAAGAAATATTCTTTTTCAACCAAATAATTAATTTTCTTAAAGCATTTTAAAAGTATTTTAAATAACTATTACACTTATGTTAGAAAAGAACTTTTTTGATTATTTTTATATAAAATAAATTGTGTTTTAGTTTAGTTAAAAATTTCCTTCCTTATTTGAATATGTCCTTCCATTTTCAAACTTGTGTCCTGCGATTTCAAAATTTAAACCTGCAACCCTAATTGAGAGGTTATTTTTTCATTATTGTTTGGAGGAGCACCTAAATAGTCTAGTGTCTAGACAATTATATTCAGTTTCATATGCATTTTTTGGAAACTGACTGGGTTATTAAATATGTCCTTACAAACAACATGCACTGTGTTATAAACAATACGAGGTTGTCAGTGTATACATGGTGTAACAAATTCGTCCTTCAACATTGGGATTTCGGGAATAGTAAGAGATACGAAGTCGGTTAAATTGGGCCAAAGTTGCGTAATCATGGGCCCAATAAGATGTCGCAAAAAAATCAAAAATAAGTACAGGGGCATTCAAAATATTTAGAAAAAATTTAATTTTTACACATCGGTTTTTACTTTTTCCTGACTTTGTTTGATGAGATTTCCAAAAAGAAATTTCACTTTCTCATTGCCATTTTCTATTCCCCACGATGGCATCAACCGATTTTTAATGAGAGTTTCGTCTGTGGGTCACCATCACAAACTAACGTTTTTTTTAAATGCGGTCCTGTATTTTTTTGTTTAAATTATGAAACTTGACCTAAATCTACGTTCAGCAGTATACAACACTTACTGTTTTGCGACGTTTCGTTCCTTAAATTGACCATCTTCATTAAAACACCGCTAGTACGTTTCTATAATTTACTTTTGTTTCGAAGAAACTCGAGATTTTAAAATTATTATTGCTATTTCTGTCCTTAATTATTACGTACTACTACTATGCCCATATTTAAAAAAAAATAAGTTGTGATGACCCAAAGACGAAACGTCGCATTAAAGATTTGATGATGCCATCTTGTGGAGAATAAAAAGTAGCAATGAGGAAGTGAAATTTATTTTTGGAGATCTCTTCGAACAAAGTAAGGGAAAAAATAGAAACCGAAACGCAAAATTTTAGATTTTGCCAAATATTTTGAAAATTTACTGGATTTTCTCCAATCCTGACTTCGAATTTAATATCTCCAGTTGTACTGATGTATCAATCTCGTTTTTTTTATTTAACACTTTGTTATGTTAGCTTTCGAAGTGCATTAAAAAAATTGTCATGTGAATAAATGCAAAATAATAACAATTTAATTGTTTAAATAGTTTTAATATGCTCGCCCCCCCCTTAAATTAATTTTAAAAAAATTATGTTTTATTCTTTATCCTCTTATCTGCAAAACCCATTTTACAAAAAAATTGCACCTCTATTAGATCGGCAGTTATTAAATATTTTTGATTGTAAGTCACGTAGAGCGCGGGAATGCATCAGCGCAACAGGTCGAGGCGTCTACAATCGAGTTCGGTGTAGTGTGAATCATTAATATTTCCGTTGCACGCTTCGCTCATCGCGCGCTAGGTGACTTGCGATCGAAAATATTTAATAACTACCGATCTAATAGAGGTGCCACTTTTTCGTAAAATTGGTTCTGGTGATGAGAGGATAAAGAACAAATCGATATTTTTAAAAATTAATTTAAGATTGGAGGGCGAGCATTATTTTTCACAATGCCAATTTTTTTTTTAATACACTGCGAAAGCTAACATAACAATGTGTTAAATAAAAAAAGATACATTGATACGATCAGTACAACTGGATATACTATATTTCTAGTATATATTATATATACAACGTGTCCAAGATAAGTAGGGCCAGTACAGGGATCTCGGAAACCGTAAGAGATACGAAGTCGTTTAAATGGATTTAAAGTTGCGCAATTACGTGCCTAATAATATGCGGTCTAGAAAGTTTTAAAATTCCGAGTAGTTCCGGAGATATCCGGAAAAAAACGAAATTCTGACAAATCGTTTAATTGTTTTCCTGTTTTTTTTTTAAATCGAATTCTAAAGTAAATTGCACTTTTGCATTGCCACTTTTCCCCCTCTATCTAACAGTGTTAATTGTTTTGTAATCCGACCAGTCGTCTTCGAAGGACCATTATCAACTTTCTTTCTTTAAATACGGTCCTGTTTTTCTGATATTGGAATTTGATAGCTTTTTTTCTTCCGAATGCAACGATGTATGACACATTGTGGTTTAATGACGTTTCGAGGGTTTTCTCAACAACATCAGGAAATATTGGGATACGGTCCAGTATTTCTCCTAATTTTTTTTTTTTTTTAACATTCCTTTATTCAGACAAAAATGTACATTTTGTTTACATAATAACAATAGTACTAGTAACACTACATCATCTAAATTAAGGTAACCTTCCAAACAATGCAAGTAGCATTGGAACCGAAGGTACTGCTTATAGTATAAGCAACATACCACCATTTATATATGTAAAAATATTCAAAAACAAATAAATAAATATTCATAGATAATAAGTAACTTATGTAAGAAGAATATATCTCTTTAGTTTGTTCACAAATACACCCTGCCGTTCTTCATTCTTTATTTCTAAAGGTAAACTATTAAACATATTGCAAGCCGCACTTATCGGGCTGCATAATGCTTTATTCGTCCTTGCACTGGCCAAACGAATATCATCACTGTTTCTTATGTTATATTCATGAATTTGATTCACAAATTGAATTTGACTATTGCACTTGGACTTGTTATTTAAGATTTTAAATATTAGTTTTGACTGCTTTTATTTTATAAATAATATATCATAAGTAAGCTCTAAATTTTTACTTATGTTGGACTAGTTCAATAAATAACAAATAATTTAATAATAAACCACAAATAAGTGAACAAAATACAGAAACATTATTTCAAGCTTCTATTGATTCGGGATTTAAAAGAAAAGTACGCGCTTGAAACAAAAAATTAAGATGGCGACGCGTGATTTGTTTCACTTGACATTCTCATTGTGATCGTTTGAGAGAGTTTTAAGAGGTTTTCTATTTTCCAGAAAATATGGAACATAAATTTACAAATGCTGAAAAGTTTGATATTCTATCGCATGTTTTATTTTATATCAAAAAAACTGTTATGTGGTAGTTAGTAGGAAATCATTTTGGACACCTGATTATGTACTTCCTTACTTTTTTCGTTGTTCTTTTTATTACTGTTTTGGAATGATTTGTGTTCACTTATTTGTGGTTTATTATTAAATTATTTGTTATTTATTGAACTAGTCCAACATAAGAAAAAATCTAGAGCTTACTTATGAGATATTATTTATAAAATTAGGAGAAATACAGGACCGTATCCCAAAATTTACTGATGTTGTTCAAAAAGCCTCGAAGCGTCATTAAACAACAATGCGTCATACATCGTTGCATTCGGGAGAAAAAAAGCTCTCAAATTCCAATATCAGGAAAACAGGACCGTATTTAAAGAAAGAAAGTTGATAATGACCCTTCGATTACAAAACAATTAACGCTGTTAGATAGAGCGGAAAAAGTGGCAATGCAAAAGTGGAATTTACTTTAGAATTCGATCTCAAAAATCCCAACAATAAAACGATTTTTCAGAATTTCGGTTTTTTCCGGATATCTCCGGAACTACTCGGAATTTTAAAACAGCATATTATTAGGCACGTAAATGCGCAACTTTACATCTATTTAACCGACTTCGTATCTCTTACGATTTCCGAGGTCCCTGTACTAGCCCTCCTTATCTTGGACACGTTGTATAGGAAAAAATCCAGCGAATAATCAAAAATGCATGAGTGTGGATATTTTCGAAAAAACATTTTTTTCGGCAAAATCGTATCAAAACTAATTAATTTTCGGACGATTCTAAAATGTCTAGGTTAAAAAGTGTGCGGTTTATGAAAGAATGACCAATAGTCGTCTTCATCTGTATATGGAATGCAGCGAAACAAATGCATCTAATTTACCCAAATTAAAAAAACCTAAAAGGGGGTTTAAAAATCGTATTTTAAATTGAATCAGTTAATTTTTCGTATTGTATATAAAATTAATAAAAAAGTTTCTGTAGGACGAACAGTGAATTATTTTTACAATAATTAGTTATTTTTTTAAAATAGAATGTAAAAAGAAAGAGCAATGCCTCTAAGCGAAGAACCTTGGAAAACTTTTGTCTATAGTTCAGTTGATGCCTGGGCAATATAAATCTTGCACCAAGATCTCTAAATGCAGCTGTTGATAACCCCGGCTAAAACTTAGATGGGCGAAGCTGCCAAGTGCGCCGTTGCAAGGCAACCCTGATTTAGGGTGTGCAATAGTCCTACAAATATATATTTTAATTCAGCAGCACTTCTCTTTTGAAAAAGCTTGTATGCGCTAGAAATGTCATATTCTCGCCGTTATTTTGCTATTGTCATCGTTCATTATGCTTTTAATTTCTTATTTCCATTATCTTACCCCAGAAAATTGGATAAGCTTTAATAAAGTGGGCGAAAACATACGCAGGCGTTTCCAAGAAAAAATTTCCCCTGGTGGTGAGCTTCCGAAGCTCAGTGTGGCCCAAAGTGTCGCGTCGACGGACAGCCTCCCGGGTCGATAAAACAATTTTCCAGCTAAATTTAATTTTAAAAACTGGGTTTTTAATAAACTGCTTAAAATAATGCTGCTGTAGCCGGAAAAGTAACCGTGGTATTTAGTTTTTTTTTCAGTAATTTTAATTAAAAGTGAACGTTGTAGTGTAGTGCCAAACGTAGAGATATTTTATTTCAAAATACATTTAGAATGGGAGCTAAAGGCAGCGTAGAGGCAGCTAAAATCAATGCACAAAACTGGAATGATCTTGAGGTATACGGCTTATTTGCTAATGTTAAGTTACCCAAAGGAATGGACCTTTTTCATTAGGCGTTGTCCAATATTTAAATAACATTTTTTTTTTTTCGAATTTTACCTTAAATACGTCTATGAAAAAAATAATATTGAATAATGTATGTCAAAATATGTCTCATATCAAATAAATAGTATACATTTAAGATTATATTGTATAGTATAATTATAACAAATGTTTTTCTGCGTTTGTAGAATTCCGAAACATCCCTCGACAATTCTCAAAAAACTGCGCAACATGAAATAAAATATTTAACAAAAAATAGTCGGATCCGCCCTGCTCAAAATTTCAAAAATTATACATAGTGGAAACTTTAACTGGAATATACCGTAAAATCATCCATTTAATTGCTAAGAAAAAGCAAAAACACGTCAACGTCAATTTTCGAGTTGCCACATTTTTGCCAGGAATTTAATTTTATTCAAGGGTTGAAACCACCCCAACTTTATATACGTCATATTCCTCTATTTACCACCTTTACAACGATATTCTATTCCATTTAAGAGAGAAAAAAGGCATACCCACCAACCAGAAACACAGGCAAGGAGTAAAAACAAGTCCAAAATTACGGTCGATGTGTTTTTGGAATTTCTCATGAACAAAATGGGCGTTTTTTACAATATTTTTCCCAGTTAAAGTTTCCACACCGTAATTGTAAACGCCCTTGCTAAAAGTACCTTGCCGGTGGGTAATTGCTTCGCTAATATCTCTGTTATAACGGAAAATACGGCGAAATCTTACATACTTAAAAAGTAAAACCATGCGTAGAGGTGCATATTTTAAAAATATTTTCTAGTAAACAGGCTGGCAAGTCATATTTAAAAAAACAATTGCTTTTAGCTATTATGCGTATCCTAGAGTACTTTGATTGTTCGTTGCGGTTATTTATAATAATTTATAGGAAACATCCTGCTCAAAAAATTGTCGACAAATATTGGGATACATTTTTCTTAACATAAGACCACAAGCTAATGTCAACAAACCCGCAAGGCAAAAAAACCATTTTTTCTACTCGTATATTTGTAAGAACCTACTTACCTACTGTTACGTAATGATTATTACGTAATATATACAGGGTGTCTCATAATTAATGGTACACAGGAAAACTGCTGATTCCTTGGGTAAAAATACTGCGATTTCGCCATACTTAGTTTAGTTCAATAGCTGATAATAACCGCGATACAAGGTGTAAAAATTTTATTTTCAATTTTCCTAAGTAACTTATTTCTGAATCAATATTTTTGCACAACATTTTGCGATTAGGATTTTTTTGGGGCAAGGAATTTGAATTTGTTAATAATTTTGATGTAGATTGTAGGGGGCGCTCTCTGCGGTACTCTGGGTACATAAAAGAAGTGTAACTTGGGCATTAGTATAATTATGTTTTTGTCAAAAAAATCAGTTTTCCCATTATTTTTACGCAAAAAGGTATACTTTGTAAATGTCGCTCCGACTAATCGGTTTCAAGATATTTTCAATTACAATTTCTAGAAAGTTACATTTCTTATTATGTATACAGAGTACCGCTTAGAGCGCCCCCTACAATCTACATCAAAATTATAAACAAATTCACATTCCTTGCCCCAAAAAAACGTATTCAAAAAATTTTGTGCATAAATATTGATTCAGAAATAATACTTAGGATAATCGAAAATAAAATTTTTACTTGGACACCCTGTATCTCGGTTATTATCAGCTATTGAACTAAACTAAGTATGACCAAATAACAGTATTTTTACCAAAGGAATCTACAGTTTTCCTGTGTACCATTAATTATGGGACACCCTGTATATATTACGTAACAGTTCCATAAATCACATTACCCATGATATGCCAAAACAGTCATGTTTCAATAGATTTTATGCAAAGTCGGCTGTGAATTCCATCGGGTCTCCTTGACAACATTAATGTCAAGAAGTTTTAAACGTCAACATTTTGAATGTGGATATTTTTTCGTAAAGTATGAGTGACTACGGTATTCAAAGTGATTACAAGCTGCTTCCGCAGCAAATATTTCTTAATTGTAAAATCCAGGGAGTGGCATGAAAAAGTGTATCAAAAATGTATTGACTGTACTGTACTGATAACATGTGAGTACCCACTCAAAATGTTTTAATAGCATATTTCGATAATTTGACATAAAAGTAAATATGTCGTTGAACAAGTATAGTACACGACTCGAGCGGTAAGCCTATTACACACTCTTTCGAAGTACGTAATTGTTTGTAATAGGGGTCTTACCTCTCCTGGTATATAATATACTATTCTTAAAAAAATTAATATCGTCCCAAAGAATTTTTTAATATTAATTAGGCTCCAATTTTTCATATGAAGAAGTTTTTGTTCGGAATAGATGGCAAAGATGCCAAGGAAACATGATTTTGCAATTTAAACCTGAGTCGGATTCCTTATTTGTATTCTTTTAAAGAAAAAAATACTTAAAAATATATTAGGTATTTTTAAGTACTTCATTTTTTAAAGTTTTATTAATGTTCTTTCAAGGAGCAGATATGAGTATCAAGAAGTAAGTGAAAAAGGAATATTCAGACAATCCAATTTAATCCAACATGGGTTGGTTGGTTAGAGGGTTAGGGGGTAATAAGCCCACCACCCGAACCTTAAAAAATATATATATATATATACAGGGTGTTCGGATAATGCGTTAGGAAATTTTAAGGGGTGATTCTACATGCAAAAATAATGTTAGTAGATCATTTGGCAAAATGTCGAAATCTCCATGGTTACCATGATACAGGGGATTGAATTTGATCTTTTAGTTTTAGTTTCTCGTCATACTACATTTATTTTCGAACCAAATGATTTGATATTCGGCACACACATTAAACTCCAGCAACTATACAATTTGAAGATAAGAATGCTTTTTTTTTAAACCGCTAGAGGGCACTTTACCTGAAACATAAATATTATTTCCGTCATAACTTTTTTCTTTTGGTAGCTGGAGCAAAACCGAAGTTGCCATTTTAATGGCAATTAAGAACACAAAAAATAAGTTACTCTTTATCAAGGTCGATAAACCTAGCCGTTTAGCCACTAATCGACATCAAAGCTTTCATTGCTCTCAACCAAATGCCTACGTACATAAATGGAATCGCGTCAAATCAAGTGGCCTGGTTTCAAATTATGCGAAATATGACAACTCAATAATTTATTTTATAGGTTAATTAATACATTTTTCAACAAGCAAAACTTAATAGGTACTACTTTAAAATCTAGAATGTATGACAGTAATTAATAAAATAAATTATAGTAAATTTTCAAAATGTTCTCCATTCATTTCTATACATTTTCTTATACTCTTTAAAAAATGCCTTCTAACGCGAAAGAAGATACCAACTCTGTTTTGAATAACCTCGCAACCATTTATTATTCTTTGACGCAAATCAATAATGTCATTTACTGGCGTCGCATACACCAAAGCCTTTAAGTGGCCCCAGAAAAAGAAATCCATAGGATTAATATCTGGCGAACGGGGCGCCCAAGGTAAAGGCCCGTTTCGTCCGATC
This sequence comes from Barypeithes pellucidus, assembly GCA_963991005.1. Lineage (NCBI taxonomy): Eukaryota > Metazoa > Arthropoda > Insecta > Coleoptera > Curculionidae > Barypeithes > Barypeithes pellucidus. Next base: position 64,901,036 of record OZ022557.1, read on the forward strand.
CACCTATTACGAAATGTTTCATTTAGGTATCTTCGTACTACTAAACTAAAATGGGGTGGAGCGCCATCCTGAAGAAGCCACATGTTCAGTCTGGTTTGCATGTCAACATTTTCCAACAAAGTGGGTAGTATATTTTGAAGAAAATTTAAATAAACCTCTCCGTTTAGGTGCCCGTCAAAGAAATGGGGACCTATCAGGTGATCTCCTACGATTCCGGCCCAGACGTTTAAAGAAAACCGGCGTTGATGTCGGGTTTCTACGATGGCGTGTGGGTTGTCATAAGCCCATTGATGAGTGTTATGAAAATTTATAATCCCTTCTCGCGTGAATCCTGCCTCGTCAGTAAACAATATGGTTTCGATAATTTGGTTGTTTTCTTCATATTTTTCTAAAATAGAATTGCACATGTCTACTCGTAATTGTGAATCACCCTCATATAGCGCTTGCACTTTCTGTACATGAAAGGGATGCAGTAGCTCTTCGTGAAGTGTTTCCCAAATTGTAGAATTAGCAATCCCTTCTTGCAACGCCATTTTTCTTGTACTTGTACCTGGATTTTCCTCTACTCTTTCGAGAATTCTTTCTTCCCTATCGACAGTTCTCACATGCCTTGGTCTGCCTCTATCACCCAAACTATTTTTGAACGAACCTATCTCGCCAAGCCGCCTATGAATACTGATAAAAGTTCGGGCACATGGAGCATTTCTATCAGGATAAGCTGCGATATAAAGCCGTCTAGCCTCTTCCTCATTCCCATTTGCTTGCCCATAACAGAAATGGATATCACGGTACTCAACATTTGAATATTCTCGTTCCATTTTAACTTCGTCTTTTTATGACAAACAACTCTGGCTATCTAAACTTAACAGTAATAAAATTATTGAGTTGTCATATTTCGCATAATTTGAAACCAGGCCACTTGATTTGACGCGATTCCATTTATGTACGTAGGCATTTGGTTGAGAGCAATGAAAGCTTTGATGTCGATTAGTGGCTAAACGGCTAGGTTTATCGACCTTGATAAAGAGTAACTTAATTATTTTTTGTGTTCTTAATTGCCATTAAAATGGCAACTTCGGTTTTGCTCCAGCTACCAAAAGAAAAAAGTTATGACGGAAATAATATTTATGTTTCAGGTAAAGTGCCCTCTAGCGGTTTAAAAAAAAAGCATTCTTATCTTCAAATTGTATAGTTGCTGGAGTTTAATGTGTGTGCCGAATATCAAATCATTTGGTTCGAAAATAAATGTAGTATGACGAGAAACTAAAACTAAAAGATCAAATTCAATCCCCTGTATCATGGTAACCATGGAGATTTCGACATTTTGCCAAATGATCTACTAACATTATTTTTGCATGTAGAATCACCCCTTAAAATTTCCTAACGCATTATCCGAACACCCTGTATATATTTTGTTTTGAAGTAGTCCATCAAATGGAGTGAAATTATGAAGAGATAAAGAAACTCATAGTCTGCTCCACTAGTTAAATAAACAAACTTAATTTAATTTTAAAAAAATTTTCTTTCCTTTTTTGAAAATAATTTTCGGAGTTGATCTAAAAATCAAATTTAAAAACTAATAATGTTTTTACTTTCTTTCATAGTATTTTCTTATTTATTCTTTTTTTTGCATAATTTATTAATGAATAATTTTTCAAAATACTTCTGCTACATACGAACAATGTTTTGGTATGACTAACGCGGCAGTGTATTACTTTTCGTAAATTTTCCTTATATGAACCGCCCTCAAAACGAAATTTAACCCCCCCCCCCCCCTTCTGACAAAAGTCAAGTAGTGTGAGGTCTAGAGATCCCATTGACCACCTATTAGGACACACTGACTTGATGAGCAAAATGTACTGTAGCTCGATCGTGCTGATAAGACGCATGCAACTGCATTCTGATGTTTACAGGACCATCCTTTAGGTCGCCTTGTACAAACTGTAAGTAATGCTGTCCTTGAGGCGATTCTCCAAATGGAATGGCCAATTAAATAACTTTGTACCATAAACCCGACAACACGTTTACCGAAAATTAATTTTTTTAACTATGCTATAACTTGAAAACAAATGAAAATCGGATAAGGTATTTTTTTACATTATTTTCACGCGTACTTTATACATTATACGTTTATCTCGACTCACCCGGTATACATACAACTTTACTGCGAATTAAGTTATAGAAGGTAATAATGTTTAGTATTGGGAAATACCGATGATTTTAATAATCGAGTAGTTGATACTCGAGCGATTTTATTAATCGAGTGAATCGCTCGAGCGATTAATCACTTGAAATTTTTATGACTAAGAGGAATGTGTTGATAAAACACCAGGGGTTGTTTTTGTGAGTTTTAGAAGTTTAGTCTAGAGTTTTTATTAAGGATGAACAGTTGATTTTGATTTAAAGAAAATTATATCCTTTAATTTTTTTAAAATTTACAATTGCCGCTGGCTAGTCAGTCAAAACAAAACAAGTATCGCGATGCGCAGCCTTCTAGGCGTTAAACTAAAACGTCGCCAATCGGCACATTTCTGGTGGTGTGAGGGGTCGAGCGTAGATCGGGTATCAAGTGAAAGGTGACGATTTTCGATTTTTCGCTTGAATTTATAACTAGAGTTGTATCTCGAATATACCAGCAGCACATTTCAGTCGACGTCAATCAATGCTCAGGTATCCAGTGTAAGGTAATAAGTAACAAGGGACAATTTTCGCTTGAATTTATAATTGGAGCAGTTTTTTTAATAATCGAGCGATGTCGGTTATTTCAATAATCGAGAACTCAAGCGGTTTTTCGCTCGAGCGATCACAACACTAATAATGTTCTTGTAAATAATTTTTATCGGCTGTGACTTGTTCTTATAATATCTAAATATAATGGGCAATTTTTAAATTGAATAATTACAAGAAGACAATATTATGATTTTTTCTTGTCTTCCCTATACCTATGCTTTACAAACTCGTAGTACTATACTGGGTGTTTCAGGAAGACCGCTCACCCCTATAACTTTTTTATTGTTTTAATTACAGAAATAAAATTTGGTGGGTTTGTATGTGACATTATTTTGCATTTTATGACATAACTTTTTTTCACTTCCGGTTTAACCGGAAATTACCTCAACTTTGAATTTTTAAATAAACCATCCAGTTTCTTTTTGGTTATATCGATTCAGAACACCATTTTAAATTCAACGACATTACATAAGTCACTTTTTGATATTTTTCTTCACATCTTTCTCAATCTACGAGCATAAAATAAGTAGATATTTAAAATAGCTTGTCAAATTCGTCCACTTTAAATTATCAGGTGCCCACTGTGCGCACTTCAAAAATTTAGGCTTAGTTACGCGACTGGCAAAATAAGAAAATTGGTTATTATTTTTTTAAATTCATGTACTCATGTATTCATAGTTACCTAAAAGTTCCTGTTTAAATTTAAGAATGCTTACTTTTAATTACCAAAAAATTTGTCGATACCTATGTTTTGTTAACTATTTTGCTCGTTTTCTTATTTTCCATTAACATTTTCTATAATGTATGTTATTTTTGAGAAGTCTTCTTTAGTTTAATAATAAAAAGTTCCTGTTTAGATTTAAAAATGTTTACTATAAGATTACCATCGAATTTTTCTATATATTTTGTTAACCATTTTGTTCGTTTTGTTATTTTTCATTAACAATTTCTATTATTATGTTATTTTTGAGAAGTTTTCTCTTCTTTATAGTAATTAAAAATTTTAAAATTATATCCTTTAATATCGGAGACCTAAACTACTCCACTGGCTATCCAGTTAAAACAAAACTTTACCAAATCATGTCGCGATGACTCCGCTAAGGGATTCAGCATACTTTTTTATATGCACCTTCTCGTTTATGTACCTTTAATAAAGACGTATGTCGTGTACTTGCTCAGCGTTAATCTCGAACGTCGCCAATCGGATCGCGCGGCGCTTAGTCCGGAGCTCGTCTATCAGATAACCGGCGATATTTTTCGGTTTTTCGCCTGATTTTTAACTAGAGTATTTCCTATCGAGCGAAAAACTGTTTGCATATACGAGCAGTTTTTTAATTCGATCACGCTACAGCGGTAAATTCCGTCGGCGGCAAGCGAAGCGCGGGTATCGAGTGAAAGATAATAAGTTAAGGGCGACGTTTTTCGAGCGGTTTTTTTAATTATCGAGCGATGTCGGTTATTTCAATAATCGAGTGATCAAGCGGCTTTTCGCTCGAGTGATCACAACACTACTATTTTTTGTTATGAATTGGTATTTTTAATAAAGTATTTCAATTTTTTAAACTTGACATAAGAGTGCGTGCTATCAAATTGTTGGAAAAAAGTGCTCTATCTTTTTGCCCTAGGGAGCCGATATGTTCCCATTTTAGAAAATTGAGTTTTCTGTGAAAGCGCCTTCTTAAAAAGTTAAAAGTATGTGAAATTTTTTTAAACACAATAAAACTTGAAAATTGCAATTTTATCAAATACATCATTTGAGGGAGTTCATGACAATCTAGATAAAAAAATAAAAATAAGAAGAAAATGTATTTAAAGTGTCAAAATGTGACGTATGGGGTGTCTGAATTTGGAATTGCATTCGAATCGATATAGCCAAAAATATACTGGATGTTCCATTTAAAAATCGAAAGTTGAGGTCATTTCCGGTTAAACCGGAAATGATAAAATTGAGTCCGTCATGCTATAAAATGGAAAATAATATCACATGCAAACATACCAAATTTGATTTCTGTAATTTAAACAATACAAAGCTATAGGGGGATAGCTTTCCTCCTGAAGCACCCGGTATTACATAAATTACACAAGTCGACACAATGTTTGTAACATCGATGAGAATGCTTAGTTGGCATTTCATTTATTAAGTTATTAAAACACTTTTTCCCAGATATGGCCTAGCACGTCTCATGTTCAAGTATCTGCTTCTCTTTTATATAATGCGATCTTTGAAATCATTTTTACCTGTCTTAGAACCGGAAAGTACAACAAGACCGCAGAGGGGTTATTTTCACAGTATTGTACGAACATTTAAGAGTTTTATTGTTTTCTGCAGTTTAGTTGGTTTCTGTCTCGTTTACAGTACAGTCAAGTGTTTAAGTCGGTTTTGATATAAAATGGCAAGTTCAAGTCGTCGAAGTTGCAAAAATCCAGCCGATAAGTTTTGTTATATATGTGGATGATTTACTATAAAGTCCGAAGCTAGATCTATATCTGAGGAAGTCAAAAAAGCCTATTTTTTATATTTTAAGTGCCAAATGGGGATCAAGACAAAAGTTGGGCTCCTTATGTTTGTTGTGTGTGTGAGTTGTCACGTAAATTTAGTGCAGTGGATGTATCGCAAGAAAAATTCTATGCCTATTGCTGTTCCTATGGTGTGGAGAGAACATATTGACCATGTAAGTGGTTGCTACTTTTGCATAACTAAAACAGAAGGGATTTCAAAAAAGCATAGAGACAAAATAGAGTATCCAAATTTGTCTTCTGCGCTAAGGCCAGTTCCTCATTGCCAGGAACTACCGGTACCGATAGAGCCTTTAAACCTGGACATCGTGTTTCCCGGTGATTCTAGTTCTTCATCCGAATCTGATCCACAACTTCCTGAGAACACCAGTTTTGACTCAACATTTTTACCAATTAGGTACCAGTGAACCTCACTTAATAACTCAGAATGAATTAAATGACTTGGTACGTGACCTAGGATTGTCATAACAAAAATCGGAACTTCTTGGTTCCAGACTTCAACAGTGTAACTTGTTGGATAAAAAAGCAAGTGTTTCACTTTACTGAAAACGGAATGTAACATTATCAAGTTTTTTTTAAATGGAAGGGTTGCTATGTGTCTATTGTGATATTGATGGTTTAATGAATGAGCTTAATATGGAACATCATCCTAGCGAGTGGCGTCTATTCATAGATTCATCGAAATATAGCTTAAAAGCAGTCCTGCTTCATAATGGAAACAAAAATCCATCCATTTCTTTAGCCCATTCAGTGACAATGATAGAAACGTATGACAACTTAGCAACCATATAATCGTGTTAAATATGAAAAGTATCAATGGGATATCTGTGGAGATTTACAAGTGATAGGTATATTGCTAGGACTCAAGGGGGTTTCACAAAGTATTGCTGTTTTTTGTGTCTGTAGGACAGTAGGGCAACAAAAGAACACTACAGTAAAAAGGATTGGTCTCATAGAACTTCTTTTGAACCTGGTACTTTAAACATTAAATATGCCCCCCTTGTTAACCCAAAAAAGATGCTGCTACCGCCTCTCCATATTAAGCTTGTACTAATGAAAAACTTTGTCAAAGTCATAGACAAAGAAGGGAGTAGTTTCCAGTACCTAAGAGAAATATTTCCTCACCTGTGATGCAAAATTAAAAGAAGGCGTATTTATTGGACCTCAGATAAGGAACCTCCTAGATAATCTCCGTTTTCAAGAAAAATTAAATGAAAAGGAATTGGCAGCTTGGACGTTTTTTGTACGTGTAGTGAAAGGATTTCTGGACAACAAGAAAGATGAAGACTATAAAAGACTCATAGATGAACTGTTGAAAACCTATGAATTACTAGGGTGTCGCATGTCTTTAAAAATACAATTTTTGCACTCCCATTTAAGTTTTTTCCCGGAAAATTTGGGTGCAGTAAGCGATGAACAAGGAGAAAGGTTTCACCAGGACATCAGAACGATGGAAACAAGATGCCAGAGACGCTGGAACCCATCTATGTTGGGCGACTACTGTTGGTTTTTAAAAAGGAACACGGAACACAAAAGGAAAAAGTGAACATTTTTGTCGCTGTATCATATCTTGTGCAATATATTTTTTATTAACATAACAACCAATCCTCAGTAATGTTTTTGCATAGATTCCACATGTTTTATATGTTTATGTTAAATAAATATATTAGATTGTAAAAATATGTCGTCTCCTCTTTTTTCTCCACCACCCACCCCTTATAACAAAAAAAACTGTACGTGTTACAGTAATTAGCTTACCCTTTTCGGATTTAGGACTTTAAAATACTTCAGACAAACCTATTTTCATCAATGTTACTTTACAAAAATTTAAATTTGTGGACTTGTGTTATTAGAGTCGTATTACATCTAAAAGTTAAATTGGCCCATAGTGTATACAGGGTGTCCGGAAAAAGGAGGTCAATCCGTTAGCCATATATTTCTTGAGCAAAAATAATATTACTTTTATAATGCCATTTTTCATTTTTGACCCTCATGTGCGATATACAGGGTGTTAAAGTTTGAAATTAAAAACTGATTTTTTTTGAATGATTCGACTATTTAATGAGATATTAATTTAAAATTTGGTACATTACGTCAGCACAAAATGTTACATCTTTTGAGAGGAACAAAACAAGAAATGTTTGTCAAATACTCAAAATGGGGGGGGTCCAGTTCCCGCTGACAACCCCTATTTTTTAGTGTGTGCGCCAGTGACTTCTAAACTATATTTTTTTAGGTAATCATTTATTTTTGATTATTTTTTCTCCCTTATAAAATTTCGATCAAATCATGTGTTTTGTAGATAATTTGAAAAGCATGGATCCTTACCAGATGCCAGCGCGGCTGATGGTAATCCAATAATTTTCAAATGCTAAATCAAGTTAGCCGTTGTAGCATTACCATGGATACGGCATCGTTGTTTTATTTGGTGTCAAATTAAATATTACTTTTCACTGTGTTTTAAGATTTAAAAGTTTTTAAATTAATAAGTCTTCTTTCAGTAAAAAAGAAACAATATGGATGTTAGACGAGAACTTTTATTACCGTTTTCTGAAATGACGGATATGATTTTAATGATGGGTAAGATTTATATTATCGTTAATGCTAAAAATTAATTTCCATTTCTCGAATAGGAAAATGTAACTCCAACGCTAGTTTGTCCGCTAGGCGCTATGCAGAAAAATTTCCAGATCGAGTTCACCCAAAAAGGAGATATTTTTCTAACTTAGTGAACCGACTTAGACTTAGATTTTCGCGAAGATCGGAGAGGTAATTGCGGCAGACCTCGTGTAATTCGGCCAGGCCAAGAGGAGGATATTTTAAGAATTGTCGAAGAAACACCAAACATAAGTACCAGGGTTTTGTCTAGGCAGATTGAAAGCATTGGGAAAACTGAGATACACCATGATTTACGAGATCAGCAGCTTTACCCGTATCATATTCAAAAAGTGCACCCTCTTTTGCCTCAAGATTCGAACCAAGGCTTTTATTTTGTAGATGGTTATGTGAAATGAATAACCGAGATGTACGTTTCATCAGACACATTTTGTTTACTGATGAATCTTCATTTACGAGAAACGGGATATCAAATATTCATAACACACACATATGGACAGAAGAAAATTCTCATGTCATAGTAGAGACGCATCATCAAGTAAATTTTAAAGTCAATGTGTGGGCAGGAGTCGTAAATAATTTTCTTCTTGGTCCTGTAATTTTACCAGGAAATTTGACTGCTCATTCATTTTTACTTCAAACACACTGCCCGATTTACTTGATGATTTGCCTCTAATAGTAAGACAATATATTTGGTTTCAACTAGACGGTGCTCCCCCGCATTTTGCTATAAATGTTAGGAACTATTTACACCAAATCTTTCCTAATCGCTGGATTGGTCGGGGCCATGATGTTCAGTTAAATGGTCACCCCGTTCCCCAGACCTTACTCCTTTGGACTATTCAGTCTGGGGCTGTATGAAAGATTTTGTGTATATGGTTCTGATTTTCAGGGAGAATCATTTAATAGAAAGAATACTTCAAGCTGGACAGCAGTTCAGGTTAAAACCACATATTTTTCAAAGGTTAAGATTTTCTTTAATAAAGAGAGCTTGCATGTGTATTCAAAAAAATGGAGGTCATATCGAGCAATTCCTTTAGACTATTTTTTTGTTTGTTTTTTGTTACTAACGCTAATTTAAAAAAATAATATTTGAATATAGAAATTTGTTTCCATTTTCCTTCGTCAGACTAATACCCATACGCGTTTCGCCGTTTTTATGTACCACCGCGAGATGTCGCGACGATTATTATACTCATTTCGAAAATAATATATTTTGAGTATTTGTTATCTTGTTATGATCTTTCAAATTTAATAAGTAATAGTAAATTATTGTCTTAAGAACGAATGATAACAATGGTGTTTACTGTTATATGAAGATTAGCAATAGTAAGTTCTTAGTAGGTCAATAAACTAATTTCATTTAACTGAATTAGTACTACAGGTTTTTATCTATACGCCACTGTCCTTATTTTTGGTTAGTCTTTTGTTTTCGGTATTGTCACTTATTGCAAAGTTTTACTTAATTATATCTTGTATCCATGGTAATGCCACAACGGCTGACTTGATTTAGCATTTGAAAATTATTGGATTACCGTCAGCCGCGCTGGCATCTGGTAAGGATCCATGCTTTTCAAATTATCTCCAAAACACATGATTTGATCGAAATTTTATAAGGGAGAAAAAATAATCAAAAATAAATGATTACCTAAAAAAAATATAGTTTAGAAGTTACTGGCGCACGCACTAAAAAATTGGGGTGGTCAGCGGGAACTGGACCCCCCCTATTTTCAGTATTTGACAAAAGTTTCTTGTTTTGTTCCTCTCAAAAGATGTAGCTTTTTAGGCTGACGCAATGTACCAAATTTGAACTTAACATTAAATACTCGAACTATTAAAAAAAATCAGTTTTTAATTTCAAACTTTAACACCCTGTATATCGCACATGAGGGTCAAGAATGAAAAATGGCATTATAAAAGTAATGTTATTTTTGCTCAAGGAATATATGGTTAATGGATTGACCTCCTTTTCCCGGACACCCTGTATATCGCGCTTATTGGCTTTTAAATACAACATAATTTCCTGCTAAAAACTAAAAAATAAGAGTTCAAACAATGTCTTACAATACGGAAACAAGTAAATTGTCTATGTTATTGTAAAAATAGAAAATTTTATTTTTAAAATATCATTTTTATAACGTATGAAGAATGACTTTCCAACTCAACAATATCTACTTTTCACCGACGAAAATAGATTGAAATAAGTATAAAAATTGAAAGAGTTCCTTTGACTAATAACCATAACAAACAGCCTTAAATATGTTCTTGTGCTTTCGGGTCTAGCATAAGTTTATACCTTTCAAAAAGTGGGTTAATTATTTAATTTTAAGGAAGTATCATATCCATTATTAACAACTATTTTATTATTTATAAATAAGTTCTTTATTGGTTACCCAATTGGCTTTCGACCGAGGTCCTTCAGCCACAGTATATTTTATATTTAATCTAGTTACTATTATATATTGTAAATGTTAAGGAAGAAATAATTTGTTTACGGAAACAAGAAAAAAATCTACATTACAATAACGAGGTATTTATCTAAGAATAAAATCAATTGAATGTTTATCGCATGTTTAGGAAGTTTTCAAAGATTGATGGTTTGGAAACTTGTATTTGGACTGCCTGCCTTCTCTTCTTCGGCAATGAGGTTGAATTATTTCCATATTATGTTGTTTCTTTGCAAAATTTATGTTAAGCTGTTTAATTCTTTTTCCTATGGGTTTTTTTTTATGATCAAACACAAGCACTATAGGAAAATCCTTTAAGGCACTCTGGGAGTGGTTCGTGTGCGCATAAAGCGATTCACGTTGATTTGTTTCGTCGGAGGTTATACTCGTTGGAAAACACGACCTCGGGAAGGTCGTTCCATAAGGATGACGTCCTCCAGATAAAAGAATTCTTAAATAATGAAGTTCGAGGAGTACTAAGCTTAACCACTTATGGATAGGCGGCAGTGGTTCGTCGTGTATTTCTGCCATTCGTCGCTTTGGGCAGAATTAAGAGGGCAAGGTCAGCCGAGCACTTTCCATAAAAATATCTGTAAAAGAGAGTCAAATCACCACCGAACAAACCTGCCTTTGATGTTCCAGGCTGTCGAGGCTGTTTGTCAGCTCGTGGTCTCCGATCAGACGAATGGTTCTCCTTTCGATGGAATACAGTAGCCGAAGAGTATGTTTGGGTGCAGAGCTCCAGACATGAGAGCAGTACCCTAGTAATGGTCGAATCTGGGCTTTGTATAGCGTCAAAAGTTGTCGAGGTGTGTACAACTTTTTGGTTCGGAAGAGTACACCTGAGAAGCTATCTTGGCGATTGCCACAACGTGGTTATGCTAAGACATATTTCCTCCCATTATGTATTTTTCTGTGCAAAGTTCACTACTTGGGTTGCGCAATGGATTTTGTGGGTGCCTGATTTTGGTTATAGTACGTAAAGCCGACGTTTCTGCGACTGTGATGTTCTTCACACCATATATCTTTAGGTACTCCAAAATGGATATGCAGATCGATTTGTAAACTATCACTGCTGTTCTTGTGTTTATGCCCTGGTTTTTGAAGTTTAGTGAACGAACATTTTTTTGCTGGGCTGATGGTCTTGTCTTTAACTGATTTAGTATGTTTATTAAAATTCAACTTAGCATCAATCTCCATACCCAGATATTTAGCTATTGGTTTCGGTATGATCGGCTGGTTAAAGAGGTTTATCTGAGGCGAACTGACTTGGATTGAATGATGAAATAGAATATTCTAAATATTTTGATTCTTCTACGGGGTAGTGCTGTATATTATTTATGAGACAGTTCCTCCAAGTACTCCCCTTGGCCATTACCATTGTAAATTCCTATTATATGTAGGTGTTTTCTTAAGTGAGCAATCCATACACTGTTTTATCTGGGTGCGTGTTAGTAAATTAAATGTTTGACGTGTGATCTGGTATGGTCGGAGAATCGCCTCACGGGACAGCACTGCTTAATTTTTTTACAAAATGAATTACCAGGACTACGAGAGAATGTAGGTACGGTATTATCTCCAGCATGCATTTTTCGATCATCATTCCAGCTGCTCTTCGAACGATTTCCTATTGTAGCTATGTTTGTCCAGGTGTTTTTGAAGAGTTCCAAGTAGTTCATCTGCTTCTTCGAATGACCAAGAATATGAGTTCAAGCTTGTGGTTCCTAGCTGGGGGTTTTCAGATCGTTGAGATACTCCGCTATGATTTTTGACGTCAATCAGTTTATAGCCTTTAAAATGTATATGTGATTCTTAGTATTTAGCCAGAGGAAACTGTTATGGCCTACAAGATTCATAATTACCTTCGCGTCACTCATAAACATTATTTTTCTAATACTTTGCTACCTCATACACCATATCGCTCCCACGTTGTTTAAACATGTCAACTAAAATTGAGATTATTGTTTTCTGCAATAATTTTTTTAATACGAAATAATCAAACGTGAACGTAACCTGGACCTGGTAACAGGCGATGAGGCTGTGATGCTTAAAACACACACGGTTAATATGTTAATAGAGACCAAACAATTGGAATTTTGTGTTGCTGAGGTTATATTGCAATTTGTTTCTGTCTGAAATACAGCTTAATTATAATGCGAAGGTAAATTTAGACGTGTGATGGAGTGACTGGGGAACTCTGGAGACAAGATAAATAGCAGCATATTTTATAAGGCAACCTAAATTGTACCCTAAATCACACATCTAATTATTATATACTGTAGCATTACGTAATATTCTAGGCAGATTTCATATATCATGTCGCATACCTAAGTCTAACCTTGTGGGACATATTTGAATTGGTCATTTGAGAAACCCCGTAAGTCCACATTTTCGCCAAAATGACTTTTCACCATAACTTGGGTTTTCGGTTGTAAACGCATCGATTCACAGAGATACACTGCTTGTGCCCATACAGTAAACGTTTCAAAATATGGAAGCTGGATATTCATTTGAGAAATCCCGCAAGTCCAGGACTTACGGTGTTTCTGAAATGAACGAGCACGATATGTTAAGGGGTCGACACTTGCTGTACTTGTGAGAAGCTGTTAGTTAAAATTAAAAGTCCTACTTTAAACGAAAATGCTAAATGGGTAGCCGTTGCAGAAAAAATGGTTCACAATCGTAGTGTAAAAATTTTTTATTCAAAACTTAAATAAATTTTAAAAAAATGCAATGAAGATCAAACTGTGTTGGGAGTTCGCATGGACTTTATGCAAAATATGCAGCTTCCTGTCATTCCAGTACTGGAATCATTTTATTTACTACAGCTAACAGTATATGTTTTTAACATTCATGAGTTACGGAACAATACTTCTAGATTTTGCATCTGCCATGAAGGAGAGGCAAAAAAGTCGATGAAATATGTTCCATGTTGCTCGATTATGTTAATACAGAAATTGACCACTCTGTTGCATGCATTTTCTGATGGAGCCTGGGGCCAGAATAAAAACCACAGTGTAATGTGTGTGGCTTTAAAATCGATTCGATGGTTTGTTTGAACGGATTTTTCAATATTTTCCCGTCATGGGACACTCTTTTTTGCCATGCGACAGAGACTTTAGTGTCGTAAAACGAAAAATAAAGCGAACAGATCGAATTTACACAACGGAAAAACATATTGCTTTGATTGCAAACTCCTGTTCAACTCCTGGAAAATTCACTATTAAACATCTGCAGACTCATGAAGTTCTAAGTTTCCAAAAATGGTGGCCAAAGATTTTAAAAAAGAATGTGCTGTCTGACGAATCCTACCAAAGGAGAACAAACCCAAAGATCAAAAACAGTCATTTACTATCTTTAAATTTATCAGTTTGATTATGGTAAAGACGGAGTCGTTGTGGCACGTCATTACATTGATGGTTTAAAATTTCACACATTTTCATTGAAATTATTGACGTCAACTAGGATTGCTCTTCCCCAAGAGACTCTTTATGATCGCTATGCTCCTATCAATGTAAAGAAGCTCAATGACGTAGTAGGCTCAATGCAGTACATACCTCAAGACGAGGAGAAACAATATTTTTATGCGCAATTAGCACGCTGGTAAGAATATTACAATGTTTTTTCGAATATATTATGGATTTATTTGTAAATTACAACCAAATAAATACATAATATATTCGAAAAAACAATATAATATTCTTATAAATTCCCTCATTATTTGAAAATTGCCCTTTATTTGAGAAAAACCCGCATGTTTCCAATTTTCAAACATTTTTTTAGGGTCAACTAATTATTTTTAAATGTGTATACGATATATGCATCGAATAACATTGTAAGTGACAAATCTTTTTCTTACAGGCGAAGATATAACAGGTTCGTGTATATTACTTTACAATGATACTACAGGCAAAATAATCAGATACAAATAAGAAACATTTAAAAAAAAAGTAAGCTAAAAAATCAAATTTTAGGTTTGAAATTGGTCAAAATGTCACTTACAATGTTATTTGATGCATATATCGATATGTTTGAAAACATTTTAAATATCCAATTTTTTGATAATTGACTATAATAACAACTTTAAATTTATCTAATTTCTCATAAGAATATTTTTTTAGTTCCTCCAAAATTCTGTTTTTTGGACTTACGGGATTTCTCAAATGATCGATTCATTTACGGTTTTATGTCTAAAATGTTTGCATACCTTAATTTAATTATTAATTTTTCCTAAGGAATAAGGAAACCCTTATTGTTTAAGTTGGATTTCTTATTGAAAGGGAACTGCTTTAATAGATTTTTTATAATATTTTGATTAATATTAATACAGCGTGTGCAAATAATAAGATTAAAAATGGAATTTAGGAAACTGCAAAAAATCTACTTCTTTGAAATGGAAATTAATTTAAGGTCTGCAAACGTCTAAAATCTTAAATATATTAAAGGTACTTAGATTAAGGTATAGGACATAATATACGAGATCTACCTAGAATCCTGTGTAGAATCCAAAAAGTATGGTATTCCATTTATAACAAACAAGTTGACACCGACTTCCGGTATAACCGGAAGTGTCACCATATTGAAAATATTTTAGTCGAGTTTTTCAAAATTTTCATATACATATGTATAGATCGAGGCGGTTCCCGACAGGACACCCTGTATGAGACAGTATGTAAGGGGCTGTCCCCCTCCGCCCTAACCTGTAAACCAAACAAACATTATTTCCTCTAATTATTTATTAATTTTCATGAATTTCAATAAAATTAAATTGATTATGCCCGTTATTATTGTTACTATTCAACAAAACCGTTTAAGTCGATAATCCAGCTTTTAAAAATATAATTTTTCATGGCTTAAATATGATAAATTGGCTATAATAAAATAAATTACATTATCCGACACAAGATATATGCTATCGATATTTCTTTGTCTTATAAATTTGGTGAAAATTTTCGCCCGTGCCCTTATTTTCAGTTAAGTCGGGATAACAGTCTTTCATTAAATGCGGGTCAAATATTGAATAGGTTTTCAATGAATATTTTTTCCAGCACAAGCATGCAAAGCAGTTTTCCGCCCACCACCAGCGATCCCAGTCTCTGAATAGAAACGTTCGTGGCCAGTGGGGCAGCAACAGGGGCACCGATTTCGGGGGAGGCGATATGTGGTGACATCAACGGTGCCAGTGCCCAGCAGGAACGTCGCAGGGAATGGGCAATAAATTAAGTTGCTCATGCGCCCCTCTCATTAGAAAGGTAAGGTGTTGATTAATTTTCAATGGCGGTATTAACTAACACACTTCATTCATATTTATTGACTTATTACCAATTTAAACTTATTTAATTACTAAATTCATTATCTAGTTTTACTATTACTTACTATTAACTTTATTGCCTGTTAATGAGATGAGAAGGTACGAAAATATTCTTGTCTTCACTTTATTCCTTGTTCTAGAAGGTGGTTAGAAAATTTTCTTTTATAGTAAATGTTTTTTTTACATATTCAATATGTGTCAATTTCTGGTTTATTATTTTAATAGTTGTTATTTTATTATTTTAATATTTAGTATTTTTTATTTTAATATTTATTATTTTAATATTTGTTATTTTATTATTTTAATATTTAGTATTTTTTATTTTAATATTTATTATTTTAATACTTATTATTTTTATTCTAATATTTAATATTTCTTATTTTAATATTTTATATTTATTATTATAATATCTACTGTTTTTTATTCTAATATTTATTGTTTATTATTTTAATACTTTATATTTATTATTTAAATATTTATTATTTTTTATTCTAATATTTATTATTTTTTATTCTAATGTTTATTATTTATTTTTTTTTCTATCTGGGTTTTATAATGGCTAGACTATAAAATGCAAAAAAATTGAATAACCTGCTACTTTATGAAACTGAAATTTAATTTTTTTTATGTTGGCAGCAGGTAGGGTTCGAATTTTAGGCTTACTTCGATTTCGTTGAAATTAGTTTTCTAGGCATTATGGATTAGACAAACATTTTCTATAGAAAACTTTAAAATACTAATCTTTAACCTTGCAAATAGATCATTTTTACTAGATATTTATCTGAAATACCTATACTCGGAAATATATAACATAATATAATATAATACTTTATATTTATATTCGCGGGTCGTTTTCTAAATTAAACGCGTGCTCTAAGATAATGTCTTATGAAACTTGTATCTTAATATACTATTAATATTTAATAGATAATTCCGGAATTTACCGGAAACGAGGATATTAAGGGTGGGAAGATTTAACTTGACATCATGTATATATAAACTACTACCACTTTACATCTTTGCAAGCAAGTAGTTCTTACCTTCTCTATTTGGTAACATTGTATTATCTACCGGTCCAACATTGTAGCCAATGTTAAATTTCTACTTGTAGACTATATCCTATACTACCGTACAAGAAATATTTTTACCTACTCCAATTAAACAGACTTCGATTTTTTAATCAAATAAAGGTGCATTTACACATGCACGGATTTAATGGCGTCAGTGGTCGCGCCAATTCTATTTGCACGCCAGTAAAGGTTTACACTTTGTTGAGAAAATAAAAATAAGTGGCACGCCTGTTAAATTTTTAAAGTGTTTTTCACAGTGCGCACTATGTTGAGTGAACTTTCCGAAGCCTGTAAAATAGTCGCTGAACTTTTAGTGGAAAAAAAGATAAACAAAAATAAATACAGGAAAAGAAACGACGGAAAGGCCGTGCCTTGGTTAAACCATGGATTGATCGTCGACCTGCTTTGGGTGCACTCGGATAAGTTTCATACCCTTCAAGAAATTTGATTGTCAGTTCTGCTGACCACTTTTTTTAGCCATAATAAATTACAATCATTAAAAATTAGAAGCTCAACCTAAACGAAAATCAAACTAAAAACTGGCGAGCGGTCGTCAACGTGCAAAGAGTTGTATGCACTTGCAAGTTTTGATTTTCTGTACGAATTTGTTCACCACTGGCGCCAGTGATTTCAGAAGAATGCAGACTTTTTTGGTCTATGCATGCAAAAATAAATTTTTATGCAAGTCGATGTTTACACTTGCTAATTTTATTTACTGACGCGACAGTTTTTACTGGCGCCACTAAATCCATGTATATGTAAATGCACCTTAAGTTTCTTGCAAAAATATTACAAAAACATAAATAAACGGCTCGGTAAGCTGGTTACCTAGAATCAAGAAAACACCATACTAATTTTAGAAACATTTACCTGTCTTATAATTAATATATTTTTAGGCATATAGATATGAAGACTCACCGTGGCAAACGTCCAGAAGACGAGATGGGCACCTTCTTCGGTAAGATTATTATGCAGTCATTCCAAAAAGGGGGTCCGCTAATTAATAGTAAATGAAAAAAAAAACCCAAACTCCTTACGTAAAAATATTAGGATTTAATTATACTTACCTATATCCGATAACAATAGTTGTTGTATACCACTGAATGTAGATTTCGGTCCTCTTTTATAATTTAAACAAAAAAATCCAGACCCGTATTTAAAAATAAATTAAGTTGATGATGGTGACCTAAAGACGAAATTTATGAAAGATCTGATGATTCCATTTTGTGGAGAATAAATAGAAGCAATGAGATGGACATCTCTGCCGTGCAATACAAAAACCTAGTAAGTCGTAAAAGTAAATTTTAAGACATTCCATTTAAAAATTGCACAACTTATTTAATATTTAATTTATTGTTCTAAAATTTTATACACAGTAAGCTCTGTTACATAGTTTAATTTTCCAAAAAATCATCGATTTTTTATTGACAAATAAACAGTTAAATAAATATTAAAAGCTTATTACTATATTTTATAGTAAGTCGACTTACTATGTTCTTTTATTGCACGGAAGATCTCTTCGAACAGTCAGGAAAAACTAAAAAACGAAACGCAAAATTTTATAGATTTTTCCAAATATTTTGAAAGCCCTGTATTTATTTTAGATTTTTTTGCGGTATATTATTGGACCTATAACCACGCAACTTTGTCCCTATTTAAGTGACGTCGTATCTCTTACCGTTTTCGAAATCCCAATGGTGAAGGCCGAATTTGTAACACCCTGTAGGTATACCGAAATATGAGGGGAAACGGTTGAATTACATAGTTGCTTCGGCTTATTTTATAAAACACTCGGCTCTTGTCGGGACATTTTATAACGTTTTAACTCAATATCTATTCTTGCAGGCTCTGGGCGGAAGTGTTTCACGTATCCGCCAGCGGTGCAGGAACTGTTAAATGGCAACAGGTAAGCGAGGACTTGGTGCCAGTTAATATCACCTGCATTCAGGATTCGCCAGAGTGTGTTTTTCATATCACAGCCTATAATTCCCAAGTCGACAAAATTCTGGACGTACGGCTGGTGCAACCAGGTGAGTCGAACTTTAATCTCTCAATGTTTTGTAATAAAATTATACAGGGTGTTTTAAAATACAACATGTGTCATCGTTCGTGTGGTTATTCCATATCCAAACATAAGAAAAATAGTTGGGTGTTAAAATTTTTAAATTTTTGTTTCCAGATCTCCGAAACGGGTTTAGTAATTTTAGTAAAATTTGAGCTATGAAATGGTTTGAAAATGTTATAAATAGGTTTATCAAGGACGTGGGTGCAAT
The DNA here is from genome assembly GCA_963991005.1 of Barypeithes pellucidus. Lineage (NCBI taxonomy): Eukaryota > Metazoa > Arthropoda > Insecta > Coleoptera > Curculionidae > Barypeithes > Barypeithes pellucidus. Next base: position 64,920,000 of record OZ022557.1, read on the forward strand.
CAGGTGTTCTAATATTGTCCGAGTTCGGCAAAATCCTCATATTTGTATCAGAATGAGAATATATTTACATAGAAGGTGGAATGCTTGTAATGAAGCCGATTGTGGCCATTTTCAACATTTATTGTAATTTGATTTAGGTAGATGTCTTTTCATAGCTAGAGGCGAAGGTCCTAATATCGGCCCCCTTTTTGTTTTTCTTTGACAATTTACACATTTAAAAATTTTTTTAACTAGCTATTGACACACATATAGGAAATAGATTTCTCTACTAATACTAGAATACTTATTTTTCACAAAGTGGGAAAAACTTACACGATAAATTCTAAAATGTTCATATAAAAGGTGAGAGTGAGTGGAATATGGGTCTTTATAAAAAAATAGTACAGAAGTTCTAGGTATCACAAAAGAACCTTATTTTGCTATGAACAAACAACCATAAGCATTTTAACGATAAATAGATGGAAATGTGAATGCATTGGCATCTTTTTCTGCTCCCGAGCATTGTTCGTATGCCCACATATTGTATATAAGGCAACGAACCCAAAGTTCTCCTCTCTGATTTGCAGAAAATCGCCTTTCACAAAAAAGACTGACAGCATCTTCGTCATCTGGTGTGAATTGCCCTATTTCATTATCATCGATGTCATCGTCTGCTGGTACAGTACGTTTCACGAAATTTGGATACGACTTAATGATTTCCTGGGTCGGTCCCATTGGGTCGACAAAAGCTTGGCAATAAACAAGTGAAGTATGAAGGGACGGACTAAGGAAAACAAGTAATGATATGATTATATTAATGTAATCGAATGAAATAACATTTAAAAAAAATATTACTAGTCATATTTATTTACATTTATAATGTCATTCTATAGATAGTTCTGTTTTGCTATCGCTATCCTCATCAAAATTAATTATAATTGGATTAATTATACGATCTAGACTAATATACGAATTTTCTACAGTTATTACGTGACGGACTGAATTTTTCCAACTACCTGGGGGAATATCATTAAAGCATTTTCGTATTAATTCTACAACACTAGAACTTAAAGTCGGAGAAATAGTTTCAGACATAACCAGTGATTTTAACTGGTGCCACATATGCTCTATGGGGTTAAAAAATGCAATAATAGGATGGGATCCGTAGCACTGTATGTACAATTTCTTCTGCCAATGTGTCACAAACATATACTTTTTTTATACAAAATGTCTTTAAAACTTCTAAAAGATCACTTTTTTTATAACTTTCTTCAAAATATATATCATTCGCCGCCATGTAGTTCTGAATCTCCAATTTTGTATTATTTGAGCTTGGAGTTTTATGTAATTGGCGATTGTGATAGCTCGCATTGTCCATTACTATCACGCTATTCTGAGGAATGTTTGGTAAAAGACAATTCTTGAACCATTCCTCAAAAACTAACAAATTTTACCACAAAAAGATATTTAAATATAAATTAAGCAACCTAACCTACCTGATGTGCCTATATTTAATTATACCTAATTATTACAATCCGGTCCTTTCCACATAATAATAACAAACGGTCATAAATAATGGGGTGGCCCCAGGTACTTTTACAGTCATTAAGTTATATCCATTTTTCGTAAAACAATCTTTACAAATTGTTTATTTTCAGCTTCCGATGCGTTGTCGCTATCCTTCCTATTTCGTTTTTTGGATTGACAGAATATAGTGAACGAGATCTTCTTTTCTTCTATCTCACTTCCTAATATAGTTTTCTTTCCTAGTGGAGTTTTAATTACGTCTTCGGCTTTCAACTTATTTTCTTTTGTTTTTTTAACAGCCTTTGAAGTGTCTACCTCGACACTAAAAGTTTTACTAATGGTTTTTAGATCAATTATTTTATTATTAACATTATCCATGGCTTTCATCATATTTTCCTTGCTCCATTTTTTTCTTAAATCACTTTGGTTTATTTCGTGGCATGGAATATCTGTAAAGAACAGTAAATTAAAAGCCGGGTCCGAATATGGTCCAAGGGCCCACATTTAGAGCCTACTAAGGGCCCATATTACCAACATAGTAGGTTTCAAAACAAAAATATGTAATTTTGTTTTAAGGTTAGGCAAGTGACAAATAGTATAACTATATTAGAAACATATATTAGAAGAACCGATTAAAACTAATAACAAAACTATATAAATATTATTATAATAGCTTACCTTAATGAAAAAATTGAAATTTCACGAACACGTTCACGGCCACCTTCTAACAACGATACAATAAATGAACTGGGTGAGACCCACAAAACAATCAGATGTCTAGTAGACATGTTTCTAATTATGGTCCAGAAATGTCACTCAGTGGTTTAATAGGAATTTATTGGGAGCCCATAATAAATGCAGAGCCCATATTAGGACCTTCTCCTCTATAAATAAGTAATTTGCTAAAACCGTGTTACGATGCCTACATATTCTAGCTAATAAAATTTCATTTATCTTGTAAAGGTAAAAAGCTGATTTCAAATAAATATTGCTATTTTTTAAATCATTTAATTTTTTAACAAGTTGTGTGTGATCCATTTTTTTTGGTTAAAAATTATCAGATCGCCTGTTCGGACGCACATCCCTGGTAAACCTGTTAACACATTTTTATTATTAAAAAATATGCAATTTTAGGTAATTTTTATAACCCAAATTTCAATAAAATTACTAAAACCGTTTCGGAGATATATTGAAAACACCCGAAAAATTAAAAAATTTGAACACTCTGTATCTTTCAAACAACGCATCTGCGGACCCATGTTGATATTAACTATTTGTCTTATTTTTGCGTAAGGAATCACTGTACGCGCTATGATAAATGTTTTTGGAAACACCCTGTATAAACTCTGTTTGTTCAGAACTTCAAAAAACTTGAGTGATAGACGTGTTTTGGACTTCCATTGTCTTTATTTCGTTTAAATCACAACGTTTCAACTGGTAAGTATCTCCAGTCGTCTTCAGGTGAATACTGAGCAAGTTACTAAACTACGAGAGTATTTATACTAATAAGGGGGGGTGAGAAAGTTAGTCGAGTATGACCGAGGTGGGTGCAGTCATGCAAAAACTTGAGGATGACCTGACACTCGAAGAACGAACCCCGCTACCAATCAAAGCCATAATGGACCTACTGGAATGCTGCCTGAATAATTCCTACTTTCAGGAAAAGGATAGATTCTACAAACAAATGGACGGACTGCCAATGGGCTCATCCCTCTCCCGAGTAATAGCCAACATTTACATGGAATGGTTTGAAGACCAAGCCATTAAAAAAGCTATAATAAAACCTAAACTATGGCTCCGCTACGTAGACGACACCTTCATTATTTGGAACAGAAGCGATGACGAACTTAAAACTTTTTTACAACATATGAACAACCTGACCCCTACAATTAAATTTACTATGGAGAAAGAAAATAATGACAGACTACCTTTTCTAGACGTTGTGGTCCAGAGAAACAGGAATACCATCATCACATCGGTATACAGGAAACAAACTCACACAGGACAATACCTAAATTATGCCTCGAACCATTCGAATAATACCAAACATGGGATAGCTAAAACATTGGTTGACAGAGCATTCACGCTTTGCAACTCACAAGAGGCTATCACACAAGAACTTAATAACATCACCAAGGACCTAGAAATGAATGGTTATCCCCAACGACTGGTAGACCAAGCCATCAAAAAGCGTTAAAATCACAAACAAAGAACGAGGGATGACACCGAAGTTGGACCGACCATAAACATACCCTATGTCAAGGGGGTTTCTGAAAAGATTCGACGAATAGGACAACAATACAATATTCGAACAGTATTCAGCTCCAAAGACTCTTTAAGAAGCCACCTGACAAAGACAAAACCAACCAACCACAAAGACACAAAGAATTGTGTATATAGAATACCCTGCGAGTGCGGACAATCCTATGTTGGTGAAACCCTACGGCCATTGGAAACAAGGATCAAGGAACATCAGAGCCACACACGAAAGGGAGAAACAAACAGATCCGGAGCAGCAGATCACGCTTGGACCCACGGCCACCACTTACAATGGGGACAATCAAGTATATTACTTAAGGAAGAACATTGGCGAAAGAGGAAATTCAAAGAAGCAGCGGTTATCACTCAGAATCCTGGTTGTTTTAGCAAACCCTCTTTAGATATAAGGAACATTTGGAAACCCCTGTTAAGCAAATGTAATCTTAGTTTAGGTACGTCCTCTAGTATTAACGCATGACTGCACCCACCTCGGTCATACTCGACTAACTTTCTCACCCCCCCTTATTAGTATAAATACTCTCGTAGTTTAGTAACTTGCTCAGTATTCACCTGAAGACGACTGGAGATACTTACCAGTTGAAACGTTGTGGTTTAAACGAAATAAAGACAATGGAAGTCCAAAACACGTCTATCACTCATGATACAGCATTGTCTCTAACCTTCAAAGAAACATTCAAAAAACTTATTATTTGTGATCAATGGATTTTTCACCATCTAAGGAATTAAGACTAAGTGATATAATTCATATTTATACAGGGTGTCCCATAAGTTTTTTCAAACTATTTCTCGTTCTAGAAATACAGGGTATTGAAAATGATTTTCGAAAATAAGCCATAATTTGAAAACAGTTCAATGTATTGAAAATCGGCGGTATGATGTTTTTATATGAGTAAGAAATGAAAATTTGTATACATTTTTAAGTGTCACATTAGAGGGCGCTAGTTACATACACTGGATTTAATAAATCTATCATTATTTTCTTACTTACTTGTTATTTAGTATTTTTAATCTAAAATTCTCAAAGAAGGATAATTTCTAAACTAAAATGTATACTCGGCTAGATCTTAATATATTCAATCGTTTTCGTGATATTTCCATTTAAACATCACAATGCGTGAAAAAAATCAAAATGAAAATGGTAATATCTCGAACACGGTTAGACATTTAAGGTCGAGCAAATAGGTATACCTTTTTAGCTTAGAAATTGCCATTTTTTGAGAATATTGGATTAAAAATACTTAATAACAGTTAAGAAATCATAGATTTATTAAATCCAGAGTGTATGTATTAGAGCTCTCAAATGTGAAACTTTTTAATTCTACTTTCCACCCGGGTGGAAAGTAAATTATTTTTTTTTAATTTAAAGAAAAATCGGTATCTCAAATTAATATACGAACACACCAACATACAACTCGCCGCTTCGCGCTTCGGTTAACTACCGACTCTCTCGACAGGAATGAAAAACTTTCCACCTCGGTACGTAATATTCTATTTCTTACTCATAACAACATCATACCGCCCACTTTCAATTGGATACATTGAAACGCAAATTATTTTCGAAAATAAACTTTCACTCTCAACACCCTGTATTTCTAGAACGAGAAACATTGCGAAAAAAAACATATACGACTTAATCGGTCTAGTTTGATGTTCAGTATCTCCACTACCTGTATGGCTCATAAGTTCTGGTGAACCCTGTATACATTGCAAAATATGTACCTACAATAGTGCCTGTAAATGACAATATTTTAGGTACAAGGATAGGCCAAGCTTCCGAATGTTTTGTCTACTGGAAAGATCCGATGACCAACGATACTTGGGGATTAAATTTCACTTCTCCTATTGATGCCAAACAGTTTAGAGAATGCTGTGTAAGTATTTATAATTAGCTGAATAACCCCTTACGATAACATAAGCAGAAAGTATGAATATAAGTGACTTAATTCACTTTATATTTGCGCCATTGTTAAAAAAAGTGAAGTTAATTAATATATGTTGGTATAAGCACGTTGTTTCATCCCTTGATATGTAATAATATGGATTACCTACTAATTGATATAGAAAATAGAATATCCAATAGCTATTTATATGTAATTATTTTCCGATGGCAAGTTTATTGCAAGGGTTATGGTATTTAGTTAATTATACAGGTTGTTCGCTAATTATTGGTACGTGGAAAAACCACAGACTCCTTACGTAAAAATATTAGGATTTAATTATACTTACCTATATATCTGAAAGTTGATATTAACTGAGATACAGGGTGTTAAAGTTAAAACTTTATTTTTGTCTCTCTCCAATAGCTTTGCGAGAAACTAACTTTTTTTTACAAAATTTGGCAATTATCCTTTTTTTAGGACGAGACATCGATTTTTTTTTATCAAATTTTAATGTACAATGTAGGGGGCCATAACTTTTTGTACCTTAGTTTATTTAAGTTCCTAATGAAAATAATACTTTTCTCATATTTATTACGTAAAAAAGGTATACTAAGTTTATGTCGCCCAGAGTTACCGTTTCGGGGATATTTGCATTTAAATTGTTTAGTGCACCCTGAAGAATTACTATCAATTTTCAAGCAAATTTTTTTTTCTTAAAGTAACCTATGAGAAAACAAATGAAATTTAGAGATGCAGTTGCTATGAAACCTCCATGTTGTTATTTGTTTGTTGATTATTGTAAGATAGCGTTGTCAGAAAATGTTTAATTTAAATAAGTTAATAATAATAATTGTTGTATTTATTATTCCCAATTATCATTACTAGAACAACAATTATCTCAAAGTTATTAGAGAAAAACAAAAATGAAGTTTTAACTTTAACACCCTGTATCTCAGTTAATATCAACTTTCGGATATAGATAAGTACAATTAAATCCTAATATTTTTACGTTATGAGTCTGTGATTTTTCCATGTACCATTAATTAGCGGACACCTTGTATATTCACTACTTTACATACAATAGTATGTGGGTATTCGGATAATGCATCAGGATAGTGGGAGAGGGGACTTTATATATTAAAATCAAGGTAGCAGTAAGTCATTTAAGAAAATGTCGAAAGCTCAAAAAAAATTTTTTTCTTCAATTTTAAGAACTAATTTTACTGGTAAAAAATACTTTTCCCTAAACGGTATGATTTATCGGCTCGAATATAGTACCTTTTAGGTATTCTTTTTTTTAAATAGCATCCTTTTCCAGTAACTAAACAGGTAAAGTGACCTCTGGTGGCATAGTACAGAAACATTTTTATAACACAATAATACAAGTGGCTAAGAGTAGCCCCCCTGTGCCAAATATCAATGTTGATTGCAAAGCTTGCAAATAGCCAATGGTCAATATTTTTGGTTAATCTTAAGATATATTTACATATTTTAAAGCGACAAAATTTCGAAATTTAATTTAATATCGGACTTTGGCCGTCTGCTCACGGCCAAACCTGGATTGTGTACAAAATGGAAGCTTGTGTTGTAAATAAATCGAAATGCTATAACATTATAAAATGCTAAAATGTAAGTTTGAATCCTATGTAATTTAAATTTGTAATATAGTTTATTTAAAGTCAATTCATGGAAACATTTAAGCATTAATATTGCAGACGAAGAGTTTTCCAGATCAGAGCAAACAAGCAAATGGGTAGCAGTATACATAGAGATAAAAAAAATATACAAAACACTGTGATAACTAAACTTAACAACTGAACAGTATTTTAAGCTCTGGCCGTTCCGTAATTACACAATTCCAGGTTTGGCTGCTTGTAGATGGCAAACTTCGGAATTTGGTTGCTCTAAAACGCCTAAGATTGCTAAAAAATATTTTTGAGCTTTGCACCCCAAATATAATATAGCAGTATTCTGCTTATGTCGAGGGTACGAACATATTGAAATTGAAGCCAAATATGTTTCATGAAATTAGGTTAGGTTAAGTAGGTTTAAAAGAAATCGAAATAAAGAGCTTATATATTTTTCAGAGAGAACATAAAGGGGCTTATTTTGTAGGACTTCTGATATGTTTATTTCGTTTTTTAAACAGTTTGGTTTAGTTTGTATCAAATAGTTTTTAGGTGTAAAACTGCCTTACCTTATATGGGTTTGCAAGTTGGTGCAACTCCCAAAAATACAACAGAAAAGAGATAAAACATAAAAAAATACAGGTTTTTGTAGTAACATTATTTTGTATTATCTTGTGGATGTTATTCATTTTCTATATCTTATGCGCGTTCACACCAAACCAACAAAACAGCAACACAAAAGTGTAAAACTGCCTTACCTTATATGAGTTTGCAAGTTGGTGCAACTCCCAAAAATACAACAGAAAAGAGATAAAACATAAAAAAAATACAGGTTTTTGTAGTAACATTATTTTGTATTATCTTGCTGATGTTATTCATTTTCTATATCTTATGCGCGTCCACACCAAACCAAAAAAACAAAAACAAATCAGCAACACAATGTTTTTCAATAATTGAATAAAGCAACTTTTACGTTTTGTTCTGATTTTTAGTAACTTATTGCCTTCCTGTCGCGGAACGGTTAGCATCAAATGGTTCATGTTTTATTTCCATTTCCGGCAACACTGTCGGTGCGGCATGTACGTACTGTAAAACAAATACAAAATGAAACACCGCAGTGCTGACCGGTAGAGGTTGAGAAATATCGGTAGTCGCACCATCAAAGTTTATCAATAATAATACACTAACTATCAATATTTAATCGATAGTTGGACGGGTATGATGAGCTTCTCTTGTATGCGATGTGAAATCCTTTTGGGGCGAGGGCCCAAATGGGACCCTTGAGGAACTTCAGGCGGGACCAGTTATACTCCTGGATTGAAAATTGTTGAATCGAACAATTTGGGATCGACTTGTTAGAAGGTTGATTAAGTGGTTCCTGTTTATTGCTAAATTGTTAAAAAATATTATGTTGCTGTTTTGCTTTTTGGTTTGTTGGTAAAACACGAAACAAAACCAAAACTACATAGTTACTAAGACTTATTGACATTTTGCCATCGTGGACACCAGTTTTTGTTTTCATTTGTGTCCAGAAAGTTTCTAGTTTGTTGTGTTTCTGTTATGTTGGATGTTTTTGTTTTGTTAGTTCTGTTATGGACGAGGGATTACATGATGAAACGGGGTGGGTCGGGAAGAATGGATCAAACTGTATCTGAGTATATTCTACAATTATGTTTATTTTTATTTATATTCCAACTTTATAATCTATCAATCATCTTATTTAAAATTTGGGTTTGTGTGCAATATCATAAATCTTTTTCGCGATATTACAGGAAAAAAGGCTATTAATTTTTTGATACCCTGTATCTCGGAAAGAAAGCATTTTTTGCCCTAATATGAATTTATTTGCTTGTATTAACCTCTAAAGGATCTCATTAAATATTTCTCTCTTCTCCGAAAACACCATGTATAAAGAAAAATATAGTTTTCTACTTAAATTACTTTGTAAAATCTATTATACCGTAACAAAACTGCCAATGTTTCGTCACGTAAAGTTAAATATTTTTTTTTAGTGTGTAGCGAATTTTACTTTCTTCACGTTTCGATCTCTATCTTCCTTTTAACGCAACGGAGTTTATTATCCTTTTTCTCCAGAGAGGTATAATGGAAAAATTAATTAAACCTAAAGATGCGTGTTTGGTGTTTGTTATACCCGACACCTGACTGATTAACTTTAATTAATTATGAAGGACTGTTATTAAGTCGTGATGAAGGGTTGTTTTGTTTACCGCTAGAGAGACATTTGTTGTTCTAATGAAAATAAATATTACATAGGAACTGGTACAAATTCTTTGGGAAGGGATCATGAAGGTCTGAAATTCTACATAAATAATAAAATTTTTTAAGGAAATTCAAATTTAAACTACCTGCGACAAATGTTAAAAATTAAATTTAAATTAAATGGTTATCGGAACACAGCATAGAAATGTTAAAATTTAATAAATCGACAATTGTTTTTAGGGACCTCCTTTAATTAAGGTTACTAGGCGTCGCGGCTCATAGTTTAGGAACCCCTATAAATTCTGGTATTATTGGAAAGATATTTAGACAATCTTTAAAATGATGTGCTACTTGATTTCCTTTCCATTTAACATTTTAAGGGTAACTTCTACCCCGCCCAGGATATTAAACCACGAAGGCTGCAAATTTCCCTTAAAAGCGCCCCCTTTGTAATAAAATTGACTTAAGTATCTCTGATTTTTAATGTTCTTTGTGTAAACGAGATATTTAGGATGGGAAGTTTTAAAATTGTCACCCTACACAGGGTGTTATAAATTCGTCCTTGGGATTTCGGAAACTGTAAGAGATACGAAGTCGGTTAAATTGGGGTAAATTTGCGTAATTATGGGCCCAATAATATGCCACAAAAAATAAAAAATTAATACAGAGGTTTTCAAAATATTTGGAAAAATCGAAAATTTTGCGTTTCGATTTTTATTTTTTCGGTCCGAAGAGATGTACAAAAAGAAAATTCACTTCCTCATTATTACTTTTCATTCGCCACAAGATCGCATCATCAGATCTTTAATGCGACGTTTCGTCTTAGGGTCACCAACATCAACATATTTTATTTTTTTTTAATACGGGCCTGGATTTTTTTTTTTAAATCATGAAAGAGGAACTAAATCTACGCTCAGCGGTATACAACACTCACTGGTTTCCGACGTTTTGGTCCTTTAATTGACCATCTTCATTAAAATAATCCTGTCCTGTAATTTACTTTTGTCTCGAAGGAACTGAAGATTTTAAATTATTATTATTATTTATGTCTTTATAATTGTTATTGTTAATACGTACTACTACTATTTTTCTTAAAGTTCAAACTAATAGTTGTATCAAATTTCTACTTATAAGTAATTTATTTTATTAACAAATAAAATTTGACTCTTAAAGCCAGCACTTTCTTAAAACTTTTAAAAGAGGTATTGAGTTTTACATTTTCGAATTATACCGAATTTACAAAAAAATAGTAAATTACAGGCACGTACGTACTATCGTGCCGATAACAAAACTAGGACAACAAAATCACAAAACTGGGAACGGATATACATATCTCATAGACTATAAAAGGTGCTCGACAGCTGTAAAGGTAAAAACACATAACTTTTAGGAAGTAACCTAGGTTACATAATTTAACGTTTTATATTTTTCGATACGAGGTGGCATCAAAATATCTTATTTCTTTTATAAACTTGAGCGGCAGTAAATATATGGGGCATTTTTATTAAGAAAAAGTCTAAAGTAGGTATATATAACGTCGCCTAAAAATGAAAAGGAAACTAAATAATAAAAGAAATTTAATAGAAGGTTACAAAAATACAAACGCAAAATTTGTCGAAGCAACAAAACATTTTTAATATTAAGTCATAGAACCATTCCTGCTTATTACTTCTTGAAGCCTTTGCGGCTTACTTAAAACTAGGTTTCTGCATAATTCGCCTGTTACTTCATCCCAAGCTTCATTTATCCTGTAGCGTAATTCATCTCTGTTTGATGGCCGAAAATCATGTTTATACATTGATTTCACCATTTTACCCCAAATGTTTTCGATCGGGTTCAAATCGGGATTCTTCGAAGGCCAGGGAAGAGCTGCTAGAACTTCTAGGAGAAAATTTTGCACAATGCGTGCTGTGTGTATTAGAGCATTATCATGCTGAAATGTAAAATTTTGACCATATACAGCTTTTATCGATGGTATCATCACTGCATTTAGGACATTAACGTATTCAGGTACAGTTAGTCTTCCTTCCACGATTGGATGATCCCTTAGATAATTAACTAGTCTTCTATCTTCATCTTCAGTAGAAATTCTAGGGGGACCTGAACCTGCATTCCTAATAATAGTCCCATGCCTTGCTATTTTTTGTTTTGCCAACAACACGGTATTTTTGTTTACTCCCAGTTCGTCTGCAATATCCCTAATAAAAGCACCATCTCGCAACCGACTTTCTAAAGAAAAATTTGCTTGACAAGTTAATGATAAAGTGACAATCTATGTTGACATGCAAAATTTGTAAATGACATTTTACTGGTACCAGACTCGAACAAACCCGAAAGTAAAAAATTCCTAATAGTCCAGGAGAAAATAAGAAATTTTGCTGTCCTAGTTTTTTACCGGCACGATGGTACCTACTAGGGGTATTTTAATAATGATGGTCAATTTAAGGAAAAAAGCGTAGGAAAACCAGTAAGTGTTGTATAACGTAGATGTCGGTCCTCTTTCATAATTTAAATAAAAAGATCCAGGCCCGTATTAAAAAAATTAAGTTGTTGATGTTGACACAAAGACTAAACGTCGCATTAAAGATCTGATGGTGCTATCTTGTTGCGAAGAAAAAGTAGAAATGAGAAAGTGACATTTATTTTTGGCCATCTCTCCGAACAAAGTCAGGAAAAAATAAAGACCGAAACGCAAAAGTTTAGATTATTACAAATATTTTGAAAGCCCCTGTATTTATTGATTATTTTTTTGGGGCATATTATTGGGCCCATAATTATGCAACTTTGTCACAATTTAACCGACTTCGTATCTCTTACCGTTTCCGAAATACTATTGGTGAAGGCAGAATTTGTAACGCCCTGTATATTATTACTGATAAATAATACGGTTTGCACGAAAATTTCATATAATGATGATTGTAAAATTTAATACACCGGTTTAATGACGTTATTAGTTTCTTCTAAAAATTTATTTTAATGTATAAAAGCTAGTAATTTAAAGTTGTTACGTTTGGTTTGGAAACAACGATTGTCATAACTCCAAGAACTATGAATAACAAGGATAATCTGTCAACTTTTCTTAAGTAAAATTAACTCTGGAATATAGAGATATTTTTGTTTTATTAGATTACGACATAAAACATATTATGTAGATTAATCAAATAAGGAAAACTTAGTCGAACTTTGCGAAAAAGATACTCTTGGAACAACTATATTTTATGTACATTATAGAAGACCATTTTTATTTTCGAGCATACTTGAACATAAACGTAATTAGGAGAAAGCCAGGATTCCTCAAAACAAAAACAGAACAGAGGGAAATCTAAATGAGATAATAATGATTTTCATAATACTTTAAGATTTTAATTTAGAAAATTCCAATTTGTTTTATATCCGCACAAATTGAAACAGAAAAGTTTTAGGCATGTTAACGATAAAAAATATACAGATTATTTTATATTCTAATCGTTCAGTATTTAGTGAGTTATTGCATACAGTGTGTCCCAGGATAAGCGAACTTATAGGTGTAAATGACGAAAAATATTCGAATTGAAATTTGACTATTTGGGATCTAGGCCTGCTTGATTAGATAATAAAGTTGTTAAACATGGCAACACTGTATCGACAGATCGCCTTGTAAAAGCCGTATTATAGTCGACAATTCTTCTCTTGGGCGTGCAATGGCAATTATAATTGCACGTACTCATGCGCACTAAACCGTTCTCGATCAGGTGGCGCATTGCCAACAGTCAGAGCAACAGTTGGTACTGTCGAAATTCCTAAAATACCCCCAGAACTAGAAATTGACAAACCTGTTCTTTTTGATTACCAGTGAAATTAGCTACTGCTACTTACAAAAAACAGCAGCAGTACATATGAATGTGAACTGTTAATTTAAGTACCAGTTAGTTTAAATAGCCATTAGCTGGATCCGTGCAATTATAATTGCAAGAAGAGAAGAATAGAATTGCCGACTGTAATACGGATTCCATTCTCGCAACCAAAAAATCCCCTACCATGGCAGAAGGGGAAAAGAAAGCGAATTAGGGTACGACAAGCAGTGGCGGCTCGTGACCTATGATAGAGGAGGTTCACTAGTAGCGTGAAATTATTAAAGAAAAATTTGGTGTAACGACCAAACACTTTTTTTCTTAGGCGTTCTAAACGTAGAAAGAACAAGAGTAACAAGAAAAAGCATCAGGCAAAACATATCTTTACTTATTTTTTAAGTTTACATAAGAAAAATTTTTAGAAAATCAAAAAGGTTTTTCTAGTGTGCTTAAGTGTAAAGTCCAGTCTCCTGTTCTTATTTTCAGAAAATGTATGAAATAACAGCCTTTTTTTACTTGAATGTTTTGTTCCAAACTCAAAATAACTAAAGTTATTTTTTAAATATTCAACCAGTAATTTATTCATTTTAACGAAATAACTTAAAATATTGGTACAAACAAACGCACCTCGAATTACTGCATATACAGGGTACACCAAGTAGGATGGCCTATTCGAAGTATCTCAAGAACTAAATGAGATTTTATTTTGAAAATTTGACTGTGGCTATAAGATGTTTTTCTACGTTTATAAAATATTTTGGAAGGTGCGGTGTTGCCGGATCATACCGAAAGTGGTAGCAACTTTGGAATTACCGTATATTTTTTTTGGAATCTAGGTAAAAATTTAGAACAGTTTTCTGTATAATAATATACATATCTTTCAGAGTTTTTGACTTATAAATAATCTTGTGATTTTTTAACGCTCTATCGGGACCTGAAAAGAAAATCATATCTTTTTAGCGGTTACAGCTAGAAAACTGAAATTTTGACAATAGTTTTACAATACCATCGAAATTTATAATTAATAACAGTATTTCATTTGTCTTATACAGGGCGTCTCCATAACAATATTTCTGAGGGAGATGAATTATTTTAGAAATCTTCTTTTTTAAATGGTATACCCTGTATTTGATATACACAGACATAATGTTAAATGGATTTTTCATTATTTTGTTTCTATGAATCCATTCCACATCCAAGAACCAAACAATATATTTTTATAAGATAATTTTTAAATTTCGCGCGTCCGAAAATATTGAAATCGGGTATTGGAACACTAATATCATTAGATAGAAAATTCGATCCTCCAGTAGCAAAACATATCAAATTCATGGTGCCCGATTTAAAAAAATATTTTTGCAATAATTCATCTCACTCAGAAATATTATTATGGAGACGCCCTGTATAAAACTAATTAAATACTGTTTAAAATTATAAAATTGCGATGGTCTTGTGAAACTATTGTCAAAGTTTCAGCTTTCTAGCTGTAACCGCTAAAATGATATGATTTTTTTTTCAGGTCCCGATACGGCGTTAAAAAATCACAAGATTATTTATAATTCAAAAAATTTTAAAAATAGGTATATGATATTATACATAAAACTAATATACCTATAGGGTAATTCATTTAAAATTCCAAAGTTGCTACCACTTTAGGTATGATCCGGCAACACCGCACCATTCAAAATATTTTGTAAACGTAGATAACCATCTCTTATAGCTACAGCCAAATTTTCAAAATATAATTTCATTTAGTTCTCGAGATACTTCTAATAGGTCACTTTACTTGGTGTATCCTGTATATACAGCGTTGCCAGAGTCATTACGTCCAGAATAGATTTGTTACTGAAGACGATGATTTATTACGTCATTACGCCGCTCACGAATCTATTACGTTTTTCTAATTATCAATAGATTTATAAATTTAACAGTTGACTTCTAAAAAATTAAAAATAGGTCAATCACTTTGAGTCAGGTCCATCACCAGACAAGACTTAAGGACAAATTGACAAAAAAAAAACAGGGCCATTTACTTTACCTTAATCTATTACGAAATTTCAATCCAATTTATTACGAAAAAAATGTTCCTGTTGGCAACCCCGTATATACACGTGCAAAGGCGCACTCCAAAAGTGTATCCTCCGCCGCATGATAGTAAAGGGAAACTGCATTACTTGCATTACGTCCCGTCTACATGAGCGCATATGCGACCATTCCTCGTCATCAATCTAACGACCGGCACACGGATCACGCCCCGGTCAGAGCTACTACATATAAGTTTGGTTTTATAGTACGATAAAATATTAAGAACGTTCGGACTTTATAGTTAGAGAGACGGTGACAATAGGGGGTCCGTGAAGTGGAATATCAGTAATTTGCTTTTTCGTGGAGTTTTTATTAGATGAAATGCCGTAGAGTGTTGCTGAGAGGCGCTGTACCGCTTTAGATAGGAAATTCTCAATAAATTCAAAATTATATCGAGCCATGTCTGAAAATGAATTTACAGCATATGCGTGACCACCAAAGTCACTGGAAACACATTTTCTGACAAGTCAACTCTTGCATATACTTTTCCGAGCGTATCAAAAAAAAAAAATTAAAAAAAAAATAAAAATGCGAGTTTGAAGTTGAAACTTTCTAGAATGGAACATTATATTATTATGTTAAAAATTATGTGAAAAAAATTTTATCGATCCAGGTCTCGCCATTTCATTATTGGAATTGTTTTTTACATCTCCTCGGAGGAAATTCGGAAAACGATCGTGACATGTCAGAAAATTGTCACACTACATTCCTTGACACCCAAGGCAAGGCAGGTATCGTTCAGTTGTATTATGGGATATTATATTCGCAATATTACCAAATTAAGCCTATTTTTCTATAAGGTGGTGTGATTTATTAAAATCTGATGAATTTAAACATTTGCCCTTGTTTACTTTTCGCTAATTACAGTAAAAGCCCGACTTTCATGCATTTCGACCGAAGTTTAGAAATTTTGCTATCACCGTTACGAATTCTCTTAATTTTCTCCAAGAACATGTTTCTGGTAACTTTATATATATCAAAATGTTCGGCAAAGATGAGGGAATCAGATAAACCTAGAAATAATTCTCCAAGGGGAATATTTTAGAAAATATAGCAGAATAAACAAAGAAATTTTGAGAAAAAATACCGCACTTTCGCAATATTCCTTTTATCAGAAAATTGTTTACGACTCATCTCCATGGGAATACGAATCGATGAAGCCCACTTGGACCCATGTCACTTGAGACTATAATTTTTCCATTAATTTTTTGTCGACACGCTCGGAAAATTATATGCAAGGGTTGACTTGTTAGAAAATGTGTTTCCCGTGACTTTGGGGGTCACGCAGATGCTGTAAATTCATTTTCAGACATGGCTCGATATAATTTTGAATTTATTGAAAATTTCCTATCTAAAGCGGTACAGCGCCTCTCAGCAACGCTATACTGCATTTCATCATATAAAAACTCCACGAAAACCAAAATTACTGATATTCCACTTCACGGACCCCCTATTGTCACCGTCTCTCTAACTATTATACGATAAATAATATTAAATGAAAATAAATTACTATTTTATTATAATTTTTTTATTTTTGGGGGTGCGCGTTCTCATGTGCTCATGTGGACAAACCGCCACTGACGACAAGGAAATCTGTTTCCTCTTTATTTAATTATAGCTGGTATTTCTCTTTTTTGCCCGCTAGTCATCCGATTGTATTAGATTTAGGTTTTTTCCTGAAACAAAGTGTCATATACGATTATTTGGGTAAATTATTTTATTATTTAATAAAATGTGTTCAATTTAAAAGATAATTTCAGTTTTATCCCGTTTGTAAGTTAAATTTATTATTAATTTTATTATTCATCCAGTATACGGATGCGGTGAGAAAATCATACAAGGTATTTAAATTAAAACATAACAATTTAGAGACAGTATTATTTATATGTATATGTTATCACTAACAGTCTATTTTTAATTTATATTCCATTTCAACGTCAAATTTTCAGGTAAATAATTGCATACCCGCTGGATTACTTACTTAGTAAATATATATTGGAACACGATTTTTGTGAGAAAAATTTATTTTACAAATTAACAAATTTTTGTAGTAAACTGAACTTAAATACAATATTGCGAAATAAAAAAATACCATTCAGTAGCCATGGGTAACACTCTAAATTTTCTGGTGTTGATACAATGACACTGGCACCGCTTATTGTATCAACACACTGTATCAGCACATCGCCCCAAATTGTGCCGTTTCGGTTTCACGGTCATAACACCCTGAAATGACACTGACACTGCTTTTTACATTTGCGCCATATGGTCATGGTATCAGTCCCAGTTTCGGTTTAACGTTTTCTGAAACAGAAACATGGCAGATGTTATGAAGCACATCTCACGGTATACAGGGTGATTCACGGTGGATGGAACGTTAGACGTTTCTGGAGAACGGGAGATCAGTTTGTTTTGAAAATTTGGTTTTCCAGATAACCGACCATGGTCTACAGTTCTAAAATATTTTCATCAATGCGGCGTTGCCGCTTCTACCTAAAACCGGTGGCAACCTTCTTATTTTAAATGGAACTCCCTATATATTTATACATTTTCAGGTTCTACATCTATTTCTGAGCAACTTTTATTAATACTTTTCTATACCTATCTGTATTTTAGTTATTAATTGATTTTCATTTTTTTTAACGAAAACATGACTTCTAATAAATATGGTTTTCTCCAAACTCTAAAACATTCCTAAGTTGAAATGTTGCGTACGGTTTAAAAATGCCTTTGGGTATTTGCTTTTTTGGTCATATCTGAGTTCAAGCATACAGAGTGCTCCAAAAATAATTGTTTGTAGGTTACTTGAAAAAATGCCCGAAACTTGTTTTTTTCAAATGGGACATCCTGTATATCAATACTGATTTGGAAAGAACCTGAAAATGTATAAATATATAGGGAGTTCCATTTAAAATAACGATGTTGCTATCGATTTTAGGTAGAAGCGGCAACGCCGCATTGTTGAAAATATTTTAGAACTGTTGACCACGGTCGCTTATCTGGAAAACCAAATTTTCAAAACAAACTGATCTCCCTTTCTCCAGAAACGTCTAACGTTCCATCCACCGTGAATCACCCTGTATATTGGGCTTGGATATTGGGCTACATATGTTCCATGCGACAGAATATTTTCAAAAGGGGGACAGATAGCCGATCCAAACCGGGAGCATCTAAAAACACATGATTTTTTAAAATTATAATTTAAACAATAATGATTTGTCTGCCTTTTTCGTGCATGACATTTTTCGTTTCGTCCCAGAAGAAATGTCTAAATTCATTTAAAATTCAGCGGTAAGTTTTTTCAAAAAACGCTCGTACCCGTCGATTTTTATTTTTTAATTTATTTTTTTTGTGGTAATTTCATGTATACAGGGTAGCTCAAAAATAAGTTACGACCATCAACTTCATTTTTTCAAATGAAAATATATATTTTTTATTTCATTTTTGAATTTTGCATTGAATTCTAAGCATGTTTCATGTACCATGTCCTATACATAAACTCAACAGTTATTGAAAAAATTAGGATTGAACATATCTATAAGTAAGACCTGTTTATTAAAAAAAAAACACAACAAAATCAAATTAAATGTTGAAAATGTGCGCCATTTACGGCTTGACAATATCCAAGACGATCAATAAACTATCTTTGCACGTTTCCAACCATTTCCGGAGTTATGACACGCACTTCTCTTCGGATCCTTTCTTTCAACTCCTGCATATTGTTTGGCCTGTTAACAAATACTTTTGATTTGAGGTAACCCCACAAAAAAAAGTCCAGCGGAGTTAGGTCTGGCGACCTAGCAGGCCATTCGATAGGTCCTCTCTTTCCAATCCACCGATTGGGAAAGGTTTCATCCAAAAATGTGCGCACAGTGGCCGCATAGTGCGGAGGAGCACCATCTTGTTGGAATATCAGTTCTTCGTCAGGGGAGTCTGGATCCAATGGATTCGGAAATAAAGCCACTAATGCTGGAATTAATTCTAGTTGGAGAAATTCGAGATATACTTGTCCAGTTAAAGAATGTTCAAAGAAAAATGGACCAATTACTCTTTCGCGTACGATTCCACACAAAACATTTATTTTCTTAGGGTACTGGCTGTGAACCTCTATCATCCAATGCGGATTTTCTGTTGCCCAATATCGACAATTTTGTCTGTTCACATTACCATTCAAATAGAACGTAGCTTCATCCGAAAAAATAATATTTTTTACTAAATTATTATCTAGATTGCACATATTTTGCATGCGTCCCTAAAACTCACTTCGCCTATCGAAATCATCTTCAAATAACTCATTCACTGGAATAACTTTGTATGGGTGATATTTGTGCTTTTGAACTACTCGGTGAACAACAGATTTCGGCATGTGTAAATCGGCCCCAATGTGCGACAGGGGAGTACATGGATTTTCTTCCAAGGAAAGCAAAACGTCAAGTTGTTCATTTTCATCTCGAGTAGGACGACCAGATTTAGGCAAATCTCTAACATGACCGAATTCTCTAAACTTAGCCTCTATTCTACTCACCATCTTTTGACATATGGGAGGACGATCAGGATGGATTTCATTAAATAATTCTGCTGTTTCTATTTGAGTACGTGTTTTATCACCAAACCCAACCATGCATAGAATTTCAATTTTTATTGTGAAAACCGCAACTTTGAAACTACGCTTGACAATAATTATACTTATTTGAAATAAAATTGTCATACAGTTTCTATGGAAATAAACGGTGACAGTGAGACAGTACACTCTTACTTATTATGGAGCCCAAAATGCCATATTGCCAGAAGATTTGATAGATCGTTGGATTCCCTAAATGATATGTTCAATCCTAATTTTTTCAATAACTGTTGAGTTTATGTATAGGACATGGTACATGAAACATGCTTAGAATTCAATGCAAAATTCAAAAATGAAATAAAAAATATATGTTTTCATTTGAAAAAATGAAGTTGATGGTCGTAACTTATTTTTGAGCTACCCTGTATATATGAAATTACCACAAAAAAAAAATTAAAAAATCAAAATCGACGGGTACGAGCATTTTTTGAAAAAACTTACCGCTGAATTTTAAATGTTTAAATTTAGACATTTCTTCTGGGACTCACTGTATGTATATGTTAAAATATAATCAAAGGATTTTATGTTCCTTAAGTTTATAATTTGTTTGTTTGTTTACAGACTTTTACCAAAAATGTATTTATAGTTTCAGTACGACTCTGTAGTATAGGTATGTTTCGGTGAATCTACAACCCTCCGTACAGTTCATTTTTGTGCGATTCCTAACCCAATTTCAATAAGAGAACTATGAACTGAATGCAAAAAGTCTGGTTCTGATTTATAAATCCATTTAATAATAATACACTTAAATACAGAACTCACTTAACACGATAAGGACATGAGGTTGATTGTTTCGTCAAAGAAATACCGTCATGATACAATGTATCATGAAACACCATCATGATACAACCACAAACGTATCATAAAACGTCGCAACAGTAACACCCACCGGAACTGTGTCATAAAACAGTAACGCTGATTCAACACTTATGACACCCAGACAGGTGCCAATACAATAGTGTCATTCAACACAGTGCTACCCACGCCTACCATTCAGGTATCAAATTTTTACTCTATATTAGGCGTAATAAAAATTCTATTCGTAAACAATACTAAAATCGTTAAAAATCATATAAATAAAGTAAAATTACTGCTATTTTTAGTCGTAAAGTTTATAATCCAGTGTTACACAACCCAAAAACTTGACAAAGAATATCGAATATATTTTATAGCTTATCTTTCCTAGACGTCTTACTACTAAATTAATAAACCTGGTATGGATCTATATCAGATTGAAGTATCCATTATCCAGTATTAAGGATAATCACTTATTTTCAAAAAAATATTATTAATTATAAATTAATTTTCAGTGTAAAGTTTAAATATAGATATTAGTGAGCTGTTGAAGATGTATGTTTTAAAAATATTTTGAAATATACAGTGGGTTTCATAAAAGCGTTAAAACTTAATTTTTACATCTGTTTTGTATGAGTACTATTACAATATTTTTTTATATAGGATGCTCTAATTCTACTACAAAATTTTGGATTAAATTTACTCAAAATTTTAAAATGGAACACCCTGTATATTTTATGAAGAATTTAAACTTCTACTAAGTCTCCTTATAACTAGAAAATATTTTTATTATTGTCTGCAGTGTTTCCAAATCGTAATGATTTTCGCAAAATTTTTAGTATTTCTTATTTTTATTTTAAGTGTAGATGGTCTGGATTATGGTGTTATCCTGTATTTTATGGTATAATAACGTCCATACCCTTAAACAAAATACTAAATTTTATAACTTCCAAATAAGTAAAAAATCAATAGAATAAAAGTTTCATTTATTTCTGTTTCATAATATTTATGCGGCATTCCAGTCATAATAATTATTAATATGCAAAAAAATAATTTACTTAGTTAAATAAGTTGTACAGGGTGTCCCATTTTCGACTCTTTTATAAGGTATCTCCGTAATTGTTAGTGCTATCAAAAAAGTAATGTAGGTGTCATGTGCTCTTTTTGAGTGAAACTTAAAATGGTAAAATCAAAATTAGAAAATTTTCGCTCGCTTAGACATACGGGGGAAAATCAAAAAATTCACAATTTCAAAATTACCCTATATTTTCTTAGTTAAAAGAGATACAGAAAAATGTTTTATACAGAAGTTTCTTTATATTGATTGTTGAATCATCTGCCGTTTTCAGAATAAGTATTCGGGGTCAGGTAAAAAAGTTATCGGATCTAACCTCATTTTTTAAATGGAACACACTGTATATTATAATCTAAAAAGATATTATTTTAAATTCTCCTTTCAAATATATATCAAACCATGGAGATGATATTGGTTTCCTAGGCGATTTATTTAAACTTTATTACTTTGAAATGAAATAAAAGATTCAAATTAAGGTAAAAAATAACGGGAATCATCGCAAATGTTCGGGATATATCCTTAAATGGTTGTCGTTTTTCTCGATAGGCAACAAAATATACATTTTGCGCCATTTCTTCGTTTTTTCCACTTCCAATATGAACTGATATCATATCAAATTTTTCAAAGTGTTGATAGGTCATTTTCGCAAATGAATATGTAATAATGAAATAGACGTTAAATGTTAATAGTCAACATAGTTGTTTCTAGGATATTAGCTTTTGTTTCATAGTCCACTGTGGTTTAAAGTAATAAAGTTTAATAAATCGCCTAAGAAACCAATAACATCCATGGTGTGTTATATGTGTGAAAATAGAATTTAATATAGTATCTTTTCAGATTAAAATATACAGGGTGTTCTATTTAAAAAAATGAGGTTAGGTCCGATAACTTTTTTACCTGACCCCGTATACTTATTCTGAAAACGGCAGATTATTCAACAATCAATCTAAAGAGACTTCTGTATATAACATTTTTCTGTATCTCTTTTAACTAAGAAAATATAGGGTAATTTTGAAATTGTTAATTTTTTGATTTTCCCCCGTATCTCTGAAGCGAGTGAAAATTTTCAAATTTTGATTTTACCATTTTAAGTTTGACCCAAAAAGAGCACATGAAACCTACATTGCTTTTTTAATAGCACTAACAATTACGGAGATATCCTATAAAAGTGTCGAAAATGGGACACCGTGTACAAATTTTGATTAATGCAAGTTTAAATTAAATTGAAAATTGTCTCTTACATTATAGCTCTGCATTGTAATACCTACCTCTCTAATAATTCATTTTATTTAAGTTTAATTACATACAAAACAGTTTAACAACAAAATGTCAAAGTAAATGGCAATTGGCAATATTTTTAAATTATATATCTCAATAGTCTCCTAATTTTTATATTGAAGAATTGTTCTATTTGACATTAAATTTGGAACACCCAAATGATGAAATAAATATTTGTTTCCTTAAATTTGTCCCGATATATGTTTCCATTGAGGAAATACAAAAATGTGTAAGAAAGAAAAATTCAATGTGATATCAAGGGTTCAACTTTCAGAATTAATAGTTCACCATTCTTCTCTTCTACATCAACAGTTATGTAATGCCAAACTTGATCAACATTTTCCTTCTTAATTTTTTTTTGTTTGTTGATATATTTTGTGACATTCTTATGTAAAGGACGTCTACGAAAGAAATCCTCTGACCACCGTCCAAGTAGTTTGGTAAAAAATGCTTACTAAACACAGTCTGACTTGTTACAGTCTCCATCTTTTAAGTTCTCTCGCAAGGCCTCTTCTTCCTACTCTTTAAAACTCGACCCTCCAGGAAAACAAAAGTTTAAACAAAAGCGAAAACCCTTGAGTACCCCTGCATCGCCTTCACGAGCTTCGAGAGAACCCCAGTGCACTTGCATGACTGCCGAACAATATGCGAGGTTACGGACACAAGATCCACGATACAGAGGTACGTACACACTACTAAATTGTAGGTAATTTTTCATAATGAACACGGCCGATATTTTTTAAAGTCACTTTAAAGTACAGAATGACATAAGTGTCGCCGAATTTGTAAAAAGATTTGGAGTTACCATTAAGATTTTAAGGGTACGTCGTAAGAGTGGCGTACGTAACCCTTAACGTAAGTTCGTTTTGCGCTCGCTCAAAGGTAGGCACGTTCTCCTACGGCGCGTTCTACGTAAGACATTTTTCGATAACCCCTGTATATCCAATTTACCCCTTAAGTTTGATTTGAATTTAATTTAATCTGATCATTAGGTAGATGGCAATTTAAGAATTTTAATTTTGTCCCCTTTTTGGTTTCCATCCAAAAGGTGAATTCCCCTCACAGGAATTATTTATTTAACCCTATCTAACTATTTGAATCATTTTTAAATTTTGAATAAAGTATGATTGCTGGTCGACACTATCAGTTATGTCTTAGTAATTAATGAAAAAATCATCGCAACCGAAGACGTTCCTACTTAATTAGTTTTACGGACGCTATGTTCGATTTTCGATTTTTCGTTGTTTATTGTCAGGGATGCCAGGCGTAATGCCATTGCCGACTTGCCAAGCACGTGTCAGTCGGTCTTGGGTGGGCCCACCATCCTCCCCGCTAACTGGAAGCTGTCAGCAGTCCACAGGAGCGCATGAAGAAATGAGGGCAATAATTTTGTCTAAGAAGCAAATGACTGATTTTAATTTGAAGTATAGTTGTTTGAACGTAGGGCCTAACTTTTGTTTAAACTATACTTTGTATTTTGGTATTGGCGGGCATGTCCAATGAATACAATAACAATGCAAGTTATTGTATTGAACACGGAGGGCTTTTATTTATTTTAATTTTAATGTTTTTTGTCAATGAGGGTGAATTTAAGGGGTTAGTCTTACGTAGGTCGAGTCTCGCGAACCGAAATACTCGTAATTAAGTATATACATTTTATACAATAAATAATTAACCTATACTAGCATTATGTTCTTTTCAATCCGACCTATCATTCCTCCTATCATGTACTCTCACTTTTAAATTTAGTTAGTTACAATCCAAAATAGACCTAAGCTAGCGTTTTGTTTTTCCCAACTAAAGAGATCCCAACTATCCTAATAATTTCTAAAAGAAAAATTATAACTCGCGGTAGTGACCACTAACACTAACTTAAGATATTTTAGCACTTACTTCTTATTCCGGACTCAGAATGTTTTATGTCACTATCGGGTGAATGTTCTTGTAAGAACTTATTTATACTCGCGTCAGAAACGAGTGTTCGAAGGTCAATTTCGGTTATTATTTAACCTCGCACCAAAATACACGAGGGATCGAAGATACTCCAAAATTATTTATACTCGCACTGAAATATACGAGTGTTTGGGGAAATTGCAGTATTATTTAAACTCGCCGGAATCACGAGTATGCGACGATGAAAATTTTCTCAGGGAAAATCCGCGGCTGGCTGTTCACGGAATTGCTTGGTCTAAAAACACTCTGAAACCTGTAGCCACCATTACGGCACCCGGTTTGAAAAGATCGAATCGCTGGTGAGCGCGGTTCTGTGGATACCAGAAACCGACTAATCTCGTCGTTCATCTCCACGTGGAAATCCTTCATTCGTCCCTTCCAATACCCCATTGCGTCATCGCACCGATATAATCCGTTGACTGTCGTTACAACAACAGAGCGAGCGGGAACGAAATTACAACGTTGCAACATTATAAACGGCCAGTCTGATTTTATCAATAATTTCCTTAATTGGAAAAGCTAGTTTTACAACATAAGTCATCCTTAACAGAAGTATTTTTTTAACTCTAGTCTAAAGGAATAGACCTTTATAAGAAGGTGGTTATCTTAGACTTAAGGTTTTTTTAAGGTTTACCATAACCGTAAGACTAGCTTAGCTAAGGTCTAACTTAGGGTAACTTAATGTAACATTCAAATATCGGCCCTTAGAGTTTAATAATATGGGTCATTCTTTTTCAAACCGCACACTTTTTAATCTTCACATTTTAGAATTGTAAAATTTTTTTTACAACTTGTATACATGAAATAGTTGACACGTATTTCAGGATTTTGCTGGAAAATATTTTTTTTCGAAAATGTGTGCACATAAATTGTTGATAATTTGCTGGATTTTCTCATGTTTGAAATTTAACATTTTCAGTTGTACTGATCGGATCAATGTCGCTCTTTTTTTATTTTACACCTTGTTACGTTAGCTTTCGAAATGTATTAAAAGAAAGTTGTCATTGTGAACAAATGAAAAATAATGAATTTAATTGTTTAAATAGTTTTAGCATGCTGTTAAACCATCTTAAATTAATTATACGAAATACCATTTTGTTCTTTATCCTCTTATCTACAAAACACATTTTACGAGAAAATGGCACCTCTTTCAGACTCCTTACGGAAAAATATTAGGATTTAATTGTACTTACCTATATCCGAAAGTTGATATTAACTGAGATATAGGGTGTTAAAGTTAAAACTTAATTTTTGTTTTTCTCTAATATCTTTTTTTTACAAAATTTGGAAATTATGGTTCGGATATTTACATTTAAATTGTTTAGTACAAATTGCCCAATTATTATTAATTTGCAAACAAAATTTTTTCTTAAAGTAACATATGAGAGAACAAATGAAATTTAGAGATGCAGTTGCTATGAAACCTCCATGTTATTCTTTGTTTGTTACTTATTGTAAGATAGCTATGTGAGAAAATGTTTAATTTTTGAGTTTATCGTAAGTTAAGTAATAATGCCGAGACACAATTTGTTTTCAACCGCAGAAATGAGGGATGTGTAGTGTGTGTACGTGTAGGAGAATTTTAATGGACGAGGTGCCCAGAGACGATATTCGGAATTCTATTCAAATCGAAGGAAACCTGATTTTAAGATCTTCAAAAATATTTACGACCGATTAGGCGAAACAGGTACCTTTCGTCCTAAACTGGATATAATTAAATCCTAATATTTTTATGTCAGGAGCAGACACCCTGTATAAAATATACGGGATGATTTACCTACTTCATCGGATTTAAATAATTTCAGCGTTGCGGCGTTGCTGTTTCTACCCAAAATATTTATCAACTATATTATTTTAAATATAACACATATGAAAGAGTATTTCACGTAAAAAAGTAGTATAGAACAGATCAACTTAAAAATTTTATAGGATCTTCTACACTTCCACGAAACATGAGACCTTCCGATACTGATACTAAACCAGACAAGATCACCGCTGCTACTTCTTCCACTAGCCTTTATGATAATGTTGGTGCAACACAAACTGGATGCGCACAAGGTAGAAAGCCACATTTGACACAATTTTATTATTTCCTAATAGTTTTCAAAAGTTGTCTAACAAACCCAAACAAACCTGATTTTTTTCTTGCATACAAGAGAAACACTCTCCGGCACCCTGATTTTTGGTCAAGTTTGATATTTTATTTTTTATAATAATAATAATAATAATCTTTATTTAGCACTTGGCTAGTTATTACTAAAAAATACAAGTTACAAAACAGTGTTTATATGTCAGTTACAAAAATGATAAATCCTACTCTACTCTACATATCCTTCAAATAAAGAAACAATCTTCTTTTAAAAACATTTAACCCATTTGCCTCCTTAATGCCCTCAGGGAGGTCATTAAAAAGACGAACTCCCTCGAAAAATAGCGATTTTTGTAGAGATGTGGTTTTAACTGACTCAATGTTATAATGTTGCCCAGAGCGAATGTCATAACTATGAAAATTTGATCTTTTTTTAAGAAAAGCATTAAAATATATTGGTAGCTGCTCATGTTCAATTTTATATATTAAAACCAAGTTCGCCTTTCTAATGTTCTGTTCCACAGACAGCCAGTTCAACCTCTGTAACATAGTTCTTACCGGGATATACCTGTTGCATTTAAGAATAATTCGCATAACCTTATTTTGCTGAACCTGCAGCCTGTGTATATTTTCCTGAGTACAAGATATTAATAAAGAACAACAATAATTAAAGTGAGGCAAGATGATTGTATTATAAACCAGTGTCTTGGCCCACTGGGACAAACAATCCGAAACGCGACAGAAAAAACCAATTTTTTTCCCTAATTTCTTACAAAGGTAATCAACGTGATTCGTAAAAACAAGCTGAGGATCCAAAAAGACTCCCAAATATTTTATTTCCGACACTAAACTAATTTCAGACTCATTTATGTTAAGGGTTAATCCTAATTCGGCATACTTCTTACAATTTACTTTTGAACCTATTATCATACACTTTGTCTTTGATGTGTTCAGTTTTAATTTATTTTGGCAAAGCCAGTGATACATTATTTTAAGTTCGCTATTCAAAAGATCAGTTATATCCCTAAAGTTTTTTCCTGATACACAAATAAGGGTATCATCCGCAAATAAATTCACAAACGAGTTTTTTAAAGCTATATGAATATCGTTAACATAAATAATAAACAGTAATGGACCCAGCACACTTCCCTGCGGAACACCCACTTTATTTTCCCTTTTAGTTGATAGTTTGTCGTCCACTCTAGTCATTTGATACCTGTCACTTAAGAAATCATTAATCCAATGCAATGCACTACCTTCTACACCATATAGTCTTAATTTTTTAATAAGAATTCCACGATCGATTGTTTCAAACGCTCGCTGCAAGTCAACAAATACACTAAGCACCACTTTCTCCTCATTCAGAGCTTTTCGCCATGTTGCACAAACATATTGCAGCGCCGACTCGCACGAATGGTTACTCCTAAATCCAGATTGCCCCACAAACAATAACTGATTAGTTTCAAAATAGTTCCTTAGTTGTCGACAGACTATCGTTTCAATGATCTTATCTACCGATTTTCGTGATTTTATTATCAGTTTGTAGATCCTTTTATTGTGTTTTTCCCTAATTATTTAATATAAGTAACAATTTTCGATTAGGCTATATTATACAGGAGTAAATCGAACTCTTGTTTCTTATCGTAATTTCAAAATACCCTGTAAAATTGAGAGGGATAATTTTATTTACGTATTGTTTCTTGTAATCTTTAATGTATTCTAAACATTTCGATTTTTGATTCATTCCATTAATATCTCATTTCTGCTGCGAGCTGCAAAATTGTATATGAAACGCTGATTTGAAGCATATTTTCATTAAGAAAAACACACACTAGGTATATCATAAAGTTAATTAACAAAAACAATTTTAATATCATGTATTTTCTCCTCTCGCAGCAATGCTAGCTTGCAGTCTTCGTGATATCGAACGAATACGGCCCTTTTAAGTTGATATCAAAGATGTTCGATTGGGTTGAGATCCGGGCTAGATGCGGGCCATTCCAATCTTGGAAGTTCAACTTCATCCAGATATTTGCTCACTACATGTGCTACGTGAGGTCTAGCATTATCATGCATTAATGTAAATTGGTTCCCAATGAAAGGAGCAAATGGAACAACAACATCTTGGAGCATTTCCCCAATGTAACGGTGGGCGATTAGAGATCAACAAATACAAGATTGGTGCGTGCTTCGGTAGAAATACCCACGACATACATTTTCTAACAATAACATCGTTTCATAAAAAGATTTTGCAGCTCGCAGCAGGAATGAGATAATGGAATGAATCAAGAAATGAAATGTTTAGAATACATGAAGATGACAAGAAACAGTATATAAAAAAATTAACCACCTCAATGTTCCTACAGGGTGTTTTGAAATTACGACTAATCGAAACATGTTACTTTATAAAATAATTAAGGGAAAACACAATAAATGGATCTACAAACTGATAACGAAAATCGCATAAAAAATAAAAAGTTATAAAATATCAAACTTGACCAAAATTTCAGGCTGGCGGAACTTTGTGTCGGCGAGTATATTTTAGTCTGTGCTATAAAGGTAACATGTTTCGCCCCACTGGGCATCATCAGACCTAAAATTTTTCAAATTGGAATAAAAAGAAGATAAAACCACGAAATAACGTCACTAAATTACCTTAAAATAAAATCAGCACCACAATAAAAATACCTGCATCAACATCTTAAAAAATTAAACATTTAAAAAAGTGGTGGATGGAATCATCCGGGATTGGTCAGCCGCCCCCTTGATTTTAAGAGGGTATTAATGAACCCATATTTTAGTAGCCGTAGTAATTCGTATTTGTGCAGTTGTTTTTTTATTGTGGTGTTGATTTTATTTTAAGATAATTTAGTTACGTTATTTCTTAGTTCTTAATCTACAGGATGATTTCGAAAATCTTCGCTTTTTAGATACCCCTCGTATTTCTATTACGGGTTAACTAGTTAGCATACTTTGGGCTTTCCAATAATGTAGAGTTTTTTATATTTAAATTCAAAAAGAACATAAAAATGCTATCATATCATAGTTTTCATAATTATTATCATAATCGGTAATTGTTAAGAATAATTAAATAAAAAGTATATTATAACAAGTCTTACGTTTTTATAAATGTTAGAAGTCTGTCAAGTTTTGACCATTTGCATTTGCTTCTAATAAATTGACCATTGCCTACTCTTATAAGTGACGTAAAGCAATAATCCAAACCATCATGTTTGATTAACATGAACATTTCTTTTAGGTATCAAACTTAGCCAAAGAGAAGGTAGTCAAATAAAACAGACCCGTGATCGTGGCATTCAGCCACAATCCGATACCAGTACCATGACAACCTCCAATGTCGCAACAGGACCAAAAACCGTTACTGCCTCTGTAGGAACAGAAAACACTCTCGAATCACAAGTAAATACTGTATTTTTATCATTTTTATTATTCGGTATTGTTTTCATATAAGATTAGTTAATAGTGGCTTTTATTGATCTAAAAGTAATTAAAATCTAAAAAAATTAAATGAAAAGTTATTGAATTTGTTGTTTTTAAACAAAAAATTAATAATAATTTACAATTGAGGACTGAACAAACCCGAACAAACCCGTTTTTTTTAGTTTGATAGATAAATAAATTTTTATTGAATTATTTAAGAATTGCAGGTGATGACTTTATACAAGATATTACAAATTCGACTTTCACCATTGGGATTTCGGAAACGGAAGGAGATACGAAGTCAGCTAATTAAGTTGTGTAATTATGAGCCAATAATATGCCGCAAAATAATCAAAAATAAATACAGGGGCTTTCAAAATATTTGGAAAGATCGAAAATTTTGCGTTTCGGTTTTTATTTTTTCCTGGCTTTGTTCAAAGTGATGTTCAAAAATAAATTTCACTTTTTCATTGCTGCTTTCTATTCTCCTCAAGACGTCATCGTCAGATCTTTCATGTGATGTTTCGTCTTTAGGTCACCATCATCAAATTAATTTTTTTAAGTACATGAATGGATTTTTTTGTTTAAATTATGAAAGAGGACTGAAATCTACGTTCAGTGGTATACAATATTCACTGGTTTTCCGACGTTTCGTTCCTTAAATTGACCATCTAGTTGATCTATTATTTAATTTTCTTTCGACGAAGCTGAAGATTTAAAAATTATTGCTATTTATGTCTTTAATTGTTATTGCTATTACGTACTATCACTGTTTTTTTTTTTAATTTCAAACTAATAGTTGTTCTACTTAGCGTAAGTACAAGTGATTTATTTTATTAACAAATAAAATTTGGTACTTAAAGCCAGCACTTTTAAAGAGGCATTGAGTTTTACATTTTCGAATTATACCGAATTTAAAAAGAAGTAACGTACTGGGGGTATTTTATTGAAGATGGTCAATTTAAGGAACAAAACGTCGGAAACCGGTTAAGTATTGTATATCACTGAACGTAGATTTCGGCTTTCTTTCATAATATAAACAAAAAGATCAAAGCCAGTATTTAAAAAAATTAAGTTGATGATGGTGCCCAAAGACGTAACGCCGCATGAAAAATTTGATAATGCCGTCTTGTGGAGAATAAAAGTAGCAATGAGAAAGTGAAATTTATTTTTGGACATCTCTTCGAACACAGTCAAGGAAAAATAATACCCGAAACGAAAAATTTTTAATTATTCTAAATATTTTGAAAGTTCCTGTATTTATTTTTGATTTTTTGTATCATATTATTGGGTCCATAATTACGCAACTTTGCCCCAATTTAACCGACTTCGCATCTCTTACCATTTCCAAAATCCCAATGGTGAACACCCTATCACAATTCTTAAGCATATAATATTTAATTAAATTAACAGATTATTAGTTATTATGTTAGTTATTAAGTTGATAATCATTTTGCTAGTGGAAGATAATACTTATGTTTGTCATAAAATATAATAGAAATTATGATTTTCATTTCTTTATAAAACCCACAATTTTTAACAATATGATAGGTCTTTCATATTTATGATGATCTGACCTTTATATGCCTCACATTTAAATAAATTCACAGTTTATTATGTTATCAAATTAATTAATTTGAACATTTTTCTTTAAATTTAACACTTTTCTTTAGGTTAGCCAGACTGAAACACAATCTCAAACGACAGATATGCAAAAATCGGAAAGCACCCAGGCTGGAGATACCCTATCGCCAACAGTAAAATCATCATCTACTTCTACCAAATCGACGCTCAAAGACAACTTGCATCACCACATTCTTACTAACACAAAATCAGTGGACTATTCCGAAATAGATTTGGGGCGAGATTCTGAATTCCGAGGAGCTCATATGCATAATAATATAAGTAACAATCTGCAAAGTAGACGAAGTAAATCAAAAAGTACCGAGGATATGAACAGGTTAGATCATAAATATATAATATAAAAGGGGAGACATAACATTACATTCATAAAACACCTTTTATTTACCATCATGCACAGTTCTACATTTTCAAATAAGTTAGAAGAAGACGGCTTAAAAAAATGGCAACGCTGTAATAAGGTACACGTTTAGATAATTTCACCATCTTCAAACCTGGCTAATATTTGAACCTTTTCAAGTTCTATTAAATGGTGAGAGTTCTGATAGTAACACTCTTGTCAACCATAAACTTTTGAAAAAGTCAAAATCGATTAAGACCGATTTACATTATAACAAATTTAGTGTACCCATTTTTCATGAATAAAACTGTACGTCCTTCAAAAGAGCTGATATGTTTCAACTCTGACAAATTAGCCACTGAAATTTGGTTGGAAGTCACGTAATACCCAGTTTCACTCTGTTTCCAAATATTAGTTATAATAGTACACAGAGTTTCAAAATACAAATATTTTGATTGTGTGGAAAAATGATAAAAATGACATTGAAATTATTAAAACCTTTTGCAATCTATAACCATAAACCAAATGTCAACCATGACAAAATAGTTTCCATAGGCTACTTGCCAAATTGGTCTAAAACTCATGTGATTGTTATATACAGGGTGTTATGAAAATGACGTATTATATTTAAATGGGTGACTCCTTGGGTGTCCTAGAGAAGCGCTACATATTATATTTTTTTTAAATCGACCATTTTAAAAGTGGGATAATAAACACTCTTACTCACAGGTCAGTCCGCGCTACTGTACAACATTTCACCCAGAGCCAATGGCAATGTTGCCAAACTTAATATAAAACTGAAATTCCATATAAAATTATAATAATAAATTATTTTCTACCTACTTGTATTTATCTTTATACCTAAAGAGCGAGGAAATCCAGTCACCAATACAATCAGTTTTTTTTCTTTTTCATGGGAACACTCCTGGAAACACTTTATGTACACACAGTAATAGTGAAACAGAACCGATAATTAGCATTTGAAAATACAATAATACAGATTATACTACAGATTATTAGATTTTATTACACGCGACGAAATTTGACGTCCAGAAGAAACGCGTCAATAAAAACAATATTCAAAGATTATTTATGGACGGGCAAGATACACCCGTAAACCAAAAAAACAGAGCGGATTGCTGAGAGTATGTTGGTGATCGACGAGACATAATGTATCCGGCCGCTGGTTGGTCTATAAACTAACAGACGCAATCGTGCGGTGCTATATGAAACTACTTCGCTCAGCCGATGTAAGGCGTCAAGAGGTCATTGGCATTTGATCTAGTGACGTCCGTGGCTATTACTATTCCATATGTTTTTCGGGTTGTTTAAAACATAGTCCGTCGTAAATGTTCTTCAATTAATTGTACAAAAAGGTATTACAGAATGGAAAAGTGTTTAAATTATTTTATTTTGTCTAAAGAGTTTAAGGTGTACATATGACGTGTTTTTCTGGTTTGATGTCAGGTCACTTTTACCGCTGATTGAATTGAAAGCGCCATTTGTGGCTATTTTTCTTCAATTTGTTTTTTCTCAGGAATTGCCGGTTTAAATATAATACGTCATTTCCATAACATCCTGTATATATTTGGAAACAGAGTGAATAGTCTCTGGGTATTACTTGACTTCCAAGTAAATATTAGTTCAAAAATATCACCACTTTTTAAAGAGCATGGTTTCCAGAAAAAAAAAGTGAAATTAATTATTATCTGTAGAACCATGACAGATTGGTATAGGAACATTTTAAAGAAAGTTATTAACAAATTAATAGGGTTTTTAGAATAAATAATACACAGTGTATGCCATTTAAATAATCAAAGTTGCGAATACTTTCTAGTAGAAATGGCTGATTATTTTTAAAAGAGAGAGCACGTTCACTTATATAAGCTGCCAAATTTTCAAAGTGATCCGACTAGTTCTTCATATACGTCTAATAGACAGGGTTGTTAACGTCGCAGAAAAATTGTAGTTACTATATTGTTACATTTGCTACGTCGCAAACGTAGTAAATGTAAATGTAATAAATGTAATGATTGTTTTTATTGGCTAAAAGTGTCAAATATACTACATAACTTCAACTTTATTTAAATTTGATGTTAAAAGTTGGAAATTCGAATGGAAAAGTAGAAAATATTTGTTTTTTTATTGTTCTTCTGTTGCTTTTTGCTTTACGATTTGACCAATAAAAATATTCTAAAAGTGAAAGGTGAAAGTAGTAAATGTAGCAAATGTAGTAAATGTAACAAAATACATAGTAAGAGCATGTAGTAAATTACATTGGTGGGCAACTATGCTGGCACTATAGTAGTAAATTGCGTAGTAAATGTTACATTAAGTACTTTAACAACCCTGCTAATAGGTCATCAACCATCAATCACCCTTCTTCTATTTATAGCTAAGATTTATAATTTAGATATCTAGGAAACATATTCATATCTATACCCTATTCAAAACCAAGAGTCAGTAAATGTAAGCAGTATGACACGCGCATGGGACATTTGATCCACGAGCGATACTGGAAATTCTGTATTGCGATTGGTTAATCAGCCAGAAAATATCTAATGGCGGCACGGAGGGCGCTGCTTGCGACAGGACTGAACTTATTCAGTTTGTTATATTTTTAATATTATTTTATAATATTATTATAACCAAAACTGAACAAACTAAGACTACTTTTAATCACCGTTAAACAAATATGTCTAGCTGCACGGATACCTCAGATGAACCTATCGCCATTGATTGTCTCCTTCGTATGGACAAAAAATACATGGAGAATATTAAAGATCACGTGCATACTTTTCTTTACTTTGGGCTATTACATCAATTTTATTCCCATTTTCACAATTCTTTTATGAAAAGATGGCTATCGTAACCACTCAAATTGTGAAAAATTATTGGAATAAAATTGGGTAATTTATAATTTAAATTACAAATAGAATGTGCGGCACCAAATCTTTTTCACCCGTTATATGACAATGGTCTCTCACTTTCACGTCTGTATCGGTTATAGGACCTTCACATATGCCACAAATCTTAGCATTTGCGAACTCTTGCTGACTCTCGATTTTGAATGGAGTATATTTGTTAATTTTTTATGAATTTGTAGGGAAAACGGACTTAGTAGTCTAGATAGCAATACGCTCAAGCGAATGCTCAAACCCATGCCAAGTCAAGAGAGTCCGGTCACATCTCCAGAGATGGGAAGGCGACGATATCATTATTATAATAACCATCACCAACCAAGACATCTCAACAGTGGTCGACATTCGGAACCTGAATCGGGTCATACACACGCCAGGCCGCCTATGACACAAAGCTCAAGATTTGCGAGTTCCAGGTCAGTAACTTACGAATTTTAGTAAGCGCTATTGAATGCTTGCAACGATTAACAAAAGTGAATAGGAAAAGAAGATTACTAGCAAATTAAATCTAACCCCTTTCTAAAAGTTAGAAAATAAACTGTTTTATTTTTAATGCCAATTTAAAAAATTTTAATATATAGGGTCAATCATCAATTTAAAAACTTCCTACCCTTAATATATCGCTTTCAGTGATCGAATTCCTGAATTTTAGTTTACAAGAAATACTATCTTGATCATAATACAGGCAGAAACAAGAGTTACTTATTTACACTTAATTTCTTAACGCCCTATGGAAAAATTGAGCGGTAGAATTGAGCTCCATTATGTTTCCTTTCGAAGTGTACTGCTAATAAAATAAACCTGAAAATTTGTCATGTTAGGTCCTCGCATGAAATTGGAAGAGGTTACCCCGGCCGTGGATTATATTTGGAATTGGAACGTGGAGGTGCAGGCGACTTTTCACCTCCTTCGGATAATGTCATATTTGATAACCAATGTTATGCCACAACTCCGAGTTCGAGCAATGGTAATTCAGATCCAGAACAGACCGCACAACATTATGGCAGACGTCATCATCTTCATCGACAGGTAGGCAGATATTTAAGGTACATACCAAAATATGGGTGGTGGTAAATTGCCTCCCAATAGGTAGTATGGAAACGGATTGTGCTTACTTCGTTTGGAAAATTACGTCCTAAACTTTCCTACGTATTCGGAGTAGGAATTGATTTTAAAAGATGGATACACCAGGC
This sequence comes from Barypeithes pellucidus, assembly GCA_963991005.1. NCBI lineage: Eukaryota > Metazoa > Arthropoda > Insecta > Coleoptera > Curculionidae > Barypeithes > Barypeithes pellucidus. Next base: position 64,956,776 of record OZ022557.1, read on the forward strand.
TGTGTGGCTTTTTAATCTTGATATTTTGGGATCGACCTAATTTATTTTGCAACTTATATATATACAATCAATTCTACATCTATAGACTATCAAAAAATACCCTAATCGGTGACGAAAATAGAATATTTAATTTTTGGCACTATGTTTTTCGGAAATAGGAGTTAATTATTATTTTTGGGTAAATTTATCGAAATTTTTTCTTCACAACTGACCTTTACGAAAGGTACAAGCATGAATAATAATAGTTATTTATCCAACACTTGCTATTTATAGATTTATTATTTATGTCATTTTAGACAAATCATAAATCAAGTAGCAAACAACATACTAGTGAGTTATAAATCATAACCCACTAGTGGGTTACAAAAGTTTATTAACATTTTAAGTTGAAGTATTTAAAAAAAAAAATAAATATTGATACAATGTGTCCGAAATTAGATATATGACGATATAAATAATTTATTAAATGCCGGCCATAGTTTTTTATTGACTATTTTCAAAGTTCATATTAAGTTATACGAAACTAAAAAAAAAACTGTATTTACAGGTCGTGATATATTCACTTAATACTTAAGCCATTATTTTATATAATTTGAATCCATATATTGCTAAATAGAATATATTTCTTTTAGAACTCGAGCGTTACTCCGACTCCTGGTTCGCCAACAAGTAGACTACTTTTAGAATATGAGATGCACCTTCGAAATACATTGGCCAAAGGAATGGACGCCGAAAGTTACAGTTTACATACCTTTGAAGCTTTACTTACACAAAGTATGGAAAATTTAGGTACCGCAGTATAATTTATTCTCCTTTACGAATTTTAATTAGGTGGTGTCAATTTAATAATGAATTAAAAGTATTAGGTAGATCTTAGTATTTTATACAGCGTGTATCAGCCAAATGGAATAAATTCTATAATAAATAAATAGGGGAGTGTGCAATAAGAACGCTCGGACACGTCGATTGGTATTTCTAGTTGCGCATTCTTTTCAATAAAAACTTTTTATATAGGGTGTGTCATGTAACAGTGGCCAATACCAACTTTCTTATTTTAAATACAACACCCTGTATATTATTCAATTTTTGGATCCCTCAGAAAATTTTAGACATATTTAATGTACAATATCCTATACTTATCTCCGATTGCTTCGGAAATATTAAGTGTTTTCAGATTTATTGCAAAAATTAACAACACACTCAAACTAATAAGCAATACTGTTTATTTCTTGATAATATAAAAAACACAAAAAAAACATTAATATAGGAGATGTTGAAACTGCTCCCCGCGAACATTTTGGCAACATCCTAATCTTAAATAGAAATTTCTTGTAACATTACTGAACATCTTAGGCGTGACCGATCAAATAGCAAGCGTTATTCGTCTTCTTAAGTCAGCTAAATCCAGGGGTTTAGTTTTGCATACAATATGTTTGACATAACCCCATAAGAAGAAGTCTAATGGCGTCAGATTAGGAGATCGTGCTGGCCATTCCATCGATCCACGCCTCCTTATCCACCAATTTGGAAATACTCTGTTCAGGTAGTGCAGGACATTGATTTGGTAATGGGACGGTGCTCCATCTTGCTGAAACCATATCATATTCGCTGGAAGTTATGGGTTTGCTGGATCAGGATATTAGTTTGTTAAAGTTGACAAGACATTATTTTGGAGCAGTTTAAATTGCCATTAATGATAAAGGGACCTATCATATCATCTCCAACAATTCCTGCCCAAACATCTCAGGATATTGCGTATATTCTTCTCTAATCCAGTGAGGATTTTTCCAAGACCAAAATCGTCAATTCTGACGATTAGCATGACCGTGAAGTGTGAAGGTCCACTCATCAGAAAACAAAACATGTTCTAATTGGATCACATTGTTATCTAACATTGCCATCATTTGTTCGCAAAAATACATTCTCCTATCAAAATCGTCTTCCATGAACTCATGAGTAGGTATCAGTTTATAGGGATATATTTTATTTTCTTGTAATGTTCGAATAATCGATGAATGGCTAACATCGAATATTGGGGCTGCTTCTTGACTAGAAGTATGTGGGTTTTCCTCAAACTCAATTTACATGTCCAAGCTGACGAAAGTGCTTTTCTATTGTACTGATTCTCCCTTGAGTTATAGGCGGCGAATTTGGAAATTTTTCGCGAGCAACTTCCATTTGTGTGCATGCAACAACCAATCATCTGTACAATTGTTATTTAGTACATTTCTGTTAAATAAATCTTTTTCTGATATACAGTTAACGAAATTCAAACGACTATAACACTGACAACTATTGTCATGCAACAATTTGCTAAGATCACGCGTTTTAAACATAATTAAATATAACTATTTAGGAATTTTTTTAATTTCATATCAGTAAAAAGAAACGCTGAAATGCAATAAATCTGAAAACACTTATTATTTCGGAAACAGTTGAGATTGAAGATAGGTATAGGATATTGTACATTAAATATGTCTAAAATTTTCTGAAGGATCCAAAAATTTAAAAATGTACCTACAGGGTGTTGCATTTAAAATAAGAAAGTTGATATTAGCCACTGTTACATGACACACCGTGTATGAAAAGTGTTTATTGAAAAAAATGCGCAACTAGCAATACCAATCGACGTGGCCGAGCGTTTTTTCGCACACGCCCCCATTTATTTATTATAGAATTTATTCCATTTGGCTGATGCATGCTGTATGTATCTACCTACAACTACAGGGATACCTACAGTGTCACCATTAAAGTTTTAACCAAAAGGGAAAAAAGTTATTTTTCAATTTAGATAAAATTTAAATTTACCATAAATTTTAGCTTCACAATAAAGATAAAAACAATTTAAAAATATTGCCACCTGTGGAGCAAAATCCTCAAACTTTTAAAGATTTAATCAACGGAAAGGAAAGTTGTTTTTGAAATAACAATACGTTGGAAAGAATGGAAATATTAGAGTAGTTGACGTTTTCAATGAAAATGGCTATTGGCCAATAATAGATAGAAAACAAACAGTATCATAACTGATTCAAATTCGGTATGTGAGCATAGAATTACAATACAATTTCTTAAAATTCGATCAATAAGTTACAGTTACAGTTAACAAAAGCCGCATTAATTACGTAATTTTTGGTTTTCATTGAAACAAAAACTTACGATGAAGACAAATTTTACTTAAATCGAACAACACATTTTTTCCCATATGGTTTCCACTTTAATGGTGATACTGTATATTGCAAATTCATATTTAATTAAATCTTTTAATTTATAAATAGATTATTGAAGTTGGTATACTCAAATATTTTAAAATTTGAAAATATTTTTAATTGACACGAAGAAAAATGCAATTTCCGCATTAAACAAACCTGTTTTTAGACACATTGTCTCAAAATAACGGTTTCCTTTCAAAAACCTGTCGTATTCACGCAATTTTTACGACGAACAAAAGAACTCGTTAAGGAAATTGACAAATCAGTTAAATCAATCATTATACTTACTTGGAGCGAAGAAGAGACTGAGTAAGCCCTGCTCCACCACCTGCATACGATAGACATTGATCATCCGAGTAAATCGCTCTATCAATCCCATTCTTACTTGATCTAACCTCTCCACTTTTTCTCTGACGTTACCAAGATAGTGCAAACAGCGTTTTTGTGCTGTAATTGTGCTTTGCTAACTTTCCATGTTCAATAAGATCAGGTCGATAATTATATTCTACTAAAGAATAAAATATTAACCATAGCCATATTCACTAAAGAGTTTTAAATCAATTTCTTATTAATTAAAGTAGCTTAAAATGAGAAAACAACCTAATTTTTCTTAAAATGTATAAACCCGAACCCTACATAATAACAACACATCGGTTGCAACATCCATGGCTTAAAGTAAAGTATTGCCAACATATCAAATTAAAACAGTACAAGTATCAACACGGTGGAAACAAACAACAAAGACTATAAGATTTAAATATTTCGATGGACTAAATTTGAGGTGATTAAAAGGATACGATTTTTCTTGCAAGTATAGCAATATTTAAATTAAAATTATTTAACAGAAAATTATTGTTTCTTTCCAGAGTTTGCAGAAAGTCTTCCAGGTTCAAACCAAAGGAGTCCATATCCTTCACGGAAAAGTAAGCGTCTTTTTTAGAACCTTTTATAACCGGCAAGAAGTTGGCTACCTACATTAGTATCGGAGTCTTTTTATTGTTGAAATATTAAAAAAAACTTGATACGCCGATTGCATTATTGGTAACCTAAAAACTTATTTTGGCAGTTTCAGATGACTACTCACTCAAAATAATGTGTTTTCGAACGAGTTCACTTCCATTATCTCAAGAAAATCCTGTTACGCAATTACACGTTATAAAACAAATTGCAGTTAAAATGGATTTCAAGCTAACTTAATAGACACTAGCTAAACACCAATACAAAAATCAATAAAAATCTCTATCCCCAACCAACAACAAATAGAAGAATTTTCACTTTATCATATACATGTGTCATTTAAATCTTAACACTAAAACTCTTTTTTTAAATTGTTTTAAATTTTAGTTCAACTTTTCGGTCTTCGAAAACAAACAAAAACATTTGAAAAATGAGACACATTCGCTAAACTTAGCAATACTGTTTATAAATGGTTTCTCTATGCTTAACATGTCCAATGCAGACAGATATCCTTAACATACACTCGGCGGCACAATGTTCCGCCACCCTGAAATTTTGGACAAGTTTGATATTTTATAACTTTTTATTTTTTATGCGATTTTCATGATTTTGTTTTCAGTTTGTAAATCCATTTATTTTGTTTTCCTTAATTATTTTATAAAGTAACATTTTTCGATTAGGCTATTTTAAACAGGAGTAAATCAAACTGTTGTTTTTTCTCGTAGTTTAAAAACACCCTGTAGGAAAATTGAGGTGGATCATTTTATTTACATACTGTTTCTTGTAATCTTTGATGTATTCTAAACATAATGTTTTTGATTCTTTCCATTATCTCATTTCTACTGCGAGGTGCAAAATTTTAAATGAACCGCTGATTTGAAGCCTATTTTTTTCTAAGAAAAACAAACACTATTTATATCATAAAGTTAATTAACAAAAAATTTAATATCGTGGATTTCCTCTTCTCGCAGCAATGACAGCTTTCAGTATTCGTGGCATCGAATGAATAAGGTTGTAATAGATGTTGAAGGTTCGTAATAAAACATCAGCGGACATTAGCCATGCTAAACGTATATTTAAAAGAACTACATTTTAACTCAGTCTCAATATTAATAATGTACTCGAAAAATGGTTGATTATTAATTCATCTCTCTCCTTTTACAATCATACTTATATTATCCTATTATAACCTTAACTACTTAACCTACAACCTTAACCCATAAGGTTCATGTCATTGTTATTGTTATATTATTATACATTTAATTACAACATTAGCACGTCTGACCATCGATCGTGACATTGAAATTAGAACCAATGTCAAATAATACTATAACAATAATAAACAAAACTGTTTTATAAGAAATGAGTAAAAATAGAATATGCCTCTATTTTTACCTCACAAGGTTACTTATCGTCTCTTGAGGGATAGCCTGATATTCTTCGGTTAGAGCCAGTCGTAAATCTTGCAAGGTTTGTGGTTGTACAGGACGACGACGAACGGCCTTTTTAAGTTGATCCCAAAGATATTCGATTGGGTTGAGATCCGGGCTACATGCGGGCCATTCCAATCTTGGAAGTCCAACTTCATCCAGATTTTCGCTCACTACATGTGCAACGTGAGATCTAGCAATATCATGCATTAATGTAAATTGGTTCCCAATGAAAGGAGCAAATGGAACAACAACTTCTTCGATCTCTTAAAGAACTAACGGTGACAAACTGATCATCAGCTGCAGTGGTCATTCACCTTCTGCCAGAGCCTTGCCGCCTAGTAAAAATTTCCGTCTTTAAATTCCTATTTCAGGCATCTCGAACTGTAGACCGCAATTCTCAGAGTACGGGTGACATAACTTTTGCTACTGCCATCCTTTATGCACAAATCTACCCGCGTCTACTGGAGTTAATATCATATTGACACACAACAAATTATAATATTGTCACTCTCAAACATAATCGCGTAAAAATATCATCGTTTCATTTAAAATTTTGCAGCTCGCAGCAGAAATGAGATAATGGAATGAATCAAAAAACGAAATGTTTAGAATACATCAAAGATTACAAGAAACAGTATGTAAAAAAAATTATCCACCTCAATTTTCCTACATGGTGTTTTGAAATTACGACAATAAATAACAGTTTGATTTATTCCTGTATAATATAACCAAATCAAGAAATGTTACTTTATAAAATAGTTAAGGAACAACACAATAAATGGATCTACAAATTGAAAACAAAATCATGAAATTCGCATAAAAAATAAAAAGTTTTAAAATATCAAACTTGACCAAAATTTCAGGGTGGCGGAATTTTATGCCGGCGAGTGTATCTAGTATTACCTAAAAATGTGTTTATTATCTTTAGTGTAGAGAAACATCGTTCGCTTTCTACAGTTGTCATCGGTAGCGTGCACAGTATAAACAACAATTTGACAGTTTCCAAAAAGTTGCACTAAGATTGTTATTAATAATTAATTGGAGCGTCGGTACGGCCCCTGAACATTTACCGAAATCATCCCGTTCATAAATAACTGCTGTTTTAAATAGTTTACCTTTGGAAAGTTTTCATTTACTCCAACACGGAACTCGCCATCTCTATTCCGAGCATTTAATAATTACGATAATGATGAGGCGACATACATCTTATTCAGATTTTCGTTAAAACCGGCTATTGACTGGCTAAGTTCGGGCTTCTTTTGCCCGCTTGCCGTAAATCGTCATAGTTCAGAAAAATTCGAATACATTTAACGCATTGAGGCCATTCATAGGTCCCAGTCCGATTTCCAATTGTTATAGTAGGTACACTAGTAGTAAATTATAATTTGAAAAAAAAAAGGTTTAGTTTTGTGATATTTATTGAGATGTCGTTGATCCAATGACCTAATGGAGAAGCCGCCACTGGCTTCTACATGGATCGCTGTTCGTTGTGAAAATATTATTAACCGACGCACACAAGCAAATTTCAGGCAAACGCTGGTCAAAATAGATAAAACCAAAGTTATAATTATGTCGTAAAATCATTAGCACTTAATTAAGAAACAACCAGGGTGTCATAAATCACCCCTGTTATATTTATATTATGGTCAACCTTAAAATTATTTCAGTTCAAAGTTTGTTTTCCTAGTGGGGTGTGTCAATTAAATTAGAATTGTTGAAAAAAATCAGTGTATTTAGTTTTGTTATTCCGCTAAGTTTTTATAAAAATTTTGAAAACCCATCATGGAGCCTATTGCTGGTGGTAAGTACAATCCTATAAATTTTTCAAATTAAAAATATTTACACTAGTACTTTTGATTTCATACATTTTGTTAACAAGTTAAAATAAATTAAACAATTTTTTTTTTATTTTGTATCAGGCAAAATGTAAAAAAGAGCGCGTTGGAATGCGATCAAACTATTTGTTTACTATTGTCTGAAGGGTCCTGAATAAGGTCCAACTGCGGAGTTGCTGCGACAATTTGCGACCTTGCCGAAAATTGAATTTAAAAAAAAATTTGTTATGATCTATGGGGTTAAAAATGCAATAATAGGGTGGGAGGCGTAGCACTGTATGTCCAATTTCTTCTGCTAATGTGTCACAAACATATACTTTTTTTATGCAAAATGTCTTTAAAACTTCTAAAATATCACTTTTTTTATAACTTTCTTCAAAATATATATCATTCGCCGCCATGTAGTTCTGAATTACTATCACGCTATTCTGAGGAATGTTTGGTAAAAGACAATTCTTGTACCATTCCTCAAAAACTAACAAATTTTACCACAAAAAGATATTTAAATATAAATTAAGCAACCTAACCTACCTGATGTGCCTACATTTAATTATAATTATTCCAATCCGGTCCTTTCCACATAATAACAACAAACGGTCATAAATAATGGGATGGTCCCAGGTACTTTTACTGCAGTCATTAAGTTATATCCATTTTTCGTGAAACAATCTTTACATTTTTACAAATATGTGATTAAGACAGCGAACCAATTTTGACTAACTTTATTAGTGTTAAACCGATTCCGATAAAACGTACATAGTTTCATGGAGAATTAAACATACTTTTAAACAGGCGAAAAAAAATTTCCGATATGTTTTAAAATGGTGGCTATATTTTTCTGAGTATATAAATTTTTACAAAAAATCATACGGTTTGTCAATTTTTTGTTGTTCTTGCAGGATCCACAGTAGGAAGGGACTGGATGGTGCTGGGGGGAGATTAAAAAAAAGATAAAATAAATGTTTCTCCAATGATAATAGCGTAAAAATAAATCTTTGTTTATTCTAATTTCTATAATTTAATAACCATAAAAAGGGGTATGGAGAGTGGCAAAGATGTAAGATATTAAAAACAAAATGCAATGTTATCATATTTATAACGGTTTCTTACAATTAAAAACATTTTTTGTGTCATGTTACCAAGATAATCTTTTTGGCCACGATTCCGTCGAAATTCGCCTGTGTGCGACGGTTCAAGAGCGGCTCAGGAATAACATCAGTACATTACGTAACATCCTGTATTTTATTCATAATAAATATAATAAATTATATAATTACTCACATAATACATTCCTATGAACTGTTCTTCATGAAATTGCCTAATGAGCACGCAATTAAGGAACACCTTGTATATGAGCAACATAAATGTATTTTTTTAAAGGTGTGAAAATAATTTCCACGTTATTGATTTTTCAGGACCGAATTCTAGTGCTTCCATGAAGTCCTCGACTCTTCCATTTAATCATCGTTTAGGACCTAGGGAACGTGAGCGAGATGGTTATTACAGCGATCGTAATGAATTATTGAGAGAACGCGAAAAGGACCGAGAAAGGGACAAAGGATATTTGAGTGATCACAACGCAACGTAGGTATCATCCAATGATATATTGATATTAATTTTATATATAGCTTTTACGATGATATATCGAGAGAAACTGAATATACATATAATATTTATTCCATTTCATTACTTTACACAAAACACTGTGAGCCGTATTGACTCGGAGGTTGGAACAGGGTATTTTAAATAACAGATGAAACCTATTTTGGGTTTTAAAAATATCTGTTTCAAGAAACCTGTTCCAGTTGTGTATCTTGTGTTAAATCGCAACGTCGCATCGGCCTTGCATTCTGATAAAGCGGGGTTGCCGGTTGTTCAATTAACACAAGAGTTAGCTTTTAGGGACTGTCCCCAGTTCTATTTTTATTTTAATAAAAAGTTTATCAACACGAAATAGAAGTAACCCGCTTTGGAACTTTATACAATAATAGATATATTAGACCTTGACCACACCGCGCAATTCATTCCCTAAAACCTCTCGAACAGGGTAGTCGGTGGCTCTCAAACAATAAATTATATTTTAGGTATTTTCTAATAAAATAATTTAAAGTCAATAAAAAAATAGTTTAGGTAAAGAAAAATTTTGCTTTTATAGTATTTAGGCAAAGTAGTTTACGAATTCTTTTTTTATTAAGTTTTGGTTCTTTTTTATCTTTTCAAAAATATATTTGAGGGTAACATATTCCTTGGCTTTATACATATCATAAACCATATTCCTAATCGATAGTTTTATCCCATGGGATAAATCAAAGGTTTTAGAATGGAGTCGAACCCTTTTATATGGTCTGTCCAATTCCTCTTCACTCTTTTTTCGAAGTTTTATCTGAAATGCCGCAAGCATCAGACGTTCGGTTCGTTTTTGCACTGCCAAGACGGACACTAACTGGCCCGAGTTACCTTTTTCAAAAGTAAAATAAAGTTCTACTTGCAATACCAAACGGCTTTCACCTGGAGATAACCTTGCTGAACATTTTCCATAACTTTGCTTCATAACTGCTTTTAATTCACACACATGAGAAACAAACTAAAAGCAGAAAGCATAACTACTTATTTAAAATAGAACATACCATCCTGCACTTGATCAAATTTTAATTATTTTTTGGAAAATAGTGATTATTATATAGATTTAATTATAATTATCCAAAACTAACTAAATTCTAGGAAAAAGTACCTGAGAACATCTTTAACTTATTGACGAAAAATGTTTTTTATTTGATAAATAAAAAAAACTATGAGTGAAAAATAAACAAGATAAAAATATTTATCGTGGTACATAATTCTAAGATAGTTTTGTTTTGAAACCGCTGATTTTGCCTAGCCGACTACAGTGAACAAGTGGAATGTTCGGTACGATCAAGTATAGCGAAAGTATTGTTAACTTAACCGTCTTACTGTTTAACAACCTTTAATGCTTTAATCCGATATCGGACTTAATAAAACGAATCGACTTTATCTGCTTCCGCTCCGTAGAAACAGACAGTGTCCGAGCATTCGAAACTGTTTTGTCGAAACAGCGAACTAGACGCCTCCAGCGAAGAGCGAAACGGACTGTTCCAGCGGAACAGGAACACCTATCGACCCATACCTGGTCCACATAATAACCTGTTTCGAAAAGAACAGTTTCTGTTCTAAACCAGCATCCCTAGTTTTAACTTTAAAACCACCCTAATTTCCGAGTTTGCGGTCTTAACATGACAATTATAAGAAAACTAAAGCTATACCGGGTGTTTCAGAAGAAACGCTTACTCCTATAACTTTTTTACTGTTTAAATTAGAGAAATCAAATTTGGTGTGTTGGTATATATGTGTGTGATGTGTTTAACCGGAAATTACCTAGACCTAAGAATACTATTCTAACGACAATATTGTATACCACTGAACGTAGATTTCGGTCCTTTTTCATAATTTAAATATGAAAATCCAGGCACGTATTTTAAAAAATTAAGTTGATGGTGACTTAAAGACGAAATGTCGCATGAAAGATCTGACGATGGGATCTTGTGGAGAATAAAAAGTAGCAATGAGAAAGTGTTTTTGGACATCTCTTCCAATAAAGTCAGGAAATACTTGAAACTGAAACGCAAAATTTTAGATTTTTCCAAATATTTCGAAAGCCCCTGAATTTATTTCTGATTTTTTGATGATGCGTCATATTATTGGGCCCTTAGTCCCAATTTAACCGACTTCGTATCTCTTACCGTTTCCGAAATCCCAATGGTGAAGGTCGAATTTGTAACACCCAGTATATACGTCCTAATTAAAGTCGCTATAGGTTCCGGAGAATATAGTTTTTCATTTTTTTATTTCGTAAGAGTAACTTTGGGAGACACGTTAAAACGTGTTCAAAATTTGATATACTTTGACGATTCTTTTTTTAATTTATCATGCAAGCAAGACATTGAGAAACCCGAGCTTTAATTCCACATTTTCTTTAGCTCCAGATGCGCGTCTTGCATCGGCGAATCAAGTAGGGCTCAATGGTTCCGACATTCAGACGGATGGAGGTCGGGAAGCTCAACATTTAGTTCTGCTCAAGGAGGGGTTGTCATGGGCCATAAGAGAACACCATGGGACTCTTTACCATCTTTACGTCAAGATAGTAGTATGAACGATAGCGGATATAAAAGTAACAGAGGGGATAGTTTTGAACAACGGTAAGTGGATAATACATTACCTCAATTTATTATCGCGCTCTAGTAGGTAAGAAGCAAATTTTGTTTTGTAAACATAAACAGAAGTGGAAATATTGAGGTAAAATACTGACACACTGACACATGGACACACTCGAATTGTCCATTAAAAATGGATTTTTTAGGTCTGAAATTTTCACTTATAATATCCCTAGTACTTGGATTATTATCGGAAGATTTTCGTGCACACGATTTTTTGAAAATTATCCCGAGTCGAAGACGAGATCGTGTAGAAGGAACATTTTCGTATATTAATTCAAGAACGAGATTCGGTAAGAAAATTTCGCACTAAATAATTAATTTGAAGGTAGAAAAAATGAGGATTGTGTTAGTTGTTACTCGAAGAGCAATAATTTCCTATTTAGCAACTTTAGTTGCATGGAATTGTTATTAAGAAATTAAAAATTGTTCAAATTTGTATTTTTATTTATATTTGATCTACTAAAGTTGGTAAAACATATTATTTAAAGAAAGTTGTGTTCTCATTTTAAGATCTGTTGACTTATAAATAGATAGTTTTCCAGCGTATTGTATTCATCCATATGAGCCTATGAAAACCATAGTGGTCTAAGTCAATTTTATCCATATTTCGCTTTTTGGCACTATCGTATTATTTACGCAGTAATCTACCTCTGGACAGAATATGAACTTCTTATCTTCAGTACAACACTAACAGATGTCGCTACTAACATGACTGTAAAACGCATTCAGATGTACCGATGAACGCCATAGTGGGCCAAGTCTGACTTAGACCATTATGGCGGTAAACATTTACGTGTCGACTGTTACACGCTGCTTTGTTTACCTACTAAAAAATTGAATATTGATTGTCTTCACTTTTGATCTGGAAAAGACCTTGCCTTTCACCACGCTGACTTGTTCTATTGCCTACTACTATGTTTATAACTTTAGAATATATCATTTGGATGAAGAAGACAAAGCGTTTATGTACGTATGGGACGAAACAGTAGCTTCTTGTGGATCACAGGAAATGGGATCTTGCATTTGTGCATATCTTGTGAACCATGCTCCAGGAGCGACGCATGCGTAGTCGCATTTAGTGACGCCTGTGGAATGCAAAATCGAAACTTCAAACAATGCTTATTATGGTTGAAATTACTAGCTGACAATCAACTGAATTTAGAAACCATACACAACAAATTTATGGTTGCCGTTCATTCATTTGTACCGAATGACAGAGACTTTGGTATGGTGCAGCAGGAGCAGTATGCAACAAATAGAGTCAAGTTTGTCCCTGATGATTGGTAATCCATATAAAAAAATTCAAAACCAAAAGGCCATTTGACGTTAATAAAACTAATAGAACTGATTTCTATTCTACCTCAGCTTTAGAAAAAATAGTTACTCGCAGGAAGAACACAGACAATAACCAATTATCAAGACACTATGGCTTCATTTTGAGAAGAGGCAACCATACAAAATTTTTTATAAAGAAACCTTAAACGAAAACATTTCTTTCAAAGTAATGGATTTGGCTCCAAAAAAAATGGTAAATTGACGGATTTCAAGAATATTGACCTGCCCCTTCTTTATGAATCTAGCCTGCCGGTAACTACGAGCAAGACAAAACACATGGAGGAATTGTTTCAGTTCATACCACCTGTCCACCAAGACTATTTTCGATCATTGAAGGTTGATGGAGAAAATAGCAGTAGTCCAGAACTTTCAGAAGACGTTGGTCCTCTAGAAGACTATTTATCCGATAATGATGAATAAATAATTAATATAAGTTATAATCTCTAAGTTTTTGATGATTTAAAATAAAACAATAAAGAATAAAGAGAAGATATCTTTTAAGAAATATTATGTTAACACAAAAACAATGAAAGTCATAGTGGTCTAAGTCACAAAATATGCAAAAAAATGGACAAAAATATATATTGTGTAAAAACCGAGTATCACAAGATCTAAGTTTGGGTTTTCACAAGAAAAATCTTTTATTCCCATTCGCTATTTGTTTTTTTTTTGTATCCTTGTTTAACTTCCGGCTTTAATATCTCAAAACAACTATTTTTGACTTAGACCACTCTGGCTTTCATAGGCTCATATAGGAGGCCATGGAATCCATGTCAAACGCTGTCTCCCGTAGCTCCGATTACTTACAGTAGTTAAGTTTAAAAAGTTTTGTAAAGAATTGAGAGAAATTAAAATGTATCATCGGAATTTAAAGTTTCTAACGTATTTATTAAAAGAATGTGGGTCAGACGTCTATTCGTCTAATTTGTTTAATATCATTAAATATCGTCTCCTATTGGTTTCTACCAAATACAGACTTCTTCGTGGACGACAGCAAAGTAAAATTGTTTCGAGGTACTACATTTATTTCATTAAACGTATAAAATTTATAAATTTTGATGACTGTGTGCTCCCTTATTCCCCATTTAAAAAAGAAGAAGTGGCCAAAGAATTTCTAGAACATTTGACGTTGTAATCGAAAATAATTAGGTACTTGTAAATAATAATAAAAAACAATAATTTGCTGCTTTTATTTGTTTTTAATTTATATAATAACGCCTAGTAAAAGATTTAGAATAATCAGAAATATAAAATAATTAAAATATCAGGTTCAGTCAAGCAAAATGTCATTCTATACACAAACGTCAAAAAATTTCCACTGTAATCACTTCCTGGTGCCTCGAGGAGGAGAAAAATTTTCGGAAATTTTCTTAGTTGCCGTGGTAACGGAACAAAAAGCAAGCTCCTGATTGGCTGAAGAATGTTAGTGCGAAATTTTCACTTGTAATCTCCATAGTGCTTGGATTTCCGATTATAGATTCAAGCACGTGGGACATTCAGTAAGAAAATTTCACACCTAAAAAATCAATTTTTATTTGATAATTCAAGTCAAAGTCCATTCAATGTGTCATTATTTTGACATAAATATTTCCACTTCTTAATATCGTCTAGGTTTGTTCGGAGGATGAATGCTTCCGGAAAATTCTTAAATCTCCATGGTAACCAAATAAGAAGCAAGTCTCTGATTGGCTTAAAAATGCCGGCGTGAAATTTTCCCTCGTCTTCCATAATCCATGCAAACACTAGGGAGATTACAAGTGAAAATTTCTTCAGTTGTTGTCGAAATTAATAATTAAGTAATTTTTCATCTCATGGTACAAACCATCTGTTCACACTAAACATGCATTTAATTCATTTTTTAATCAATAAAATGGATTATTAATAGCTGTAATATCTCATAATGATACATAAAGGGTGCGTATAAATATGGCGAGACGAGCCCGAGACGCGCCTGAGCCGCGCATTGGTCGAACTTTTCTTCAACGAGCCTGCCGCGAGCCTCTCGAATTTTTTCCTTTCCGCATGGCAAGTCGAGCCCGCCACGAGATTCCCAAGAACCTATTTTATTTTTAGTTGTACACGGTGAGCCAAAGAAGGTAGATCATGTCTGACGACGAAGAACAGACGACAGCTTTATTTGTTATGTGCAGTGGTGCTTTATTATAATCAAATTTAGTGAATAAAAAACCAAAATTTGGCGATGGAATAAACTCAAAATTTTTTTCTTTGGCGCCTCTGCAGATTTCTCGACGACTGACGCAATAAGCTCATTCCACGTACCTGTCTATCCTTGTTTTCTTTTTTAAAATAATCTTTCATTTTAGGATCCCACCGAGGAGTAAACCACCTAAAATTTGTATAATAAAATACCCTCTTTTTAAAAATTACCTTTAAATACCTACAAAGTATGCATTAAATACATCAAAATACTCAGAAATACCCCAAAAGAATTCCAAAAATTAAAAATTTGTAGTTAAATTCCCAAAAAATACCCTTCACTGGTACAATAAAATACCCCAGTGATTCACCCCTCGGATCCCACACATTAGAAAATAATTTGTAGGTTTCCACTAAATAATAATAATAAAGAACGTCTTTATTTTTTAAGAAAAAAATAATTATTGGTTTGATGTGAACATGGCTATATTTATGTCTTCTTTGAACCACTCTATACTCTATAAAAAGTAGTCGGTCTCGCTGCAAACAGATTTACGAGCCTGCGACAAGCCCGTTCAACTAGACGCGCCAAATCCCTTTGAGCTCGAGGTGAAAACCGACAGAAAATGGATTCAAACAAATAGATACTCCATTTTCTCCAAGAGACCTGTTTAGTAATTATAAAGAAGTAAACTCAAAGTCACGGTATAAGTATATTAACGGTGTTTAAACGAGGTTACATGTTTCGCCAAGCTAATACCTTAAAAAAATGGATTGCTGCGGGCCTCTGACGAGCCTTCCTCGAGTGGCTCGTGGTAGGCGCGTCCGAGGCTCGCAGCCCATGACACCAAACTTTATAAATAAATATTTTTGCTACATTTGGAAACAATAATAAACTTATTGTTGTAGTGGAATCTTCGATCGACAAGACAGTTTAAGGTCTGACTACATGAGCGACAGGGAATCGTGCCGGTATGGAATTGTTCAGCAAGCATCGATAGAGAGCGCAGATTCCCGACTATGCTACCTAACATCTTCTGAGGTAAGTGCTCAACATTAATATTTTCGCTCGTGTCAGTTCAGTAAGATTTCACAATGAGAAACTTTAGAAAATCATTTCGTTGGTTTTTTCACAATATTCCCTCAATATTGCGATTCTACTTGGTGTTCCTTACTATTTCAGAGTTTGATTTCTTATGGCATTTTATGAAGAAATGTTCAACAACAAATACCCGCCACGGCTTAAATTTTTTGCTACAGGGTGTTGCATTTTATTTTTTTAAATCGTTATTTTCCAATATCTCCGAAGATACTTTCGGTATTATTTTTAATTATGGCAAGTGGCATTTCCAACAATTTTTGTAAAACAAACTTTATCAGTGTTGAGAATAATGAATTTCAAATTGAATTTAATTGGTTTATGCAGACGTCTGGCGAGAAAATCGCAAGAGACCGTTTTCATGTAGAATTGACAAGGATAATTAGGAAAAATAGACATATGGAAAAATATCAGTGTCGTATCACTTTTTTGTAAAAAATAGGTTTGCGAGGACGCCACTGGTAGCATAATGTTTCTAACTAAAATATGTTGTAATATAAAAGCAATATCTAAAGAACTTTCAGAGATACTAAATAAAAATTGAAATACTCTATAGTAAGCATTTAAGCCCTTGCGGATATATAGGGTGTCCCATTTATAATGGAAACAAGCTTATATTTACGATATTTCTGAATGATTGTTTTGAATTTTAGTGTGGTTATATACGTATGATTCTAGAGTGCACTGTTATATTGCTTTACCGATTATTTTCTTTCGAAACTCATATCACAAGTCAATTTGTCATCTTGCAGAACGACCAAATACAAAATTTCAATAAATTGACATAACCAGTGGCGTGCATAATTTTATTTTTATTTATTTTTCAAAATATTTACATCTAAAATAACCGCGATTAGGAACAAGCTAATTACCAAATATTCATCTAAAAAAATACTGTACGTTAAAAGCAGGGGCGTACCTACTGAGTTTTTTGTTTTAAAATTAAATTTTGTACATAGGACATCTAATTCTTGCAATGTGAAAATTTAGGAAAGAATCAAACAGGCATAAATTAAGAAAATTTGAATCAGTCGGCTAAATATTATGAGTTTTATATGTTTATTTCTCACTGGCGTTTTAATGAAGTTCTCTGTCTTCGATTATTTGCTAATTTATCACATTGCAAATTTAATTTTAGCAGAAAATACAGTACGCCACTGCTTCTAACGCATAGTATTTTTTTATTTGAAAGAGTTAAACAACCAATATTTTTGGTAATTTGCTTGTTCCTTATCGTACGTATCCTAGATGTATTTAAAATAAAATTAAAATAAAATAAGTAATACGCACGCCACTGGTTGTGTCAATTTATTGACATTTGGTAATTTTGCAGGATACCAAATTTACTTCTTATATTAGTTTTGAAATAAAATAATCGCTATAGGTACTTTCCTCTTATTGTATAAATGTATATATTGTATTGTATAGTATTATTGTATATTGTATAAATCCGTACGTCAATGATTTAACTAACATTTTTAGCAATAAAAAAATGCACTCTAGGATCATACGTAACCACATGGAAATCTAAAACAATCGATTCAGAAAAACCGAAAATAGAAGCTGTTTCCAGTATAACTAATACTTTTCTTCATAAAATGACTTAAAGAATCTCACTTTGAAATATTAGCATGTCACTAAGGAATACCCTGTATCCAGGGTGCCAATTTCAAAACCCACCCTTAATATCTCGGTTCAAGATGTCAATCTTATTGACAATGGAGATTCTTCTAAAGCTGCATCCTTTGTGGTTTAAGATGAGGATCCAAAACAATCCTAAATAAGCAATCAGAGCCATCCAAGTTGCAACAATTCAATTAAAAAATATGCCGCTTCTTGGAAGGTTAGAAAGAGACGAGAGTCATCAGCTGACTATATTTATTTTCGTGAAGTTTTAGTCGTTTTTAAGTTAATTGATAATGATATTTAGATTGATGGCATGTTGATTGGGGTATCAAGCAAGTTTCGGGAATATCTGTGACAAAAATTGAAAATTGGTCATATTTGAAATTGTTAACATTATATTTTTTAACGCAATTTTCTCATACCGTTTTCCAATCCTTTAACTTTACGAATCTAGTTTTATATTAGAGAAAAATTAAATATATTTCGTTAAACCTTCACACATAATAGTGCCGGCTTGGGGGGGTAGGTCTCACCCTTAAAATCTTAAATGGGAATGGTAGGTTCAAGTGGCACATCATTTTAAAAGTATTATTATTATTGACCCCCTCTTTTAATTAAATAATTAATGTTCCGTAGGTATTCATATACGTATAGTAAAAATTGTATTTCATTATTAGGGATAACAGTTTTTTAATGTTGTTCTTATATTAAAAACGTATTAAAAGCATAGGTTTGTAATTAGTTTAATGACGGTATCTAGTGCCCTTATTAATTTTTACGTAAATCGGGATGTTCTGATTCGTTATAGAATACAATTTTCAATTATGAAACTACAATGTGGCCTAGTTACCACTCGAGTTAATGGATATTGTATTGGTGATGTGAAAATTTGTGTAATTAACTAGGCGATTCGAATGATAATCGTCAATATTTCGAATTCAAATGATGCAATTTCCCTGGACTGTATGGTTTACCCACATTTCACATAGTAATAGTTTTTGAAATATTATCTTAAATTGTTTAATCGATTTGAATCAAGGAAAGGCGGCAAAAGACCATATTATACATTCTGTACCCTTGAAATCCATAGCACGAATTAAAGAAGATTGATTTCTGCCCCATTTTGACCCAACGCATTTTTATCACTTTGGGTATATACAGGGTGTCCATTTACTGTGTGATATCGATTTTTCATATAATATCATCGATAAAGGAAAACTTTAAATATAAAAATTAGGGGACTATTGAAGGTTTATTTTTTAAAAATATTTTTAACTATACAGTATGTTTCTCAAAAGCGGGACCACTAAAATTTAATTATTTTAAAATGGAACACCCTATATTTTTTGCTGGATATTAGTGTCCCGCCTTATTGCTTATGTAATCCCAATTATTTTTCAATCTGTTGCAATGTTGCCAAGATCTCAATTATTTTCCTATTATTTTTGCTTTTGTACGGTCCCAATAAATATATTACAGTTTATTTATTGATTTTAATTCGATAATTTTTTTTACAGATAGTTGCATCTGTGTTTTATGAGTACTATTTATAAAATTTTACAAGATTTTTTAGTAGAATGTTTTAATTATGCTGCCAATTTTCGGAAAGTTTGGATAAATTTACTCAATATTTTCAAATGGAATTATATTTTATCAAGAATTGAAACTTATACTAGTCTTCTTAAAATATTTTTATTATTGTCTGCCGCGTTGCCAAGTCGTAATGATTTTTTAAATTTTTTTGGTATTTTTTTTGTTTTTACTTGATATTCCAATAATTCTCATCAGACATTAAGTTTCGATGATACTATACCATTTTGTATGGAATTACACTTAAATAAAATGCATTATTAGAGAGGCACTTCAATGCATAACACCTCAGACTTTGTCTAATGTAAGACACAATTTTCAATCTAATTCAAACTTGCATTAGTTAAATAAGATTTTGGTTAATGCAACTAAGTAAATAATTTTTTATATATTAATAATCCGACTGGAACTGGGAAATATTATGATACAGAAATTAATTTTATTAAGACGTTACAAAATTTAGTATTTTGTTTAAGGCTTTGGACGTTTAATACAATAAAAAACAGGATAACAAGACCATCTACACTTGAAATAAATACAACAAATAAAAAAATAAATATCGAAAATTTTGAAAAAATCATTACGATTTGGCAACGCTGCTGAGAATAAAAAATAGTTAGAGTTATAAGGAGCATTAGAAGATGTTTCAATTCTTGATCAAGTATACAGGATGTTCCATTTGAGAAAATTTAGTATAGTTAATCTAAACTTTCCGAATTTTGGCAGCAAAATGAAAGCATAAAAAAAATTTTGGAAAATTTAATAATTTTAATAACCCAGATGTAATCTGTAAAATTTTTTGATCAAATTAAAATCAATAAAGAATCTGTAGCATATTTATAGGGAAGCAATAAAAATAGGAAAATAATTAATATTTTGGCAACACTACTACAACAGATTGGGAAAAAATGGGATTTCATAACCAATAAGGAGGGACACTAATTTTGAATAAATACTGACTTTATATTTAGAAATATTATTAAAATATACATAATCAATGGTTCCCTAATTTTGATATTTAAAGTTTTTCTCTATCGACCGTATTATGTGAGGTATCGAAGATTTTCACACTGAATGTGTAGTAAATAAATAGATTATAACAACTACATATAATTATATTAAGAATTTTATAGCGTTAAATTACGATATTAGTTCAAACGGTATACTATAAACCCGGGGTCTCATACGACTTGCGTACTCGGACAATATTTTTAATGGCGTATACTTCCCAAGTGTCGTGTGAATGGTTGAATAATTGTATAAGTAAACCAGTGTGTTCCAATGTAAAGGCGGGTTACAATTAGAATAGTCCATGCAAATCAGTTTTAAATTAAATCTGCAGGAAATATTTACAAAAGTGTAAGTTCTCTTAAAATGAATTTAAAACTAATAAGATCGAATTAAAAAATAGCAAAGGGCGCAGGTTTTAGTCAGTTGTCTATTGAAACAATTTTGTAAAATGAAACAGAAATGAAAATTAGATGAAAGGAATGTATTTCATCTTTAATTTGTTAAAAAATATGTGAACAATTTTTCAGATACTTTTTTTGGTAGGTGATTATACTTATTCACATATTTTTTGATAAATTAAAGATGAAATACATTTCTTTAGTCCATATATCGTTTCTGTTTCATTTTATAAAACTGTTTCCATGGTCATTGACTAAAAACAGTGATATTCAGTTATTAACTGCTTTAAAATGGTCTTAAACAATAAAGTTATTCAGAAAATAATAATGTTTTAACTATTTTGGCCCACCGTGTAAAATCGGCATATCATATACTCTTATATTGTGACCATTATTTCAGTATTTATATTTTATCAATGTTTTTCAAACTCTTAATTTGTTGTTTATGAAACATTTCTAAACTGCCAATTTATCGTCTCCCAACCTATGTGAATGGAGAATATAACTCACAACAAGAAACTTTATGATAATATACATAAATATATTTTTCTCGTAATTTATTTTGAACGTCATCTGATTGATATTAATTTGTTTACGAACGTTATGTAATAGGTATCCATTAAATCAAGTTAGTATAACTATTGGTTTGTGATATAACAAGATCACAAGTAGAAGGTGGAAGGGTGCACAATATTGAAAACTGTGTAACATGTTATAGTCCGGCAGCCTGTTACCAAAATGTCCTGTTATCACGCCTTCATCTAGTCAATGACTAATCGGTAGATTATTAAAAAATAAGAAAGTTTTACTCGAGCGAAAAGTTCGGCAACACTGCGCTTACCCGTCAGAGTGATTTTAGTCCGTAAGAAAGCAGACCGTCTTTTTGTTAATATTAAAAATATAAAAAAAACGTGAATTCATCGACAACGGACGTTTTGAATGTGCAAATACGCAATTCCATAGTTTAAATAAAAGATGTAAAGGGGGTATAAAAAAGTTACAGCGCCCGGGCCATTTTTTTTTTAAATGGTTGATAACACTCTAAAAAATAGTAAAACGAGTCGAACGGACATTTTCCGTGTTGCGCAGCTGCAGGGGGGGACAGCGGAGTCACTCAGCGGAGTCGGTTCTCGTATCTGTATATTTCATGATCGCGGTATACGGCGCGCGCATGGAACGGCTTGCTGTGTGGCTTGGTTGTCAATAACAACTCAGCATCTATGTCCCCATGTAGCAGTATTATTGATACACGTGCTGTGTTGACTGAAAACGGATACGTGTGAAATTGCCACAATACACGATTTCTGCTTGAAAACGGGCGAGGCGCGATAACTCGAACAGTGTTGAAAAAGTGGCATATCTAAGATCCAACACTTCGGTTGCGCGTCGATGTAAATGTCCGTTCTCATTTTTTTTTTCGGTCACAAATAACATCTGACAAGTAAAACGGACGAGGAGTGTTAAATTTAATTCTCCGCTGTAAACAAACTTCGATTTTTCTCAGACCAAAACTATTCACCGCACGGAAAATGTCAGTTACTATTCTCATCTCATCAAAAACATCACTCTCAGTTAAAAAAATAAAAAGAACGAACGAGAACTATACGACCACTTCTTTTTTACATATGTGAAGATGATTCTCAATGATTTCGCAACATTGCCAATGTCCGTTCTTGCTAATTTCCTTCTCAAGTCCTTAATAAATCACCAGATTTAGGTCGTGATCAGTCTGAAATCCTGGTAAAGGGCTGCCCTACTATTTTTAAGAGTTTCCAAATGCATGATCAATTTTCACAAAATTGTTAAGGCATCGACAGTGACATTTTTCAAATATGTTGGCAAGAATTTTTTTATAGCATTAAAAATGTATATTTTTCATCACGCCACTTTCCCCTACTGATAATAAATTTCCCGGCAAATGAAGGTAAACATACGAACAATAACAATAAAATACACTTTTTCTTGTTATTTTGTTCCTAATGGCTTCTACATAAAATATACATTTAATTCTTTTGTTCTATAATATTTTTTCATTAATTTAAGCTTGGTCGGATTGGTTTGGCTTAACATAAGTAAGTTCTTATTTATGGATGTTAATGATGGGGTGTTTTCCCTAAAATGGTCTTTGATAACGGTATGACGGTAAATTTCGGCCTGGAAGTACTCTGCTAATTGACCTCTGAGGAAATTTTAGGAAAACCATTTGGGTATGATTTTGATTTGATTTAATACAAGGTGACCGGTAAAAAGTTCGCCACATATGGGAAACTTTTTTACATATGAGAAACTTTTTTACTATTGAAACATTAAAAAAAAAATTTCTAATGGGTTTCATAATGGCTACATTATGAAATGCAAAAAGTTTAATAACCTGTCACTTTATGAAACTGAAATTTAATTTTTGTTGGCAGCAAGTAGGGTTCTAATTTTAGGTTTACTTTGATTTCGTTGAAATTAGTTTTCTTGGCATTAGGGATTTGACAAAAATTTTTTATAGACAATTTTAAAATACTAACCTTTAACCATGCAAATAGATCATTTTTACGAGATATTTATCTGAAATACCTATACTTGGAAATATATAACATGCTGACGGTGTCCGCCAACTAATTTCTAGTCACAACTATAAAACAACATAACCTAAAAATAATAGAACTATCTTCCATTTTATGCTCTATTTCTAAAGTTTTATTTAATTCAATATAGTATTATACATATTACTTTATATATATTTATAGTTACTGTAGACATTTCATGGGCATTAATTGTTATTCCTCTCAGATTCTGTGTCGGCACAATATTTTGTTCAATAATATTATTTTGTTCAATATTTTGAACTTTGTTCTGCTCCCACCATAACTCAAAGTTTTGCATATTCTTTTTAAAAGTTTTTCTAGACTATTTTCTGCAATTTCTCGTATTTCTGACGGAGTACAACTTTCTTCCTGACTGATTTTTATTAACGTTAATAATATATTTATTTTTAATTATGACGGGTGGGAAGAAGCTTTGTTGTGTTCAATTGTTTCTATCATGGCATATTCGATACTTGTAACATTTTTTTAAATTGTAAAAGTATTGCCAACCCAAAAAGAAAATATTAATTCAAATGAAAAAAATCTACTATATTGTTTTAAGTTTTTCAGACTTTAAAGACCCAAATAGAAAATGTATTATAAAATACACGGTTCATAAGGCAATTAGAGCACTTGTACTTTAGAAAACTCCCCGCCTCGCGGGCCGTTTTCTAAATTAAACGCGTGCTCTAAGATAATGTCTTATGAAACGTGTATCTTAATATATTAGTTGACGGCGATTGCCTCTGCACGATGGTAACTTAAAAACTTATTTTGACATTTGTCCCGTGACTACTCGTTGGGTTGGCAAATTGAAAAAAATATATTTTGTCAAAAAAAATTTGTTTTAGAATACTGATGACGAGACATCGAAGAAAGTTATTTAAAAAAAAATTACAGTTGGCAGTTTCGTTGGCATCTATAGCCATAACATTTCGCCATGTCAGCCACTTCAGATATATCTTGTATTCTTTTTTGAATAGGGCTTCACTTTTCGATGAAAGTAATGTCGATTCTCTTGCTTTTTCAGTTTTTTTCAGACTATCCTCCATTATACCGAAAGACATCTTCGATTTAGGTTGAAATAAACACGTTTTTTAACGTAAAAACAGCGATTAATATCAAACGTCTCTTTATAAACAAGTAACATAGCAACAACCTTGTAAATATACCGGAAAGGTAATAAATTGAATCATTTATTCCGTTTTAAAAATAAATAAGATTTTATTGAAATCGGTCAGAAATAAAATTATCTATATACCACGGGAATTATAAGGGTCTCAATTACTTCGGTCAATTGCTGCCCCTAGGGCCAAAGGACCTCGGGAAGAAAACTTTGCCCTAGGTAATTAAAACCCTTATAATTCCTTAGTACATAAATAACTATTACGTCACTAGTTTTATTATAGCTGTCAAGCCGGAGAGATTTCCACTTATGGCTGCATATGGGTAGGGTGATTTTCGAAAAAATGAAGTTGTGATAATAGCAATATGTCAAAATCTGATTGGCTATAATTAACATCCATAAACTTTTCAAAATAATCTCCCTTAACTAGAAGGAGAGTTTCAGAAACACACATTAAACTATATTATTGGAATCCGTGTAGATTCCAACTATCAACTATGTATTTTCTGTTTTTTATCAACGATCTCGTACAGACATAAGAATACATTGCAGTTCGTATCACCCATTTCAACATAAGTTAGCAGCATTTCATTGCATGATTTATCGATTAATTTCGTTACGATTTAACCCAGAAAAATTTCAAAAATAATTAAATCATCATTCAACAGTGCAAAAATAATGACTATAAATTAGATGTAATAAATCACATACAAAGAAAGAAAACAATTAGCATGATGTACATTGATAAAGAACCTTCAGCATCAATTAGTTATCTACCTCCATCTAGTGAAAAAATTAGTCACTAAATTAATTAAATATTAATATTGCTTATAATAGACGAAACTAGAAAATCAGGAATATATAATTAACTTTCCACAAAACTAACATAGGTTAAATAGGTAAAAATTTGACGTGAAGAATAAGAAGAGAAACCCAGCTTCTGCAAAAAGGAAACCGATTTCCCAATTAATTATCGAAAATTCAAAATTCACCTTCAAATTAATAATCTGTTATTTCTTGAATAATGAACCAATTTTATTAATTTTTATTTTGCCTGATAGAAAATAGATTCTAGATTATATGGCATAGTAGTTTACGTGTAGATATGTATAGTAGATAAATGCATGTAAATTTTCTAAAATTTAAATTTGGTCTATCGTACATAAAAATGTAATTTAATTTGTTTCTTAAACTAAATCAATTAGAAATATATCTGGCCCAAGAGTATCGCCATACCACTCGAGGTTGTTATCTACCCAAAATTATTTCTTCTAAATACGTTATATTTTGGAGAAAACGTTTCGTTAATAATCATTTTATTTTTTTTTGTGGTCAAATACAAGCACTATAGGAAATATCTTTGAGGGCACTCTGGGAATGGTGCGTGTGAGCAAAAAGCGATTCACGATAGTTTTGAATCGTTGGAGGTTATATTCGTTTGGAAAAACGACCTCGGGAAGGTCGTTCCATAAGGATGAAGTCCTTCAGATGAAAGAATTCTTAAATAATGAAGTTCGAGGAGTATTAATATTAACCACATATCGCCGCTCTGGGCGGAATTAAGAGGGCAATGTCGCCGAGCACTCCATGAAAATATATGTAAAAGAGAGTGAAATCCCCAACCTGTCTTCGATGTTCTAGGCTGTCGAGGTTTTTCGTCAGCTCGTGGTCTCCAATCAGACGAATGGCCCTCCTTTCGATGGAATCCAGTAGCCGAAGAGTATGTTTTGGTGCAGAGCTCCAGACATGAGAGCAGTATTCTAGTGATGGTCGAATATGGGCTTTGTATAGTGTCAAAAGTTGTTGAGGTGTGTACAACTTTTTGGTTCGACATGCGACATGCGACATTTTATCACTTTGGGTTATTGCTAATGGGACAATTGCTATAATAACTTTATAAAGCATGTACTTTATAATATTTTTTCTATTTTATGTCTTTTTAATATTTAAAAAATATATGCCATAAATTTCGTAAATATTTACGTCTAGATTTTACGTTGGTAATACTATCAAATTATCCTTAGGAAAACTATCAATGTCTACCATTTTATCGCAAAAATTTAAAAGTTTCTTAAATAAGTAAACAATATGATCAATATGATTTTAACTCCTCCTCAGCTAAGAGAAATTGCAAAGCTTGATATATTTGTAAAATATTATAGTGCTGTGTTCAGCATTATGAAGGAAGAAAAAACTAGACAGGTGTGAGGTTAGTTTAGTAATTGTTTTTGCAACCAAACATACATGATCGCATTGTCAACCTTTAAAAAAGAAAAAACAGTTCCAAAATAAGCTCAGTTTGATACTGAAAACGGTATTGAATTAGCTTTGATATGTAACCAAAATAGAAAAAAGCATTTTTACTTTTTGAACTCTGTTAATTGAATTTGTTTGCTTAATATAATAAGAGTTATTATTGTGAATTTCTCAGAGGAGTGGGCTAAAAATATTATGTAAATAATTAAAACTTTGTTCTTCAGGAACTCTTCGACATTTAATTAAATACTTTTTAATTACTGTTTTCCTGAACGGGTGTAGGTGTTCCGTAATAAAGTTTTTTGTTCTTGTTTTCTTAATAAAAGTTCACAAAATTTCATTTTAACAATTATTAACCAGTAAGTATTTTCTTTTTAATTAAATTTAAATATTTTCCCTTTGTAAGGGGTGTATTTTTTCGGTGGTTTTATGGGATATCTCCGTTATTAGTAATGATCGAAGGATGCGGTTTTCGCAGCACTGTCCTACTTTTTTGTGAAACAAAGGATGATCCAATTAGAATTTTTCTAGGCCTCCTCGTTTTGATATACAAGATGTTTTTGAGAATTTTACATTTTGGAACATCACCCATATTTCGGTTACACTGTAACTTCATCAAAAAGAAAAAAAAAGTTCTATCTGTAGTTTCTTACGTATAATAGTTTTCAAGAAAGAAACAAATTTGCTTCTTTTAAATGGGCCATTCTACAGGGTGTCCCATAATTAATGGTATACAGGAAAACTGCAGATTCCTTGGGTAAAAATACTGCGATTCGGCCATACTTAGTTTAGTTCAATAGCTAGTAATAACGGAGACACAGGGTGTCCAAGTAAAAATTTTATTTTCGATTTTCCTAAGTAACTTATTTCTGAATCAATATTTTTGCATAAAATTTTGTGGCTTTTCTGGGACAAGAAATTTGAATTTGTTATTATTTTTGATGATGATTGTATGGGGCGCTCTCAACGATACTCTGGATACATAAAAAGAAGTGTAATTTTGGGCCTATCAGTTTTCCCATCATTTTTACGCAAAAAAGGTATACTTTGTAAATATCGCTCCGCCTAACTGTTTTCGAGATATTTTCAATTACAATTTCTAATGCGCTCGTTTAAATTTTGATTTTTAAATGTGAAATTTGTCACAGTAGGCTTTGGCAAAAACAAATACAATGAAAGCGCTTTGAAACCTCATTTATGTCAAAGTTTATTTCCATTTGTCAGCATTGTTGGTGTTTTTAAGGAGTTTTGGAAGATGCTGTTATCAAAAATTAAACTCAGAATGCCGCGACATAACTTGTTTTCTACCGGAGAAATTGATGACATGGTATGTTTATACGGACAAAAAATTTTAAGGGACGCGGAGCACATCGGCGATATTTGGACATGTATCCAAATAGAAGACAGCCAGATTTTAAAAAAGTTTAGAAGGCTATACGACAGACTGGGAGAAACAGGATCCCTGCATCCAAAACATATTAGGTAGGACGTCCGAAGATTATTAAACCCGAGCAGGAAGAAGAAATACAAGTTCGTCCGGCTGAAAGCTCGAAAATTAGCACAAGACGTAGGGCTGCAGCCGCTCCAGCAAGTAAATCAACTATTTCTAGCATTTTTAACCAAGAAGAGCTTTATCCATGCCACTTTACGCCTGTTCAGAATTTGCTGGCTGTTGATCTTCCAGCTAGGTTGGAATTTTCCCCTTTTTGTCTTACCCAGCAAAACCCCAACCCAATATTTTTGAATAAAGTTTTGTTTGAAGGGGGTATCTTTAATTTTAGAAATAAACCTGTGTGGGATTTAGAAAATCCTCACTTAGTAACCAAACGGCATTTTCAGCACGAGTTTAAAATAAATGGTTGGTGACGCCTCATTGACAATTCCATATTGGGTCCATTCGAGCTACCACCGAATTTAAACAGACAGCTCTATCTTAATTTTTTACAAAATTAGCTGACTGACTGTTTGGATAATCTACCGTTAGAGCTAAGAAAAGATATGTTTTTCATGCAAGATGGCACCCCAGCACTCTATTCCAGGCTTGTCTGAGACTACCTAAATGCCGAATTTCCTAACCCATGGATAGGTCATGGAAGCCAATTGCCTTGGCCTGTCCGAAGTCCCGATTTCAACCCCCTTGATTTTTGTGTATGGGGATACATGAAATCACTTGTTTATGATGATGTATATGATGTTTATGGCAAAGAATTCATGATGCGGCAGTAATGTTTTAGAACAAACGGTTGTTATTTAAAATCAAGCAGACCTTCAATAAGCGGGTAGCTAAATGCATTGAAGTTAACGGCAATCACTCTGAACAATTATTATCAATAATTGACCAATTCTAGTGATAGTTTTTTATTAATTTATGTAAAAATTGAATTCTTATTTAAATTATAAAATAATATTTTCTTTAGTGACCGTTTAAAGTTTTATTTAAATATTTTAAGAAGCGCTTAAATGCAAAAATCTCGAAAACGGTTAGTCCGAGCGAGATTTACAAAGTAATACCTTTGCGTAAAAATAATGGGAAAACTGATATTCTTAATAAAAACATAATTATACTAAGGCCCAAATCCAGAGTACCGCAGAGAGCGCCCTACAATCTACATCAAAATTATTAACAAATTCAAATTCCTTGCCCCAAAAACCCTAGTCACAAAATTTTGTACAAAAATATTGATTCAGAAATAAGTTACTTAGAAAATTTAAAAATTAAATTTTCACTTGGGCACCCTGTATCTCGGTTATTACCAGCTATTGAACTAAACTAAGTATGGCCATATCGCAGTATTTTTACCCAAGGAATCTGCGGTTTTCCTGTGTACCATTAATTATGGGACACCCTATATATATTTTTTAATAATGTGATTTAGTTTTCAACAAGCTTTTCAGAATACATAATACGTTATTTTTAGTCTTAATATTATGCTCGAAATTTAGTTAAAAATTATACAATTTTTTTGAGTAAGCCATTTTCATAGATTCACTCAAAATTGTGAATTAGTGAAATATGCAATAAAAATTATATATGAAGAAATAATTCAATATACTGATATTTTATTATTTCGACAGCGAAAATACATAAAATCATGGCTTTTACGCCCTTAAGCTGATCTATTTGAATTTATAGAATGGGCAAGGGCGATATCCATAACAGGCAAATGTCGGCGCCGATGATATCAAACCGTGCGTATATATAAGAATATTTTGAGTCGCTTTTAGGCATTTAACCGAGCTCAGGGGTTGAAATGAAATGAAATATTTATCACATTATAATATTTTCCACAGGAAATATTATAGATTTCCGGAATTTTTCAATATTTGAAATTTTTGCAACCTCTTTAAAAAATTTGTCAATACTTTTAGATCGCATTATTCCTCTTTAGTGCTCTTTTACTGGAATGATTAGAAGTACGTAGGTAGTCAGTTCGGGTGACATCCAATCTATTCTATTCATATTCTTTTACCATGGACAGAGTCACCATCTAAAAAAGATAAACTAACTATTGTAAACCAAAAAAACCCTATTTTTCGTGTATACACCTGCAAGCAATTTTAATCTGTGTTAAAATAAATACTTGAAATTGGATCTTGATTTCAAAGTATAAGATTTCTTAGGGCCGATATTTGAATATTACTTTAAGTTTAACCATCAGCTAAGCCATCCTTGACGTCAAGGTAAACCTTAAAAAAACTATATTTTACATTAACACGCAAGTGGAAGAATACTAGCTCCTTATGTTCCTTACGGTGCCTGTTAAGATTCACCTTAGGTTAAGGGAGCGTTGATATACAGGGTGTTATGGAAATAACTTATTATGTTTAAACCGGCAAATCCTGTGATGAAAATAACTTGAAGAAAAATAACCATAAATGGCGCTTTGAATTATTAAGCGAAATATACAGTTTATATGAAATCTCAAAATTTACGTGGCCGCTCCTGAAGACCTTAGCAATCAATAGTTTATTGAGGCAGTTTCGAGGTTCAAAAGAGGTTAGCGCATTATAGGCGATGTTGTCATATTGCAACACAGAACACGTGTTCAGTTTTTGACAACAAGACGTATTTGACACGCGTTCTCACTTCTTTTTCAAACTTTTTAGATAAAGAAAACTACAATTTTAAGGTCTTTATACTCTCTTACCTTCGATCTTATTTTAAAATAATCCGTTTTATAATTAAATTCCATAAAAAAACACACGAAAAGTATGTTTTTCAACAGAACCAACAGTAGATAATATCACACAAATTTGAAATCACATCACAACATTTATTATTATTAATTATTTCACAACAGAAAAAAAATCGAGTACTGCTACAACTAACAAAACGTTTAAAATTCGTATACGTCCAGCACGTGGAACTCTCGACAGCGTCAGTCCAACCCCGAGCCTCGAAACATACTGAAGCAACGATAGTGGCGCGCGGTCGGTATACAACCAAGGGCGAGAGATGCGATTTGATCTGACAACACGGTTAGTATACTTTAGTGACCCACATTGTTGCTAAGTGAATCCAGATGGAACGGCGCGACAGTACGTGGGCAAAGAGGGTTTACCTCAGTATTTAGATATCCGATTAAAAAAAAAAGTATGTAGACTTTCTCTAGGACACCCAAGGAGTCACCCATTTAAATATAATACGTCATTCCCATAACACCCTGTACAGTGTAGTTCAAAATATACCGTTTGCCTGCAATAAATCAACTACCTGAGGAATCCCCATCGTGTATACCCCGAAATCTTTAAACTGCAATAAATGGGTGCAGGATCGGCTTCAAAATATGTTGATTTATTTTTATTTTGAATTAAAGAGACATTTAACCGAAATGAAAATAAAAATTGTAATAATAATAGCGGTATTTTTTACATTTATTTTAAGGTGGGGTGCATGTTAAAACTATTTAAATAATTAAATTGTTATTATTTTTCTTTTGTTCACAATGATATTTTTTTTTAATAGACTACTACGGTCAAACTAATGTTAAGGATGACTTAACGTTATTCTGTACCTTAAGATACCTCAGGGCCGATACTTAAAAGTCACCTTAACGTACAAAAGGACATAACTCATCTTTAACACAAGTTTGATAGTATGTTAAAGTCCTTTTTAACTCTGATCTAAAGGAATATATCTTTAAGGGCGTGGTAATCTTCCACTAAAAGCGTCAATTGACCCTCAAATTAATTTAAAATAGAGTTTTAAAATTTTTTTTATGGTTTACCTTAACGTTAAGGCT
This sequence comes from Barypeithes pellucidus, assembly GCA_963991005.1. Classification (NCBI taxonomy): domain Eukaryota; kingdom Metazoa; phylum Arthropoda; class Insecta; order Coleoptera; family Curculionidae; genus Barypeithes; species Barypeithes pellucidus. The sequence goes on from OZ022557.1 coordinate 64,988,859, forward strand.
AGCTTACCGAAGGTCCAACTTAAGGTAACATTCAAATATAAGGTCCAATTTAGTTGTAAAAATTATACATCTTTATATAAAATTTGCCAACCGATTAAGCTCCTTAAAATGCTGATTTTGTCCCACAAAAGAAAATAAAATTTTCACTAAATCCCCAAAATCACTTAACGGATTGACGCGACTCTTCATGCGGACTTGAAGTGTATTTATCTACTCAAACAAAGTTAAGAGTTTTTGTGTTAAAAGTGAAGCGGCTTGATCGACTTAACCATAAACGATTTAAGGGGACTTAATATATTCAAGCCTCTTCAAAGTATATCTCTACATTTATTTGCTTCGTGTGAAATGGCTTCTTAAGCCACTTAACTTTAACGTGTCTTGGAAACACGTCGATATATGTATAAACGTCTACTCCATCATGTATAATATGGATGGATGACTGTTTGCAAATACTTCAGGAATGATAATTTATAGAAGGAAAGGAGGCAATGGCTTGTACAAATAACGCGATAGTAAATAATTATTATTTACAACTATGTATGTAATAATGACATTTCATCTATCTTTGAAAGGTGGAAAGTTGACGTTTTTTTATTTTTACTTTCCACCCGGGTCGAAAGTAAATTATTTTTTTGTAATTTTTTTTTAAATCGATATGTCAAAATAATATACGAACACACTTTTTTTAAAATGCTAATAGCTTTGCGTGTTTAGATATGTCTACTTTTTCCCTAATTGATAGAGTGGTCCTCAGCATTATTCCAAATGACCAAATCGTTGATATCTTCTTTGTCTTGGCATTTTCACTGAAATACGCTAGTAGCGCCGACTCACAACCAGGATTTTGAACTTTGTTTCCCATACACCATTCTTTGAAACAGTTATATGCCTTGTCATATCTTGGCCGGCTTTTAGTGGGCAGAAGATCTTCTTCTACTATTCTTGCTGCTTCTCGAATTTCTGGTGAAGTAGCAGCAAAATCAAATTCCTCATCTGAGAGCATTTTTCTGTTGTTAAAATAATATTTTATTTTTTTTTTGTGTTTTTTATGATCAAACACAAGCACTATAGGAAAAATCCTTTAGGGCACTTGGAGAGCGGTGCGTGTGCGCAAGAAGCGATTCACGTTGGTTTTGAACCGTTGGAGGTTATATTCGTTGGGAAAAACGACCTCGGAAAGGCCGTTCCACAAGAATGAAGTCCTCCAGATGAAATAATTCTTAAATAATGAAGTTCGAGGAGTACTAAGCTTAACCACATATGGATGGGCGGCAGTGGTCCGTCGTGTATTTCTGCTATTCGTCGCTCCGGGCGGAATGAAGAGGGCAAGGTCAGCCGAGCACCTTCCATGAAAATATCTTTAAAAGAGAGTCAAATCCCCAACCTGTCTTCGATGTTCTAGGCTGTCGAGGATCTTCGTCAGCTCGTGGTCTCCGATCAGACGAATAATATAAATCTTTGACAAAAAATTCGGTATTCGTAGAGCAAAACGTATCGTTTGTTAACTGATTGGCAACCGATTCTAAGCATTTGCTCGATCGGCTGTATGTTTACTTTGACTTGTTGTTTTTATCGATTTGTTTTATTTTCTTTAGTTTTGGCATGTTTTGGTTAAACTTACTTTACATTATTCTTTAAAAATCTAATAGAAAAGCAGAAATTAGCGAGAATAAGAATACTTATAGGTTGTTAAGAAGTCAATTCTCAGATTTGACAGTTTTGTACCCGTTCACAGAGACAAAAAGCAGCAATCAGTCATATACTTACTCGTCGACAACCGAACATGCGCACAACGAAATATGCAACCGCTCTGCGAACAAACCTATTAAAATATCTTCTTCTATTAAAAAGTGAACAGGGCTTCTAATCCTATTTAAAATATGTCATTGTGGCTTCCTATTTGAATTACTTTATAAAAGTTCTCAGAAATTTGCGCTTGAAAGAATTACTTCCAAGGCTTTTACCCAGCCATTTTAATGCGCTTTAAGCCCTCTTTGGGAACTTGCAAGCGTTTCATGTGCGATTTAATCAAGCACTTTTGAAATATTTAGTTCAAACTAATAACATTAATTGGGATGGCCGTGGGAGTCGATTATAGCGCCGGCATCAAACACAGAGGCATGAGTTGGCTGACACTTGCACGTGCCATTTTTTATAATCTAACAATAATCCAAACTCATATCTTTATTACTTCATGTTTGCAATATACATGATCACAATCTTATCTAATACTAAATATACAGCGATATGATATATTTATTTTGTGTTCTCTAAGTACAGGTCGACAAGTTTATCTGTAGCTACGAAAGGAATGCGGGCAAAAAAAATTCTGGGGTTAACAGTGTTGTCACATATATTATATTTTAATTTAATAATCTCGTACCGATAAAAACCTAAAGTTACATTTACGCATTTAAAATAAATTGTAATAGGTACCTATATAAGAAACTAATATTATATTATAATTTCAACATTATTCAAACTTTCTTTTCATACTATTTATTTTAATATTTAAATGCAAATTAATATATTTTGTTTATTAAATTACTTTTAATCTAAAAATATGGCAACATCGTGAGTAGTTGTCAATGGTTACAGGTAGCTAGAGTTAATTTGATAGGTTATATCCCAGACAGGTGATAGCTCATGCGTCTCTTGACATACCTGATGGGCCATCGGGCGTATTCGGTGATATCCGATATTTGATGAATGTACCACCCAGTTACCCAGTGATAGAAAGGGCAATAGTTATTGTATTGTGTTAAATTGTATTATTTACATCTTATAAAAAGGAATTTTTTAAACCTTGATAAAAATAGTTACCTACCTTCAAAATAAGATGCAATTACTGAAGAATTTCCTATGTTTAGTACATTATTTAAAATAATAATAACAAGCCCGTGACTAGACCATGTTTTAAAAGATATTGCTAATATTAACCGAAAAAACATACAATTTCGTGATGTAAATATGACGGTTTCAACCGATTCCATAAGCCGTAACTTAAGAAATAGAGTTGAACCATTTCTTACTGCTTACTGCTTAATATTTATGCAATATGAATTGTTCTGTAAATCCATGTTTATTTTTCTTACGGCTTGACGTTACGGCAACTATGAATCCAGCTTAAAGCCGCGTTCTCAGAGCTTCGACGTGTCGCAGCGACAGTCCCCCACTCCTTTTGTAGGGGGTGACGTCTGTCACTTGTCATTCGGGAGAAACCTAACCTTACAATAATTTGTTATTGTTTTTTAAATGAAAACAATTTGTTTCGTACAAATTTCGTTTTGAATAATTTATCATACTGATTGAGACTCTGATAATGAAAGCGGCGAAGCAATGAAATCTTTGAATAATGTCTGGCAGTGTATTTTAATATGATTATTCTTCCAGACTAAAGAGCTAATTTCGTTAAAAAACGTTACAAGAAGCCAAAAAAACGGATTAAATTAACTAATTTGTGCATTTTAGAGCTCAAAATATAAATGTAATGAAAACCGCCCAGTTTTATTCCTGTATTTTTTGTCATAAACTTGAAATTGTAGAGTAGCACACGCGTGCACTACATCGAGACTCTACTGTATTTCGGACTACGATGCACTAGAAAAACAAATACATTTACACATCTTATTAGGTAGTTTTTATTAACCACTGTTAAGTAGGTAGGTAGGAGAACCATTTCATTCTAATATAATTTCATCCGATAAGGAAGTCTAAAAGCATAGTCATGGTCCTTCTGACAGTGTCTCCTCATCATTCATATTCCACACCCTAGGTCTCGTTGTACTAATTGTAATAAGCAGGCTTTCGATAGCTTGGCTACTATCCTCACTAGCTTGTGTCTCCTCTATATCTTCAGTCCAAGCAGATACAAAGCCATCTTCGTGCAGAGTATACTTGCCTTTTGTAATCTATATCTACAATAATCTAAAAATATTTATATTATAAAATTTGGGCATCTATAGAGCTACAAAACTAATTTTTAGATAACATTTCGAAATTGCCAAAAGTAGGGCTAACAAAATACCTTGCGACCTTAAAAACAGTTTACAATTTTAATTCAAAATGATGTTTTACCAGTATTATTAACTCTTGCACTTTCTTCTGCAGATAAACTTTATTCTAAATTATTTTATTTTTTTATTTAAATTTTATTAAATTAAAAGTGAAGAATTTCCACAGGAATATAATTTGAATTTGTGTCCACATCCATATTATGGTTTTCGCTTAACCTAAAATTTAATGTTTTAAACTTGAACTTATCACATTTCTTAATCTCTTCCGATTGCAGCAGGCCAATATTTACGTTTTTTTAGGGTGTGAGTATGTGGAATGCGGATGTTGGATTAAAATTTTCCCCTCTCGGAGGTTATAGGTTTGTTTTTTAAAAGATTTTTTCGATGACAGCGTCAAATTTGATTTTTATTTTCGTATTCTACTCCTCAAAATATGTATATTTATTCTGGTTAGTAAAAAATGAACCAATGTGATTAAAAAAACCAATGTAATTAAAAAATTATTTACATATTTTGTGGGATTTAGGTAGGTAATGATCAAATAAATTTTAAAAGCAAAAGTACATACCATTCACAATATTTTAGGACCAAATAATTAGTAATTACCTTTGTTCGGAAACAACGAATACTTATTTCGGAAAACTGAGGTTCAAATTTCAAAACAAAATAAAAAACGCAGTGTTGCCAGGTATCTCGTGAAATGTCATCAGATCTGTTGATCTTTTTGTGATTTTATGAATAATCTGGTGGTCCATGAAAATCTTTTTAAAAATGTCAGTTTTCTGGTGTTACCAGTTTCGTGTTGGGGGCGGTATATTTTATAAATCACAAAAAATCACCAGATCTGGTGAAACTTCACCAGATATCTGGCAACACCGCTAGATCAGCGTGGGGGTGAGGGGTAATGACGTATTGGTGTCGCGGGCGACAGTACGTAGCTCTGAGAACGAGGCTTAAGACGCCTCGGAATCGCCAATATAAACATAAATTGCATGTAGAATATAAATGACTGTTTGCAAATACTTTAGGAATAATATAGAAGGAATAGAGCAATTACTTGTACAAATAACGGAAATTTTTAAATTATTTTCTAAAGCATAGTTCACGACACAGGTTACAGCAGATTAAAATAGTGGAAATACATACAGACAAATATAGCTTGCGTTTGATCGGGTTTGGGAAACAGAGTGTTTTTTAATAATTATAATATAGGTCAAGTTAAGAGGACGCCGGAGTGAGTCGAAATCTATCGGGGTCGATACTTCAATTTTCTACGTTGAAAAACGGAGTTTTCGCTTCCTATGAAAATGGTACATTTAAAACAATTTTTTTTAACGAAAGATGTCTAAATTTTCTTAACAACTCGAGGAAAGTCCATCATTTTTTTCTATATAGAGCAGTAAAAAAAATTAAATCTAAAAATCTTCCGAAACAAAAAAATATAGACTTTCCGCGAGTTCTAGTTCTATTACAAAGTATTTTTTCTTTTGACATTTTTTCCTAAAATAGGAATAAACACTTGGGAAGAAAACTCGTTTACAGGTACTCCGAGACTACTAGTGGTTATACTTAGTGGTTATACTTATATTACACCTCCTACGGAAAATAAAAAAATAATAAAAAAAAATGTTTGATATGCTATTTTTCAAAATACATTTTTGTCCTATTTTTATGTACTTCAACTAATCTATTTCCTATCTTAATTAAAACATTTGGAGCCTTATCCTCTACTACTGGGTAAGGACCGTTATAAATAGTATCTTTTTTATTTCCAGCATCATTTTTTACCAAAATCTTTTCCCCAGGTTTATAAATAATAAATTTTGTTTTTTTGTCAAAACAGACTTTTCTCTTCTCTTTGGACTTTACTAAATTATCTCTAGCATCTGCCCATGCATTTTGCAAGCGATATTTTAGTTCAATAGGATAATTTTCAAAATTATAGAGTGGATCTATTTTATTTTCAATATTAGATGGTAAATTACAAGTTTTTCCAAAAATTAACTCATAAGGTGTATAACGTGTTTCTGTGTGAACGCTATTATTGTACGAAAAACTCCAAAATGGAAGCCAAGTGCTCCAAGTTTCTGGATTTTTGGTTGTTTGTATCCGTAAATAAGCATTTAAATGTTTGTGCGTGTTTTCAAGTGAGCCTAATGTTTCATGATGATACGCTGTTGAAAACAATTGTTTTATTTTTAAAATTTTGCATGTATCCTTTAAAGTTGAACACAAAAATTCTGACCCTCTATCTGAAATTATACATTTTGGTATACCATATCGCAATATAAAATTATTTACAAAACTTGATGCTATAGTTGTTGACTCCTTATTTGGCAAGGGATAACACTCAACAAACTTAGAAAGCTCACACTGTAAAGTAAGTATGTAGCGATTTCCTTGTTCATCTTGTTCTAAAGGCCCTACCAAATCTAAATATATATTTTGGAATGCTGAAGATGCAGTCGTAGTGATGGACATAGGTTGTACATTAGGCCTAGAATGCTTATACCTCTGACAGGCATCACAACGTTTGACAATCTCTTCAACATTCGAATGTAAGTTTGACCAAAAATAATATTTCTTAATATTATTATACATCCGGTTTATTCCAGCATGACCGCCGGTGGGCAGGATATGAAAATCATTAAGAATAATTCTTTGGCGTTCTAAATTAGTTACTTTTTCTACATCTTTAACAATAGAAATTTTAAAATGTTTATTCGACATGTCTTTTATTTCATTATGCATAATACTAGTTATTAATCGCGCGTTTTCTTTATTTTTTAAAATAATTAATTCCGGAATATTGTATTTAATACAAATTGAATCCAGGTCTCTCAACGAAGTATCTAGTACGTGCGCCGATCGAGTATCCTGTTTCATAAAAATTATTTTTTGATTTTCGACGAAAAGAAAATCTCCTAAATAAAAGTCAAATTTATTTTCTTTTATTAACTTTTCAAAATCTATTTTAGAAAGTAAACTAAGTTCATATGAGTTTTTTGGCCGTTTTAACAATTCAACAATGCCAGGGTGATCAATCCTGTCACTAAGTGAGTCATTAAAACTTACCTTATTTTCTATTTGCTCTTTAAGGACCTTGCTTTGTTGCCTAGTTATAGCAAATAACGTTTCTTCAACTGTTTTAGAAATATTTTTTAATTCATCGGAAGAAACTGGTATTCGTGATAATGCGTCTGCAGTCACATTATCCTTACCTTTTATGTACCTTATGTCAAAATCGTATTCTTCTATAAGTAATCTAAACTTCGTTAATCTACTTGAAGGGTTTGTCATACCAAATAAATAAACTAAAGGCTTATGATCAGTATAAATTATAAATTTTTTCCCGTATAGATAACACGAAAAATGTTTAATACCAAAAACAATAGCTAAAAGTTCCTTTTCAATTGTAGAATATCCTCTTTCCGCTGTATTTAAAGCTCTACTTGCATAAGCTATTGGCCTATCATCAAAATTTGATAGAACAGCGCCTACACTGTCACGTGCAGCATCAGTTTTTAAAATAAAAGTGTTTTCAGGTGAAAAATTTGGATATTGAAGGACGGGAGGGTTAACTAGTGCTGTTTTTAAAGTTTCAAAAGCATTTTGACATTCCGAAGTCCAATGAAATTGAACATTTTTCCGTGATAAAAAGTTTAGTGGAGCTGCTATCTCGGAAAAATTTTTAATATATTTCCTGTAGTAATTAGCGAATGCAACGAACCTTTTTACTTCATTTGCATCCTTTGGAGCAGGATAATCCTGAACCGCTTTAATTTTTTCAGGATCTGGTGAAACTCCCTCGCTTGATACAACATGTCCTAAATATAAAAGTTCCTTTTTTAGAAATTCACATTTGTTAGGGTTTAATTTTAAATTTACTTCCCGTAATCTTTGAAAAACTTTAACCAAATTTTTATTGTGATTTAGTAAATTATTTCCAAAGACAATGAGATCATCCAAATAAACAAAACAATTTTCATAATTAAGGCCTGACATTGCAATTGTCATGGCACGCGAAAAAGAATTTGGACTTATCTTTAGCCCCATAGGAAGGCGAGTCATTTGAAATTGTCCCTTGCTACCTACTGTAAAGGCTGTTATAGGTCTGCTAGACTTGTCCAGTTCTATTTGATAGTAACTTTGTGATAAATCTAAATGAGAAAAATAAGTTGCGCCTCCTAACGAATCTAAAATTTCATTGATACATGGTAAAGGCCATCTATCGTCTGAAATAACCCTCGAATTCAGAAGCCTATAATCTAGTACTACCCTAAACTTTCTATTACCATTATTATCAACTCTCTTTGGAACAATTAAAAGTGGAGAAGACCATTCAGATCTAGCTTCTTCTATTATTCCGTCTTGTAGCATTTTATCAATCTGTTTGTTTATTTCTTCCTTTTGAGAATGAGGTAATCGATATTGTTTGACGTAAACTGGTGATACATTGGGTTTTAAGTGAATTTTTTGTTTATAAATGTTAGTTGTTGTTAAAGGATCATTTTCTAAAAGAAAAATATCAGAATACTTTGCGCATATTCTCTGTATAGAAAATGTCTCTTTATCGTTCATATGTGTGAATTCTAATAAATTTAGCAACTTTTCTACCCTATTAACTGAATTGTTGTCAGTAACGTCGAAATGACCGAATTCGTAATTTTCGAATAATTCGATTTTTGGTTGAAAATTTTTTAAACTAACATCCTGATCACGTACATTAAGAAACTTTATAGGTATCATATTTGAGGTAGGTCGGACTACCGCTCCGGCAGTGAAAATACCTTCACCTACTTCGTCAGCTAAAATAACACAATCTTTATCTGTTTGTACATGAAAATATTTAATTATTTCGCTGCGTTTAGGAATAAACGTAAATAATTCGCTTTTAGAATGCAAAGGTGTCGTTATTTTGTTATTGTTAAAATTAAATGAAAAATAGAACTTCTCGTAGTTTATCGTTGCTAATATTTGTAGCAAAAATCCGATCCTATTACACCGTGACAACTATCGTCAAAACTGTCAATCAGCAAAAATTTATAAATTATACTAAAATTGTTTACTTTTAAATTTAAGTTTGCTGAACCTTGTGAAACTATTGACCCAGATATTCCATTAATTGTTATATTATCTGAAAACTTTATTTTTTCTAACTTACTTACATAGTTTTTGAAAATTACGCTTACAGATGCACCTGTATCTATTAATAGATTAATATATTTTTCTTTATACTTTACGCTAATAAAATTTAAGCCATTTGAATGTAATAAAATTTGTGGCTTAGAAGCCTCGAAAACATTCTATTTGGATTGTTCGTACTTAGATTCCGCTGGTCTGTATTTTGCATAAAATATCCTCGCTGTCCGTATCGATTACTGTTCCCCCTGTTATTAAATGTTGATGGATTTTGAAAACGTGGTGGTTGTCTGTAAGATGGTTGCGGAATATTGTTATAAGCATTGTATTGTCTGTTATTGTTAGTTCCTTGAGTTGAACTCCTGAAAGAACCCCTTGTAAAATTGTTATTAACACCCCTTGTAAAATTGTTATTAAAACCCCTTGTAAAATTGTTATTAAAACGTCTATGATTCGTGCCTGTATTATACGTGTTATGGAAATTCGAACGCATAGAAAAAATTGGTCTCGAGTTGTTTAGTGTTAACTCCTCGTCCTTAGCACCCCTAATCGCGTCATTGAGATTTAAATAATTTCGTGCTTTTATAATCGTTCTTAGGTCATGATTATTAAGTCCGTTTGCAAATGAATTCACCGCGATTTTTTCATTGATTGGTCTCAAAATCATCACATTTTGGTCATTTCCGTCTGCTTGAGTCAAAGTAAGATCAACTAATAATTTTTCCAACGAACTCCCAAATTCCTCGATTGATTTTGAGTTTTGTTTTGAGTTGTTTAATTTAAATGACAATGCAGAAACTGATTTTTTTGAAATAAAATAAGATTTTAAATCGGTAACTAAAAGTGCATTTGTTAAGTACGATTGTTTAAGTCTAATTTTTGCGCTTTCAGTCAGTCTAGTTTTTAAAACATACGTGGTTAAAAGTTTTTTGCCCTCAGTATCCAATAAAGAATCGTATAACTCTATAGCATCAATAAGGTGTTTTGTGGAAACTTCAGAGCCATCCATTACCGGAATTAACCCCGCTGCGGTCTTCAATTCGAATTTTTCAGACATTTTACCTTCCGTTTCACTATCTGAAGAATTAGAATCAAGCTCTATCGCAGATGGTAACTTCAGCAATTGGATTTCTGTACGCCTTTCTTGAAAAATCTTGTCTAGATGCTCTAGATAACTATTTATATCGTTTACATATAATTTAGCCTTATCTACCAATTCTCCTACATACGACTTACTGTTAAATTTATCCCTAATTTCACTAAATTGTAATTTAAAATTTTCTAATTTCTTAACATAATATTCTAGTACCTTAGAACTATTTCTTCACTCTTGTTTATTTTTCCCAACATTTCTATTAATTACTCTTAATTCTTCCAATACTTCTTTCGGCATTCCATATCATTTTTTAATTTCTTCCCATAATAACTTAACCATAATACCATATATACCATAATTATTTAAATTTTGTTAGTACTCTGCTAGCACATGCTTGTTTGCATATTCTGTATCCAATCCATAATAAAGTTATAGCCAAGCAAACCATAATCTCTAATAATAATCTCTTCTTTGCTTTCCTTATTACCCATTTTCGTATGGAACCATTACCATATTCTGTACTATAGTATTTTTCTTAGATCAGGCCGTTGGCAGGATCGCCATGTAATAATCTTTCCCTTTGGTATTACTAATCGTCTCGGAGCTTCATTCAATTAAAAACGACGTTCTCGTTCAAACTCTTTCTTTAATAATCCATGTTTCATTTACAATACATCCAAATCTAACTATCCCGAGCATTCACCTTTGATGTTACAATATTGCTATTTAATCAGTCCACTAAGCATAACACGGATGAAATCGTTAATTGACAAAATTAACTATTTCATCCTCACCTAGTATCCGTTCGGAATCAGACTAGTATCCGTTCGGAATCAGACTACTAGTGGTTATACTTAGTGGTTATACTTATATTACAGAATACGAGAATGGAGCTATAAAATGTCAAATTTGGCAACATTGTCAAAATTGTATTAGTTTCAAACGATAGTTCTATTAGGTTCAGGGTCGCCATAAACTAAAAAGATTTACAAAATTGGAATTTCATTATCTAACTTGTAATTTTGAAACCGTGCATAAGTACAGTTATCAATAGGGAAGCCAGATAAGAAAAATATTTATATGAAAGACTGACATTATTTCGACTTTTCCTATATGTATATTCTATTATTGAGGACATCTAGTTTCTGGAGACCTTGTATATATTATAAATATTATCTTACCACCAGTAATCTTTTGCTTTATCGGTTATCGGCATAGATGATGCGTTTTGATTGACTTGAAGCCTTTTACCCACCATGATTTTTCTTAAAATTAACTAAGATCTCCCATATGTTTGTTCGGGTTTGTTCGATACGATTGTACTTACAATAAAAACATATTTTAATTTACGCCCACCAATACAAATAAATCACCAGTTAAAAATTAAATAAAAAATAATTAACTGCGATATGGCCTGCCATTGTTGAGGATTTATAATCATATTACGTCATGAGTTTGGGTGCGATAATAGTATATTACACACCACGTGTGTGTTTCGTTATGGAAAAATTATTTGGTATAGTGTGTAAGTTTCGGGTTCGAGCATGATTCGAAATTCTTTGGAATAGACATGTTGACCAATGAGATAGTGTAGGAGAGATGAACATTAGGATAGAAATAATAAATACTTGTTATAGTTCTCTAATTTATTTATATGTAGAGTAGCTGTCGGCCGATTTGCGCTCGAATTTTGTTTTTTCAAATTAAAATACAATAGGATATCGTCTCCAAAAGGTGTATCTGGGCGGGTTTGCACTTGTTTCCCCAGGGCATCTATAAATATTATTACACATTAATTTCCTTCTTATTTAAGAATAAAATTTCGATAATAAAATATCTACAACTAATCTGCTGTGCAATACAAGAACCTAGTAAGTCGACTTACTATAAAATAGAGTAGTAAGTTTTTAATACTTATTTAACTGTTTAAGTATTTGTTAATACAATTCAATGATTTTTGGAAAATGAAACACGAGCTTACTGTGTATAAAATGTTGGAACAATAAATTAAATATTAAAGATGTTGTGCACTTTTTAAATGGAATGTCTTAAAATTTACTTTTACGACTTACTAGGTTCTTGCATTGCATGGCAGTAACGGCATAGGCGTATCTAGGGGGGGGGGACCAGGTGGGCCATGCCCACCCCAGACTGCTCTGGTATCCACCCCAGAACTTCTAAAGTTCGAAGCCATACATACCTCATAGTAACACTTGCCATTAAAATCCTACTAGATAAGGGGCCAGCCCCCCCCCCCCCCCCTACAAAATCATTCTAGTTACGCCAATGAGTAACGGCGTAGTCAGGTAGGGTTCAGGAAATCCCAAAAATATTACAGTTCTAATATGAACATAAATATGACATAACCATTCAATCGTTCGACGCTAAGAGCAATATTTTAAGTCTATCCAATAATAATTCACAGCATGTCAGTAAAAATGCATATAAACAGGGATAAAAGACGTTCCCAACGGATTAGGTCATACGAGCTTAACCGAACATCACCCGAATACACTCGACTGGTAGGGCAGATGAACATTAGGGTAGTTGCACAGTAGGACAGATGAAGCCATCTCCTTACGTTACTTGGAAGGAACAGGAACGTACTAGGGATATTTTAATGAAGATGGTCAATTTAAGGAACAAAACGTCGGAAATAATTGTTATGTACCATTTGAATGTAGATTTCGGTCCTTTTTCATAATTTAAACAAAAAAATCAAGACCCGTATTTAAAAAAAGTAAGTTGATGATTGTTGATCTAAAGACGAAACATCACATGAGAGATCTGATGTGAAATTTATTTTTGGACATCTCTTCGAACAAAGTCAGGAAAGAATAAAAACCGAAACGCAATATTTGAGATTTTTACAAATATTTTGAAAGCCCCTGTATTTATTTTTCATTTATTTTGCAACATATTATTGGACCCATAGTTACGCAACTTTGTCCTAATTTAGCCGACTTCGAATCATTTACCTTTCTGAAATCCCAATGGTAAAGCCCGAATTTGTAACACCCTGTATAATATAGATATAAGTATCCCATATATTATTATATTTTAAATTCTAAGCAACATTCTAGGTAAATTTCATATATCATGTCCTATATGTAAGTCTAAGAGTATTTAAGTTTTCATATCAAAAATTACGTTTGCAGACGTTAAAATAATTATTAATTTCTCCTATATGGGAAGCCTTTATTGTTAAATTTGGGTTGGATTCCCTGTTCAAAAGAACCTGCTTTAATAGATTTGTTATACTATTTTGATAATATAGTGTGTTCAAAAAATATGATTAAAAATTAACTTGAGGAAACTGTAAATAATCTACATTTTCAAATGCAACCCCAAATTTTATAATTATGTTCTGTTTGGCATTTAAAATAAGATGGATACTTCCCTCAATATTTTTTATAGGTAAAACAAATCTCAAACTCTCAAACTTTCTTCCCTTTCGTGATTTATAAATGATTCCTTGATCGCATTAAAGTAATATTGATTTGAAATTCCTGTAAACTTACCTAATATTATATAACAGTACGACACACCGCATTCTGTTAAGCATCGCCAGTTTAGGAACTGTTTGAAGTAGGTCGGATAATTTTAAGGGCTTTTGTTTGACTTCTGAATGGAAAAGGCCTTTTGTTTAATACATTACTAATCAATATTATATGGAATATTTTACAAAGTTTTCATGTAGAAAGTTCCTTTTAATGCATTTATTGTTAAGATTAAAAGCTGGCGAACGATTGAACTTTAGTACAGGTCGATAAGGTTATCTGTAGCAACGAAAATAATGCGGGCGAAAAAATTTCTGCCGTTAAATTTTAATTTAATAATCTCGGGCCGAGAAAAACCTAAAACTACTTTTACGCTTTTAAAGTAAATTTTAATAGGTATCTATGGTGTTATGGAAATGTCTTATTATATTTAAATGGGTGACTCCTACGGAGTCCATGAGAAAGTCTACATATTTTTTTTTTAAATCGAATATCTAAATACTAGGGTCACTAGAGTATACTAACAGTGTTGTGAGATCACACCGCGTATATCGCCCTTACTTGAATACTGGCGGCGCGCCCTTCATACTTCAGTAGCCTTCGCGACTCTGGAGTGGAACGACGTCGAGCGTCGAGCGTTCCACGTGCTTGCCGTATACGAATTTTAAACGTTTTGTTAGTTGTATTGCCCGATTTTTTTTTGTTGTGAAATAATTCATAATAAGAAATGTTGTGATGTGATTTAAAATATGTGTGATATTATCTACTGTTAGTTCTGTTGAAAAGCATACTTTTTGTGTTTTATTTTTTTATGGAATTTAATTATAAAACGGATTATTTTAAAATAAGATCGAAGGTAAGAAAGTATGTACCTTAAAATTGTAGTTTTCTTTGTCTAAAAAGTTTGAAAAAGAAGTGATAACGTGCGCCAAGACGTCTTGTTGTCAAAAACTGAACACGTGCGTTTAGAATTACAATGACAACATCGCCTACAATGCGCTGACCTCTTTTGAAACTTGAGACTGCCTCAATAAAATATTGATTGCGAAGGGCCTCAGGAGCGGCCACGTAAATTTTGAGATTTCATATAAAGTGTATATTTCGCTTACTAATTCAAAGCGCCATTTATGGTTATTTTTCTTCAATTTATTTTCATCTGGGGATTCGCCGGTTTAAACATAATACGTCATTTCCATAACACTCTGTATAAGAAACCAATATTCTATTATAATTTCAATATTATTAAACTTTCCTTTGATACTATTTATTTTAATATTTAAATGCAATATAAATTTGATTAAAGTACTTTTAATCTAAAAATATGGCAACATGGTGTCAATGGTCAAGTTAAAGGTAGCTAGAGCTAATGTGATAGGTTATATCTCATGTAGTTGATAGCGCATGCGTGAGACACCTGATGTTGTATCGGGCTTGTTCGGAGATGTCCGATATTAGATGGATGTGCCCATCCAGTTTGCGTAGTGATAGAAAGGGTAATAGTTATTGTATTTTGTTAAATTGTCTTTTATAAATAAGTGTTCATTGTTTCGTGTTTTAGGATGTTATTTTAAAATTTGGAACTTTGTGATACTGAATGAGTATAACTCCTGGTTAAACCATTCACAGTCAGACGCGTTAAGTGATAATCAATAAATTTAAATTGCCACTTAAGCGAAAGCTAGAAAGGGACATTAATATGACGAAAACTGAAAAAACACCAATTAATCAATTAATCATATAGTTGTTTTTTCCATGTTGAAAAATTTACATCTTGTAAAAAGTAATTTTTTTAACCTTGATAAGAATCTTCAAAGATAAAATTTAATTACTGAAGAATTTCCTATTTTTATTACATTATTTAAAATAATAATAGTACGCCCATGACTAGACCATGTTTTTGATATTGCTTCCCCTTACCGTTACATCGGAGACACAGATCCACTTGTCGACCTGGAGACGATTTGAAATTTACCTGTTACGCTGTGCCAACCTAGTATTTAGCGTTAGGAATATTATTCTTGGTATCTGTTACGGATACCTATCGATTGTTATTAAAGTATTTAAAAGTAGTAATAGTATTTTCACTTACATACATACATACTATTATATTATAGAATAGATTCTACGGGTATCTAACTGAAAATAAGTATTACTATTTGTAGTGTCATACTTTAGGCAGTCTGTTATACCGTATGTATATGTCATATACAAAATATATTCTTATTTTGTAAAATTGTGATATTTCCAATAATCATTAGAACAAGAAGAAAAGTTATTTTAGTCTTTTTAGTAATATTATTCAATAGATAATAAAAACAAGATGCAATAGGAATTATCAAAACAAATTATATAAAACAAAAAAAACATAACGAAACTGAACAAAAACTAAAAGTTAACACAAAAGTACCTACCAATAAATTGAACCGACATTCAAAAATAATAGTTGTTGTTGCTATAATTCTCGGAATACGCGTTTGAAGTTACCAAAGGCATATCCTTCATTGCACTCGTCGTCAATATAAAATTACTAATTTTAGTACTTGTAACAGGTATTTGGAATAGGTATTGTTGTGGAACAGTAACAGCACATACATGTTACCAAAAAATACTAGTTTTTAACATCCCTACTCTAAAATAGTATATATTTAACAATATTTACATTTATTATAATTTTATTTCGGTTGATATCTTTTCATAGCATTAAATACTTAATTTATTAAAATCGTGTTTGTTCCTACATATACGATACCCAATCAAATATAAGGTTCGTTCCAACCACCCTAAAAATCGTACAATGTACGGTCATGCACATGCGTAGTAGTCGAAAGGCGTTCCAACCGACACAAAACGGTGTAGCTGGCGATCCCTTTGGTGTTCCAACCAAATTGTGATCGTTCGCAAACCAGTTCCTGAACGGTAAAAACGATACATGGCCAAGACCAGGAACCGCTTGTACTGACTTGCGCCCTAAGAATTTTAACCGTTGTTTTTGTATTCCTGGCATTCATGCAGTTCTTTTAGCCTTGTTTTGTAGGAGTTGTTGCTTAATATTTTGATTATTTAATTTATTCTTATTAAATTTGTATAATCCGGTTCCCAAACCTACAAGATATTCTTAACTTCATGATTATTAAATACAACAAAACGGAACGAAAAAAGATAATACTCAAGCTTAGACGAAGAAATCAAAACAACAAAAGTAGGTTTGTGATTTATGAATGTTATGATAATTAACTAATTACTAAATTTCTTTCCTAGAATCAGACAGGCGATCAGCTGAGATTTTTACACAGAATGGTCACAAAAACGTACCAACCTTGCCTCCCTTGTGCATCGGCAACAAACAGTGCAAAATTAACGCCTGCGCACAAAATCGACTCCAACAGTTTCGTGACGGTTCTAGAACGATACAAAAATAGGGTGGTGGGACAAACCTATATTGTATCTTGTAAACGAAGCTGATTTCAATTAAATATTCAGAGATGTCGTACCTACGTTTTGGTAAAATTTATTAGAGCCCCTGATCGCACGGACGCCCCTGATAAACCTGTTCATTCATAGTTATTGCTAAAATATGTGCTATTTTAGGTACTTCTTATAACTCACATCTTACTAAAATTGCTAAACCCGTTTCGGAAAATTTTTTTAAGCACCGGAATAATTTAAAAATTTTAACACCCTGTATCTTTCAAACAAAGCATATGCGGGCCCATGTTGATAGGAACGATTTGTGCTATTTTTGGGTGAGGAATTTACACACGAGCGATGGCATGTTTTTTGGAACACTCTTATTACTGTCGCTTAAAAGGCCAACCCTGAATTTTGTGCTCTTGTTCCGGTAGTCGGTGCCAGTTGATCTAAAATAAAACAGAAAATAGGTTGCCACTTTTAGAGAAGCTATTAAACTTAATAGATTTCTGTTCTTTCTTAACTTTTATTTTTAATAGAAAAAGAAAATGGCCACATGGAAAGAGTTATATTGCACGAGGGCTACGCCCTTTAAGGGAACTCGGGGCATAACTGTTATCGGCCTAAAGGCAATTTACTTAAATAAGTAGTCCCTTTTATTCTTATAACAGTCGAAAGTTCTAGAAGCTGGATAGGGAGAAGATCGTTTTTATACCGGGTTTGTACAAAATGTCGGATCTATTCAAAGCCATTGATGCCATATTAAATCTTACATTATTAGTTCGTAGTCTTCTACATATTTTTAAAAATGGTCTTGATTTTAATTCTTCTAAGTACTTGGTTGGTTGATTGGTTAAGGGGGGGGGGGGGGAGTTTGTTCGGGTTTGTTCGGGTTTAAAAGCCCGCACTTCTATCACTGCAACTTTTCGACTAATTGTATACCCCGATCTTGTTAGAAGATGTTTGTTCTTTCTATGAGGTCCAGTAACCTTCTACCAAGCTTGTCCTATGGGAGCTTATCACCACTTTGTATATTCCCGAAGATATTTTGTCTTCTACGAGACAGCGCTACGCAGCGGTATATTATGTGTGAGGCTGTTTCATCCTCTTCGCCGCAGAGTCTGCATTCAATGGATCCGTCGGTTATACCTATCCGTTGAAGTTGTTTTCGCAGGTGGCAGTGGCCTGTTAGCAGACCCATCATCTGTTTCAGTTGGGGCCGCGTCAGGGTTTATTCAACATCCCATTCGATAGTATTTTCGATAGTTTTCCAATTACGGCCCGTGCGTGTATTTGATCAGGTAACCCTGGCCATCGAGATAGGTGTTGTTTTTTCGACCATCTATCTAATGTTGATTTAGTTGCCTGTTTTGATATCCTAAAGGCCGGTTCGGGGCCCTTGAGACTTTGAGCAGATTCGGCCCTTGCTAGTTCATCCGTTTTCTCATTACCTAATATCCCAGAGTGACCAGGGACCCACAAGAGCTCTACCTTGTTCCCCCTGACCGTCAGCTCGTTCAGGTTGGTATGGCACTCCAGTGTAAGTTTAGAATTAAACCGATTGGAGTTCAGAGCCTTAAGGGCAGCTTGGCTGTCCGACAAGATGTATATCTTTTGGTTGTGGTAGCCTTTTTCAAGATTTTGTAGTACGCATGCTTGTATGGCATGAACTTCCACTTGGTATACTGTGGCGTAGGTCCCCAGAGGAATGCTTATGTCCATCCTGGGCCCTTTCCCCAAATATACCTGCGCCCACCATCGGTGTACCAAACTAGACCCTTGTCAAACGACGGGGGTGCATGTTCGTCCATTTATCAAAGTTCCAGTCAATCTTGAAAGCCTTTGTGAAATCGTATGTTCTAAGTACTTATTCTCGAAAGCAACATTTTAATAGAGGATTACACAATTTTCCATATATACAGGATGATCACATGATCACACGGTGGATCACTCAATAGAAAATTTTTTTGATATCGTAGTTAATGACGGCAGTAAAAATCTTTTTCGGTGTATTGTTTTCTGAAATACTAAAAGCATTCGGCAACACTCTCAATAAATGATTATGAATGAGTGACCTAATTATACTGATCCATCCTTAATTAATTAATTAATTTTAATTAAATTAGTTAACATACCGCTGGCAAAATTCATCTAACGAGACTTCTTGTCCACAGTGGCAAAACTCTCGCCGTATTTTGACTATACTTTGTGACTTTATTGGAATAAATTTGCTTTAAAAGTCTTTGATAAATTCCTTACAATAAATCTTAAGTGGTACAAGAATGTTCCTTTAAAATTTGTTATTCTCAATAAGGGCTCCCTTCGGGATAATCTGTTTTCGTGTTCGTCTCGTGTTCACGAAAAGATATTTTTGGCAATCGCTTGATATAAAATGTGGAAAGGAGGAAAGTTTGGAAATATCCTTGTGGAATTATGTAGACATAAAAAAATGTGTTTTTTTTTCTTAATGTCTCGAACTTTTACTAAATTTTGACTTTAAACTTGATATTTACTAAATTTCAGCTGTAAACATAATTTTCATTAATTCCATATTTACACCGAGAAGATTTTTACCACAGATATAAGAATTTTGACTGCGATAGCAAAAAAATACCTACATAGGGCATAATAGACAAAATAGCTGTGACTAAAATTTTAATGGGTATATCATTGCTGTACTAAAGTCTGTTTCGTTGCCGTTGATAGCTCGATACCCTCATTAAAGATTCAAAACAAGGGCCCGGTGGCCTAAAATATTTTACCTATAAAATGGTCTTTTAATAAAGATGAAGAAATTTTGACCTATTCCACCGGGTAACAGATAAAGTAACAATAGAGCCATAAAATGAAATGAAATGATTAAAACGGCCCATCATGGTCGGAGAGTTGGGTTTTTAATGTAACCGCTTATTATTTTATTTAAATGTAATAGATTTTATGATTTTATGAATTTATTTACAAGAAAACTAATTTATTTACAGATCAAAAAATATTGACAATTTCAATAATTATAACTCGATAAAATGGTCCTCAGAAGAATCTGAAGAGTCATCATGTCCTACGCTTATTACTAAAGGCTCAATTTCCATAGTTGTGTCAATTACGTTGTCAAGTTCCCACATTTTTTGTTCCTCTACTATAGCATGTTTTATGGCGTTTTGCCAATTTTCTGATGACACATTTGCTAAAGAATGAAGCAAGAGGTGTCGCACTTCTTGCATTTTAAAAGTTTTGTTATTTCTAGCAACATATCCTTTTACTTGAGCCCATATTAATTCGATAGGATTTAGCTCACAATGGTAAGGTGGTAAACGGAGCACTATAATACCTCGATCTCTTGCCATCTCGTCAATAACATACTTTTTATACTGTGATTTATGTAGCCTAACAATATCCAAAAGTTCTTTTTTTACCATGGTATTATCGTAACTCAATTCCTTTCGTTGTAACCAGTTTACGATTTCCGCCTTTTTCCATGAAGTTGTGGGAAGATTCTCTTTTAGCCTAGAGTGATAGCTGGCATTATCCATCACTATTACAGAATTAGCGGGAATGTATTCTATCATTTGCTTAAAATATTCCTCGAAAACATCAGCAGTCATTTCTTCATGATAGTCTTTAGTAGAATTCGACTGGAATTGTAATAATCCTTGATCCAAAAAGCCATTTGAACTTCCTATATGAGTTATAATAAGTCTGCGTCCCTTTCCAGATGGTGGTCTAAGTCCTGTTGACCAGCCTTCCATGACAGCTTGTCGAGAACTTAGGACATTTTTATCTTGCCAAACTTTAGATACGGTGTGCCCTTCGTTCAGCCAAGTTTCATCCAAATAGAAAATGTTTTTGCCTTCGCTGCGGTATTTTCGGATGGACCTTAAGTATTGACGTCTCCAGCAAATAATATCTGCTTGTAATGACCTCAAAATACGGTACGGAAAAGGACGACATAAGAATGATTTTTATTAAAATAAAATTTTAAAGAATCCGAGTAAAACACTAGTCTAAATGAATAAAAGTTAATTGAGGGTTGAAGTAACTACTTAAAATAAAACCTAAGTATTAAAATTAAAAGCCAGGGGAAACGCGAAACAAAATCATTTTTAGAAAAACTTACGTGGAATTAATCCGATTAATTAACAAACTAAATTCTTCATAAGGGGAACTTCGGAGAAAACAAAACATTTTATTTTTTTTTCCAACACCAATGCACCTCGGGACGCGACAAAAATACTAATGAATAAAGCCCCGGGAAGATGCCGCGTTCATCACCCCCCACTTACAACAACAGGACACTGACCCAACATACGTGTGACCTAAAACAAAAGGAGTCGAGTAAACACCTGCAAGGTTCAATCACCGCGAGACATTCATGACCTTATAAGGAAAAACGCGGGGCGATCGTCGAAAGATTGCATAATAGAACACCTGCGTGTCCTAGATTTCCCCGGAATACGCGACTTTGGACCTTATATGACTATGATGCATGACCAAATATGGTAATAAAATTGTCACGGAGAGGTTTTGGAAGGGAAATAGAGTGGAATTTTCGGCTATTTAAGCGGAAGCGGAATTTCTCCAAGCTAGTCACCAAAGTGTTACCGTCGAATCTCTAAGTAATCCGCGAAGTTATAGGCCGAAGTAAAGTGTAGTGATTTTAATGTGATTAAAATTAAAGTGAAATAAGTGGAAAGTGGCATTAAGGTGAATTAATGCCCAAAAGTCTCTTGAATTAAATAATTGATGTTAGAAATCGGTCGGGATTAAGATTGTATTAAAAAGTATTTTATTAAAGCGGAAGTAAGTGTTAAAAATGGCCCAATAAGTTGTTGGTGACTCCTTAATACTAGTAATAGTGTGTAAAAGTCTGTAAAAGAGTTGTAAACCAGATTTAAGATGATAACTGTGTAACTGTAATAACTAAAGAATTAAGTTATCTAACAAGAAGTAAAATAAAATTGTGTACGTTATACCTGAAAATTGTGTTGTTTATTGATACGACTAAGAGAGATAGATGAAACTTGACAGCTTCAGGCGAGCCCCTGAGGAAAGTATATACAGGGTCGCGCGTCTATCAGGGAAGTGATAGTTAGATAGTATAGTAGTCCGCCACTAACACGGGAATCTTCCGAACCCGGCAAAAGTATATTTTGTAGCCAACCCTCTTGTGTTGAAATTTAGACCGCTCGGATTTCCAGAATAGAGATAACACGAGGTGGGTTGTATATCCGGCTCCAGCCGCTGTAACTAATACCAGGCGGAGCGCTACAACAAGAGTTTGGCGCTAAGCTGGGGGTGGGTGCTACAACTGGTGTCAGGAGCTGGACGCTACAACTGGTGTAAGGTGTGTGGGGTTTTTGTTTCTGGAACAAAAGAAGATTTTACTTGTGGATACCACCCCATAACGTGTTAGTGTGCAAAATTTCATCGCCATGACTACTACTACAACGACAGCTACAACCACGGGAACCGCTACGACATCAAGCCCTGGAATGCCAGCAAGCTATGGAAATATTGTAATAGGACTGGATTCATTGCCAGTATATAATGGAACAACGCCAGTCGACGATTTTTTGACGATAGTGGAAGGTACAGGTACACTTGCAAATTGGACAGACACACAATTAATAGCTATTACGCTTTTAAAATTGAGAGATAAGGCAAAGCAGTTCATAGATTCAGAACCAGTATTAAGAGATACAAAAAGTTGGGTAACACTAAAAAAGGGATTAAAGGATCAATTCAAGAGACAGTATGTCAAGGGAGCAGCAATGAAAAATTTTATCGAATGTCGACAAAGGTCAGGAGAGACGTGTCGTGAATATTTGACTAGGTTAAAATTATTGGGTAACAGGACAATAACTTTAACAGGAGACCCCGTGCAAGACGACCCTATAAAGAAAAAGTTAGAAGAAGATATTACGATGCAGTTTACGTTAGGACTGATGATGCCAATTAAGCAAAGGGTTTTATCAGGAAATCCCCAAGCATTGGAGGAAGCATTAAAAATAGCGGAACGAGAGGAGAGCATAGAAAACTTAATACATCCATCGAGAGGTGAACATTGTAGATTAGTGACCAGTACAACGACAACAGATTCTAGAAAATATAACAACGCTAAAAATAATAAATGGAAATGTACAAAATGTCAAAAAACGGGTCATACAGCAAACTACTGCTGGGCGAAAAATTTACAAAACAACAACCCAGGTAATTATACAAATCAAACAAACCGGGTATATCAAAACAACAATGTTATAAAGAAAGCACCTGATAGGAGATGTTTTACGTGCAATGAAATTGGACACTTAGCCCGGACCTGTCCAAGGAAAAAGAACTATGCTGTTCAGCAACACAAAGATTTAAACTCCAAAGCAGCCGGATTTCAGCCCCTGAGTTCGTCTGCCATAACTCAGGCAAATTGGGAATAAGTAAACAGTTAAAGGTTGGGATATATACGTGCTCAGAAGAACAGAACCCAAAACCATGCAGTGTGATTAAAGTTAGACTTGATGGTAAGCCATACCTAGCTTTAATTGATTGTGGAGCAGTTATATCCCTGATAAAACCTGATATTGTCAAGGGGTTCATACAAAAGTCAAATATTAGTTTAGTGGATATCCAAGGAAACAAGATACCTACCTCAGGAGTAGTACAGGTACCAATAGAATTTCCCGGAGATATCATATTGCAGCAGGATTTATTTGTGATAGAATCGCACAGTTTTCAGGCTGATATCCTGCTGGGAATCGATTTTTTGAGAAAATACAGTGTTAAATTGGATTGGAGTAATAACTCCATGTATTTATTCGAGAGTGTCATTCCTATGATGGAGGAACAGGGCACAGACGAATTGGAGGCAAGACTTGCCTGTTTGGAAGCCGAAATAACGGAAATAAAGGGGAGATATTTGGAAAGGAAAAATAGAGAAAAAGATAAAAAGATGTTAACACAAGCTACTTCGATGGATTGTCCTGCGTTACTACCAATAACGCCAGGATGTAGTTTTCAAGTGATTGGTAGTCATTTGGATTCTAAGGGTAAACAACAGAAGCCAGAGAAGGAGTTAGTGATATCGTCTAGGAAGGCGGCCGCTTCCAAAGAAATTTCAGATGGGAAAGTTTCCAAGGTAAAATTGGATGGACAGGTTTCCCAGGATGTTGGAGAGAAGGAATTTTCCAAAGGAGTTTTAAGTGAAAAAGTTTCCAAATATTTCGAAAGTAATATAGCTTCCAGGGATGTTTCAGAGGGGAGAATGTCCCGAAGTTTTGAAGAGAGTATAGCTTCAAAAGATTTTTTAGAAAAGAGAGTTTCTAAAGTTTTTAAAAATGTGAGTACTCAAACCCAAGGGTGGGTTGAGAAAGAGTCTCACAAGGAAAATTTGG
Source organism: Barypeithes pellucidus (assembly GCA_963991005.1). Taxonomy (NCBI): domain Eukaryota; kingdom Metazoa; phylum Arthropoda; class Insecta; order Coleoptera; family Curculionidae; genus Barypeithes; species Barypeithes pellucidus. Next base: position 65,013,403 of record OZ022557.1, read on the forward strand.
AGGAGTTATCTTCTGGAGTAGAAGAGAATGGAGTAATTGTGTCCGTATTAGAAGAAATAGTCATACCTCCAATGACTCGAGCAGTTTTTCCAGCCAACTTAAGAGGATTAGCGAAAGTTTCTACACCATTCGTGGTTTTAGAACCAAGCGACGATACGCCGACAGGACTACTCGTCGCCGGAGTGCTCTGTAGAACAAGTAAAACTATTCCTATGAGAGTTGTGAATGTTACGGGAAAAGAAATAAAGCTAAAGAAAAGAATGGTTATCGCCAGAGCGTACGAGACGGAACTCAGCGAAAATGTGAAGGAAAATGGGAAATTTTCCATAAGGAAAATAAGTGAACAGGAGACAGCAGAAGTTTTAAGAATCCTCGACTTAGATAAAAATATGTCAGAAGAGAAAAATAAATTAAGGGAATTAATTATTGAATACATGGACATCTTTAAAACACCTGATCAGAAACTTAGCTGTACGTCACACGTGACTCACAGGATTATTACAGAGGACGTACCTCCTATTCTAAAACGACCATACAGAGTGCCATATCACCGACAAGAAATTTTGAAGAAGGAAATTCAAAAACTACTTGATGATGGAGTTATAGTGGAGAGTCAGTCTCCGTGGAGTTTTCCCGCCATATTGGTAGAAAAGAAAAGACACCCGCATGAAAATGGGGTACAATGGAGACTAGTGATAGATTTTCGTCTGCTTAATGATATTACGAGGACAGATTTTATACCTCTCCCCAACATTAGTGAATCATTGAATAGATTAGCAGACGCCAGCGTATTCTCCACAATGGATTTGGCATCGGGATACTTTCAAGTCCCTATGCATGTTGATGACCAAGAGAAGACTGCATTTTCCACTCCAGATAACCATTACCACTTCTTGCGCATGCCCATGGGACTTAAAAATAGTCCAGCAACATGGACGAGGATGATGAATCACATCCTAGGAAAGTTGACATATACTGAGTGCCTAGTATATCTAGATGATATTATTGTATTTTCAAAAGACGGTGATTCACATTTAGAGCGTTTGAGACATGTGTTCGATAAGCTAAGAGAAAGTAATTTAAAATTGAAACCAACAAAATGTCATTTTATGAAGAAAGAAATCGAATACCTGGGACATCTTGTTAAAGATGGAGGTTTTACTACAAGTCCTAGTAAAACTGAACTTATTGAAAGTTATCCGATACCAAGAAACGTAAGAGAAGTCAGAGCATTTCTTGGCCTGTGCGGGTTTTATAGAAAATTCGTTAAAAACTTTGCAAAAGTAAGCCAACCATTAACAATGCTTACAAGGAAAAACACCAAATATAATTGGGGACCAGAACAACAAGAAGCTTTTGTCAGCTTGAAAGGAGCCCTCGTCAGTCCTCCTGTATTACGCTACCCTGATTTTGGAAAGCCTTTCATCGTAAACACAGATGCAAGTGCTACAACTGTAGCAGCCATTTTAGCACAAGTTCATGAAGGAGTGGAGCTACCCATTTGTTATTCCAGTCGCACATTAAACTCAGCAGAAAGAAATTACAGCGCCACCGAACGAGAATGCCTCGCCGTAGTTTTCGCAGTAAAAACCTACCGCAACTATCTGACAGGTACACACTTTACTATAACAACAGACCATCAACCGTTGAAGTACCTGCTAACCATTAAAGACCCAAGCTCGAGGCTTGCGAAATGGGCAATGTTCTTACTGGAGTATAGTTTTACGATAATTTATCGCCCAGGAGCGAAAAACAACAATGTGGATTCCTTGACGAGATTGGAAAAGGAAAATGGCATAATCGACCATAAAATAGCTAAAATAAATACAGTAGACAAAACAGAACTAAACGATATCATTCCAGTAACTAGTGTAATATGGAGCAAAAAGGAACTGCAGGAAATGCAACAACAAGACGCCCATATAATAAAAATTTTACAGGCTTTAAAACCAGAGGACGAGCAATATTATGTAAATAATGACGGAATATTATATCGGAAAAGAAGAGAGGATCAGAGACATGACGTGGTAATGGCACCAGAAAAGATAGTCCCTGATATTTTGCAGTTGTATCATAGTTCAATATTTGGAGCACATCCAGGTCAGAAGAAAACACAGCAGCTAATAAAACAAGATTTTTATTGGCCTACCCTAAGAAAGGATGTCATAAGTTATGTGGAGCAGTGTAGATCATGTAACCTTAGGAAAACGAATTACCAACCCCCTCCAGCTCTCCAAGAAAACCCCATTCCATCGTTACCCTGGGGAAGGATCTCATTGGATCTGGTGGGCCCGTTAAATAGAACTGTCAATAACAACAAGTACATTTTGACATGCGTGGACTATTTAACCAGATACCCCGAATGCATACCACTGCCCGACATAAAAGCAGATACAGTAGCTAGAGCGTTTGTAGAACATATCATATGCCGTTTTGGAACACCGAGAGAGTTAATTACGGATTGTGGAACTCAGTTTTTGAGTCAATTATTTTGTCAAATATGTTCTTTACTTGGAATTCGAAAATTGAAAACAACACCCTATCATCCTAGTGGAAATGCTGTTGTTGAGAGATTTCATAAAACGATAAAAACAATGATCGGACATTTTGTCAGCGATTATAATGACAGTTGGGATTTAATATTACCTTATTGTTTAATGGCATATAGAAATTTGCCACATGAAGGAACGGGTGAAACCCCCTTCTATTTAGTATTCGGAAGAGACATGGAACTACCTATCCATCTGACAATAAGAGAACAACACGTAAGGTATGATGTTGATGAAAATTACGTAAGCGAATTTATTGCAAGAATGGCCAGTGCGCATGAGCTAGCCAAGAAAAATTTGGAGAAGAATATTAAAACAAGATGCGAAAAACATAACAAAAAGAAAGTTAGAAAAGAATTTATGTTAGGAGATCTAGTATATTTATATACTCCTGCTATTCCAGGAAAGAAGTTAGCATCAAAATTTTACAATAAATGGACGGGCCCTTATAGAATTATTGAGAAAAAGGGACCAGTTACTTTTAAAATTAAGGCACCCAGAGGAGTAAAGGAACAGATGGTACATGCAGACAGATTGAAGCCATGTAAGGAGATAGATATCTCTAAGAAAAAAATGAGGTTAGATAACCATGGAAGAAAAGAAAAAGAATCCGAAAAAGGAAAAGAACTATCAGATTCAGAGGAGAACGAGATGGTTCAAGATGATATTGATTTTTATATAAATCATGGAAAGGAAGAGGCACCTTTAATTGAAGAAGAAAATGAAGAAGAAGTTAGTTACGAGGAAAGCGAAGACTCAGCAAGTGATTCAAATGAATCAGAATATGAATCGATGGAATCGGATCAAGAGTTACCGGTAATCGAAAGGCGCACGCGCACAAGAGAGGTTAGATTACCAAGAAGATATGAAGATTATTATATGAACTAATTTATTATAAGGAGTCACCTTAGATTAGGAGTATAGTTAAGATACTATTTGAGTAACACAGTTATTTGGTACAGTGAAGAAAAATATTGCGATAGCACAAATGAAGTACGCATGGATGTTTTTATGGATCACAGTAGTGCAACAAGCGGATGCAAGTTTAATTGCATATGATTGCAGGAATCCGGCGACTAATATAACGGCTATATCGTTAAAAGACGTTAGTAACTGCCCAGATCCGGAATCAGGATATTTTGTCGAAGAAACCCATATTCAAGTAATGGAGAAACGAAAATTTGAATATGTACATGTATTCTCTTGTTTAGTAGAGATAAATAGACTTATCACCTATTGTGGAGCATAACTGAGGATCAACAGTTAACCACATTTTGGCAAGGAGAAGACCCCGCGTGTCATCTGCCGGCAGAAGTGAAAACAAAAACCGATGCACCAACCCGGCATGTCACATTTCATATAGAAAACGAACAAAAAGAAATAATCCAAAAGGCAACGGCGTCTGAAATGAACAAACAAACAGATTACGCCCTCTTAAGGAAAGAAATGAAGAATATGCCCCGAATCAAATGAAGCTTGTTTGGAAACGAAGGAAACGATAAACCGTAATGCTGATTTTCGAAACTTACCTCCTAGCGCCCTCTAGTTAAGCCAAATTAAAGTATAACTTATTTACTATAGGAAGAAAAAGGATACCGATATACGGAGATTAGTACCCAGTAGGTGCTGACACCTGGATACTGTTAAAAGAAATTGCCGTGGGAGAGCATAGACTGAAGACCCTTTATTTTACGAAAAGGACTCAAGTGGTATAGGGATTGCTGATAAATTTCTCGTAGGATGTAAGAATAAAATGTTGAACCTTAAGATAAGGAATTAATGAGACTCTTAAGTAGGTCCATAAATTTAATCCAAGTTTAGGAAAATAAACTAACTAAAAGGAACTCAGCCCTAATTAAGTAATATAGTAAATTAAAAACCACTTCAAAACCTTGGGAAGAAAGTGATAAAAATACAATTTTCAGGTTCCCCCTACAAAAAGTGAAGATTGAAAGAGACTTGTAATAAACAAAATTTTTTTACAGTTTACGGGAACGGAGAAATCAACCCGTGGGATAAAAAAGTTTTCCCACCCTGCCTAGTTATATAAACCCCCCTAAAAACAGAAGGAAGGTTTAAAATATTCCAGTCAAAAGCCAAGCTTCGCGAGTGCTGCGTAAAAAGAAAACAGTGAAACAATCGAAATTTTTCGTGAACAGGCAAATTTCCGGTAACGGAATTTTAAGAGACAGATTAGTGCGGTTTATATTGGACAATCGGGACGTGACCGGAATCACAAGGAAAAGACATTTATATATACATTAAACAAACTAAAACGGGACAATTATGGAGTGGATAGTGCTATTCATTACCTATACGCGAATGATGAAAGGGAAATGGAAGGTAATTGATAGAATTTTGCGAGTGGCGCTATACCACCTCAAGGACTCATATGAGCAGTTGGGAGGAGATGGACCATCGGCCAGCAACTATCTGCCATACAGGGCTACCGTAGCCCTATGGCTAGGATTGGTCCATATGGAATACCAGGTGTTCCGGACAGACTGGGCAATTGCATTCGGGCAAAGTTACCTGTCGGAATTGTGCGATTGTCCAAATTGTCGCCCTCTTCCCCTGAACAAAGACCTGTTCCACCTAGAGGAATTCTGGCAATTAACGCAAGGCCATGGAATGCCGGAATGCCCCTGCCAACAATGCCGGGATCAGAGACGTCCTCCTGCCACTGAAGGAATAGGCCGAAACCAACAGCCGGAACCACAACCAGGTCCAAGCAGGACATTTGAACCACAACCAGGTCCAAGCAGGACATTTGAACCACAACCAGGTCCAAGCAGGACATTTGAACCACAACCAGGTCCAAGCAGGCCATGTGAACCCCAGTCAGCTCCACCAAGCCCTGACTCAACAATACAGCCTAGTGCCGTGGAAAGTGCGCTGGATCAACTAGCCGCCACAGCTGAATGGGTCCACAACGCAGTCGCCCCGGAAGCGACGACAGCCCAAAGACCAAATCCACCCGATGAGGATGCATACGAAGTCTCCAGACTGGAGGGTTTAAGGATGACCCTCAAACGAAAACACCCGGACACCGAGGACTCCGATTAGGCACGGGCAGACGAATGCTCATACCTATAACATTTATTAAGCTAAGTAACAATTTAGAAATAGTAAATTTAGTTTCTAGGAATTTAAAACTAGGGAAATTAATAAGCATAAAATTTTGGGGTGCTACCAGAAATTTAATTAGGATTGCAACTGAATAATTAAAACAAAACTTTTAGCTTGAAATTTTTGTAGAGTATTGATACTTCTAGAGTAGTAAGTAAAATATTATATTTCCATACACTCATTCCTTTTTTTTAGTTTTTAAGAAACACATTTAGATGCTATATTTAGATTTATTCGATAAACTAATCAAACCAAAATTTTATAGTTCGATAACTATTGATTGGTCGCGGTACGCGCAATAATAAAAAAAAAATATATATATTTTTTTTTAAGAAAATTTTAGTGGAATCATAAAATTTTGAGTCTCCTAACAAAGACTGTTAGTATTAAGATATATAAGTATGACAAGGAAGTAGAATAATATTGTAAAATTAGACAACCGATGGGTGAAACTAGTCGCTTAAAAATTAAAATTGAATTTTCTAAAGTACGGTATAAAATAACTAGAAATGTAAGGTTCCACAGAATAATAGGTACATGGAAAGGAATTTATAACGGGTAAAAATTTTGAAAATCTAAACACAGAAGTAAAGGACTAAAGTCCATGTACCTATATCTGACTAATTATTTATCTAGCCATTTTAATGCATTAACATTATAATGTTCTCGAGTAGCACCCCTAATATTGTAAATCATAAGGGCCATAAGTGTCAACACTTGCTTCCAACCGAACCACTCTCTTTCCTAAAACAGTGACAGATGTTTGAGTCAACGACCGGAGGCCGTGACCTGTTAACCGACTGACAGTAAGACACGTGCGGATTGAAATTCTTTTAAAATACTTTCATTAAGAAAGGTATTTTAAAATTTAAGGGGGAAGTGGTGTAATGACCTCAAAATACGGTACGGAAAAGGACGACATAAGAATGATTTTTATTAAAATAAAATTTTAAAGAATCCGAGTAAAACACTAGTCTAAATGAATAAAAGTTAATTGAGGGTTGAAGTAACTACTTAAAATAAAACCTAAGTATTAAAATTAAAAGCCAGGGGAAACGCGAAACAAAATCATTTTTAGAAAAACTTACGTGGAATTAATCCGATTAATTAACAAACTAAATTCTTCATAAGGGGAACTTCGGAGAAAACAAAACATTTTATTTTTTTTTCCAACACCAATGCACCTCGGGACGCGACAAAAATACTAATGAATAAAGCCCCGGGAAGATGCCGCGTTCATCACCCCCCACTTACAACAACAGGACACTGACCCAACATACGTGTGACCTAAAACAAAAGGAGTCGAGTAAACACCTGCAAGGTTCAATCACCGCGAGACATTCATGACCTTATAAGGAAAAACGCGGGGCGATCGTCGAAAGATTGCATAATAGAACACCTGCGTGTCCTAGATTTCCCCGGAATACGCGACTTTGGACCTTATATGACTATGATGCATGACCAAATATGGTAATAAAATTGTCACGGAGAGGTTTTGGAAGGGAAATAGAGTGCAATTTTCGGCTATTTAAGCGGAAGCGGAATTTCTCCAAGCTAGTCACCAAAGTGTTACCGTCGAATCTCTAAGTAATCCGCGAAGTTATAGGCCGAAGTAAAGTGTAGTGATTTTAATGTGATTAAAATTAAAGTGAAATAAGTGGAAAGTGGCATTAAGGTGAATTAATGCCCAAAAGTCTCTTGAATTAAATAATTGATGTTAGAAATCGGTCGGGATTAAGATTGTATTAAAAAGTATTTTATTAAAGCGGAAGTAAGTGTTAAAAATGGCCCAATAAGTTGTTGGTGACTCCTTAATACTAGTAATAGTGTGTAAAAGTCTGTAAAAGAGTTGTAAACCAGATTTAAGATGATAACTGTGTAACTGTAATAACTAAAGAATTAAGTTATCTAACAAGAAGTAAAATAAAATTGTGTACGTTATACCTGAAAATTGTGTTGTTTATTGATACGACTAAGAGAGATAGATGAAACTTGACAGCTTCAGGCGAGCCCCTGAGGAAAGTATATACAGGGTCGCGCGTCTATCAGGGAAGTGATAGTTAGATAGTATAGTAGTCCGCCACTAACACGGGAATCTTCCGAACCCGGCAAAAGTATATTTTGTAGCCAACCCTCTTGTGTTGAAATTTAGACCGCTCGGATTTCCAGAATAGAGATAACACGAGGTGGGTTGTATATCCGGCTCCAGCCGCTGTAACTAATACCAGGCGGAGCGCTACAACAAGAGTTTGGCGCTAAGCTGGGGGTGGGTGCTACAACTGGTGTCAGGAGCTGGACGCTACATGCTCTATCAATAAGAAAAGATTTTCTGTTTTGCTTCTCCCATCGAAAGTTCATATCATGAAGTATTTTCCATAGTTTCGTTCGTGATAGCTGTGGTAAGTCCTCGTCGTAGTTAATGGCTTGTAAAATTTTGTCTATAGTTGGTATTTCCTTGGCAAAATAAAAACTATGTACTTTTCTTCTAATACCATTTTTAATGAAATTGTCAATTTCTAACGGTTTCTTTCCTGGGAGTGGTTTTGGCTCACTGAGGTTCTTAGATTTTCTTTCACGCAAGAACCTATATATAGTAGCCTCTCCAACTCCTACCATATTGGCACACTCTGCAATGATGCTACGAACATCACTTGCAGGTTTCTGGTACACTAGAGCATCATGCACGTTTAATATTAATGTTTTTTCTCGGAGAGAATATGCACTCTTGCTAATTTGACGAAGACACGTTGGCGAAAAACTTGAAGCCATTGTTACAAGTATAGGAAATAATTCAACTTTGAGATAATGCAGTATCTAAATACAACTAAATACATAGTTTGACAAACGCACATCAAATGGCGTAATAACATCCTAAAGCAGACAAAAATAGGTAAATTAATTACCCCTGTTGTACCTACTTTAACCCTAATCCTACTTAACAATGGACAGAGGCCAATTTTCTTATTAAATAAGGTAATTACTATTGGCAACGCCTATGGTTTACGGTTGTTTTATGGCTTCAACCCTCGATATGAGCTATCAACTGCAACAAAACGGACTTTAGCAAAGTCGCTTTACAAGTATCATCCTGCAGTTACAACAAAGGAAAGTTCTGATGGTTATAAAGGCACTTACCACCGATTGAATAAATACTTTGCTGTGACAATATAGTTATTTTTATATCTAGGGTGCGAAATATTACTTTGGTGATCGGGAACGAGAAATCATTCGATATCACCAAAGAATTTCAACACAATTTCATTAAAAACTTAACAATTTCATTAAACTAAAACCATAAAACGATATTTATACAGGGTGTCCGCTAATTAATGGTACATGGAAAAACCACAGACTCCTTTCGTAAAAATATTAGAATTTAGTTATACTTACCTATATCCGAAAGCTGATAATAACGGAGATACAGAGTGTTAAAGTTAAAACTTGATTTTGTTTTTCTCTAAAAACTTTGAGATAAACCAACGGGTTTTTACAAAATTTAGCAATTATGGTTTTTTTAGGACGAAAAATTGATTTTTTTGTCAAATTTTAATGTACAATGTAGGGGGCGCCGTCCGCGACATTTTCGCACATTTTTAGGTCATAACTTTTTTGTGCCTTAGTGTATTTAAGTTTTTAATGAAAATAATACTTTCCTCATGTTTCTTACGTAAAAAAGGTATACTATATAAGTTCAGGACGCCCAGAGTTACCGTTTCGGAGATATTTGCATTTAAATTGTTTAGTGCACCCTGCCCAATTACTATTAAAATGCTATAAAGTTTTTTCTTAAAGTATGAGAAAACAAATGAAACTTAGAGATGCAGTTGCTATGAAACCTCCATGTTGTTATTTGTTTATTAATTATTCCAAGATAGCTTTGTGAGAAAATGTTTCATTTTGAGTTTATCGTAAGTTAAGTAACAATGCCGAGACACAATTTGTTTTCAATCGCAGATATGTTGTGTGTATACGCGCAGGAAAATTTTAATGGACGAGGTGCCTAGAGACGATATTCGGAATTCTATCCAAATCGGAGACAACCTGATTTTAAGATCATCAAAAATATTTAAGACCGATTAGGCGAAACAGGTACAGAAATACCAGAATTTATTTTTCTTCTTAATCCGGAGTTAAAGTCTTCTTAATTCATGTAGGAGCTTTGGAACCTTGCCGTACTATTGCAGGACCATTTATAATAAATGCATATTCTACATATAAAATTGATTTTGTAGCATTTAAGACAGTTCAAATTGAATCTACTTTAAAGAAAGAAATAGCGAAACTTTAACGAAAATTTAATAAAACATAGTCAACAAAGTTTTCTCATAATCTTCGCAGCAAATAGTTTTCAAAACATGCTTTGCTTATAACTTGACGGGAAACTCTTAGATCACAAGAAAAGTTTCGAAACTAGAAAGAAAATAGAAATTTTTTTTTTTAATTCTACGTTTACTGGGGAGACATCACAAATCTAAATTATAATTTATTTACATCTAGTTTTGATAAAAAAGGTATTTGGTATATGGGGAGTCTCGGGTTGTTGCACTGGATATTTCTAAAGCTTTTGATCGTGTTTGGCATGAGGGGCTTCTAAGTAAACTTCGATCTTATGGTATGCCCAGTCGATTCTGTGCATGGTTATCTAGCTTTCTTAAGGACCGCTCTCTGCAAGTGGCGATTGACGGATTTCTCTCAGACACCTTCACCATCAATGCCGGTGTTCCTCAAGGGTCCATATTGACTCCCACTCTCTTCTTACTCTACATTAACGACCTTCTAGTGGAAACCAAAAATCCGATATTTAGTTTTGCTGATGATAGCACACTTATCTCAACTTTCTCTTTGAATACACAAACATCGGCTACCGACGCACATCGTCGCAGACAGCATGAAGTATCACGTCTCAACAAAGACCTGGAAGACATTTTGGCTTGGGGTGACAGTAACCAAGTCGAATTTAACGCTAAAAAAACAGGCAGCAGTTTTTTCTAAAAAGGTTAACATTACAGAACCGGAAATACTCATGGCCGGACACGCAATCCCACTGGCTTCATCTATTAATTTGGTGGGCGTCAATCTGTGAGGAAATATGTCTTCGCATAACCACATTGTGACAATCGCCAAGATAGCTTCTCAGAAACTTGGTGTACTCTTCCGAACCAGAAAGTTGTACACACCTCAACAACTTTTGACACTATACAAAGCCCAGATTCGACCATCACTAGAGTTCTTCTCTCATGTCTGGAGCTCTGCACCCAAACATACTCTTCGGCTACTGGATTCCATCGAAAGGAGGGCCATTCGTCTGATTGGAGACCACGAGCTGATGAAGAACCTCGACAGCCTAGAATATCGAAAACAGGTTGGGGATTTGACTCTCTTTTACAGATATTTTCATGGAAAGTGCTCGGCTGACCTTGCCCTCTTAATTCCGCCCAGAGCGGCGAATAGCCGAAATACACGACGAACCACTGCCGCCCATCCATATGTGGTTAAGCTTAGTACTCCTCGAACTTCATTATTTGAGAATTCTTTCATCTGGAGGACTTTATCCTTATGGAGCGACCTTCCCGAGGTCATTTTATCCAACGAATATAACCTCCAACGATTCAAAACCAACATGAATCGCTTTTTGCGCACACGCACCACTCCTAGAGTTCCCTAAAGGATTTTTCCTATAGTGGTTGTGTTTGACCATAAAAAAAAATGAAGGTAAGGTAAAAAAGTATTTAATAGATAAAAAATATCATAGAATTATACTCTTTAGCCTGTATAAAATTTTAATATTTTGATTGTTATATAAATACAAATCACTTGGAAAAATTTCCATGTTTTTGTACCGGATGCACAAAAAACATTTCTGAAAATAGCTATGGACCTTTTCTAAGGAAATGTTATTGTATTAAAACACTAAATATACGGTTTGCTTAAAGGTTGTTCACTCTTGTTACCTCTGTTTTAACTTTAATGTTCAATAGTAACTTATAAGCGTATAGTATCATAACAAGCAAATTCTATATGCACCCTTCTTCTGTATACGTAGGCTACGTATGCTGCAAATACGTAGGTTACGTAAGTCATATATGCAAAAAACTAATGAAATGGGTATTTCGGCCTTCCCTATTGGGATTTCAGGAAAGGCAAGAGTAAAGAGATACGAAGTCAGATAAATTGGGACAATTTTTTTCGGCACCAAGTTGCTCATTCGTCATGTATATTTCAAGAAATCTGCAACTCTTCTGAGCAACACAAGGCTTTTCCATTAGAGCTCGGCGATTATTTATTTATTTATTTATTTCTTAGGAAGTCTATTACATTTCTGAACAAATATTCCTGTTTGAAATCCAAAAGCTACAAGCAGCTTGTCTAGATTTCAGGTTATGAATAACTTTTCCCTTTTAAAATAAAATAAAAAGAATAAAGATAACATATGCTAAAACTATTTATGCAGTACAGTCTAAACTAGACTAAAGAAAATATTACCAATGTTAAAATGATTTATTAAACGTTATTGTTAATATTAAATGGATATTTCAAAACACCCTCTAGTATTCATTCAATAAAGGCACCGTATAGGTTATTTGCTGATAATTTATCTTTATCCATTTCGAGATCCCAAGCAAGAAAGTACGTAAATTTACAACAGACTTCAAATTTAAAGGTAACATATTGAATAATTTGGGGCCGACATACCTAATGTGCCTCTGCGAGGCTGTATATGATGCCAGAGGAACGAATAGGCACCCACTATCTACAGATCTGGTGTGAACACTGTGCATAATCCTACTTTTGTATTTATTACACTTTTTCATAAACCTAAGAGTACCCTTAACATACAATTGCCTTACCGGTAGCAGGTCAGCTTCTTTAAATAATAAATCTGATGGATACCTCCTGTTTCTGTTCATGAATATCTTTATTATATATTTTTGAGTAATATTTAAACGGTGAAGGATGCTACAACAAGCACTACCCCAAACACTCAAACCGTACATCAAAACTGATTCAATTAAGGCCTGGTACGTCATTTTTAAGAGTTTTAAAGATAAAAATTCTATAAGTTGGTAAAATTTATGTACAGTTTTACGAATTTTTTTGGTAATATAGTTAACATGAGTTTCATACCTTAGATTCTTGTCAATGAATACCCCCAGGTATTTTACACTATCTTTTGCTAATATTGTCTCTTCACATCTGCATACTGACATATCCATAACACATTCAAAATTATGCACCCTAAGTTCAGGATGGATCACACCTCCTGGGTTATTCATAGAAAAGGCCATATGAACAGTTTTGTTTACATTCATTGTCAGAAGATTCTGATCCATCCACAAACGTACCTTGGAGATGTGATCCTCTGCCCTCTGAAATGTCTCTGGCCAGGATTTGCCTCTAACTAAAATTACTGTATCATCAGCATAGCACACACATTCACTATTTTCATTTGGCAGAACAGAAAAGAGATCATTAATATACAAGGAAAAAAGTGTGGGACCCAGTACGGTACCCTGCGGCACCCCAAATTCCACCGTACCCGTTTTGCTCAATGAATCATTTATTCTTATTCGCTGGGTTCTATTTTTTAAATAAGACTCAAACAGGCTTTGCGCAAGACCTCTTACTCCAATATCTTCAAGTTTTTTTAGTAAAATTTCGTGTGCCACAGTATCGAACGCACGGGCCAAATCCACAAATATACCCAATGTTTTGAATTTGTTATTATAATTTTGCAATACATAATCGGTGACGTGCACCATAGCTTCCTCACTACTTACTCCTGACAGAAACCCATACTGAGACTTGGATAAAATATTGTTAGTGTTCAAAAAGCTGTCTAACCTTAGTTTTATACACTTTTCAAATAGACGGCTAACTGAGCTAGTCATAGCAATCGGTCGATAATTTTCTTTGTTTAACCTATCTCCAGTTTTGTAAATAGGAACAATAACAGCCTTTTTTAGGATTTCGGGATATGTACCTTTTTCAAATATTAAATTTATTAGATGTAAGAGTGGTTTTAGGAGGTAAATATGATTATCTTTTAATAGTTTAGCCGAAATATTGTCGTCACCAGGTGATGCTTTGGTTTTCAAGGAATTAATAGCAGAAATTAATTCATTTTCAGTTATTTATTTATCTATCATTAGCTCTATATATAAATCCCAAGCTTTCGAGAAGTTTGACCAAACTTCTTAGGCTTCACTGGTACACTTTCTTTTCTCGGAGCAGTTCACTTAAAAATTTTATTATCCCTGGCTTTCCTACAATTTATTTTTATCGAGTATACATTTTAAAATTGTAATTATGTATTATGTTTTAATAAAAGCAGATGGCTCCTTGCAATCCTATCTCTGTAGACGAACCTGCTAAGAAAACAACAGGAACTTATATTGCTATCAAATTAAAATGAGGCAGTAACTATTATACATCGATATCTTAATATATCTTATTATACAAAATTATATTAGCATGCTGTTTATAATTATGTTCTGCAAGCACTAATATTTCATGGTAAAAGACATAATTTTTTCAGGAATTTGTACCTGTTTACGTTAACAATGTTATAGGTATTAAATAACTTTTGATTTATTTTTATCTAGAAGTCAATTTTTTGTAATACCTCGTAATTCGTAATACGGTGGCATCAGCTGAGGTAGAAGGCAGAAAATAATTATGCTCCATAATTATTATTTTCGCCTAAAAACAGATAAATAAAATATTAACTTATAAATTTTTCGTTACGTGACTCGTACTTACTGTGGTTTACCAGATACACAAACAACTCAATATGTAGTTAATCAAAGTTTTCAAAACAAGATAAACTTATACTAAAACGACGGAAATACACTTTTAAAATTTATTAGCACCAATCAAACTGGAAAAATAAAAAACACAACATGCCCAATGCGGTTTGTATAAAACTGGGGTATTTGATTAAGTCCCCAAACAGCGAATCAAAATCGATGACATATTGCTGATGTCAACTGTCGAAAAAGCTTGAGGGTTCGCTGCAAATCCTATATGTGAAATTGAACAAAATATTGAAAGTACCACACCAGTTACGACAAAAAGAACACATAATTCAATTTGGAAACAGTTCCAAATATTTTGAACTGAGCGGAAATACTATATGTTTTAGATGCTAATACCAGTGTAGAAATCATAGCTAGTATCCTCAAGGACTGGGCATTTAATATGCGAAAAACTAAAGGACATGAGTATAAAGAAAGTGTGGTGAACAATGTGGAATATTACCGCGAAAAAGGTACATTTGTCATATTTTTCAAAAATTATCAGGGTATATAAAATCAGTAAAAATCTTAATATGAACCACTCGACCTTTAACTTTTACCACGTAAACTTCACGTAGGTATATGTTTCTCAAACTTTTACTTCTAAAATGTTCTCAACTTAATAATATGCAATAAAAATCCTCGACGGTGGCCTCGGACTTTTATCGTTAAATTATTAAGTCTCGAATATTTTAGATGTAAAAGTTTTCGAAAAACCACCTACGTGAAGTTTATCCGGTAAAACTCGAAGCTCTCGTGATTTAACCCATGAAATTATAATTATGCGTTATATTCACTCTCAGGAATTAAGTTAATTGAAAAACTACTTTCCGCTAATAAAGTTAATATAGTCATTGTGAATGAAATCATAGATTTGCTAAAAATTTGTCTAAACCAGAATTACTATCAGTTCGGCAATAAAATTTACACAGCCAAACAAGGATTAATTATGGGCAATCCACTAAGCTCGGTCCATGCTGAAATATTTATGAGTCATATGGAAAATATAATCCACACGCATCACTTATCTAAATATTGTAAATTTTGGTATGGGTATGTTGGTGACATCCTTGTGTCTTTTTCTGGGACAAACAGGCAGCTCTAATCGTTTTTTGAATATATTGACTCTATACACCCTATGATCAAATTTACTCTAGAAACAGAAAATAATAATTCCATCAATTTTTTAGACTATTAGTAGAATTCACGACAAATTCGATTTTTCTATTTATCACAAACAGTCACATACTGACCATACTATCAAACAAATTATACCATCCTATACAACATAAATTAGCTGCATATTATAGTATGGTATACCGCTTAATCAATGTTCCAATGTCAGAAGACAGCTTTACTAAAGAATTTAATATAATAAAACCAATTGATATCAATAATGGTTATGATCGCAAAATAATAGACGGTATTTATTCTAGAATGACTCATAATATTGTTTTAAAAGAAATCTTCCCTATGACTAAAGAATCATATAATTACAAAACATTAACATACATAGGTAAAGCTAGTGAAAACGTCAAAACTTTTTTAAATAAACGAGGTATCAAAGTAAATAGCTTATAAAACTAACAACAGTTTAGAGAAGTTAATAAAAAATAATAAAGATAAAATTCTGAAAGATCAAAAAAGCAGAGTATATTAGTTAAATTGCGGCTCTTATCCTAGTTCATATATAGGCCAAACAGCCCATTTTTTTCGCACTAGAATTAAAGACTACCAAGATTAAAGACTACCAAGATTCTTTCACCAAAAATAATAAACATTCCACATACGCAGATCATTTAAAATCAGAAAATCATATTTTTCATAACAATTTCAAGAGTTTGCATGTAGAACAAAAGGGCTTGAAGTTAAATTTACTAGAGTCTATGGAGATTAACAAAATGAAAAATTTCCTTAATTTACTGAATGACAAGCTTGATATTTATGTTCTTCGCGCCTTTGTTAAATTTAAGGTGTTAGTTAATGTGTTTATTTCTTCTACCTTCATTAAATAATAAACTCTTATATTAAATAATTATCCCATAATATTATTGTAGGTCCTATTTTTACGAGACATATAAATTAATTAATCATTGTTTATACCTTACATCTGATGAAGCCGCTGTGACGATGAAACATGTCATGTTGACAAAATATAGTGAAAATCAGAAACATCAAATAGTGTTTTCTTTAATAATTTTATTATGGATTAAGTTAAGGCTGAAGTATAAGAAAATATCAGTTAGATACGTCGCGTCGCCTAAAATTACACCTCGTAATACTTTTCACGTTTTGTCCATTAACATGTAGGTCTTTGTCTCTTAGTCTTTGTTTAGACGTAAGAAATCGCTTTAGCAAAGAGAACTAAAGGAAATGAAGGAAAATGATAATGCGTGCACCTGTTGTGCTTTGTTGGACAGAAAATAACATTTCCATACTCGCTGATATTCCTGCTTAGTTCAGCAGCATTGTGTGCCTTTAAACGGCCATTGCTTGGATATCTTAAGTGACGACGCCATGCTGTAGCTGTAGAAAAATCAATAATTCAGAAAGAAGGTGTCCGATTTCAACTGGCAGACGTTGCCAGATTTTCTAAACTGTTTGCAAAATATTTGGCTGACCTTTCTGCATCAGATTTTTTAGATTTATAAATACGTCAAAGACTATATAGGTTGCCCAGATTACTTACTTAAATTAATAAAGAATTGAACCCCGTTAAAAAAGGTTCAAATTTAAATTCTATCTTAGATGGATGATGCTTTAGATATGAGAAACAGCTGTTATCGAACAAACCCGAACACAGTACTACCTTCGTTAGATGATTTTTGAAGAAATTTGAAGAATTTATAGCATTATAAATACATATATTGCTTTTATAGTCCTAACAATAATACACAAGTGTAACATTATAGGAAATAATTAAAATCACAAATTTAATAAGAGAGAATTATTTAGATCTATCCAGTTGCTTAGCAGTATATTACAATATTTGAGCTCATTGATTTCCAAGAATATCAAAAAAATTTAGCTTAATACTTTTCTTTTGAATATGTAATATACAGTATGCAAGCACACACGGAAAAAATACCATGGTTAAATTATTAGGAAATTTAGTAAAATCAAGCCATTACTAAAATATGTTGTAAATTTACAACGAATGGATGTACTCGAAACAAACACTATAGTAAAGATTTTATTGTACGATTTCCTATAAAATATCGTATTAATTACAACATAATATTGTAGAAAAACATAATTTATAAAGAAATATAGTTATTTAGTATTTCTAATAAATTTAGTAAAATCAAGTAAAATATACTGTAAATTTTACAACGAATGTAAGTGAAAATAATCTATTTGTAACTCCAGTAACTTTTTTTTTCCAAATGTATGGTACACTTTACTGACGACGATTATTGTGTTTTTTATTGTAAAAATTACCAAGTTTAAATGAAGTGTGATCTTGGGATGTTGTTCTTCATAAGAAATGGGTGAAAATTATTTTACAGGCAACTTTGTGTCTGTTTGAAGGTTGTAGACAATGGTGTTTCTTGAATGATAGAAAAGTTTTGGACTTGCATTGTCTTTATTTGTCATATATCACAACGTTTCAACTGGTAAGTATCTCCAGTCGTCTTCAAGTGAATAGTAAATAAGAAAAGTAACTACAGTTCTATTTATACTAGCTATGTGCACTGAAGCATAATTGAGATGGGTGCAGTCGTGCGGTCAGTTTTGCGCGATATTAGTAATTCTAAGCTTACATCTACTTAACAAAGGTTTCCAGATATTTCTTAAATCTAACGAAGGTTTACTAAAACAGCTAGGGTTCTGGTGTAGCTTCCTTGAACTTCCTCTTCCTCCAATGTGGTTCTTTCAGCAGGATTTCGGCTTCTGTCCACCTGATGTGATGGGCGTGTGTCCAGGCATGGTCAGCTGCACCTGATTTTTCCGTTTCTCCTTTTTGAGTGTTGTTTCTGTGTTCTTTAATCCTTGTTTCCAATGGCCGTAGTGGTTCCCCAATATACGATCGGCCACATTCGCAGGGGATCTGGTAGACACAGTTTTTCCTATTTTTCTGGCTAGTTGGTTTCGTCTTCGTTAGATGGCTTCTTAAGGCGTCTCTCGAGCTGAATATCGTTCTGATGTGGTATCGTTGTCCTAGTCTTCTAATTCTCTCGGATATTCCTTTGACATATGGAATGTTGAGTATTGGTTGAGCCTCTTTTTTCTCTCCATTTTGTGTATTAGGCCGAGTCTTACGATTTTCCAAAATTTTGTCAACTAATTTCGTGGGATAGCCATTTTTGTTGAGGTCGGTCTTGATGTGGTCAGTTTCTTTTTTGAGTGCTTCATTTGAGTTGCAAATGGTGATTGCTCTATCCACAAGCGTTCTTACGATCCTATGTTTTGTGTTGTTTGAGTGATTTGATGTGTAATTCAGATATTGACCTGTATGAGTAGGTTTCCTGTACACTGAAGTTTGGATGGTGTTGCCATTTTTCTTTACATTGACATCTAGGAAAGGTAGTTGACTGTTGTCTTCTTTCTCCATGGTGAATTTTTCAGTTCTTAGCATATAACTTACTAAAATAAACTATTTGCCTGTAGAAACGATTATAATTTGAGAAATATATGATACTTCCTGCATTAGAAAGCAATTTAATCATTTTTGTTTTTAGACTGTAGCTGCAGTATTCTAATTTGAATTTTAAAATATAACGCCGGTCGCGTGTCCCCATCAATCAATCTTACTTTCCCCTGTTATATTTCGCGTCATTTTACTAAAGTTACTTTTATATATAAATAATTTACACTCCTAGTACAATTTGTATTGAAAAAATAATGTTCAAAGATCAACAGTTTAGTTTCTCTAAGGCAATTATTAACCAGAAGTTCCGTCCCCGCAGCTGCATGTATCGCCGGTCACGGCAGAAATTGCTTATAAATAATGCCATTAGAGGTCGACCTAATTGTTTTACAAATATGACGGTATGTGTTCGAATTTGTGTAAAGCGTGCTCCTGTTTAGGAAAGGTCCTTATTATGTTGATTTAGGTATAAACTAGAACATTGCCTACTTTTTACCAGGCGTATGTTTTTATGTTGTATGGCCGGTCACAGAGTTAACTGAGACCTAGTAGTGTTAATTAAGGGGAAAATACTACACGAAGTCATTCTCTTGAGTACAGATACTCCTTTCAGTCTAACAAAGTTTAAGAAATAGCTTGTATTAGCTGTTATCCACGAATTTGTGCATTCTTGTATCGCCGGTCACAGTAACACCGGCCACGCATGAAAATGTTACCGGAGATACATTGATGTGGCGGTTTGTTATCCGAAGCTATATACAATATTTTGTGCAAGTTTCGTTTACACCTCGGTAGATTAGAAATGTGAACTAATTTTCTTAGTATTTTAACATTCTATATGGAACATTCCAAAACTTTAAGCCAATATAAGACAGGGCTGTTATAAATAATAGGAAAATGGTTATAGTGACTGATTTAAATATAACTCAGTTCTAAATATTGGCGTTATATGATTCAGAAAAGTAAAATTAGCCATGTGACGGGCGTTAAATTATTAAAAAATCGATGCTATACAAAAATAGACCAAGATCTTTGTGACGATGATCTTTTGCGTGGACATATATAATTACTTCAATTAGATACTATAAGAAACCTATTAAAAAATTAACAGGTCGGTTTGAGTTTATTTATTTTTAAATTTCGATTTACTAAAAGTTGTCTGTAAAAATTTTTTGACCCAAATAATAAGTGATGGACAACTTAACAGGAAATATATATCGATAAGTGGAGTAAAGCGATTGTGTCAAAATTTTTACAAAAAATTTTAGTAAATTTTACAAAAGATTTTAGTAAATTTTACGGAAGATTTTAGTAAATTTTAGAAAAATATAAATGGTTTACTAAATTTGTTTGGGAAGAAAGGCTTAAAATTTTAAGGACTCGAAGGAGCTCTTATTTGACAAATATCGATTTTTATTTATTAGGGCGTTTAAAACAATTAGTGTACATAACACCTCTAAATAATGATATTGACCTACTGAAAAATCGTATTCGAGAAGCCGTTTAATCGACAGTTGTGGAAGAAGAAACAGTTTTATCGGGAGTATCTAATATCCCATCGACAAGTGCAAACATTTCGTCTAAGAGTTCCTATGAAAATATTTTGAAATTCGCAATAATATTAATCATAAACGTGAAATTATATATGAAACATGAATTCTCTTTCAAGGGTAACGAAATATATTCTTGGTATATTTTTGCCAAGAAATATTATAATATTTTAAACTATAAATCATATTTAAATCGATAGAATTAAATATAATTCAAAATACGAATAAGTCGATGGCCATAACGGCGCAGCGACCATCGCCCATAGCCTTGTACCATAGCACCACACAGCCTTGCTTGAGCTTCGCACAGTAGTCCCTCGACATCGAGATATAAACATAGACTGTGCGTTGTCATCTTCTTCCGATGAAGAAGATATTATTTTAGCCGCTAATATAACCAAGTGGTATATGTTTAAACAGAAATCAAGATTACCAGTGCATCCTAATTTTATGACCTTTATAAAGATCTAAGGAAAGATCCCAACGCTCTTGTGAATATATGAGAATGCATATAAATACTAGATTTTTGTTCAAGCATATAAGTACCACTTTGTTATATTAGAGTCTAAAATAATATATTCTTCATCGGAAGAAGATGACAACGCACAGTCCATGTTTATATGGCGATGTCGAGGGACTACTGTGCTCAAGCGAGACTATGCGGTGCTATGGTACAAGGCTATGGGCGAGGGGCGGTGCGCCGTTGTGAACACAGACTTAAGGCCACTACTGTGCGGTGCTATGGTACCAGGCTATGGGCGAGGGCTATGGGCGGTGCGCCGTTATGGCCATACACTAATGCATCAACTAGGTATCAATTTAAAATTTTATATTTAACTTTAGTACTATAAAGATTTTTCTATATCTACACCTTCATAACGTTAATCACGTCCATTAGCTGCTGATGTGGGTTTTTTCTTATTTGATCTACACAATCTCGATTTGAATCGTACTATTACGAGAGATGATGACGCACGTTCGGTCGTTTCCTGGGTCAACTGTATCATTAAATTAATAAGAAATAAAGTTTTTGTTTATCGTAAATAAATCTTATTTAGAGATAGAGCTCGCAGCTTCCTACTTTTTTGTTAATATATAGGACGCCATTTCGTTTTCAGATCCACCCTTTTGATATCGTCTTCGAAACGCTGAAACAAAGCATTTTCCGGCTTACGTTCATAAGGACTTTTTTTGTTATTTTCATGAGTGCTATCAGGCCCTTAAATTATTGCCTCGTACTTCCCTTGTCCTAAGTTCTACGAAAATGTTGAGCATTGTGATTTATATATTACTCGAATTAATTGAGAAAATTTTTTTTCACGAGTGTGAAAGGTAGCAGATAACAAATTATAAGAATAAAATACACTTATGCTAAAACGGGCATGACAAATGTCGATAGGGCTTAAAAATAATAAAATTATAAATTATTTTATATTAGTGGACTTCTGGAGAATTTTCATTATCCATAATCAGGCCAGTGCGTTAAAAACTAGGTACCTAAGTAAGCAGAAAATTGTTTACTAGCAGTGATATAATTTTAATTAGTCTTATTCAAAAAATCGTAATTAAGCAACCATACATTTTTTCTGTAGTTAATATCGTATTGAAGGTTTTCGGAAGTCCAGATCAACTGGAGATTTTCTAGTCTATGTCACACATCTTTGGAACAACGCAATCGAACATCACGGGGAGTCTCGGGTTGTTGCACTGGATATTTCTAGAGCTTTTGATCGTATTTGGCATCAGGGGCTTCTAAGTAAACTACGA
Organism: Barypeithes pellucidus; assembly: GCA_963991005.1. NCBI lineage: Eukaryota > Metazoa > Arthropoda > Insecta > Coleoptera > Curculionidae > Barypeithes > Barypeithes pellucidus. The sequence goes on from OZ022557.1 coordinate 65,035,784, forward strand.
TGGTATGCCCAGTCGATCGAGTAAGGTGGGATTTAAGTTGTTCAGTTCCGACGGGTGTCGTTCGAATTGAACAAATGAGAACATACCTGACCATTTATAAACGCCGCGGCGGTTGGTTCGAGTCAGTTCAAGTTTATAAATCAGAGATTGTTTCCCAGCGAACTGAACGGAATGTAAAAGTTTATAATAATGTACCCTGAAATACTGCTCAAAATTCACTGACGTTTTCCGCCATATGTTGTTTTGTTTATCTTTCTCCCAGTGTCACCACGTGCTTAATTTTGGTTTGACGTCAGGTCATGTACAGGGCATATTAAATTAAAGCGTCATTTTTGGATATTTTTCTTCAATTTTTTCCATCTCAGGAATTGCCGGTTTAAATATAATACGTCATTTCCATAACACCCTGTATATTTATATTGAGTTTGAGTTGAGTTCCCATTATTTCAAATATTCGATTTAGCATATTTTGCGAAAATAACTCCAGTTCTATTAAGAGTATTTATCAGTGCGTGGTCTGATTTGGGATTTCGCCGCGGAACAGCATAAGTCATTGTTATTTAACAATGAGACAACATCGCCATTCCAAGACACGACGCGCAAACGCGCTGGCCGTCTGTATTGAGTGATTAGGAGACGTTTTTCTTTTTCTTCTGGCTTTCAAAAACCGAAGCGTTGCCAAATCACTTTAGATAGTTGCGATTTTAGATATTTTTCCTGAAAATCTTGGTGTGACTTTTTTGCATTAAAACTAAGCTACGAAATTTAGATTATTGATAGTGCATGCAAAAAATTTAATTCCTTTTCGAAAAATGCAATGGTTTTGTTACACTATTCGGACACACTAATTAATTGTATTTTTACATTTTTTTTGTTTAATTTTGTAATATCAATACTTTTAAGTAAAATTAGATGCGGAAAACGCACATTAATTCATAAAATTTGAGTTTAAATGTAAAAATGATCATAAAATTGTTGATTATTAACATTTACGCTGCGAACATGTATGTTTGCACAATTCGGCATCTTAACAGTGTTGTCACATAGAAAGGCTTTTTGCAATAATACAGTTTTTAGATTGTTCGGGTTTGTTTATATCGATATAAGATCGAAGTTTATTGGCAATGTAGCTATGTCACGACTAAGCAATATTTTTTAAGAGGGTTAACTGAGACAGAAAGGCCCAAAAATATCCATTTTTGTGCAAGATTTTTTTCCTATGTAGCAAATAAAAGACAACTGGCAACTCTGTTGAAGATGACACTTTTAAGTCGAACAAAAATTTGACATTGCATTGCACTGTTGCCAAGAACAGTTATATTTTGGCGTTGAAGGAAATGGAAAGAACAAATCAAAATAAAAATGGAAATAGCAATAATATTGATAATGTTTACGCACTTTCAAGCAAGTATGATGTGTATTTTGCCAAATATTTGATTGATTGATTAGAGATAATTTCATATGCAAAACCAGAAATTGTCGTCTCGTATTAGGCAGAACGTTAATGCAAATTCCTTGAATTCCTGCTTTTATTATTGCAAATGCCGGAAAGATTATCCCTTGTTCTCGGGATATTTTTTCAAAATATGAATATTCCTGTTAGGCAGATATTTAAATTACACCGGTGGCGACAACAAAGTGGCTGTGCTTGCCGCTACCTACACGCTGCGGGCACTATGTTATATCTAGTTCTTATGGGCTGAGGCCCGGCGTTTTCAGTGGCTCGGTTGAGCTGCACTGAGCCCATAAGAGGAGCGTGGCGGAATGAAAAGGTGTAGCGGGGCGGATCTTCACTTGTTTTCCCAGGACACTATCAATTTATGTAACTTTCGTCTGTTTTATTTTCCTGAATACAGAAGGAAATCGACTACAAAAGGTGTAGAGGTTGCAAGTTTTCACTTGTTTTCCCAGGGCACTGTCAATTTATGTAACTTTCTTATGTTTTCCTTTTCTGAATACAGAAGGAAATCGGCTACAAAATTTGTAGCGGGGGCGGGTTCTCACTTGTTTTTCCAGGACACTGTCAATTTATGTAACTTTCTTATGTTTTCTTTTTCTACAACCATATTTTCCATTGCATTTTCAAAAATTGTTAAATTCCGTGGGTGCTCAAGTGCAGTCATTACAAAACCTTTACTTTTTATTCTTGTTATAAAATTATAAATCCGCTAACATTTTTGTTGTCGAAACCTTGTCAAAACATTCAAAAACCATAAAATCGGGATTTTTATCAATTAATTTCTTAAAAACTACTGAGTATTCCCCAAATTTTTTTATTGAACATTACTACTAAAAATGTATACTTTTGGAAAAAAATAGTAAAAATTTAAAATTTCTATGTCCGAACATTGTAACGGACCCAATTCAAGATAATATAAGTCATCGAGTACCATATTTCGAAGTTAAATTAAAAATTTGAACAAATTCTATCCAATAGTTTTCTTGTAGTTTGTCACACCTTCTTACCTTAATGGAGGTCACTGATAAGTGCTCTTAAATGACGAGAGTATACTTAAACCCATTTGTCTATATAAATGTGAAAACCCAAATTATCAGACTCATTTGCAAGACGAACATCGCTAAAATTGCGTCCAGAAATTAAGCGGTAGTTGGCAAATTGTAATTTAAAACTTTTTAGCGAATAACGATGCAAAATTTTAAAATGGCTTCGAACGACCCTGACCGGACCTCTAATACCCTGCTCTCAGCAGATTTCTAGGAAAGCGGGTCGTCCTGCGCGTTTCACCTTTGCTAAAAATTAAACTGCAGTGTTCAGAAACTCGTGTATCAGGGACATAGAAAATATGTTTGGTTAATTCTTTACTCTTTGTATCATTTTATCCTGGCTAAACCTTTTGTATATTGTGCCTTTTGGGGGAAGCGCAATAAAAATCAATAATTTGTAGCGCAGAGTTTTATCGCTGTGGCGGGATTTCAGGGGTCCTGATACGACCCTAATCTTTTGTTTTATTTATGCTTTAATTTATGGACACATATTATGAGCAGCTAGGAGTCTTCTGGTATGTATTTAACAAAGTATTTAAATACCTTTGGTATTAGAATGTTTTTATACTTTCTTAGACCACAGAAATTAGTTAGGTATCCTAAAAGTATCGTATGCCATATGGCAACAAGTTTTCATAAATAAAACTAGGTTGAACGAACTATCTGCCCATTCATGACATTAAGTACGTTATTTATTGATACCGATGAAAAATTCATAGAACAAGGTGAATCAAAATCTATAATATTTCTTGTTATTTTCAAATATATTATTGATCGATACCTTACGAGCTCGAAAACACATGCGTATTGTTTTCATAAAGGTTTCACGATAGAGTTTCCCGCCAAAATAAAAATTTACATGCTTTCCTTTGTCCCTTTATGTTTCAAGCTCTTGACATGCTCATGCAAATTGTTTTCTGATTGACAATGTATCAAATCAAAAAGTCTTTATTTTATTAATTCAATGATTTAAATACACTCGCCGGTACAAATTACGTTTATAAAAAAGTTAATTAATAATTTACTAATTTTTACATTTGAGACAATCTTATACAGAAATGTGAAACGATACTTTAACGAATCAAATATCTTTAATCCGTGACCTTTTATTCACAAACTTTACTTTGATTGTTATTATTAATTAACTCCTTAATGAACGTATTTTTACAAAATGATTTTTCTCAAAAAGTTCTATCAAGATGAACTAAAGGTAGTCAAGAACTTCGTGGACAGAAAAATTAGGTTTTACTAATTTATTTTTTTAAATTTAGATTTTCTATACTGGATAACAATGCTATATCTCAAGAACGATTTAAAATAGAGGAACTTATCCGAATAATTTTTTATTTTCTTAAATTTCTGACGTGTTTTGACTAATATGAGAATGTAATGTAGTGACAAAGAGATTTTTAAAAACATTTTTGCTTTATTCAAAAATAAATATATCTTACTATACATAGAAAAGACGGTGTGGAATATCGGCTATATAGCAAAATCAAGTTTTAAGCTAAACAATAAATATTGGGACCCCAAAAAATACAAAACTCTTCGAATAACTAAAACAACGAAGTAATAAAGAATAAAATTAATGCTTTAAGAACAAAAGTCACCATCTTTCAAACCGGGTCATTCTCTGTTTGTTTTGTAAATTCAATAAAATGCAATAAAATAGTTAAACCCAGCCACTGGGGTGTATACATTGTACAGGGTTATCAATTTAGTTTGTCCCACTTTTAAAAGCCTGTAACTTTCTTGTATTTTGTTCATTCAAAAAACAAGATTTTGCATTTTTAGCAAAGTTTTTATGAGTGTTGTCAAAAATGATGGTAGGTGTCATATGTCACACCGAAAAGCATTTTTTTTTTAATGGGACACTATATATTAGAAGCGCATTAGATGGCGCATTTTCTTCCGATCTCAAAAATATAACACACATAGTAAGTAGTAGAAAAACAATATTATTAATATTGGCATAACTAGAAAATAACAAAAGTTTATAACATTAATTTAATAACTAGAATTATATAATAATTATTTCATAATCTATATTGCTCTACATGACCACCTCCATTTTCGATACATTTACGAAACACTTTTACAGTGCGACTATTAATTTTTAATAAAACTTCTCTATTAGTTTGAATCTGAACGATGGCGTTTTATATTCTAATATACAGTTCAGTCAACGAATAACAGGGTGTATTATAAACAATATTTTTAATATAACCCCAAAAGAAAATATCACAGGGTGTTAGGTTTGGGCTGTTCGGCGGCTATTTTATAGTACCCCATATATACAATATCAAACCTAAAACACCTTTCCCCACTGAATAATAATATCTCATATTGGTTGGTTTCCACATACAAACACATAACTTTTCTACAAAATTCTGAGAATGACAGACTGAAATATAAATAAAGATAAAATCCATAGTAATCAAAACAATTGCATAGCTATCTTGATGCTTTTTAACATTAATATATTTCTACATATTTTTGTCAATGTTCGATGGAATGAAGCAAATAATGCATATGTGTGTTATATTTTTGAGATCGGAAGAAAAGGCGCCATCTAATGCGCTTCTAATATATAGAGTGTCCCATTTAAAAAAATTATAATTGCTTTTCGGTGTGACATATGATACCTACTGTCATTTTTGACAGCACTGATAAAAACTTGAAAGAACGCGCTAACTCAAAATACAAAAAAGTTACAGGCTCTTAAAAGTGGGACAAACTAATTTGATAACCCTGTACAAGGTAGTGCACCACGTATGAGCTGGTCATTTTTGTTCCTGCAGGGATATATTAACGTAGGTAGGACGGACTGACCCCCTGTCAGCTGCAATCATGGTTACCAGGGAACCACTCTCACCGGACGTAATTGCAGCAATATGACATTTCCCTTTCCTGCCAATAGCTTTAGAAATTTTACTTAGCACCACAGAGTTGTTTCATCGACATTATATATTCGATGTGGACTAAAATTATGTCTTTCATAGGCGTTTTTCAAGGTTGTATAAAAACCCACTATCTCCTTTTTTCATTAACATCTGGCAAAGTACTGGCAGATGAGGTTCTAGTTGTCTTTTTCATTGTAAAAAATATAAATGAAAGTAACTTGACCCTAATATGGGCCCGGCCCATATTTCAGACCCTTGCAGGGCATATATTTCAACACAGCTATGATACAATAAAAGTGTGGTGACATCTCAAATTTCTTTAAATAAAGCCAGCAATCAATTAGAATCATAAAATATATCATTATCGCAATCGCATTGCACTTAAAAAATTTGAATAAGCTAACAGAAATTTAAAAATTGTCCTTGTAAATCTTATTTTCAATTATTTTCCGAAATCACAAACATAACCATTTTTACCTGAGAGCTACTAAACATTAAATGCTAATAATTTTACTTTAAGGGCCGGTTGTATAAATACTTTGAACTGTAGTTCACTCTTGAACTCTAGGTCAAAGTAAATAAGTTGTTGTACAAACAGTATTTTACACTGATCTAAGTTGAAATTAGGAGTTCACGTGAACGTCCACTCTTGGCGGTTCAGAAATTGAACTGTCGATCCAAGCCACTTTCTAATCTCAAATATATTTCTTGTGTCAGGTCAGTGTCATATTAAACAATAGTTATTTTATTGTTTATAAAAATATAGGAATTAAATGAAATTATAACTGATGATGAAGATTTTACTGCAGTCAATGATCAATTTACTAAATGAACAGACAATAAATATTTCCAAAGATTACGCTTAACAAAAAATACAGCTGTATGTTTTTATTTATTTTAACGTACTTATCTAATAATCTAATATCTAAATCAAATAAAAGATTATATTTTATGTCAAAAATCTAAAATAAAATAAAACTAACTAAATAACAGTCATGCCAACATAGATTGAACTAAGGTTCAATTTATATTGAACAACGTAATACTGAATGAACGTAGTTCACAGGTTGATCGGCGTTCCGTTGAATCTAAGTTCAGAATTGTTTTATACAACCGGCCCTTAGAAAGCCCCGTCTAGTTTGTGCTACTCAGAAGTAGATGGCACTGGCTACTTTAAAAAATATCTGTGTGGCCCATATTAAATGTATGACCCATATTCAGACCAGTTCCTCTATAAATTAGAACCTTTCTCGGAACCTACTCAAAAAAACTACGTACGTGTACATTGTACAATTATACTTCTGGAGGTAGAATAATCTTGTTAAGCGGACATGTACGTCAATTCCCTTAGATAACTTTTACTTTAAACTGTTTATTCTTATTTTTAATATTTTATCGTTTTAATTTCAGAGGATAATAGGATTAAAAAGATTAAAACAAACAGCATATAACCGACAATAGGGTCGCGTTTATAAATTATGATTACCTATATCCACAGACTACAGGAAACTTATCTGATAAAAGTAGTCGTGCCCGTCACTGCTAATTAAGTTAAAAACCTCTTTCTGGCGTTTTATAACAGGATTTTAATTAAAAATGTTTACTGCTTACTAATGGGTACACTAGCATGTACAATATTAAATTGTTTAGGGTTCATATATTTGCTAGGGTAATATTATCATTAAAAATTATATATAAGATGTAATACTACAGGAAGAACAAATTACTTAAGTAGTTACGAACAGTTTTTATTACTAAAACTGTTTTAAAGTAAGAACCTAAGAAAAAAAATTGTTTGGTCGTTACACCCGTAAAATTTTTTTTTAAATAATTTTATGCTATTAGTGAACCTCCTAGTAGATGTCACGTTCCGCCAGTGCGTGATACTTATGATACATGATACATGATACATGTAATTGCATAAATTCTAGACGTACAGTTGTATTCATTGAAAATGGGGACAAGTCGTATGACTAGTTTTGCCATATTTCCGCAAATCAGGCTTTTCTGATTGATTTATTGTTTTTATGGTTATGAGCAATAAGCATTGGCGTTGCTAAACAATATAAAATAATCTAATTTAAGTGTGATAAATGAGCTAAATTTATAAAAACATTTCTGTAATAACACATAATTTTTACTCAACGTAACATAACTAATAATAGTATAGGTACTCGAATTTATTACATATACAAGTCCAAGATAAGGAGGGCCAGTACAGGGATCTCGAAACCGTAAGAGATACGAAGTCCGTTAAATGGAGGTAAAGTTGCGTATTTACGTGCCTAATAATATGCCGTTTAGAAAGTTTTAAAATTCCGAGAAGTTCCGGAGATATCCGGAAAAAACCGAAATTCTGGAAAATCGTTCTATTGTTTTCGTGGATTTTTTTTGAGATCGGGTTTGTTAAAGTAAATTGCACTTTTGCATTGCCACTTTTTTCGCTCTATTTAACAGCGTTAATTGTTTTGTAATCCGACGAGTCGTCTTTGAAGGGCCATTGTCGACTTTTCTTTCTTTAAACACTTATTTGTGGTTTATTATTAAATTCTTTGTTATTTATTGAACTAGTCCAACATAAGTAAAAATTTAGAGCTTGCTTATTTATAAAATTAGGAGAAATACAGGACCGTATCCCAAAATTTCCTGATGTTGTTCAAAAAACCCTCGACACGTCATTAAACCACAATGTGTCATACATCGTTGCATTCGGGAGAAAAAATTCTCTCAAATTCTAATATCAGGAAAACAGGACCGTATTTAAAAATATTAAGTTGATAATGGCCCTTCAAAGAGGACTGGTCGGATTACAAAACAATTAACGCTGTTAGATAGAGCGGAAAAAGTGGCAATGCAAAAGTGCAATTTACTTTAGAATTCGATCTCAATAAAATCCAGGAAAACAATTAAACGATTTTTCAGAATTTCGGGTTTTTCCGGATATCTCCGGAACTACTCGGAATTTTAAAACTTTCTAAACGGCATATTATTAGGCACGTAAATGTGCAACTTTACCTCCATTTAACCGACTTCGTATCTCTTACGGTTTCCGAGATCCCTGTACTGGCACTCCTTATCTTGGACACGTTGTATTTAGATTGAAAAACCTTTTCATCAGTGAACACTGCCGCGTTCCACAACTGACAGTCAGTCGCGGAATATATAATTTAAAGCGAAAAAAAACTATATATAAAACTATATAAAAAAACTATATATAATTTAAGGTGAAAACTACGTTCATCTGTGAGCATTATTTTTTTACGCATCTACCCAGTTTTTTAGCTCCGATTCTTTTGGATCGGAAATGCAGGACTGACCACTACCAGTTTTTCTTTTCAAAGACCCCTCTTGCTCCCAAAGTTGCTTAACTGTTAAAATTGCGTCCTTGCCTTTTCCGTATAAATTTGGTAGTGCCCGTATTGACCACCCATCTTCAATTCTGGCTACTGTTTGAACTTTTTCAAATTCTATTAAATGGCGAAGCATTTTGAGAATTCTGACGGTGACAGTTTTGTCAACCATAAACTTTTGAAGAAGTCAAAATCAATGAAGACCGATTTACATTATAACAAATTTAGTGTCCCCATTTCAATGAATACAGCTGTATATAAATTTCCTAAAATTTAAATTTGATATATCTTAGATAAAAATTTAAATTAATTTAATTTATGTTTTTAACTAAACCAATTAGATATATATCTGGGTAAGACATTGGTCCAAAAGTATCCCATGGCACTCGAGGAAACAACAAAATTAACATTTCTTCTAAATACGTTATATTGTCGAAAAAGCGTGTTTTAAAGAATCAATGAGACCTTTTATCACAGAGGGCCACACAATTATCTATTCATTGAGCCCATTTACTTAAAAATACAAAATCATTAGATAGATAAAATCCATTTGTATTTTTAATGTTAAGTAAATGAATAGATAATAACGTGGCAAGCTGCATTATAGACTTTAAGTATTGAAATAATTTTGATTTTTTATTTAGCAGAAGCTAAATTTGATAAAATATCGCATTGGTTCTTTACGAAACGCTTTTCCGACGATATAACCTATTTACAAGAAACGGTAATTTATTGTTACCTCGAGTACCATGGTGATACTTTTGGGCCAGTGGTTAACCCAAATATATCTCTAATTGGTTTAGAAAAAAAATAAATCAAATTGAATTTTTATGTAAGACGATATGTTTAATTTAAATTTTAGGAAATTTACATTTTTCTAGATTTTTTTCGCTACCCTGTACAATTAGATGTATCAGGACGTGCTCTAAACTCTAGAATATGTTTCTATTGGCTAAATCCAAACTTATTGAAATTGGTTCATTACTAACAGAATAACAGCTTATTAATTAGGAGTTGAATTTTTGAATATTCGATAATTAATTCGCTTAGTGTATTTTATAATTAATTATGTTAACAGCAAGAAGAGTTTTTATAGAAATAACTTTATATTTATGGCTAATCTCACATCTTAATCTGTTTACTAGCTTAACTACACCAGTTCCTAAAATAATATCATGCCTGTTATCTTCGAGTATTATTATATGATTTAATTATTAATAATATGTAGTAGAGTTCACCTCTATTATAAATTATTTCCCCAATTTGCTCCAAGATTAAAAAAGAATTCACTTGTTTTAATAAAATTATTTTAATTATGGTATTATAAATAGATACATAAATAACTCTCGCATTTGATATCGGGTAAAATATATTAATTAACAAATCAGAAACAATAAATTACCGCCTGAAGCACTTTTAATTGCTGAATAATTAATTTGTTTGGAGGCCAAATGGACATTGCCGAATAACGAGAGTATTATCAATTAAACAAATGGTTCAATTAAAATAAAATTAATTAATTCTAACTGATCTACATTATTATCATTTAATTCAGATTTTAAATGTTTGTAATATCTCGTGTTTAATAATTCATGTTTTAAACTTGGAAATATATATACAGGGTGTCCCATAACTCATGAGCTATAGAGCAACTGGAGATACCAAACATCAAACATCAAACTGGCCCCACTAAGTCATATAAGTTCTTCGAAATCTTTCTGTCGTGCATATTTAGAACGAGAAAAATTTCGAAAAGACTTATGACTAAATCGGTCTAGTTTGATGTTTACTATCTCCAGTTGCCCTATAGCCCATAAGTTATGGGTCACCCTGTATATACTAAAATTTTACCTATACGTTTAATCGTTTTCGAGCAGAGAGACGTACTATGTGTGGTAATCTTAGGATTTCGATCGTTACCGAAGCATAAGAAGGGTTTACAGACTTGAAACAAAATAATACGATCATGATATTAAATCTAAAATTCAATTCGAACCTAAGAAATATACTTATTTAAACTAAGCCACAAATTTTTAAAACGATCTTCAATAATCTTGTTTTTGAATTATTACTGGACATAGTATTCTTGAAATCACAATAATAACATGTTCCTTACAATTAGATTTATTTATCTGCAAGAAAGCACACAAATGGTTAAAATCCATAATACATTGAGTGAGAGGCGGGTGATCAGAATTGGTGTTCCTCAGGGAACCGTTTTAGCCAGATTCCTCTTCATCATTTATCTGAATGCTCTTTTAACAGAAAATATAGGAGGTACAGTTATATCTTAGGTATACTGACACGGCTATAATATGTACTGGTACAGATTGGGAAGAAGTTAAAAATAAGGCAATAGAAAGTTTTAAATTGGTTAAGAGTTAATTGGAAACTTATAAACTATTACTTAACGTAAATAAAACAAATTGCATAGCCTTTTCATTATCAAGGGCTGGTAAGTCCAATTTTACATATATTACTGTCGGTGATCATAGAATTGTAAAGTAACCCACACAAAATATCTTGGTGTGCTGGTTGACCAGTTTATGAGTTCACATATTGACTATGTTTCTAATGAAAAACGTAGACTCATATATAAATTTTGTATATTAAAGGAATTCCTAAATGAAAAAACATTGATGATGGTTTATAAAGCATTTGTGGAGTCGCTAATACGATGCGGAATAATTGTCTGGGGTGGTGCCTATGGCACAGTACTTAATAAGTCAAATATAACATTAAAATTATATTCAAAAAGAAAATATTTCCAAAAAATTCGTTTTCGGAGGATACTGTAAATATCAGAACTTTATAAATTAGCTGTATATGTAATTTTGTTTATCGGTGTAAGACCAAGCTAAACTATCTAGATTACATTATCGAAACAAGGACTAATTCTAATAACAAATTTAAATATTACCAAAAAATTTAACAACTGCCAATAAATAGTTGATGAATTACTTAGCGCCAATATCATTTAATTTACTCCTAGATAATATAAAATCAATAAAAAATATAAAAACTTAAAAAGTGTAATCAGTATGTTTATCGGAATACAGAAACGTTTTCAAAGCTTTTTCAGTAACTCACTAAATCATTAAGGATTGTGGGCATGTTTCAGTAATGTATGTCATATAGAAGTATAATATAGGTAATATAAATAAAAATACAAACTAATAAGATACATTATGTCTAATTTTTGATTTCGATACATACGGGTATTTTGCACCTAGGTGTCTATTATTGGTTTTTGCTATTGATTATATTATATATTAAAAATGTTAAAATTTCATACAAATAATGTTAAAATAAAACGTTAAAATTTAATACTAAATTTAGTAAATTTCTTCTACCTTAAATTATTGACAGGATATCATCATCTGTCTATGGATTTTGAACTCTTCTGTTCTCATGAGAACAGAATATGCCTACCGTATCATCAGGAAAACATAATAAGATTAAGTTCATCATATCAACCCTAGTGAGTAGAATGCAACTTTTATGAGGTAGATGAAGTTTTGTCTCCAAATTGCAATCATTATTTTTAATTGAATTCTGAAAAAATATATTTTTGAAATGTATCGATTGAGCTAAAAAATTTGTTGGCTGTTCGGGAACTTTATATTTTAACAACTGGATTTAAAATATGTTTTTAAAAGATTGTAATAATTGTGCAGTGATAATTATTTTTATTATTAACACCAAATAACGCATTATTTTAAGAGAAATTATTGGTTCGTTAGCAGAGCAGTCAGAAATAGTTAGAAACTATCCGAGGCATACGCAGTATACTGGTACGAAATTGTGGGTTTTGATTCTGCGCATCTGCTCGATCGGCTGTTTTGTGTTCCAAGCCGAAAGGTTAGCTCTAAACAAAGCTGAAATGAGAAAGAGTAAGAATACTAATGGACCCCTTCTGCAATAAGGAACCAACTAACAATTTTTGCTAAAATTAGTTAGTTAGCTGGTTCTTTAGAATCACAAAAAGGTGTTTTATCTATTTACAATTATGATCTGTCTTAAAATACCTATGGACGCCATTTATGCGGACCTAATTGAAAATTAGAGAAACCTGTATTCAAGTTTCGCAATAAAGTACCGGGCAGTGCGCGTTATGCAAGACGGAACCAACAAGCAGTCGGTTTCTTCTAGGTTAACCTATTTTTTACATTTTAGATCTGTCAAGATGTTAACAATAAAGTTAATTTGATAAATATTGATTTATTAAACAATGTGGCAAACCCAGGCGATAATTCTTCGTCGGTAACACTAATTTTATAAAATAAAGTAATTTGTATCTTTTTTGCTAAAATGTAATTTGGATCCTTTTTGCTAAATGTGTTTTTAAATGTTGTTGATTTAGGTATTTAGTCAATTTAGTATTAAAAAAAAATTACACATAAAAAAAAAACGTTTTAGATGAAAAGATTAACTGATTTACATACAAAAAAAAATTAAAGTTGTCAATAAGAAACCTTACAGCATTTTTATAAAAATAGATTACGAGAGCGACATAAACTGGATAAACATTAAGTAAGGAAAGGGAAGGATACCAACTTTCGGCGTAGTATTTTGTAATAGCTTAGAAGAGTGTCTCAAAGTAAAGCAATATCAACACTTAAACTGAACGATATAAAATCTTACATGGACTTTTATACTGAGCTTATGGGCGATAAAACCCTACAGGAAGATACTGAGGACTTCAATGGAGATATTGATTAATTGATTTTGAAGACCAAATTTAATAGAAGACTAATAACACATTTGTTGTGTTTTTATATCGTGCTTTTCATTGTGTTTCCGTTATGCGTTTTTCCTTTTCAATCATCATTTTTCAAAGAAGAACTAAGTGACTTTTCTTTAAGAATATACGACAAAAAAATATTTGTTTTAGATGAAGAACTACATGCTAATGTTTTGATAATAAATTCCAGTTAAAAAACAACTTACAGCTTTTTATATTCAGTACCAATTTTTATTAAAGACAGTTCTTTAATACCGTTTTTCTCCCATTTTTGGTTTTGTCAGTTGGTTCCTTATTGCAGAAGGGAGATCCACTTGTAAGTTAGGAATTCTCAGATTTGACAGTTAGAGGTTTGGCATTTGTATCAGTTCTCAGAGACAAAAAGCAGCAACCAGTTAGAAACTCTGCCTCAACCGAACATGCGCAGAACGAAATTTTCCACCGATTGGAAATTTGGCTCTGCGAATGAACCTTATGTACCTATAATACTGGTCTATAATCATAATAATCACGGAGACGTTAAAACTCTAATTATCATACTAATTTTTTCTGACAAATCCAATTAATAAAAGTTGTGTATTTAGGATAACCAAAAGCTTGAGGCAAGAACCAAAATTCCATAAAATTCTCATCGCTGAAATTACTTTTTGATTACTAATTTACCCGATATTAATTAATTTGAAAATCGTTTTTATATAAACTATAAATAAGGTACCAAATTTTACGGAAAATACAGCTATAATGCAATTAAACATGAGGCTCACACATTTGGAGGCAAATTTATATTGTTCCATATTGCGTACGGAAATATTCATATATTCATAAATTGCGATCCTTATTTCGAAATTATTTTTTTTAAAAGCGATTTATTGTTTAAAATAATACTCGTATAATATTTTCACTGTTAATAACATATATCATTAATATGTTTTTTTAAATATTCAATAAATTGCTTCCTCGGTTTAATTAATTGGTTATTTTATCTTTATTATGAGAAAATGCCATTAAATTATTTCCCACCGATATAGAAGTACTGTGGCTTTTCAGTTTCTTCATAGGCATTTATTCTAGGATCACAATAATAATTATTATTGCCTGCATACGTTATGTAAGCTGTAGTGCCTAATTCTACTAATATTAGTAAGGTGGTAGCTTCAGGATAATGGATTTAAGCAATATATTTATTTTTCTTATGCACACACGTTGTATAATCTAAAAATTTTCAAATATTACCCTTAAAATCAATAAATTTATATATTTCGAAACTCTCCACGGCCTTTACTTACCCAAAAGAGCTGATCAATAACAAGAAGCCATTTTAAAAAGCATGCATGCTCATAGAACAGTTTTATTTTACCGCGTCGACATGCTATCAAAAACATCAATATACCCAGGAACCCGCTAACTATACTACCATCACTATTACAGAATTAGCGGGAATGTATTCTATCATTTGCTTAAAATATTCCTCGAAAACATCAGCAGTCATTTCTTCATGATAGTCTTTAGTAGAATTCGACTGGAATTGTAATAATCCTTGATCCAAAAAGCCATTTGAACTTCCTATATGAGTTATAATAAGTCTGCGTCCCTTTCCAGATGGTGGTCTAAGTCCTGTTGACCAGCCTTCCATGACAGCTTGTCGAGAACTTAGGACATTTTTATCTTGCCAAACTTTAGATACGGTGTGCCCTTCGTTCAGCCAAGTTTCATCCAAATAGAAAATGTTTTTGCCTTCGCTGCGGTATTTTCGGATGGACCTTAAGTATTGACGTCTCCAGCAAATAATATCTGCTCTATCAATAAGAAAAGATTTTCTGTTTTGCTTCTCCCATCGAAAGTTCATATCATGAAGTATTTTCCATAGTTTCGTTCGTGATAGCTGTGGTAAGTCCTCGTCGTAGTTAATGGCTTGTAAAATTTTGTCTATAGTTGGTATTTCCTTGGCAAAATAAAAACTATGTACTTTTCTTCTAATACCATTTTTAATGAAATTGTCAATTTCTAACGGTTTCTTTCCTGGGAGTGGTTTTGGCTCACTGAGGTTCTTAGATTTTCTTTCACGCAAGAACCTATATATAGTAGCCTCTCCAACTCCTAGCATATTGGCACACTCTGCAATGATGCTACGAACATCACTTGCAGGTTTCTGGTACACTAGAGCATCATGCACGTTTAATATTAATGTCTTTTCTCGGAGAGAATATGCACTCTTGCTAATTTGACGAAGACACGTTGGCGAAAAACTTGAAGCCATTGTTACAAGTATAGGAAATAATTCAACTTTGAGATAATGCAGTATCTAAATACAACTAAATACATAGTTTGACAAACGCACATCAAATGGCGTAATAACATCCTAAAGCAGGCAGAAATAGGTAAATTAATTACCCCTGTTGTACCTACTTTAACCCTAATCCTACTTAACAATGGACAGAGGCCAATTTTCTT
The DNA here is from genome assembly GCA_963991005.1 of Barypeithes pellucidus. NCBI lineage: Eukaryota > Metazoa > Arthropoda > Insecta > Coleoptera > Curculionidae > Barypeithes > Barypeithes pellucidus. Next base: position 65,051,737 of record OZ022557.1, read on the forward strand.
ATTAAATAAGGTAATTACTATTGGCAACGCCTATGGTTTACGGTTGTTTTATGGCTTCAACCCTCGATATGAGCTATCAACTGCAACAAAACGGACAATAAATCAAAAGTAAAAAGTCTATACTTTTCAGGTGGTATTAATGTCAAATACCAAAGTTTACTATCTTTATTCGATGATTTGTTCGTGATTGATTGTATAAAAAAAAGTTGTTGTTGTTTCGATAATCGTTTGACAAAAACAGGGCCCCTCACCCAAATTCGTAAAAACCATTATCAGCATATTTTTGGGTTCTGTACTTTTGTCTGTCTATTGTAAATTGTTTGTGTACTGTTGGCATTGTGAGTGTATTGAAATGGCCATAAATCCTATTGTTGCGGCACGAATTGTGGCGGCTATACAAGATGGCCGCGGCCAGCGCGAAATTGCGAGAAACGTTGGTGTAAGTCTCTCCAGTGTGCAATGAGTATTTTACCGGTACGAAGAGACTGGTCTGCTCACTCGAAGGCCTGGTTCAGGTCGAGGGAAAACTACAACAGCTAAAGATAACCGCTTACTCGTTTCTAGTGCTCTGAGAAACCGGACGGTCACGGCAGTTTCCCTTCGAAATCATCTGCAAGAAGTGAGAAATCTAAACATAAGTGAGTGGACAGTTAGGAGGCGACTTCATGCTGCTGTATTATCTTCCCGAACTAGAGCTACTGGGCCACCGCTATCCCGTGACCACCGGATTGCCAGGTTGAATTTTGCACGAGAACACTTGGCTTGGACAATAGAGGATTGGAGTCGCGATTTGTTTTCCGATGTATCGCGATTTTATCTTACGAGCTCAGATAGATATGTAAGAGTGTGGCGACGACAAGGCGAGAGCTATGCTTAAGGGTGTATTGCCGTGCGACTTCCGTTTGGTGGAGGATCAGTTATGGCATGGGGAGGGAATACTCGCTACTGAAGTCCTTAAAATTTCTTATCTTTGAGCTATCAAATTAAAATTTTCATATTCATTACTTTCAATAAATAATAATAACAAAACAAACATCTTTTTTACAAGCAATCATGACAAAACCATCGCATGACGTTAGTAAACTTTGTTATAACCGGAAAACAAACCAATAAACTAAAAATGTCTGAAATAATTTGAAATTACGGGGTGACCCTAATTTAATGCTCGGCAGTGTAATAATAACTATTAAAAATTTTTTAAAAAATCAAAAAATCACTTATAAAAATCCAGTACAATCGCAATAATATGACTACGCACTCTTATGAACCACTCAGTAATATGAACATAATATTTTTTGCATTGGCCATAAACATCATATAATCTCGGTGATATGAACAAGTTAGATGTGTTTTTATTTCGGATAACCATATAAATTCGCTATAAAATGGCCAAACTGAAAGAAAAATCAAAATGTCTCTGTCTTTCTTAAAAAGGCAAAAATCATAGAATATGTTAATAAAGAAAGATTTAAGCGTGAACTTCTGTCAAAAATTAAGGCATTGTCAAGTCAAGTTAAGAGCAACATAATGCGGTCCTTAAGAAAATTGCAAACACTAACTTTTTTTTAACCAAAACAATATTCTTAAGAAAAAAAATTAATCAAAACGATCAACAAATTTCGAAGATACATATCTTCAAAGTTGAGGCAAATTTTTGGTTGTGTGTTAAATAAGTAACACAGTGTAGTTGTAGAAGAAAATATTGTATTATATTTCTTAGCAAATAATTTTTTATGTACAAGCTGTTACTTTACGGGACTTCACTGGCACTTATCCAAAATACACCCACATGAAAATTCGTCTAATTGTTTAAATAGTTAATTTTCCAAAATTTTTGTCATAATTTAATAAAATACGAATCGCACTTGTTTTTTTTTTGAAACGAAGTTATCCATTTATTCTGATTAGTGGCATTTAATTCTAAATCTTATTTCGAAATTGGGATATTTTTCATTAAGTGATTTATCGTTTCAGATAAAATAATTTTAGTTGGTGATTTATGATTGATTCGGTTGTTCGGCGATATGTTTCATATAATTTTTAACGGTTCCCTTATGTTTTAATTTGATGAATTATCGTTGTTATACTATAAAAGTATTATTAAATCTTAGACTTTCTATTGTATTTTGAGAATATGTCTGTAGATCGTCAAATGCTTTGATTAATTTGTTTACTGAAATTCTGTGTGACTCAGGCCGTATTAAAAGATAACGATTTTAAAAAAATCGACACTCCGTAGCAAAAAATTGAAGCCGTCGGACATAGATATGTTTATATGAACGTTCCTTCAAAAAATAATCTAAAGAATCGCACTCTGAAATATTAGCATATCATTTTGGAACTAATTGTATTTTATCGTGTGCTTGTAAATATAATAATGTATAATATTCTTGATTATCGCCAATGTTGCAAGCAAACAATGTTGGTTTTTAATGGTACTGTTTTTAATTTTTAATACACGTAAAAAATTATAGGTTTTTATTTATTGCTTTATTTTATTATTTTTAATTATTTTATTTATTATTATTTTTATTAATTTAATTTAATATTATTTTTTTCGATGACGTACTGCACCGTTAACTACTATTGTAAAAATTAATAATAATTTGATTATGCATACTTTATAATAAATATTCCAAATAAAAGTGCGCCTTCTAGATACAAAAGAGATAAATCCACATTTTTAAATTTCTGTACAGGGTGTCCATTTTTGGGTAGTTTTACGTATATTTCGGGCCTAATAATAAGACTAAAAATAAAGTGTTATATATATTTGAGAAGCTTGTTACAAACTAAATTATATTATCAAAAAATATATAAGGTGACCCATTTAAAAAAAGGAAATTTGTTTATTTTCCTTGAAAACTATTGAATGTAGAAAAAATCTGAGTACGTCACTGGATTCTACGTAAAAACTACAAAAAGAACATTTTATTTCTTTTTGATAGGTTACGGGGTAACCGAGATATGGGGAGTGTCTTAAAATGCACAATTCTCAAAAACATCCCGTATATCAAAAACAAGGTGGCCTAGAAAAATTCTTCTGTTTGACAAAAAAGTAGTACAGTGCTGCGAAAACCGCATCATTCTATCTTTACTAATAACGGAGATACCCCGTAAAACTATCCAAAAATGGACACCCTGTACAAAGCCTTAGGGAAATCCAATCCCCTTATTTTAAAACATTATAGGACCCTCAAACGCCATATTGTACTTTTTAAAAGTAGCTTTCAAGCCGTTGACGAAATATGAAACCAGCTATCTTCATTGACAAGTGGACTTCAATCTAATATACAAGGTGATTGATGGTCGATGGCCTATTATACACGTCAACGGATAATAATTGAAAATTTGGCAGCTTATATAACTGGACGTGATGAATAACCGAATCCTTTCTGGTTAATATCAATCGATCATTTAATTCAATCATAATATCCATACCCAGGCTGGCGATTGACGATGACTACTGAGTATGTACAGAGCGCCTCAAAAAAATTATTGTTTAACGGAGAAATATTGAAACAAAACAAATAAAAACGTCTAAGCTAAAAGCAACAGAGACAAACAATTCAGTCTCCCCTTTTGCTATAGTGTCGGGGCCGAAACCTCATATATATATATAAACAGTATATTGCCAATACGAACGTTCCAAAATACAAAAAGTGTTCCCGGTATAGGAGATGGCTTGGCACCATTGAGTTTGCGAAGTAGGGTGGAAATTTTATCGATCGCGTCAGAGCCGGCCCGACATTATTTGTTTGCTTATTCGTCGTCATCTTTGGTTCTGGATGCTTTTTCAAAGTACAGAATAAAAAGTGGTTCATCCACATTGTTGTCGGTATATTAGTGCTTATAAACTTTCATTACCTAACAACAATATTTGTAAAGGAGTATTTAATTTGTGGTGATTCGATTCGCTGTTTGGTAGGTTAGTGGCTTGTTTTGTTTAAGATGAAAAGACACAAGTGCATGGTGCTTTTCTGCAAAAGTCGTGGATCAATACCAGGTATAAAGTGTTTCAGGTATGTAGAAATATACGAAAATATTTAGCTTATCACATTATCCGATCTTCGGAACCGAATTTCATTAAAAAGCTTGTAAAAAAAAGAAGAGAGTGTCACTCGTAATACAATACAGGGTGATTCACGACGAGCTTGCATTAGAACTTTATGGAGAACTACTGAATATATGTTCCTGAAACTTTGGAAATTTGGGTTTATCGATATGCTCTCTTTAACTAAAATATTGACATGTTTCTGTCATTTCCGGTTATACCGGAAGTAGCTGCCTACTTTCGTTTTTTAAATACAACATGGTAATTTTTATTACATTTTTCGATTAAGCATTAAATACTAAGCACATTTTATAGAAAATGTTTTTGTCAGACTCTAATAGTTTTTGAGATATCTGGAATTTTTGTAATTATTTGGCAAATGCATGACGATGAAATAATCCATATAATTTTTTTACCTTAGCGCTTGGACTAAAAAATTTTTCTCACCGAATAGCTAGAAGATCATCAAGTCTCAAAAACATTTCAAATTCGGCATAAAATGTACAGGGTGGTCACAATTCAAGCCTCATTGTGAAAAAATTCAACCATTAAAAACTTTCTTATTTTAAATGGAACACCCTGTATATTTTTCTTTAATTTGATGGCAAATTAGTTGTTCTTTATAATTAGTATTTACTGTCCTATACCTATATCAAAGCGTTTTCTCAAAAAATCCAATTTTATTCCGAAAATACTATTTGTTCAAGTGTGCTATGAAAACAATTGTACTTAGGGGCTGTATACTGATGTCTATACGGAGGAATAGTGATTGATTGCTTGAAAATACAACATTCTAAAGTGTTTCTTAATAATTTATAAATAAAATGCAGTTTATTGTTTTAAATTGTTTTAAATTTAATGGTTTAAATATTATTTTTTTAAAAATAGCAAGGATCAAGTTAATAAACTTTAAATTCTTTAATTAAAAATGTGTTTGAAAATTATACCTAATATCTTTTGATTATATTTTTAAAATATGTTCGAAATGATTGCCATTTACTTCCAAGCATTTATGTATTCTTTTCATCATGCTATTTCTTGTAGCATTCCTAATTTCTTGTGCAGTGAGAGATTGAAATGCTGCCTTCACCCTTTAAATTAGATTTTCCTTCGTGGTGATGGGACGCGCGTAAACTTTATCTTTAATGGTTCCCCAGATGAAAAAGTCCAGTGGAGTTAAGTCTGGCGAACGAGCTGGCCAGTGGGAGGGACCTTGGTTTGCGATCCACTGGTCATGAAAAAGTCTGTTTAGGGCAGTCTTAACAACTTGGACGTTGTGTGCTGGAGCCCCATCGTTTTGGTACCATGCATTTATTCGCTCTTGGAGCGGCAAATCATCCAGACGTTCTTCTAACTGATCCTCAAGAATTGTCAAATAATTCTGACCATTTAAATTTTCGTCGTAAATGTGTAAGCAAAATATACGGTCATGTTTAATAGCACAATAAACATTAAATTGAAATGATTCCTGGTAACGTCCTATCCTGACAATATGGGGGTTTTCGTGAGCCCAATAATGGCTGTTGTGTCTGTTATGAAAACCATTACGAGTAAATTTGGCTTCATCACTCCATATTACAGAATTAGTAAATTGCTCATTTTCTTGGGTTTTGATTAGAAAAAACTCGCAAAGTTCGACTCGAGCTGGCAAATCTTGTGGTTTTAGATGCTGAACTTGGGCATATGAATATGGCCTCCAGCCATATTTTTTTAAAATTCTTTGTATACTGGAATACGAAACTCTTAATTGCATTGCAGCTTCACGAATTGAGTCTTTTGGGAAAGCGTAAAAATAGGCTAAAATGGTAACTTCAAATACCTCATTGTCCAGTATTGGTTTAATTCTTCGTACTTTGGCTTCAAATGATCCAAATTTTAAACAATTATTATTTAGTCTTCTAATAATATCAGGTGTGGGAATAGGCCTATTCGGATATTTATCCCAATATATTCGACAAGCTCTTAGCTTAATTTTACCACATTCAATGTAAACCGTAAATAAATTTAAAAAATCTTCACTTGAAAATCCGGAGCGTGACATTTTTTAGTAACAGAATAATTGACAGTTTGAAAATACGCCAAGAAATATCAGACAATTGTTTTTCTTGTCAAAGCACACTAGAAAATATTGCCGCCATTATTAATTTTCCTCTGTATAGACATCAGTACCCTAAGTACAATTGTTTTCATAGCACACTTGAACAAATAGTATTTTCGGAATAAAATTGGATTTTTTGAGAAAACGCTTTGATATAGGTATAGGACAGTAAATACTATTTATGAAGAACAACTAATTTGCCATCAAATTAAAGAAAAATATACAGGGTGTTCCATTTAAAATAAGAAAGTTTTTAATGGTTGAATTCTTTCACAATGAGGCTTGAATTGTGACCACCCTGTACATTTTATGCCGAATTTGAAATATTTTTGAGACTTGATGATCTTCTAGCTATTCGGTGAGCAAAAATGTTTAGTCCAAGCGCTAAGGTAAAAAAATTATATGGATTATTTCATCGACATGCATTTGCCAAATAATTACAAAAATTCCAGATAACTCAAAAACTATTAGAGTCTGACAAAAACATTTTCTATAAAATGTGCTTAGTATTTAATGCTTAATCGAAAAATGTAATAAAAATTACCATGTTGTATTTAAAAAACGAAAGTAGGCAGCTACTTCCGGTATAACCGGAAATGACAGAAACATGTCAATATTTTAGTTAAAGAGAGCATATCGATAAACCCAAATTCCCAAAATTTCAGAAACATATATTCAGTAGTTCTCCATAAAGCTCTAATGCAAGCTCGTCGTGAATCACCCTGTATAATATATATGTGGTCACTACTTAACCTTAAAATTAATGTATTTTTAATTTGGTGCATTAGTAGCTGTTAATAATTCTTAATTTTTGGTTTCAAAATAAAGCTCATCGTGCCGATTGTTACAAATATTCGGACGGAATTTGGCACCAAAAGTTTACACCAATCAGGGCATCGTCATATCTTCAGAAATCGTATGCATGGAACGCTGTCTTAAATCGAAGTAATCGAAATTTTGTTTGCAATATTTTTCCTAACTAACCAGTGAAATTTACATTAAAAAAGTTGAAATCCGGTCCTGTCGAATGTTTACTTTTACAAGGAAATTTCCGAACAGCGCAAACTCACAACGCCCTCTTCGATGCCCATAGCGGGGACATAATTGCAGATGGTATTAGCAATATACTGTTTATATAAATGTGACCAATCCGCATTACACAATATCAAAATTCAGAATCCGGTGAACCAACAAAAAACTATTAAGGCTGGTGTGAGGTGCATGTATAACTCAAAAGATCGATTGAGTGATTCATTGAAAAGATTCGGTTATTTTTAAAATCGGCCAGTGACCGATTCAATAATTTTATCTATTTTTTTTATAACAAGGAAAACAAACTGTAAAAATCCATAATTTTGCCCTTATTAATATTCTGAACTGATTGCATTTAATTAATTTGGTCGCAAGGACACAGAAAAAAATGCTTCAAGTGCTCGCGGTACGATTACGATTTACTTTTATTATCCCTCGACGAATAATATCCCACTATTGTCGTAAAATGAAACAAATTTACATTCATTTTTTACGGCCGTATTTTCAGGGCTGCAATTTTTCTGCCCTCATAAGTTTGAAAGATTGTATTTAATCAACACCGTTTCTAGCTTTTCCCTTTTCAGAGGTTTTAATTTATTTTCATTAAAGTCATATTCTCGCGAAGTTATTAAAGATTTTCTTGATTGCTTTTTCCAATATAGAGAGAGGTACAGTGACGGCTTGTGCTCAGTTGACTGGGTCGGGCCAAATTGGGACATTTTTAAATATCCAATAAAATAATCACCACAAGAAGGTACAGTTCTTGAGATTTAAATAATTTTGGAGGCGGTTCTCTTAAAAACCTTCGACTTGGTTCTGTACAATATTTTGAAGATTTTATCGCTCGTAATAATAAATTAGGGACAAATCGGCTAGCGGACTAGTATGAGCATTTGCGTTTAAGTATGATAAGTATAAATAATGGGAAGTTCATGGGCGATCTTAACAAGTATTTTATCCCCGGGTGAACATAATAAATCCTTATTTCTTCGGTATTAAGTATTATCCACTTTTTTGGACTTTCCGTGGGAAAGAGTGACAAATATTTGTCGGATTATCCGTTTAATATTCTGCCTTATCTAATATTTGTGAGAAAATTATATATGCATCTAATTAAGACTATAAGTACAGGGTGTTATCGAAATGACTTATTATATTTAAATGGATGACTCCTTGGGTGTCCTACAGAAAGACTACATACTTTTTTTTAATCGAATATCTAAATACTAAGGTACTAGCCTACATGCTGTCGCGCCGATCCATCTGGCTTCAGTTAGCAACAATGTAGGTCAGTAGAGTGAAGTACAGTGATGCCAGATCACAGTGCGTGTCTCGCCCTGGCTTGGATAACAACCACGCGCGTATTTATATGGTTAACAAAAGTTTGAAAAATAAGTGATAACGCGGGTCAAAAACGTCTTGTTGTCAAAAACTGAACACGTGCGTTTACAATTTTGTGTTGTAATATGACAACACCGCCTACAATGCGCTGACCTCTTTTGATACTTAATTGATTGCGAACGTCGTCAGTAGCGGCCACGTAAATTTTCTGATTTCATGTAAAGTATATATTTATTTCGCTTAATAATTCAAAGCTTCATTTATGGTTATTTTCCTTCAATTTATTTTCATCTCAGGATTTCCGGTTTAAATATAATAATTCATTTTCATAACACCCTGTATACTATGCAACGTATCCAAGGAAGTTCTACAAAAATGGGAAACTTTTTTATTATGCGTTTTATGAAAAAAGTGTCTCTTCCTTAAAAACTTTGCTTAAAATGTATTATATTTTACAGGGTTCTCAAAAAAATAATAATGTAAAAACGGTCAAATGGCAAACTACCCCAATTCTAAAGCAAAACGACAAATAAAAAAGTTGTTTCAAATCTACATCAACGGGTACCAAAATCCATAATTATTTTTTGGTGTGTTCGTATTTTATTAGAAACTAATTTTAACCATTATTTAAACTAAAACTCTAGATTTTAGGTGTTTGTCACTGTTTAGCAGTGCATATAAAGAATTTTATTTTAATTCATCATTAACGCGAGTAATTCTAAAATCTGTTGCGAATATTTGGGACTCTATTGCTCATCTCTGACATGGATAAAAGAAACTTTACCCAGGAAAAATCTACCATTTACATTTTCTTGAAATTTGAGTGAAATAAGATCTGGGTGCAAAATTAAAAAAGAACAGACATTGTTCGAATAATAATAAATAAGAAATATTGAGGTACTTAATAAGCTTATTACATCACCAGTGATATAATATCTTAATTACATAACTAATGCCATAATAACATTACATCACTCAAGAAAAATGTATGAACTTTGTTCATAATATCTAGCTATGATATTATTGATATAGTTTAAAATTAACGATAGTTGGTTGGTAAAAGGCGGAGATCGGGTATGTGGCCCCTTTTATCACTGCAGCCTTCTGGGTTATTTTGCACACTGATCTTATTAGAATAGAGTTGTTCCTTCTATGAGGTCCAATATCCTTCTACTTCTAAAGCCGGTACGGTGTATGAAGTCCGCTAAGCAATAAAACCTCTCGAGCAGGGTAGTCGGTGGCTCTTAAACAATAAATTATATTTTAGGTATTTTCTAAATAAAATAATTTAAAGTAAATAAAAAATTTGTATAGGTAAAGAAAAATAATTATTTTTTAGCTTTTATAGTATTTAGGCAAATTAGTTTTACGAATTCTTTTTTTTTATAAAGTTTTGGTTCTAAAAAGAACCGATGTTGTAGTCTTGTGATAGAACGTACCTAACGCTTTTTGATTACATATGATCCCAGAGTAACCAGGCACCCACAAGAGTTCTACATTGTTCCTCCTGGCCGCCCGTTCTTTTAGGTCATTAAGGCAGTGTGAGCCTTGGTGCAAATTTAACGATAATGAGTTTAAATAAATTTAGATATTAATTAGTTTAGTCTGATGGGATGAGATTAAAATATTATAACGAACGTAGTAACGTAGTAAATATTTCTTTTTTTTATATCTATATCTTCATCCAAATTTAATTGGATTCACCTAAAAAAATATTTAATATACAAAAGCTGGATATATTCTATTGAAAAATAAATCGTGAATATCGTCAGCTACAGGTTAAAGGGTCACCCTTGTTATTTTTATAGCAGCCGTTTGCTTCTGTTTATTCTTCCTTTTGACATTTCCCTTATATTGAATTGAGCCTCCTGGCAGAAAAAGCTTTTAAATAAAGCATAACAGGGGAAGGCGGGACACAGTGCTAAATACAGAGTGTTTCTTAATAACATGCTAATAGAACTTCATATAAACGTATGTCCTAAACGTCTTAACTTTTGAGATACAGCGTGTTAAATATTTTCAAAAATCTCCTTTTTTAAAAGAGATTTAAAGAAAAGAATGGTAAGCCACTAAATAAAAACTGTGAAAGTAATATACTAGCTTTGTCATAATATCCATACCCATGCACATCATTAGTTGTTAGGAAAAAAGTTAACATTTTATTGTTGTAAATTTTAATTTAAACCCGAACAAACCAAAACAATCTACATAAGCCGTTTCAGGTTACCTGTAAGGTTGAAAATATTTTTTTAGTAAATTATCTATTACAACACATAAAATTTGAACATCTTCTGTTCTCCTCAAGTTTTATATATTAGTTTAGATTTTCATGAAACAAACCCAAACGGAACGTTCTTTTATTAATTTAGCAGTAAAAGTTAATGCGATAAGATTAACGGGTTTCTTTAAGGAACGAAAACCTTATAAATCAATATAAATGGTAAACATCTTAAGCTATAAATTAAAAAGCCTTGTTTGTTATTTCTGTATTGGCCATTCTTTTACGCCCTTGTTTTCGGTTTGGAATTCTTTTTTATAGAATTGACCCTTTCTGCATTATATATACTCCCTTCTCAATAAGATGTGGGTTATCTTGTATAAATAACACATTTGATGTCACATCATTTCGGAAATTTGTTACCTTTGTTATTGTACGTATCGTTGTCAATACAATGAGACAGTTAATTGATATTGATATGATTTCTTTTAGTTTTGATGTTTTAAAGCGAATTGTTTGGTTACTGTGAGAAATTTTGATTTTAAATTATCTAGCTATAATGTCGTCAGTCAATGTGTCACGTAACTTCAGAAACATGGTATTTTCGAATCTTGCTTTTTTTGGTTCCTCTAGAGGCTATCTAGAGCCAAGACTATTAGTTTTTGTTTTAACTATTTATTTGTGCCATTTCGGACAATTCGGATTCATCAAGCGATGATGTCACCGAGCATTCGACTGGCAGCGGTAGGGCAGCGGCGAATATCGGGTATGTACAATGTCGATACAATAATCCAGCGATGTCTATTATTTCAATAATCGAGTACTCGAGCGGTTTTTCACTCTGGTACTTATCTAATTCCTAAATAGCAAGCAAATCCTGTACATCGTCCGGTTGTCTCCTTTGTTATTACATTTTCACGACTTTACGAAAAACACTGAATAATTATTTACACTAATCACTTTAACATACTAAATTGTTTTTAAAGATTGAAGGATTATTAGAAGGTCACTAGAAAATTCAACACTATTGGATAACACAGAACACTTCACAATTACACTATATTAGGCTTACTTCGATTTCGTTGAAATTAGTTTCCTAGGCATTATGGATTCGACAAAAATTTTTTTATAGAAAACTTTAAAATACTAACCTTTAACCTTGCAAATAGATCATTTTTACTAGATGTTTATCTGAAATACCTATACTCGGAAATATATAACATGCTGACGGTGTCCGTCAACTAATTTCTAATCACAACTATAAAACAACATAACCTCAAAATAATAGATAGTTTATGCTCTATTTCTAAAGTTTTATTCAATAAAGGACTATTTTTATTTTTAATTCAATATAGTATTATACATATTACTTTATATATACATATTTATAGTTACTGTAGACATTTCCTGGGCATTAATTGTTATTCCTGTCAGATTCTGTGTCGACACAATATTTTGTTCAATAGTATTATTTATTATTTTATTCAATATTTTGAACCTTGTTCTGCTATCACCATAACTAAAAGTTTTGCATATTCTTTTTAAAAAGTTTTTCTAGATTATTTTCTGCGATTTCTCGTATTTCGGACGGAGCACAACTTTCTTCCTGACTCATTTTTATTAACTTTAATAATATATTTATTTTTAATTCTGACGGATGGGAAGAAGCTTTGTTGTGTTCAATTGTTTCTATCATGGCATATTTGATACTTGTAATATTTTATTAAAGTGTAAAAGTATTGCCAACCTAAAAAGAAAATATTAATTGAAATGGAAAAAATCTACTATATTTTTTAAAGTTTTTCAGACTTTAAAGACCCAAGTAGAAAAAGTATTATAAAATACACGGTTTATAGGACAATTAGAGCACTTGTACTTTAGAAAACTCCCCGCTTCGCGGGTCGTTTTTTAAATTAAGAGCGTGCTCTAAGATATTGTCTTATGAAACTTGTTTCTTAATATACTATTATCTCACGACGCCGCTGCTTGCATTCATTCATATCAGTGCATTGGCGTTTGCCAATCGAAGCTCGAGATAAAGACAGTGCCGCTTGAAACCGTGACCACCGAACGAAAGCTGGTTCCCTTGGAGTCCACTAGTGTTAGTTAAAGGACCAATTTATTCCAGTCTTATGCCGCGTTCACACCAAACACAATAAACTAGCAACTTTCTGGAAACAAAACGGAACGAGAATTGTAGTAACTATGTAGTTTTGGTTTTGTTTCGTATTTTACCAACAAAACAAACACAATACAGGAACACAATGTGTTTCAATAATTTAGCAAGAGATTGTAAACGTTTTATCAACTTTTATGTTTCATGAAACAAAACCAAAACTGCATAGTGTCGTAGCCGAAGGGGGGGGGGAAGGAGGGCGATCGCCCCCTTGGCCTGGCGTCCCTAAATACCTAACAAACATACATACGTACTACATAAAAATCAAATCACATAGCCTACAAATGACGGTTTAAAATAAAAAGCCTGCACAATGTGTGTTTCGATTTTGTATTTGTTTTCAGTATTGATAATGTGAAATTGCACGATAAGCTGGACAAATTACACACTTTTGCATACTTTTAGTAACACCAAAACACGATTACTACTTACTATTTAATATTTTGTGAAATCAAGTTTATGGATGGCATCCAGGAATTTACTAAAAAAAAAGGTATTTTAAATATATTTGGAAAATAAAAAGAGGATTTGTTAAATAATACAAATTATACGCAATGAAAAAGCACGCAAATCGTGTAATTACACGCTATTTCCCAACACTGCTTGTTTTGCAGTACGTACACACTGTACCGACAGTGTTCCCCGGAAATGGAAACAAAACAGAAACCCTTTGATGTTTACCGATTCGCGACGGGAAGACAATAAATTGCTAAAAACCAAATCAAAACATGAAAGTTGATAAAATGTTTCCGAATTATTTCTAAATTGTTGGAAAACATTGTGTTGCTGTTTTGTTTTGTTGCATGGTTTGGTGTGATCCGGGCAAAAGACAATAAGTTGCTAAAAACCAAAACAAAACATAAAAGTTGGTAAAATATTGCCGATTTGATTCTAAATTGTTGAAAAACATTATGGTGCTGTTTTGTTTGTTGAATTAGTGTGAACCTTGCAAACGACAATAAGTTGCTAAAAACCGAAACAAAACATTAAAGTTGATAAAATGTTTCCGATTTATTTCTAAAATGTTGGAAAACATTGTGTTGCTGTTTTGTTTTTGGTTTAATGCATGGTTTGGTATGGACCAGGCAAAAGACAATAAGTTGCCAAAAACCAAAAGAAAACATAAAAGTTAATAAAATGTTGCCAATTTATTTCTAAATTGTTGGAAAACATTGTGTTGCTGTATTGTTGGTTTGGTGTGGATCCGGCAAAAGATCACAAGTTGCTACGTACCAAAACAAAACATAAAAGTTTTTAAAATATTGCCGATTTGATTCTAAATTGTTGAAAAACATTATGATGCTATTTTGTTTGTTGGATTAGTGTGAACCTTGCAAACGACAATAAGTTGCTAAAAACCGAAACAAAACATTAAAGTTGTTAAATGTTTCCGATTTATTTCTAAATTGTCGGAAAACATTGTGTTGCTGTTTTGTTTTTGGTTTATTGCATGGTTTGGTATGGACCAGGCAAAAGACAATAAGTTGCTACGTACCAAAACAAAACATAAAAGTTGGTACAATGTTGCTGATTTCTTTCTAAATTATTGAAAAACACCCTGTATTTAAGAAATGTAATAAAGTAAAATCACGTACCTTATTTATTATTTACATAATTATTCAGTTTGTTTTGACTTAATCAGATCGGCTGGAAATAACTAATTTTGTTTTTCCCATAAAGAATGTGATTTCAGTGATTTGCGCAAATGACATTCAGTTATAAACGGGTTACAACTGTTGAACTATGAACGTTCTAAATTTGAATTTAAAACGCAAAGTTTACAAACAAACCGACGGATAATAGGGATCTTAATAATAACGTCTAAGTCTAGGACTCATTGTCCTCATTCCGGTATGCAATGATTTGATATTTCCCTATCTCATGTCCTTCCAAAATAAACTAGCAAAATTAATATAGTTTTATTTTATGACGCTTGCGGCGATTTGTACGCAAATCTTAATCGGTTAACCGAGATTTGCCATTCAGTTCACTATTTGCATAACTAATTTAAAATAATATATTTTAATTTATTTCGGGAATTATCTATGGTTTATATTTGCTCTTATCGAATTGCAGTTCATCAGCACCGAATTAAAGGAAAGCGTTTATACAGGATGTTTCTTAATAACATGCTAATATTTAAGGAGATTATTCTTGGGTCCATTCTCAGAAAAAAACTTCATATGAATCTTAAACGTCTTAACTTTTGAGATGCAGGGTATTTGTTTGTTGCATGTTTTTCTAATAATTTATCAATTGTGACAATTGTCAAAACTGTTTATGTTTACAGAACAAAATCTGCTTCTTACCTACTAGGTAGATACTTTTTAATCTTTAAATGCCTAATTTCATAACAGAGTGCAAATGGTGAGGTTTGTCTATGTTACCGTAAAAACCCGATTTTAGTCAAAACCCGATTTTCCTAGCAAAACCCAGTTTTAACTACCAGGAAGTAAATTCAGATTTAACTAGTTAAAACTAGTAAAGAGTGCTCTAACACTTACAGAAATGCCCCAGAATAACCGTTTATAAGTTTATAAGCCTATCATGTTATTTTACCAACTTTAATTCTTTGTTGTTAAGAAAATGCCATTAGGGAATGTTCGTCATAATTCAATATTTAAAGAAAATTTAGTTTATTTTTAGTTTATTCGGCTTATGATGAGTTTAGAAGAAGACTAGAAAGTGTGTTGGGGGCTTTCACCTAGATTAAACATTTTTTAAATAAAATGTTATTTTAATTAAGTAACATTTAATTTATACTATTAGAATTTATGTTTTAAAAACGCAAAAAAAAGGCCGTACTGTCCCCTGTACCCTCGAGATATTCGATTTGATTCGTCCTGAATACAGGAGTGATTTGGGTGGGCATGGGCTATGATACAATTTTCATTCTTCCTTATTTTTTGGATGACTTATACCACTAAATCCACCTAGTACGAATCCGTTTTCGCGGGTTGTTTTTTTGAAAACGAGAAATTAGTTAGTTTATTCTTAAGTAAAATTATGAAATTTAAGACAAATTAAAATTCAGTAGAATTTACACTGCATTTAAACAATAATTCTTCTTAACCACTTTCAGGCACCGGTTTACTAGCATTATTAGTAAAGCTCATAAATTAAATGATGTTATAGTATTTAGTACATACAGTGACCAAAGTAACGAAAGTTATAAATGATCAGGTACGTACATTATATGAGAGTAACGATTAGTAATGAATACTCGAAAGTAACGAAAATGAACACCTCTATTACTATACTGCCCAGCCAAGACTAGTTGTTGTTGAATAGAAACTGCTTAAAAGTAGTTTTGAGAAATTATGCATTTTGTTATAGTTACATGCACTTTCTTTTAAATTCATTTAGAAGAGGGGTTTTTCCCTAAAAATTTTAATTGTGAAAATATACACTGATACTTTACTGTATTATACAAATATATAGATATAAACAGGACAACTAGTCTTAGCACGGCAGTATAGGAAACCAAGTCTATCTCGGCCGGCGACCCGCGCGTTTAAAGCACATAAGTATATATAAACAGTATATTGCTAATACTATCTGCAATTATGTCCCGCTATGGGAATCGAAGGGGGCGTTGTGAGTTTGCGCAGTACGGAAATTTCCTTGTGAAAGTAAACATTTGACAGGACCGGATTTCAACTTTTTTAATGTAAATTTCACTGGTTAGTTAGGAAAAATATTGCAATCAAAATTTCGATAAGTTCGATTTAAGACAGCGTTCCATGAATACGATTTCTGACGATATGATGATCTGACGGTGCCCTGATTGGTGTAAACTTTTGGTGCCAAATTCCGTCCGAATATTTGTAACAATCGACACGATGAGTTTTATTTTAACTTTTATCCGACGTCGTATGTTTCTTAACCTCACTTTTTTCTAAACCAAAAATTAAGAATGAATGACTATATTGACTATTTTAGGAATTATTATCAGCTACTAATGCACCAAATTAAAAATACATTAAATTTAAGGTTAGGTAGTGACCACATATATATTATATTGAATTCGAGTGACAATCTCTAAAACTTTTTAGTGAAATTCGGTTCCGAAGATCGGATAATGTGATAAGCAAAATATTTTCGTATATCTGTACATAGTTGAAATACTTTACACCTGGTATTGATCCACGACTTTTGCAAGAAAGCACCATGCACTTGTGTCTTTGTGTCTTTTCATCTTAAACAAAACAAATTACTAACTTACCAAACAGCGAATCGAATCATCACAAATTAAAAACTCCTTTACAAAAATTGTTGTTAGGTATTGAAAGTTTATAAGCACTAATATACCGACAACAATGTGGATGAACCACTTTTTATTCTGTAATTTGAAAAAGCATCCAGAACCAAAGATGGCGACGAATAACAATAACAAATAATGTCGGGCCGGCTCTGACGCGATCCACCCTAGTGCGCAAACTCAATAGGCCCGCGCCATATCCCATAGCGGGGACACTTTTTGTATTTTGGAACGTTCGTATTTGCAATATACTGTTTAATATGTGGTTTATAGGGAGTGACGTCACGAATCGGCGAGGCGCTTTTTACCGAAACCCAATCTTTACATTTAATATTTATGGATTGGATATACTTATCGAGGTGAAATTTTAACAGGTTATTTAGATGATCAAATTCTATCGGATTGCAAAAAAAAATTACGTAACAAAATTATCGGGTTTGTTCGGCCCATTGCACAAGTCCAGGTAAGGTTGTATGGAGCAAAGCCAAACTGGAATTAAACTTCGAACTCTGGTCGCTCAAAACGTCCTAAGACTGAGCAAAAATATCGACCATTGGCTGTTTTCGAGCTTTACGCCTAACATATAGGTACATTAAATCTTACAAAGAAAATCACTTAACTTTAAAAGATTACATCGATAGAAAACCTATAGAAGTAATTTCGGTGTCATTGTCGCAGTAATACCCGTATGAGTTAAAAATTCTAGCTTACTCTAAAATCCCTTCTTTACTTTTTAGATTAAAGAAAAGTTATATTTATTCAGGATGTTCCAAAAATGATTACCCAAGAATAAGACTAATAGTACCTATCAACATAGGTCTGCAGATGCTTTGTTTGAAAGATACAGAGTTTTCAAATTTTAAAATTTTTTTGGTGTTTTCAAAATATTTCCGGCTCTAATAATTCTAGTGAAATTTGGGTTATGAAAATTACCTAAAATATAATATATTTTAGCAATAAAAATGTGTGATCAAGTTTACCAGGGGCGTGCATACGATCTGACTATTTAATAATTAAAACAAACAATTTGATACCACAATTTGTGACAAAAAAAAATTATTTGATATCAGCTTCGTTTACCAGATAAATGCAATTTTATTAGATAGCGTATGAGGCAGCGTAACACAATTTTAGCCAATTAGGTATTAATTGTTATGAAAAGTTATCTACCTAAATAAAATTACGTTAAACATCAAACCCTGTAGAATTAATTAACTTTATTCATGTTCACATCAAATATAAATTCATAAGAAAAGCGCTTATTATTGCTATCGAGAACGAAACTATTTTTTGCGAATAAAACATCTTTCCTCTTGCGTCTTTTTATGTTCGATCCTTCTATCCAGACTTATTTATTTAGTTATTTATCAACCTAATGGATACCCGCGTCCCACGTCTACACAATAAGAATGTATAGAGTTTTTCATATTAATTTTCAGGAATCGATTTTTATTCAGGGTGGCCGCAAAAATGTGGAAAATCTCCCGGATATGAAGAAAACAAGCGAAAAGAGTACTACAAGTTCATATAAACTTTTTTCGTGTAGGCCTCCTCTTCGGAGATATAGGCTCCCAAAGAGCTCCAATGAAATAAAGTTTTTTACACATAGTTTTGAACCACCAGGTATATTTTCGAAAAACGGTATTTCATATGCATCATGTATATTTGACCTATTTCAATAATTCCGGTGAAATATTCAGTTCCGGAGATATCCGGAAAAAAACGAAATTCTGAAAAATTGTTTTATTGTTTTCCTGGGTTTCTTTGAGATCGAATTCTAAGGTAAATTGCACTTTTGCATTGCCACTTTTTCCGCTCTATCTAACAGCGTTGATGGTTATGTAATCCGACGAGTCGTCTTCGAAGGGCCATTATCAACTTTCTTTTTTTAAATACGGTCCTGTTTTTCTGATATTGGAATTTGATTTTTGATTGACTTTTTTTCTCCCAAATGCAACGATGTATGACACATTGTGGTTTAATGACTTTTCGAGGGTTTTTTGAACAACATCAGGAAATTTTGGGATACGGTCCTGTATTTCTCCTAATTTTATAAATAATATCTCATAAGTAAGCTCTAATTTTTTTACTTTTGTTGAACTAGTTCAATAAATAACAAATAATTAAATAATAAACCACAAATAAGTAAACAAAAATCATTCCAAAACAATAATAAAAACTACATAATCCGGTATTCAAAATGATTTCCGTTATTCTCTAAGCACATATAACATCTTCTAACTGCCACATAACAGTTTTTTTGAGATAAACTAAAACATGCGATAGAATATCAAACTTTTTAGCATTTGTAAATTTATGTTCCATATTTTCTGGAAAATAGAAAACCTCTTAAAATGCTCTCAAATGATCATAATGGGAATATCAAGTGAAACAAATCACGCGTCACCATCTTAATTTTTTGTTTCAAGCGCCTACTTTTCTTTTAAATCCCGAATCAACAGAAGTTTGAAATAATGTTTCTGTATTTTGTTCACTTATTTGTGGTTTATTATTAAATTATTTGTTATTATTGAACTAGTCCAACATAAGTAAAAATTAAGAGCTTACTTATGAGATATTATTTATAACATTTGGAGAAATACAGAACCGTATCCCAAAATCTCCTGATGTTGTTCAAAAACCCCTCGAAACGTCATTAAACCACAATGTGTCATACATCGTTGCATTCGGAAGAAAAAAGCTATCAAATTCCAATATCAGAAAAACAGTACCGTATTTAAAAAAAGAAAGTTGATAATGACCCTTCGAAGACGACTCATCGGATTACAAAACAATTAACGGTGTTAGATAGAGCGGAAAAAGTGGCAATGCAAAAGTGCAATTTACTTTAGAATTCGATCTCAAAAAAACCCAGGAAAACAATAAAACGATTTTTCGGAATTTCGTTTTTTCCGGATATCTCCTGAACTACTAGCAATTTTAAAACTTTCTAAGCGGCATATTTTAACCGACTTCGTATCTCTTACGGTTTCCGAGATCCCTGTACTGGCCCTCCTTATCTTGGACACGTTGTATATCATATTAAAAAAAAATTTAAATATACCTACCTGGTGATTTAATAAATATGTGTAAAAAACTTGTTTCCATTGGAGTTCTTTGGGAGCCCATATCTCCGAAGAGGAGGCCTATACGAAAAAAGTCTTATGAGCTTTTAGTACACAATTTATTTAAGTAAAGTCGATATTTTTTCAATTGATGTAATTAAAAAAAAAAAAAAAACAGAAATTAATAAAACGTTAAAACTTCCGAATTAAGCTTCTTCTAATCATTCTGACACTTAATTGCTTTATTAGCCTCGATGGTCTTCTGCGAAGCTATCGATTTTGGAGCCGCTTCCAGCGACATTTTCTTAGGCAGATATAAATATGAGATATTTTAATATATTTTATTTATTTTAATCACATTTGTTGAAAAAATATCTAGTGTTCTGAAAATATTTATGCAATTCTTGCACCAAGTATGCCAACTTCGCCATCGAAGGAAGGAAAGATATTTTTGTAAATATATCTGAGGACAGCAAAAAATTTCGGCACATGGTATTCCCAACCGGTCACCCATCCAAGTACTAACGGTGACCAACGTCGCTTGATTTCGGTGATCGTTGAAACGCTTCCTCTTAACCTCCCCACCTGTGCTCCTCAAGAAGATCGAGATCTGATTGATCCGTCGCATGCAGTGGCGGTTCTTCCACAGGAGCACATGCGCACGTTCACCCCCAAAACAAAACGAATAAAAAATATTAATTTATATTCATTGAATATTATTTATCGTATAAAGTCCGACCCTCCATAATATTTTATCGTACCGTCAAACTAAAAAAGTCCGACCCTCCCTAATATTTTATCATCCCGTGAAACCAAACTGTATAGATCCGGCAACCGTGCCTCGTTCGAGGTAAATGACGATTATGACGAGACTTGCTCGCACGTGCGATTAAGTAGTGCAGTTTCTCTGTAGTAACAGGTGGCGTGTGGCAGTGGGGAATAGCGGGGCTATGGCGATTTAACTTGGAAGATGCATGTTCGTGCATCTAGTTAGAAATTCGAGCGTGTATGTTTTAATATTTTAATATTATATATTTATTAAGTTAAAATGAATAGTTGACAGTGGACTATTTAAGAAATAACTTTAGCTCTTTGAGTTTGGAGCAAAAAATTGAAGTGAAGACTGCGGGGACACCTAAACCAGAAATTAATTTAACACAGACAACAAAGGGTAAATCTAGGGGCTTTATCAGAAAGTTTAAAAATGAAATATATGAAAAAAAATTTATAAAGGGTATTCCAAACTTAATGAGGCTGTTATTGATCAACTTTCTACAATTTAGAACCGAAGAATGGACTTTACGTTTAAGGACTATTGTGTAGGGGCGATAAATGTTGTGTATTTCGATAAATTATACTCGATATGATTTTAAACCATTTTATTTAAGAATTTAAACTAAAAAATACTGAAAATATGAAAAATGCCAACTTGTCAGTCTCGTGGCTCGATTCGTTCTCGTCATAAAACAGTTAACTATTATTCTCATCTTGGTTGCGCCTAATGACGTAGCCGTAGATGGCGTAGTGGTATTAGACATCATTCGGTTTTCTTGATAACTCGTAGATGGCGGTAGTAGTATTGGACATCATTCGGTTTTCTTGATAGCTCGTAGATGGCTTTAGTAGTATTAGTAGTGGACTGTATAAATATTGTTACGAGTGTTGCATGCGACGACGTTAAGATCCGACAGCTATACACACTAAGAGAACCATTCTTATTTTCTAAAAGTTGTATTTCCTTGTGTAAAATTAAAAAATAAATAAAAATATGTTTTACCTAGCGCATTTTCTTATTACTTTTTTTCTTTCTACATTTAAAACGCCTAGAAAGTAATTATTTGGTCGTTACACCAAAAAAATTTTTATAAATACTTTCACCATACTTGTGAACCCCCGCTATCATAGGTCACGAGCCGCCACTGGTTGCATGTGATTTAAGCTTTTCATTCCTGTAAAAAGCATTTTTACAAGACCTCAGTTAAACTATTTAACATAGTATAATAATTAGGTATATAAGTAAATGACATTTGTACTTCGGCTCTGCCCGTAAATTTTATGGCATTTTTTGATCACAGGGGTAATTAGGCTTTATGTTTTCAACTACCCTATACATCACGTAAGCATTCATAAAAACGTGATCTTGCTCTTGCTCAGTTACTCTGGACCCGGCTTGATTTTGCATATTATATAAATGACATGTCCTCGGAGAGCGGTGGGGATTTCCGAGCTGCTTCAATTTCGTACGGTCGATGTAAGTTTACGCTGATTAAAGGGATGAAAATATGTAAAGCGCAATTCCCTTAATGGCACTAGTTGTGCCTAAACGAAAACGTGTCCATTTGTTGTCATTCTGCCGATGATTCTGATGGTTGTAGAGATGACTTGGACCATTCGTTCCGCAGTGCATGTTTTACAAAATTTCGCAATGAAATAATAATAAAACAGTCTTTATTATTATTATAAATCGAAAACTTGAAGAATTAAATATAAGCAAGTATACATTGTTGACAAGCAACTTTTATTAGTTTTCCAAAACAATATTGATATAAATATTTTCAATAGCCTTCAAACAAATATTTTCGAACCTGTCTGTATGCTTGAACTAAGACATGACCAAAAAATCAAATACCTAAAGGCATTTTTAAACCATACGTAACATTTCAACTTAGGAACGTTTTAGAGTTTGGGGAAAATCATATTGCTTAGAAGTTATGTTTCCGTTTTAAAGAATTAAAATTAATTATCAACTAAAAAACGGCAACGGGTAATATTTAGAAAGTTGCTCAGAAATTGATATAGAACCTGAGTAAAAGTATATAGGGAGTTTCATTTAACATAACGATGTTGCTACCGATTTTAGATAGAAGCAGCAATGCCGCATTGCTGAAAATATTTTAAAACGATAGACCATTGTCCTTTATCTGAGAAGCCAAATTTTCAAAACAAGCCAGTCACCCTTTTTCCAGAAACGTGTAACGTATTATGTGTGTCGAAATTATGAATAGGCAAAGAAACTCATAGTGTGCTTTAGTACCTAACAATACTTTAATTTCCATACATGTTTCGAAGACATATACCCTCATCAGCTTCAGTGGACAATAGGTAAGAAGTAAATAAACAAACAAAATAAATAAAAATCGTATCCATTCTAATTTTTTATGAAAGCGGGAACACCTTATCTATCAAATTTCTTTGACTGGTTATCCATTCACAACCGAACAGAGCGCACCTCATTTTATGAAAATTCATATATTTATTTTAATAAACACACACGATTAAATAAAAAAAAATTCTGGTAAACTTTCAAAATTACCATGGAAAACTACGAACGACGACCAGTGCTGCCAGAAATCTTTGATCAAAAGTAATAGGTTGACGGTTCGAAACCTAATCGAATAGTAAAAAACGATATCAGAGTAACAAAAGTACGAAGAAAAAGATCGTTACTTTCCTATGATATGGGGGCCACCCCCAGATTGAACATAAATTTTATACGGGGAGCCCCACAACAAGAATGAACATCTCAAAAATTGTTAAAATAGTAATGGATATAATTATTACAATTGTAAAAGATTGAACAACGCTGGTGGCAACGTGGAGGGGTCGCCGAGCAGCTTCGGTTATCGTCGACCGGTTCCAATGGCGCTGCGGATGTTTTAAATGTTTGTCGAAATCTTTTCTAATTTTAGTGCTATTTTAGCTGTAATCTGTGTTATATTTCTATGAAATTAATATACGTCTTGTCATATATTATTCATTCATTTCACATGCCATTAAATGCATAAAACCTTTTAATGCCTTTAAAATAGAATTAAAAACGCTAACACCGTATCAATCTCCATAAGAAATTTAAAAATCATTATCCCTGTGGCGTCACTGCGTGCGGCAGATAAAATTGGCACAGTTATATTATCTTATCTTTAGTTATTGTATCATGCGTGACGATGGTCTGCTCTCTTGAAGCGGTCCAATCGCAGCCGCAGCAGGTGTTGATGTCAACATGTGTCATTTTGAAGGTGATTTTTATTTAATAGCATAATGCAATGTAAAATGTTCCAAAGGTATTATCTACTTTATCAGATGATCAATAATTATTACTCAAAATGGTTTCAAAACATCGATCTCTGTGTGACTAAACTGCACTTTACAAGAATCAAGTCGTACGGCACGGCGCGCCCGCCTGTAGAGACATGTTTGGCGGAACGACTGATGTATCCGGCCACCATATTGCGGCCGTCGCGTGGAGGGACCCGTACCTTCATACACATAGATTCAAAAGTTTTGCATCACTCTGATTTTGGCATGTTGAGATAATTTCAGGAATGAATCTTTTTTCTAAATGTTTATTTATGTTTATCAATTAAAACGATACCATTTTTTATAGCAAAAAAAATATTATATTTTATATAATATTCTATTATATAATATTATTATATTATTATTTGTTTAAGATAACATTTTCAATGTTGTATTTTGTTGGCGCTGGCCAGTTAAATTTTTCGGTTCAGTGTATAAAAATGAATCGCCGAGTAATATCTCAAATTGATCGTGCAAGAATAGTAGCATTAGTTGAGGAAGGTTATTCCCAAAGATTTGTTGCTGAAAGAATAGGGGTTTTTCACAGTGATGTATGTCGCATATGGAATCGCTATCTAGACACCAATTCTGTGCGAGACAGACCACGAAGTGGTAGAAGGCGTGTTAATAACGAACAGCAGAACCGCTATATTACGTTAACAAATCGGAGAAATCGTACTATGCCACTCCCACAACTTCAGAGAGATGTTACGCATGCAATTGGTGTTCGCGTATCCCTCTCTACACTAAGAAGACGCATTCTTGAATCCAGTTTAAGATGTCAGCAGTCAGTAAGAGTTCCCCAGCTACAATATGACCACCGACTTCGTCGACTGCAGTGGGCTGAAGCGCACGTTCGCTTACCCGAAGAATTTTGGAATTCTGTCCTATTTTCCGACGAGACCAGGATTTGTCTGATAAACGATAGTCGCCGGTTTCGTGTTTGTTCGTTTGTTTGGAGAGAACCAACAAGAGCCGCCCAACTTGCCCATGCTCGCCCCTTGTCTCCATTCGCGGGAGGATGCGCCATGTTTTGGGCAGGCATTATGTCTGACGGGCGTACTGAGTTAGCCCACGTTCGAGGCACAATGACTGGCGACAGGTACATTAGGGATATTATACATTCTTATGTTCGGACGTGGAGAGGGGTTGTTGGTAACAATTTTGTGTTTATGGACGACAATGCCTGGCCCCATCGTACTAGAGCTGTGGATGAATACCTAGAGTGAGTGAATCAATCGCTTGGAGTGGCCTGCTTTGTCCCCTGACAAGAGCCCGATAGAACATGCTTGGGATATGCTCTCTAGGACAGTTCGCGTTAGAAGAAATCCCCCTAAAAGTCTCCAGGAGCTTGTCGTCGCTGCTACCGAGGAATGGCAGGCTATTCCACAAGAACGGATTGCTAGCTAACCTTACGTACAGCATGCGGCGTCGTCTTCAAGCTTGCATTGTGACTAGAGGAGGAAATAAACTTTATTAGAAGCTATATTTTTTAAATTTCACAAATTATACAATATAAATAAATTTTACTTTAAGTTTTTTTTTGGAAGGCTTAAAATGTTGTGGTAAAATAAAAAATTTTAAAACTCATTGATTTTTATTTTAAACTTATCAATGAACTAATATTTAGTCTATTTTCGCGATGACGTAATTACTTATTCGATAATCAGAGTGATGCAAAACTTTTGAATCTATGTGTATTTAAACAGCGTCATGCATTCTCGAGCTAAAATCTATAGAGCAATGCAAATTAAAACAAGAGTTAACAATTTTCCAGCGCGATATCCCGTGGTCAAAGAAAATTATTACAACTACTAATGAACAGTTTTAGCTCTGAAAATTAATGTTTAAATATATTGTCATTTCACACAGCACCATGGGGTGTCTTAATGTCGAACTTTATCCTCTAAATTATGTTGTAATGATAATAAATTTTAAAAATATTAAGTTTCTATTACTTTTAATATTATTAAAAAAGCAATAATTAAAATTAAGAAATCAAATCATTACTTCATACATTCATAACTTTCATTCTTTAGATTAAATAAAGCTGAAACATCGTATGAAACGTTTTAGGATCCATAAAATTTCTCGAAACGTAATTAAGCGATAATACATCGAAGGTACATCATTGAATTTAGAATAAAGAGGCCCTTAAAATTTCACATTATAAAATCAGGGCCGTATTAGAAACAATTAAGTTGATGATGATTGGCGGAAAACGAAATTTAGTATAAAAGAAATTATTGTACAATCTTGGGGTTCAATAAAAGCTGATGTGAGAATCTTTTGCTCCAACTTTAATATTAACGCCGGAGAAGAAATAAATTAAAAATCCAAAATTTCAGTTTTTTAAATAACACAAAACTCAAACAACGTACCAAAATCTCTTGTATGGCATATCGTCAGTGCGATACTTTGCGATACTTTTTCCCCATTTAATCGAAGTTCTGTCGACGAGATCCCCATGACATAGAGGCCCTCCTTATCTTGGGCACCCTGTATATCAAACAAAATTTTTAAAACGATCGTATTACTCATTTTCCATATACGTCTGACCTACCATAGACCGTAAATCAACCATGAAACTAAACTAGGAAAACGAATTAATTACTAATATTCTCACACAAAATAATATCACATAAAGAACTTTATAGCCGTCATTATTTTCCTTCACAGCCATCAACTATAGTGTAAGAATTACCATAATGGATCTGTGTCGTCGATTAAACTGTCTAACAATGTTTTTGTTATACAACTGATTAATGGTTTATCAAAAGCGAGACATGTCTGTTACGATACAAAAACTTTTATTTTTAGCTGGGTGCCTTCTAATTTTTTGCCTTAAATTCATTAGTTATTTTTAATCTTTCTATAATAGTATATTAAAGTACAAGTTTTATAAAGCATGATATTTTAGCACGCGCCCATGTTAGGAAACGAGCCGCTTGCGGCGAGTTTTCTGAGTGGACAAGTGCTATAATAGCTTTATAAAACATGTACTTTATACTACTTTTTCTATTTTGTGTATTTTTTAATAAAAAAACACATAATTAAATGCCATTAAAATTTTGTAAATTTGTATGTTTAAATTTTATGTTGGCAATAGTCAAATTATTTATCAAGTAAGCGTTGATAAATTATACGTGTCCAATATTTTGTCGCGAATATTGAAAGCTTTCTTAAAATTAATCAATAATGGATCAAGACGATATTATTAATTTAACTCCTCCTGAGTTAAGGGAAATTGCAAATAATACAATCAACTGTTACCAAAAAAGTCCAAGAAAGTATACGAAAAAGATGACAAGACCTTCACAACCTTGTGTACTGCGAAGGGTGTTTTTAGAAGTAGTTAAAATGTTCTAATCGCTTATTTTGAGAAGGAAAGTAAAACTAAGAAGTCGTCGACTCTGTGGTCCTTATACTCAAAATTAAGAGCTTGCATTAACATTTATGAAAACACAGATATAAGAAATTATGAAAGACTTCAAGCCTTTTTAAAAAGGCAATCTGAGAGCTACAAGCCCAAAAAATCTTCCATTTTAGATTTAGAGAATATCAATAAGTTTATAACTGAGGCTGAAAATAACATTTACTTAAGTTTAAAGGTTAAAAAATTGTACAGTACCTACCTATACATTAATTTTTTACAACCAGTTCTTAATAAAAGTGTATTATTGGATCCGCAAATAAGGATTAAACAAAACGTTTCAAACACACAAACTATGCCCGATTTTAAAATTAACGCTGCAGACACAAGTACAGTCACAATAAATGTTTCTAACAACTGCACTTTTAATAATAAATAAGTATAATTAGTGTACAGTGTATTTATTAGCTTTAAATTGATATCTTTGTAACAGAATATATTACGTGTTGATCTAAACTTGTGAATGTGAGGTTAGTTTAGGAATTGTTTATTATGCAACCAAACATACACAGCAGTACCACCAACCGTTTAAAATGAAAAAACGGTATCGAAAACGTCTATTACGATACTGAAAACGGAATCGAAAAAGCTTTCATATGAAACCAAAATAGAAAAAGACCGTTATAACATACCTACATTTGCCTCATGTAGTTTCTTATAACTAACTTCGATATTCTTATCATATTTTAAAATTTTTTTTATTCCATATCGCTACTACGGCTTTCGCCGAATTCTTTCAGAAGTCGTATGTCCTACCGGCTCCAGTCGTCAATGAAGTAACTTATACTGTCACTGAGTCTTTCTCTATTGACAGTGCTACTGACGATGATGTTTTACGGTATTTAAAAAAGATGAAGCCCAAAGCGACACTAGGTCCCGATAAAATACCGTCTTTCCTCTTGCGTGATTGTGCATACGTGTTCAAAGGACCCCTTTGTAAGATATTTAATTTGGCCTCTCAATATCCTGATATTTGGAAAAAAATCCAAGATAACCCCAGTATATAAAAAAGGGGATAAAAATAAAATCGAGAATTATAGACCAATAAGTATTATTAATAATGTTTATGTTAAGTGTTTTGAAATTCTTCTTCATGAAAATTTATACTTCCAGGTAAAAAATAAACTTTCGAATAAACAACACGGGTTTGTTAGGGGCAAATCTACAACGTCTAACCTCATTTGTTTTGCTCAATTTGTGTCAGAAGCCTTTGATCAGAACTGTTTTCAAAAGCATTTGACAGATTAGACCATAAAATTTTACTTAATAAACTCAGTTCGTTTGGAATTTCAGATGATCTTATAACATTTTTCATTCTTACTTAAATGAACGACAACAAGTAGTGGAGTGTGGTGGTCAGTCATCTGGGCAGATATATGCTACATCAGGAGTATTTCAGGGGTCCATTTTGGGTCCTTTACTGTTTGTTATATTCATTAATGACATAGTTAATTCTCTGGACATTAATAGTTTGCTTTATGCTGATGATAAGAAAATCTATGCTCGCATCCATAACCTGGCAGACTGTGAAAGGCTTCAAGTGTCTATTGACATGATATATAGCTGGTGTGTTAAAAATAAATTACCGTTAAATATAAGTAAATGTAACGTAATGACCTTTGCTTTAAAGCGAGATACCCTTGTGTACGATTTCAGAATTAACACTGGACAGAGCTGAGACTTTTCGCGATTTGGGTGTGTTATTTGACAATAAATTGTCTTTTGTTCCTCACACAAATGAGCTTATTGCAGCTTGTTATAGGTCCCTAGGTTTTATAATAAGAAATTATCGTGATCTTTTAAATTGTCATACACTAAAAATACTTTTGTATGCATTTGTAAGATCAAAATTGGAGTAAGCCTCGTTTGCATGGTCTCCATATTATCAGGTGCACCTAAATCGCATCGAAAAGGTCCAACGACGTTTCCTAAAGTTCCTTAGTTTTAAAATTGATGGTCTGTATCCTGAGATAGGCATTCCAGATGATGTTCTATTGGGCAGGCATTCGTTTTGCTCCTTAGAGGATCGACGTACCATTGCTCAACTTAGATATTTGCATAACATCTTGCATAATAGAGTGGAATGCAGTGATATATTGAGACACCTGCAATTTCTCGTTCCTAGAACATGTCATTCCCAGACTTTTTATATACCAACAGCGCGTCCCAAAATCTGTAAATATTCATCCATTTATCGATTGTGCAATACTTACAATCTGCACCAACATAAATTCGATATTTTCAGCTGTAGCTTATCCAGTATAAGATTAAATTAGTGTTTCCTTTTGGCATCTAATTACTCTCCTCAATATATACACATATATTAATGTAATACCTTTAATATTTATTTCTATCAATTTTTTTTTTGTTGTATTATTATGATTACTTATTTTATATTGTATATCTGTGATACCCATTTGTTAATTATTGGTTATTTTGTAACTGTGAAATGGTGTAAAATAAAATTAAAAAAAAATAAGGTCGTATGTTCAAATAAGTATACACGACAAACCACTGCCGCCCATCCATATGTGGTTAAGCTTAGTACTCCTTGAACTTCATTATTTAAGAATTCTTATGGAGCGACCTTCCCGAGGTGGTTTTTCCCAACGAATATAACCTCC
Organism: Barypeithes pellucidus; assembly: GCA_963991005.1. Lineage (NCBI taxonomy): Eukaryota > Metazoa > Arthropoda > Insecta > Coleoptera > Curculionidae > Barypeithes > Barypeithes pellucidus. The sequence continues at coordinate 65,082,116 of OZ022557.1, forward strand.
AACGATTCAAAACCTGAATCGCTTTATTCGCACACGCACCACTCCCAGAGTGCCCTAAAGGATTTTTCCTATAATGCTTGTGTTTGATTATAAAGAAAAGTAGTTTTGAGATAAAGGAACTTATAATATTGGAAAATTTCAAGGTATAACATTTTTTGTTTTATGTGCAATATAACTATTTTCCTTTTCGAGTTATTATCAATGGTTATATTTTTAACATTACACTTGTCAAATAAAATTATTTGTAATAAAAAATTGAAATTTGTACTGATCGTATTAATATCGGTCTTTTTACATAACACTTTGTTGTGTTAGTTTTCGAAGTGTATTTAAAAAAAATGTAATTGTAAACAAATGCAAAATAATAACAATGTAACTGTTTAAATAGTTTTAACATGCTCGTCCCTCACCTTAGATTAATTTTAAAAACTACTGTTTTGTTATTTATCCTCTTATCTGCAAAACCCATTTTGCGAAAAAGTGGCAGCTCCATTAGATCGGTAGTTATTAAATATTTTAGATCGCAAGTCACCCAGCGCGTGAACAGTTAAGCATGCGACGAGTCGACGCGCGGCGGAACTATGCGTTCCAACGACGGAAAATATGGAAATTCTAATGATTCACACTGCACCAATATTATCAAAATTTTTTAGATTAAATTAATAGTTGCAAGAAATTTTTTTGAAAACTTTCTCGACTTTCAAGCCGGTATCTAACAATAACCGCACACTGTGGGATCTACGTTGATCGCTATAAAATAAAAAATAAATAAATATAATTTACAGCAATATGCTTTTAGCCATAAGATTTAAAAAATCAATCGGTAAAGTTGGCGATCTAAATCTCTCTTAATTTTTCTGTTCAACTAGCTTTAAATATAAACCTATATTTTGGCAGATAAAACAGAACAATATAATGTACATTGTTCCTGGTCTTTGTCACCACAAGCTTCTCAACATCGTACACTAGGGCAGCAGAAGTCCTAAATAGGCAATAAATTTAACTCTAACAAATTAAAAATTTGCAACGTTGTCAAATAGATCGGAAAATTCCTTAAATGTGTGAGTGTGTGAGTAAGTTATAATAATTTGAAAGAAAGTATTTTTATTACGGAAAGAGGAATGTTGACAGAAGTCTCCTAAGGTAATAAAGAATAAAATTTTTGTACCGGGTGTTTTATATGCACATATCGATGTTACAACCTAATTATCGTAATTTTTTTAAATGAAACACCATATCTTTCATTCCCTTTTCTTGCAGAGATTTTATTCCCCTTTGTCTATGTCTATCTTTACTAATTTTGGTGATGTTTCACTTCTTATTTTAACTCTAGCAAAAAGCTGAATGTATTTTACCACTGTTCATTTTCTGGTCACCTATTGATACTTAAAATAAAAACAAAATGTTGGAATTTTGATTAGAAAGTCAGTTTGGTGACAATTGGGGACAATTAAAGTGATTTGGTGAGTTGTTTGTTCAAAAATGATAAAAATTTGAAATCCTCAGTCAAAGACAAGAATTAGTGGACGTGTTTTGACCTTTGATCATCAGCAGTAGAATAAAAATACAGTGCTTTTTCTATTATGTCATATAACTTATTTCCTTGAATTGTTTTCTTACTTCTGCTGAAGGCCTTTCCTAAGGTTTAAAGATGTTCAACAATTCTGATCTTTGACTCAATGTAAATATTTCCCCCTTTAACATTTTTATAAAACATATGTATTGTATTTGTATTCCTATTACTTTATTTTTAAGCATTATTGAACAAACAACTCACCAAATCACTTTAATTGTCATCCAATTGTCCTTAAAATTATAACATTTTGTTTTTTTATGTGTCATAGGTGACTAGAAATAGGATCGTGGTAAATTACATCCAGTTTTTTGCTACAGTTCAAATACGGTATCCCATTTAAAAAATATGAAATTTTAAACGTGCCCCCTTTCTGGTGGATCTAGTATAGTTCAATTTTTAGTAATTTTTTAACAACGAACTCTAATTACTTTAATTGTCATCCAATTGTCACCAAAACTGACGTATAATTTAAAATTACAACAGTTTGTTTTTATTTTATGGGTCTGTCATAGGTGACAAGAAATATTACAGTGGTAAAATATATCCAGTGTTTAGCTAGAGTTCAAATAAAAAGTGAAATATCATCAAAATTAGCAAGGATAGACATAGGAAGACCTTAACAAAAGATAAATGGGATTAAAATCCCTACAAGAAAAGGGAATGAAATACAAGGTGTTCCATTCAGCAAATTTACGAAAATTAGGTTTGAAGTTCGCAATATTGACATGTTCATAGAAAACACCCTGTAAACAATTGCATGCAATTTTTGTGTTCTAGAAGTAGCAAAAAATTAATTTGTAGACCATATTTTATAATCCGTTAAAAGTCAATTTATTAAAATTTAAATTTGACCTAACCTTACATTAAAATTGAATTTAGTTTATTTTTTAACCAAACGATTAGGCACTGGCCCAAAAGTATAGCCACTTCTAAATACATGTCAGGCCGCCATAATAGTATTTATTTATTCCTTGTGCAAGGTAACAGTCCAGTGCATTTTCTCCTAATGTTTTCATTTACTGGTATATGTGCCCTACGAAACAGCCGTAAGTTCGAATTTAAAAATTTTATTTTTCTATTAAATTCCAGTTTTGTAGTTTTCTTTCCCCAGTGTGCAATTGCCAATTTTACTTACCACCACCGCAAACGCTTATCGAACGAAATTTAGTTGACGTCGCGGACGCTTCCGATTAGAGGGCGCTGATTTTGATTCGGAAGAAATTCGCATCCTCTGCGCTTTCAGTTTGACGTCATCACAGTTTAGGTGAACACGTACCGTAGTCGGGGCATTGCGACAATCGAATTATTTCGGAAAATGAAAAATCTTCGCTGTAAACATTTTTTAAATTTAAAATTGTATTATTAAAGTTGCATTAAATTGATGTGCCTGTTGTCATTAGGAGATCAAAATTTAGTTATGTAATCGAAATCGAAATATCTTTTGTTTATACTTGTGTTTTAGATAAGTAGTATTTTATTTACGAATTAATCTTTTTTTTTTTTTGAACATTCCATGCTACCAATATAAATTTCTGATCTCGCCCAAATTGAAGAAAATTCTAAACAAGTTAATAAATATATTTCAACTAATCCTTTTTTAAATTTCTTAAAAAAAATAATATGTTATATAATATACAGGGTATTACTTAATGATATGTACTTCTTTTAATGAGTGATTTCTGGATAAATTTTAAGTCGAAAATTTCCGAAAATGCTTTGTTTCGCTAAATTTTTTTTTTTTTTAAATTTTATCAATTCGTTTCATTAGCACGAATAATAATGCTGATATGATTCTATTTAAACGATTTTTGCTTAATAAATATTTCCATAAAATATTATTACAACAATGGATTTATAATTATTATTATTATATTATTTTCATCCACACGGTAAGTTGTAAGAGAAATATGTTTTTGTTTAGAATTGAATGATAATTAATAATAAAAAAAATTGTTTTGAAAATATCAATGGCCTAAAATATTTTTTGGTTAAAATTGACTTTTGAAGTAAAAATTCGTTTGAAGTAAAAATGTATGGTTTTATATCATAAAAGTATGTACCAAACTAATATCTCAAACTGGTTTCGAGATTTTTGATAAAAACAAAATAATAATAACTTTAGGACATAGATTATGTGGATGTACTTAAGTTCTAGCCATATGGAAAAGTGATTTATTTTTAATTTTAAGAAAAAAATGTATTCTTCTTAAAAAGTTCTGAATGGTCTAAACCATGCAAAATGCAACCATCAGATATTAACTTTTTTATTCGCATACGACGTTTCTCAAAAAATTTGAATTTGTTTCAAGAATAAAGTACCTGTATTTGTGACAATATCGAAAACTGTAATTATGAAAAGTTGTTCGGTATAAAAAAACTATGTTCTAATATGTAATTACATCTTTCTACACTGAAATTTTAATAATTTTTATCAAATTAGCGATACCGAACATTTATCTTTTTACTTATTAAATTTTATAGCGTTCCGGAAGTAATAAGTAAGTTATCTCAAAGCAAAATTTATTTTTGAAAATTTTTTAAAATTTTTTAAAAAATTTTCAGCGCTGAAAGATATAATTGCATATTAGAACATATTCTTATACCGATCAACTTTTCATAATTACAGTTTTGATATTGTCACAAATAAAAGTATTTTACCCTGGAGCCAAATTCACATTTTTTGACAAACCTCATGTACGACTGAAAAAAATTAATATCTGATGGTTATATTGCAGATTTTGAACCAGAACATTTTATAAAGAATAACTTTTTTTCGTAACATTAATAATAAAAATGTTTTCCATATGACTAACCTTAAGTGGATGGATATACTGTATATACATACGAACTTTTCGACTTTAAATTGCTCCTGAGATCACCCACTAAAATGAGTGTATATCATTAAGTAATGCCCTGTACAGCTCACCAGGAGTAATTCTTTAAAAATATGAAATGGAGTGTAGAATGTGTGGTCTATCGCCGACGCAATAAAAATATATTACATTTACTTAAATCAGTATTATTATATTTTATTCCCTTAAATTCACCACAATTTTTCTATTTCTTTGTTTTCTAAAATATTTGAAAATCATTTCTCATCCTCACTTAACTACTAATCTAATATACTAAAATATTTCTTCTTACGTTTACAACTTACTTATTAGATGTACTTTTTATTTGTAATAATTTCTTTAATATCGGGGTACGAACTAAGATTTTAGAAATTTAAATAAATGTGATAAAGTTTTAGCAGAAAATGATCTAGAATATTGACTGTTTTAAAATTATATTCAAATTTGTTCATTTAGTTGAAAGTAACAAAACATAAGAGCTTATAATTAGGAAACTGAAATAGCTGAAAGATTAATGATTTTGTCAAATCAATTTTATTAATTAGTTAAACAACGCGGAAAATGTGCATATTGAGAGATTTTAAGATTATTTTAAACGGATTCGAGTATTTAAATAACATATTTTTTAAACTTTTCAAAACACATTAGATACATTTTTTGGGCATTTTTCAACTACAGAGGAAATTTGCCAATTTATATTGTCATTGTAAAATTGATAAAAATTCAGGACTGCTGAAATTAGGTCTATAAAAAATATTGTTTTGTGTGTTTTCACTGTTTATATGTTTATCCAAAATAAGAAGTCCTTATAAAACTGAGCATTTGAATCGAAAGACATTTCTTTGTCAAATTTTCGTTTCCGCTTGACAAACTTGACTTGATACAAGAATTGAAAAAGCCATAAAACTTTCTATTTAAGCATAAATTTAAGACGTAAGAACTCAATATTATTGCAAATATATTTTTGAGAATAAAGACTAATGGATTACTTACTAAGATCTGTCTTGATATTTTGAATCAAGCGACGACGGCTTTAACAGCATTTGAATTCAAAGGATATTAACTTTAAACCCGCCTTCAATTTACAGTTGGGAGGTTTTATAATATCAACTCTGATCATTGAACGATCTATTTTCTGTAAATAAATATGCACCGTGGTTTACTTAGTAAATTTATCCGGTCGATTATTACCATTCCTATAAATCGCCTCTTCTAGCTGTGTTTGTTTAGGAGTAGATACCGGACGGTTTAGAATGGATCACTGTCAACTGGAAGAACTTTGTACTAGGGGTTAATTTTGTACGTATAGCTATTTATCACACAGGGTGTCGTAGTTGGGAATGACCCATTTCAAACGTGACAGTGATTCTGAAACTAATTTTGCCGGAAGATTTCGGGTTGTGCCAACAAACTATATTGATTCAGGTTTTTTTACGTTGTTAAAGTCTTTGGGCTATAATTTTTTTGTGTATTATTATTAAGTTTAAATTATCTTTTTTTGAACCATATACAGTGTGTTGCAGAATAATAAGCGAACCTATAGGTGTAAATGACAAAAAATTTTCGAATTTAAATTTGATCATTTGGGATCTAGACCTGCTTGATTAGATAATAAAACTTAACATATTTTGATTCTTATGAAATCAAGCAGGCTTTGACCGGTGCATTATTTTTATTTCCTGTCTAGTTACAGTGCCTCTTATTCGCAAAATCTCGAAAATTTTCATTAAGAAAAGTTGCTCAGAATTCAAAATCATCCAAGCGCGCCGAATTTAAGAATTTTTTTTGCATTTTTTTCAAACCTGTAAACAGAAAAAACAATTTTTATGGTATTAAATACATTTTAAGAAAGATTATTTCAGAAATAACATTTGAATACTATATTTAATTTCCTAGGCTAATATGACAAACGATGAGGAAATTGAAGAAATTCAAAATTTCTAATATAGGTAATTACTTTTTCTACATAATCTAGAGAATTCATATGCAAACTTTTTTAAAAAATTTGAATAAAAAGGTTAAAATACTTTTTTTTTATCTGTTTAAAGATTCTTTGATTGGAAAATATACTACTGTACAACTCGAGTTCCATATCCACTCTTGTTGTACAAACTACCATTTTGCCACATAGATGCATGAGTATTCTTAAATATATTTTACTAAATTATTTGTTTCTTATAAAAAATATACTCAGTAGTTTCTGAAATATTTGAAATATTCCGGACTTTTTTGACATCCTGAATATGAAAATAGATAGTCAATGGAGAATACTAAATATATCTATCCTTGATTAAACCCAACAAAAATTAGAAGGATGGTTAAATATAATTTAATCGCTTATAAATTAACAACGTTTTGTAATTTCTATAAATTTTGAAAAAGATTAGTTATAATTATTTTATCAATCAACATATTATTCTATTATTTAGTATTTATCTACTGGATGTACTTTGTCTATAACTAATTTAATTACATAATATAGCATTTTTACATCCATTACATATCATTATATGACACACATATACTTATGTATTCATTACTTATTAATATATGACTTACAGTGTTTATAAGTTTCTTTACCTGAAAGGTTTTAAAACTAATTTTAAGGAACAATAAAGCCGTGTAAGTTGTAATACAGCTCTTTTAAATCTTCCAATAAATAACGTATGTATTCCTAGTCAGATGTACATATTTCCTATAGTAGGTAAGTTTTTATGAAGTCTGTAAAACCTATAATAATATGAAATTGTGTTTTACAATATCAACTTAGAATGAATATAGCAGTTTTTAAAGGCAGAAGGTTTTCGATGTTCCATCACATTTTAAATAAAAATACTTCGCTGAAACTTTAAGCATTCTCTATTTTTATATATTACACACGAGGTATGGACTGGGCACGTTCACGGAGGTTTTAGAAATCTAGCGCTGAAGTACTTGAGTTAGTTCACTGGAATAACTGTGAAGTTTAGGTAATAAGACGTATTTGATATGAACTAACAGCTATTCAGCAATCAAGTATATAACGTGTCCAAGATAAGGAGGGCCAGTACAGGGATCTCGGAAACCGTAAGAGATACGAAGTCGGTTAAATAGAGGTAAAGTTGCACATTGCACAATAATATATGCCGTTTAGAAAGTTTTAAAATTCCGAGTAGTTCCGGAGATATCCGGAAAAAACCTAAGTTCTGATAAATCGTTTTATTGTTTTCCTGGGTTTTTTTGATTCCTGGGTTTTTTTGAGATCGAATTCTAAAGTAAATTGCACTTTTACATTGCCACTTTTTCCGCTATATCTAAACGGCGTTAATTGTTTTGTAATCCGACGAGTCGTCTTCGAAGGGCCATTATCAACTTTCCTTTTTTAAATACGGTCCTGTTTTTCTGATATTGGAATTTGAGAGCTTTTTTTCTTCCGAATGCAACGATGTATGACACATTGTGGTTTAATGACGTTTCGAGGGTTTTTTGAACAACATCAGGAAATTTTGGGATACGGTCCTGTATTTCTCCTAATTTTATAAATAATATCTCATAAGTAAGCTCTAAATTTTTACTTATGTTGGACTAGATCAATAAATAACAAATAATTTAATAATAGGCCACAAATAAGTGACCAAAATACAGAAACATTATTTCAAACTTCTGTTGATTCAGGATTTAAAAGAAAAGTAGGCGTTTGAAACAAAAAAATTATGATGGTGACGCGTGATTTGTTTCACTTGACATTCCCATTGTGATAGTTTGAAAGCGTTTTAAGAGGTTTCCTATTTTCCAGAAAATATGGAACATAATTTTAAAAATCCTGAAAAGTTTAATATTCTATCGTATTTTATTTTATCTCAAAAAACTGTTATGTGGCAGTTAGAAGATATTATTTGTGCTTAGAGAATAACAGAAATCATTTTGAACACCTGATTATGTAGTTCCTTACTTTTTTCGTTCTTCGTTTTATTACTGTTTTGGTATGTTTTTGTGGTTTATTACTTATGAGATATTAGTTATAAAATTAGGAAAAATACAGGACCGTATCATAAAATTTCCTGATGTTATTGAAAAAAACCCTCGAAACGTCATTAAACAACAATGTGTCATACATCGTTGCATTCGGAAGAAAAAAGCTCTCAAATTCCAATATCAGAAAAACAGGACCGTATTTAAAAAAAGAAAGTTGATAATGGCCCTTCGAAGACCACACGTCGGATTACAAAACAATTACCGCTGTTAGATAGAGCGGAAAAAGTGGCAATGTAAAGGTGCAAGTTACTTTAGAATTCGATCTCAAAAAAACGCAGGAAAACAATAAAACCATTTTTCAGAATTTCGGTATTTTCCGGATATCTCCGGAACTACTCGGAATTTTAAATCTTTCTAAACGGTATATTATTAGGCACGTAAATGCGCAACTTTACCTCCATTTAACCGACTTCGTATCTCTTACGGTTTCCGAGATCCCTGTACTGGCCCTCCTGATCTTGGACACGTTATATATAACATGTATTTTACGGTACTACAGCGTTACTCCACAACAGACATATTTTAAGAATACGGATATATCACATAAATATAAATATAGTCAAACATATAATAATCGATCGTTGGCTAGCCTCGCTAGTTTTAGCGACTTAATTCTTAGTTTATTTTTAAGTTAACATTATTTAGGACGCTTTAGTATTTCCTATAGGTCTTGATCTTAAAGCAATAATTTTTTTATTACATTTAAAAAATAGTGAACGTTGGTTTAAGAAAGCACAGCCGTCCCCTTAATGCATTCTATAAAAAAAGATTACTTTCATTAAATTTAACTAAAGGAATTTTTATTCTGACATGTTCGCGGTAGTGTTGCCAATAACGCTATATTTTCATTATAATTTGCATTGAGAATTTGGGTGTATTACGAAGCTAAATCGGAAATGCAGCTGGGAATATTTTATTCAAATTTTAGGACACCAATATAGACGTTGGGTGACTAAATTTTAAATATTTTTTACATCAATAGAGATGAGCTTAGCCGCGAATGTTCATTCGAAGCGATAACTGCGATTGCGATGTTTTATTCACTGTGAATATAAACTGCGAATGACGTCACGATAATGACTTAAATATAATAAATAGAAAATTATTAAAATTGGTGCATTATTAACGAAATAGCTTATTAATTTGGACTTGCATTTTTATATTCGATAATTAATTGGGGTAATGTAGTTAATATAGAGTTCGATTCTATAACATTAAAAAATGGTCTTAAGAAAACACGGATTTATTCTTATCAAAAATTAAATTATTGTTCTGTAAATGTTATTCGCAATCGCATTAGCATCGCATACTGTTTATAATTATGTAGATCAAGCCTTGGCGATGTGCTAGACGCAACGAGCAAGACGTCGGCCGCGATCACGATCGCTATTTCTTTTCTTCGTTTGATCGTCCACTGTCTGGTCGATTCCCAATTCGCAGTTTATTTTCGCAGATTGTGAATGCGATTTTTCATCCGCAGTGAATGTTTAGCAGTTAGCGATTATCTGCTCAACACTAATTTAAATCCTTCCCGATTTTATCTGTCAAATTTGAAATGTCAAATGCAAAGGAACCTATTTATTTTATTCGATAATTTGATTTTAGGCAATATTCAAAATCAAAGAAGCAGTCCATTTCTCTAAGGAGATTTACTTGACCTTAGAAACAATCAAAATAAAAATCAAATTGCACAAAGTCGGCGTCTCATCAAATAACATTGGTATTGGCAACTTTATCAATCAGAATAGCTGATTTTTTTTTGTACAGTACGTTTCACGAAATTTGGTTACGACTTAACTGGGGGAATATCATTAAAGCATTTTCGTATTAATTCTACAACACTAGAACTTAAAGTCGGAGAAATATTTTCTGACCTAAACAGTGATTTTAACTGGTTCCACATATGCTCTATGGGGTTAAAAATGCAATAATAGGGTGGGAACCGTAGCACTGTATGTCCAGTTTCTTCTGCCAATGTGTCACAAACATATACTTTTTTTATACAAAATGTCTTTAAAACTTCTAAAAGATCACTTTTTTATAACTTTCTTCAAAATATATATCATTCGCCGCCATGTACTTCTGAATCTCTAATTTTGTATTATTTGAGCTTAGAGCTTTACGTAATTGGCGACTGTGATAGCTCGCGTTGTCCATTACTATCACGCTATTCTGAGGAATGTTTGGTAAAAGACAATTCTTGAACCATTCCTCAAAAACTAACAAATTTTACCACAAAAAGATATTTAAATATAAATTAAGCAACCTAACCTACCTGATGTGCCTATATTTAATTATAATTATTACAGTCCGGTCCTTTCCACATAATAATAACAAACGGTCATAAATAATGGAATCGCCACAGGTACTTTTACCTACTATAATTGTATTAAATTAGCTACTCTTTTGCCAAATTAAACATACTTCTATCTCATCCAATTTGATAACTAAATAAGAAAGCAGGAAGGATGACTTCACCACAAGTTCTGAATATTTCAACCTTAATATTATGTTCGTTTTCACTCTTACCGACACGACACCGACAACGATACCTGGAATGGCAAATAGCTGACACCGACAAGTCAGTCCCGTTTTTTACATGATATTTGCCATCCATCGGTGCCATACCGGTGTCGTGTGAAACGCCATAAAAACTACATTAAATCTCAATAGTACTTTTAGTCGAAGGTAATATCGTCATGTAGGGGATTAGACCATTTGGAAAAATTTAGTTTTTATTCCTCTACACAACCATACTTCATTAATATTTACCTATTGAATTAAATTTTAAAAAAAATGACTTAAACTTGCAAATATTTCCTTAAAAGCATTTTAATGAATTACTTCAAATGCTTTAACCTTTTCAAGTTAGCATTTTTCTGCCGCCCTTAAAGTTTTACATTGTTAACGAAAATTCACTTAGAAGTTATTTTTAAATTACATTCCTGGTATTCAGAACTTTTCTACTTCGAGTAGTTTAGAATTCCTTAATTTAAAACTATGGCTAGATATATTTAAAATTAAATCATTTTAAATACAAATTGTAGGGCGCTTTAAAAGATGAATGTCAAGAACAAATCTATATGACCTTATACAGTAAATTGACTTATTGTTTAAGGATATATATTTTTTTCAAGTTGACAACTCGCACTGTATATATTTTAATATTAAAAGATTCATAAATTTAAAAATATCATTGTGCAGAAAAACATAAACTAATATTTTTTTAAAGGAAGATATGACTGCGCGAGGCGTATACGAATCCTAATACGTAAAAAATACTATTATAAACACAAGTGTCATAAAGTAATTACTCTACCATCGCAGATGGACTAATTAACAAATTTTATGGGGCTGAAATCTGTATTCCGGGTATTATTTAATGATTTGTACTCTGATTTGTATTTATTTTAATGGGTGATACCTGGACTAATTTTAAGTCCAAAAGTTCATATACAGATATGTCCTAAAGTGTCTGTTTATTCGATATATGGTGTTTTTATTTTAATAAACTGCCAAACACTAGATAACATGAGGCGTTCATACAATGAAATAATTAATGCAGACGTTTCCTTAGCAACGGATAACAATGCTAACTTAATTTTATTTAAACGATTCTTGCTTAATTAAGATTTCCATAACATATTATAACAGAAAGGAATTCATAATTATTCTTACCATGTTATTTTCTTCCAAACGGTAAGTTTTAGTAGATCTTTTTTATTTAAAATTGAATGATAATTAATATTAAAATAATTGTTTGTTGTAATACATTTTTTGGTTAAAATCTACGACACTGGCTTGAGAAAAATATCTTTTTCTGATAAAAAATATATATTTTTCTTTCATATTAGTTCATACCAATATTTAGTTTAATATCTTAAATTGTTTTCGAGATTTTTGACAAAAATCAAAAAAACTTTACCACTCTGTATATCTGAAACATTTTAGGACATACATGTATATTAACTTTTCGGCTTAAAATTGATCCAGAAATGACTCGTTAAAATAAGTACATATCATTAAGTAACATAACACCCTGTATATCGAAAATTATAAAAATATTACCATAACCTATCAAAATATTTTTACACAAACAAAATTAATATACTACACATAATAGTTATTAAACATGAATGAATGAAAACTAATCTGGCTAACGTAAAGTCATATAATAAGTAATTATGATATATAAATTAATTGGATATCATCTAATTACATGTACTGGATGCATAGAGAAAGTGTGTATCATATACTTAAATATAATGAATAGACTAATCAAATGCACAATTAATAATTATATGGAATATATAAACAAGCCACTACAGTACTAACTAAATATTGTCCTTAATTAGTTTAACTCTCTGATTCTTTAATTGTATAAAAAAATATAAATTTTTCAGCAAATGCAAGTTTATTTTTTATTATTTTATTTTTTATATATTTAATACCAAATAATTTTAGCAACAGAAAACCATTAAATAAAATAAAGACAACTATTTTATCATCCAATCTTCCATTCCAGCTTTCATTTAAACAACTAGTAAACAGTAAATAAATAAGAAATTTTACTTAGATTCAACACATTATTTTCAGGACAAACATGACATTTAAGTCACTGTGATAAAAATAAAAAACTGTAAAACGGTTATTATGCCTTAACACTAATCGACTTGCAACAAAATATGTTAGTGCCTTTAACATCAAATTATTCGACATGTAATAATTATGCGATAAAAAATATGTGTTAAAAAATGAACTAAATACGAGATTAATTCCATCCAATACAAATACTTGTTAGAACTATGGTGGAATCAAATAAGAAATACGTAAAAAATTCGGTTTGTAACAACGATATTTCCGACAAAATACAGATGTCTAAAAGAAGGCGACATAAAACGGTTCATTTCGGCGACAATCTACTTTTGCAAGTGTGTACGAACGCAGACTTAAATTCCCGAGTGTCGTACGGAAAATTGGAACCGAACGTGCAACAGTTATTCAGCTTCATTGAAACGGTACTGAGTGCCTGGGTAAGAAATATTCCATCCGCAACAGTGAGAAATGGATTTAAAGTTCTTATATTTGCATATAGGTTGCCGAAGAAGGACTTACTTCTCAAGGAGAAGTTAGTGAAATGGATGAAAAAGAAGTGCAAAGGCGACGATACAAAAAGCACTGCGCAAGAATAAAAAAGCTAGATATAAAGCGTCTTGTACGAGAGGTCACGAAACTTGATGGCACGCATTTTATTGGAAATCTTAGATATCGTCATCTTCACTGGAACGGAAAATTAGACGCAGAAGCATGTAATGAATTTTTCTTACAGAAGGTATGTCTACTTAGTTGTTATGTTTTCATACTCCTATACAGGGGGAGGGTTTTAAAGTGTTACAATGCAATATCTGAAAAACTGTTGGAAATATTTTATTCAAATTTTTGGCCGCCAATAGGGGGGTTGGTATAAAATTCGTAACTAGACAATCAGTAGAGAAATTGTGAGAATTAATTTCTGCTTATTTACGTAGTTGTTGACGGAGAATTGAATTATCGAAAAAAATAAATATCTTTCCATTTGAGGAAAGGGGAAAAATATCAAAAATGTTTTAAAATTTGTCCAGAAGTCTCCCTATTGGCGTCCTAAAATTTGAACGAAATATTTCTAGCGGTTTTTTAGATTGCAGACCGAATATCATGTTGGTACTGCACTAACTCATTTCTAAAGGGTGTTGACACTGCGATTTTCAATCGTCAATAGCTCGAAAACAGGTGAACTTAGGTATAACATATGATACATGAAATATATTCTAAATGTTACATAGAATCCGAATAATACAGGGTATTTATTTTTGGGTGGTTTTATCACAATAAATTCTTTTTTTAAGAGAAATGACCAAAGTATTCAAATAATCAGTTTTCAGCTCTGTAAAGTAACATATGCCGGTCGGTTCAAACATTAGAGCGAAAAAAGTACATCGCTGCGACTCTGTATCTCCGTTACGAGGCACTTTAGGATTTGCTTTCTTATGGCAAAGTAGGTTTATCTGCCGTGCAATACAAGAACATAGTAAGTCGACTTACTATAAAATAGAGTAGTAACTTTTTAATATTTATTTAACTGTTTATTGTTAATAAAAATCAATGATTTTATGGAAAATGAAACTACGTAACAAGAACTTACTGTGTATAAAATTTTAGAACAATAAATTAAATATTAAAGAAGTTGTGCAATTTTTAAATGGAATGTCTTAAAATTTACTTTTACGACTTACTAGGTTCTTGTATTGCACGGCAGATATTTTGATCTCCTCTGTATGCTCCCGAGAGGTTAGGAGATGCTTACTGAACACCCTACATACTATAGGGTGTTCCATTAAATCCAAAGTTACTATTTTTGACGGCTTTACGGGCTAAATTTGTTTTTTCGGATATCAAATTCTGGCACTTTGAGAGAAATCCTACAACTTCTCTAATTTAAAAGTTTCTCTAACTCTTCAAATGAGCAAGTAATCCATTGCTCAAAATATGGTCAATAACCCTATGTACCAAAAATATTATCTGAAAACTGTTCTTTTTATAAATTATGGAAGTAGGTACTTATTCAAGATAGATAATAAATTATGAATAAACAAATTTTCCTCCAATACAACGGTTGGACCACCGTTTGCGTAAATCAATGACAAAATAAAATTTACTAGCCGCCATGAAACATAAACACTATTTGAAAAATGTTTTCCGCCACAGACTAACATATTGCTTGAAAAAAGAAGATTGTGTATATAGCATGTGTATACGACTCGAAAATCTATAGTTTATTTTTGTTCAATATATTGACGTACTAGACCAATAGCAAAAACATTACCCATTGTAAACTAGGAAACATTGGCAAATGCTTTTAATTTATCAAATTGGACATTTTGTTGCATGACCTATATTATGTTAGTATCTTTTGTAACATTTGAAAATAGCCATGTCATTTATTTTATTTAAATAAGTTATTTAGTAGATATAGAATATGCAGATACAGTATAATTAAAAAATTTTAAAAAATGTGCAATAAATAAAAAATAAATTATGTATAGTATATACACTGCCGAGCATTAAATTAGGGTCACCCCGTAATTTCAAATTATTTCAGACATTTTTAGTTTATGTGTTTGTTTTTCGGTTGTAACAAAGTTTACTATCTTTATTCGATGATTTGTTCGTGATTGCTTGTATAAAAAAAAGTTGTTGTTGTTTCGATAAGCGTTTGACAAAACCTCACTCAAGTTCGTAAAAACCATTAACAGCATATTTTTGTGTTGAATGGCAATAAATCCTGTTGTTGCGGCACGAATTGTGGCGACTATAGAAGATGATCGCGGTCAGCGCGAAGTTGCAAGGAACGTTGGTGTAAGTCTCTCCAGTATGCAACGAGTATTTCACCGGTACGAAGAGACTGGTCTGCTCACTCGAAGGCCTGGTTCAGGACGAGGGAAGACTACAACAGCTAGAGATGACCGCTTTCTCGTTTCTAGTGCTTTGAGAAACCGGACGGTCATGGCAGTTTCCCTTCAAAATCATTTGCAAGAAGTGAGAAATGTAAACATAAGTGAGTAGACAGTTAGGAGGCGACTTCATGCTGCTGGATTATCTTCCCCAACTAGAGCTACTGGGCCGCCGCTATTCCGTGACCACCGGATTGCAAAGTTGAATTTTGTACGAGAAGACTTGGCTTGGACAATAGAGGATTGGAGTTTTGTTTTCCGATGAGTCGCGATTCTGTCTTACGGGCTCAAATAGACGTGTAAGAGTGTGGCGACGACAAGGCGAGAGATATGCTCAAGCATGTATTGCCGAGCGACTTCCGTTTGGTAGAGGATCAGTTATGGCATGAGGAGGCATATCTTTTGAAGCTCGCACGGAGTTAGTCTTTATCCAAATGGGACGTTGAATGCGCATAGGTACCTGACAGAGCTTCTAGAAGACCATGTTGTACCATCCATGGTTATTCTTGGAGAAGACGTAACTTTTATGCACGATAATGCACGGCCCCACACTACTCGGTTTGTTTCTGCTTATCTTGAAGAGGTTCAAATCACGCGATTTGTTTGGCCTGCTCGCAGACCAGTCTTAAATCCTATTGAACATGTTTGGGATCAGATGGGGAAACGTTTACGGAGACATGTACCGATCCCCACAAATTCTAGAGAGCTTCGCGAACTACTGGTGCAGGAATGGGACAATCTTCCGCAGGATGTGATCGATAATCTGATTCAAAGCATGCCTCGTCGTTTGAAACTGCCAGAGGAGGGAATACTCCCTACTGAAATCCTTAAAATTTATTTTGTTTGAACTATCAAATTAAAATTTTCATTTTGATTACTTTCAATAAATAATAAAAACAAAACAAATATTTTTTTTACAAGCAATCATGACAAAATCATCGCATGATGTTAGTAAACTTTGTTACAACCGGAAAACAAATCAATAAACTAAAAATGTCTGAAATAATTTGAAATTACGGGGTGACCCTAATTTAATGCACGGCAGTGTATATGCGTGTATAATAATTATATTGGATGGTTTACTGTGAGTGACCTATTCAAATATTTCGGAAATTAAAGAAAATATATGTTTGGCATATTTGTAGGTACCTACTCGCTATAAAAGATGATAATCTTTTGAATAAGATATGTTGTTATTTTAAATAGAATACCCCGTATATTTTAGCATTTTTCGATGTTATGTAAACATATGACCCTTCTCCAAGCGTTGCGGAGATTAAATTCATTAAAGGAATTTTTATAAAAATAATGTCAAAGGTAATGCAACTAATGCAGTTAAAGGTTTGAAAATTTGAGAAAATTTAGAAAAGGTCTTTTTATTTCATAAAAATACCAGACGTTTGTTATACAGGGTACTTTAAAAACTATACGTTATGGTATAATATAATAAATGCTTATAAGTTTTTTTTTAATAGAACACTCTGTATTTTAATTTGCCGTTACGTATAGAATTACATTCTTTATCGAATTGCTCAGTAAATACATATTCCTATCTTAAGTAGTTTTTAAGTAAAAAAATCGACTTATGATTATTATATTATACCACTATTGGAAAAATTCCCTTAATGGATTTAATCTTAGACACCTTTGGAGATGGGTATAGGAAATTGTTAATAAAAGTTACTTGGATTTTTACATAGAATCGAAAAATATACAGTGTATTATATTTAAAATAACAAGCCTAACTTCCGGTATAACCGGAAGTGAGAGATACGTCAAGAGATCTTCATTAAAAAGATAGGGATCTTTTATAGCGAGTACCAACATTTCAAACAAATATATCTTTTAGTTCCTTAGATCTTTAGTGCACCACTCACCATGAATGACCCTGTATATTTTACAATAATAACAAATTTAATTTTAGCCAGTCTTTATACCAAAAATATAATTTATAATATTTGTTATGCTACGAGTGACACTAGAGATTATTCGGCATTTACTGTAAGAACACAGTACACCGTACACCATCTTTTGAAATGAAAAGTTTTTACAACAATAATTACTGTAGGTCATTTCTGGCCTACGATTATTATTTTGGTAATTTTAGACTTAAGTAGTAAATTTACATATTATTATGTACAAAAGTTGGTTCCCTGACACAAATATATTTTGGTTCTGATTGTTAAAGTGAACATATGGGATAATATAGAAATTTTAGAGAATTTCCAGCTGCCATTAATTCCATTAATAATTATTACAACAAAGCTTCTAATTTTACCGAGCGATGTTGCAATCTAAGCATTAATTTTATATTTATCAGCAACATCAAGTTAAACATAACAACATTAAATAAAAGCGTTCACATGTCGGATTTTAATTTAATTTTAGCCTCAATTTTCAACAGTTAAATATAGAAAATGACATCGAAGCCTGTATTTTTAAAGCTAAAATTAAGTTTAAATTTAAAATGATGGCTTAAGTTATATGCATCTACATTTATCTTGATAAGCATTTTCTCAAATTCATTTAACATGGAAATATCTAATAGAAAATTAAATTGAATAATATAACTGTAAGAAGAGATACAGGGTTTCAATTTAAAAACTTCCCACTGTTACTATCTCGCTTTCAGTAACTCATATTAAAAATCGGAAAGATACCTCAATTTTATTATGCAGCGGGACGCTTTTAAAGAATATTTGCGACTTTCGTGGTTTGACCCCTTAGGAGGGTCGATTTTACCTTTATCATCATTTTAAGGATGGTTTAAATCTTTTTTCAATATTATCACACGGAAAAAATATAATAGTAAATATTTTATTGTACGAGTAGTCCCATAAAATATAGTATTAATTACATTTTTAATAAAAAATGTATAAAAAACTATTGTTAGTATTTTTAATCAATTTAGCGGAATCAAGTAAATACTAAAATATATTTTTTCTATTGGGTTTCATAATTGCTACATTATGGAATGCAAAAAACCTGCCACTTTATGAAACTGAAATTTTATTTTTTATGTTGGTAGCAAGGGTTCGAATTTTAGGCTTAATTCGATTCGACAAAAATTTTTTATAGGAAACTTAAAATATATACTAACATTTAACCTTGCAAATAGATCATTTTTACTAGATATTTATCTGAAATACCTATACTCGGAAATATATAACATGCTGACGGTGTCCGTCAACTAAATTCTAGTCACAACTATAAAACAACATAACCTAAAAATAATAGAAATATCTTCGAGTTTATGCTCTATTTCTAAAGGTTTATTCAATAAAGTACTATTTTTATTTTTAATTCAATATAGTATTATACATATTACTTTATATATACATATTTATAGTTACTGTAGACATGTCCTGGGCATTAATTGTTATATTCTGTGTCGACGCAATATTTTGTTCAATAGTATTATTTATTATTTTGTTCAATATTTTAAATTTTGTGCTGTGCACCATAACTCAAAGTTTTGCATATTCTTTTTAAAAGTTTTCCTAGATTATTTTCTGCAATTTCTCGTATTTCTGACGGAGTACAACTTTCTTCCTGACTTCCTATTAACTTTAATAATATATTTATTTTTAATTATGACGGATGGGAAAAGGCGGCTTTGTTATGTTCTATTGTTTCTATCATGGCATATTTGATACTTTACATTTTATCAAATTGTAAAAGTATTGCCAACCCGAAAAGAAAATATTAATTCAAATGGAAAAGATCTACTATATTTTTTAAATTTTTTCAGACTTTAAAGACCCAAATAGAAAATGTATTATAAAATACGCAGTTCATAAGATAATTAGATCACTTGTACTTTAGAAAACTCCCCGCTTCGCGGGTCGTTTGCTAAGTTAAACGCGTGCCCTAAGACAATGTCTTATGAAACTTGTATCTTAATATACTATTAAATTTTACAACGAATGTAAGTGAAAGTAATTTATTTATGACTCTATAGTTAAATATTTAAATGAATTTTTATAAAAAGCTTTACAAAGCTTAAATCAGATGCAATAGATCCCTAGAATTTCAATCTTCGTTGGAAGAAGTCAATCAAGGCACGG
Source organism: Barypeithes pellucidus (assembly GCA_963991005.1). Lineage (NCBI taxonomy): Eukaryota > Metazoa > Arthropoda > Insecta > Coleoptera > Curculionidae > Barypeithes > Barypeithes pellucidus. The sequence goes on from OZ022557.1 coordinate 65,102,115, forward strand.
CGAGATTACCATTTGGATGGGTGACCGCTTGGGACGTGTAATTTTTACAATAGTTTTTGGTAAATTTTACAAAAGATTTTAGTAAATTTTACAAAATGTTTTAGTAAATTTTACAAAACATTTTAGTAAATTTTATAAAAGCATTTCATATTTTAAAGTATTAATTTTACTAAACAATAAATATTTTTATAATTATTACTAAAAATTAGGTTAAAATTTTGCTATAATTTAATGATATTTCTTAATAAAAGTTATTCCAGTAAGATATAGGGCCACAAATTATGATTAGTTTTATTATTTTTATCTAAATTTTTCTTTCCGTTACTAGTTATTTCCAAGAACTTGCTGCACTGCTTTAAGTTTATTATTTTTAAAAAATTATTGTTTTAGTAGAATGGTTCAGGGTCTGTAAGTAGTCACTCCGGGTGACAAACTGTCCAATTTCTCACCAGGGGAAAGTCACCGCCTAAAAAAGTTCTAATTACTGCCAGATATTTCTTGGGAACTACACTTAACAGCAAAAATGGCGCACAACCAAAAATTATGCTCAATTTAAAACTTGATTTTCTCGCGAACCGATTAATCGATTTCGCTAATTTTTCTTTTGAACTGTAGCTTTTTTCTTTGGTAATTGCACTGTGATAGATTTTTTTTTATTTACATTTCAGTTTTAGGCTTATACAGGGTGTAAAAATGAGAATAGCTTTTTATGTTAAATTTGAGACACCCTGTAGGATGCATTAGAAGCAACAACGAGTGTATGATGTTTTCTAAACATTTTGTTCCTTTAATTTCTCTGATATCTGTAATATTATAGAAAATATACAGTTTTATAACAGAACATATTTTTTTAAATTAAAATAACATTTTGATAACATTAAACTAAGAATAACACTAACAATAAATAGCAAAAAAAGTGCATTAGTAGCGCGCGTTCCCACCTCTACTTCTAATAACTGCTTCAGTATCGCCTCAGCATAATCGATATTAAATTGGATATTTTATTTTGGTCAAGTCCATTCCAAATATCGGTAACCATTATTTGGACATCTTGCAGGTTGGCAGGAGGGGGTTGATGCCGTCTCAATGCCCTACCAATAATATTCCAGTGCTCTATAAGATTCAAATCGTGACTGCGCAGTGGCCAATTTAGAGTTCAAATATTTACTTCATGTAAATATTCATTGACGATGCGCGCAACGTAAGATCTTGCATTATCGTGCATTAGTAAACAATTATTCCCAATGTACGGAGCGAAAGGGACAACGTGCTCAGACAAAATGTCACTGATATACCTCTCGCTATTTTAAGAACCCCCACGTGAAGGTACGATATCCGTCCGTGCTGTTAAGGAAATTCCAGCCCAAAACATCACATAGCCTCCATTAAATAAAGTTGTTTTACGTATGTTGCACTGTGCATAACATGTTCTGGTATAAAACTGTGTATTTTCTTTGATATTACAGGTATCCGAGAAATTAAAAGAGCAAAATGTTTAGAAAACATGAGGCTACAGTATGATTTCATCAAACACCCGTTGCTGTTGCTAATGCTCCCTACAGGGTGTCAAAAGCTATTCTCATTTTTGCACCCTGTATAAGCCTAAAACTGAAATCTGAATAAAAATTTATATCACAGTGCAATTACCAAAGAAGAAAGTTACAGTTCAAAAAAAAATTCGAAATCGATTTATCGGTTCGCGAGAAAATCAAGTTTGAAATTGAGCATAATTTTTGTTTGTGCGTTATTTTTGCGGCTAAGTGTACTTATGGTATTATTGGAAACAGATTTAAATGACCTTTAAAATGATGTGCCACTTAGCCCTTTCCAATTTAAGATATTGAGAGTAACAAGTACCCCTCCCAAGGGGTTAAATCACGGATGTTGCTAATATTCTTTAAAAGCATCCCCTTCACAAGAAATTTGACGTGTCTTTTTGAAATTTATAATATTATTTACTCGAAGCGCGATATTAAAAATGTGGGAAATTTTCACAATGATACCCTGTATAATTTATATCATTAACGTAACATCTCGTCAATGTATACAGCTATTTTTATATTTATAAAATATTAAATCATAAAACTAGAGTTTGCAGGAAAACTCAATTTATTTTCAAAGTTCTATTATTAAGGTTTTAAGCAACAATTGTATTTCCACTGGTAGCAGTAACTGACATCAGGGCGGAGTTTCACCCCCTTGTCATCTGTCCTAGCCCTTGACACCTCCTGACAGTAATTAAATACCTACTCTCCACCTTGGTTTGTACTATACTATTAGAATGATTTATTTTACCACATAACAGGTTTTTGAACCAGGACTTTATTACATTTTACTTGTCGCCGCAAAACCCTTTATTTATTTTGCAGTCTGCCCTTTTCGTTCGGCCTGATAAACCGGAACATTTAGTAACAGGTTTTCGTATTCAGCTATTCAAATTGGTAAAATATCTCCTTGCCACATTAAATGCCAACATCTTCCGGAAGGAATACATTAATCATATTTCTTAATAGATTAGTTTACACCGTCGCCGTCGCGACGGCGTCGTTACCTTAAAATTCTCAGGAGTAACCTCTCTTAAGGGTTATTAAGTACCTGACAAAATATACAAATGATGTTAAAATGTTTTATTGAACACCCATTGCCTTTGTGTGAAAAAAAGTGATATTTATAGACATAAAGTGAAGAATCTTGTTCGTAACGACGTATTACTTACGAAGATCTTATTTTGTCCTTGTCAGTGTCGTAAATCAATCAATTACTGTGTGAAATTCAATCTTCTTTTTCCATGCCTCTATACAGGGTGTTTCAAAAAATATGTACAATTATCAGTTGTGTGGTAATTTATATATTTCCGAAATAGCTTAGTAATGTTAGTGAAATTTAGGTCATGAAAAGTACCTAAAAAAATTATGTTAAATGTTTGAACACCATTGCCTTTGCATGAAAATAGTTGTATTTAATACATAAAGCAACGAATCCTGGTTCTGTTCTGTTCGAAATTCCAATTACCTCCTGCTTTCCAGCATCCAGCCAAATGTTACGAATCTTCGTAACGATGTATTACTTTTACGGCCATGTCAGTGCCGTACTGTGTGAAATTCATTCTTCTTTCCCCATATCTCTATTCAGGTTGTTTAAAAATATGTATCATCACTGGTGTGGTAATTCCTGACTCAAAAATGTGACAAATAGTTCCTATTCCGATGCTTTGTTTGAAAAAATTTTGATATTTCCGCAACAGCTTTGTTTATTTTTTATTATTTTTAAATTAATTTCAGTTAACTTTGGGTTATGAAAGTACCTAAAATATCACATATTTAGCAATAAAAATGTGTGAACATGAACAGGTTTAGCAGGGGCGTGCGTATATCGGGCGAAATATTAATTTTTAAGAAAAAATAGGTACTGCCTTCCTCACATTTTGATAGCACAATGTTAAATAACTAAGAAAAGCATCTTCTAATATTTATTTAAAATCAGCTTCGTTTACAAGATAGATGCAATATTATTGGGTTGCGTATGTAGGCAGCATAACACAATTTTAGCAAATTAGGTATTTATTGCTATAAAAAGATATCTACCTAAATAAAATTACAGCAAATGTTGAAAATGGCCACCATCCTCTTCAGTACAAAAATTCACCTTTCTACGTAATAATACATTACGTATCAAGGGCCGAAAAGAGGCTTTTACGGACGAGATGCGGAGATGCGGAGACCGAATTCTTACCGGATAATATTAATCAATCATTTATTTCAATCGTAATACACATATTCAGTCTTGCGGTATACGAGACTGAGAACCGAGCACCGCAAACCAATGATTGTTTAACGAAGAACGACCAATAGGAAATATTGAAACAAAATAAAGAATAACATCCAAACTAAAGGCAACAGACAAATAATTCATTGCTTTCTATGCCGTCGGACTCGGCACTCCCGAAGGAAATATATTTACTGCTCTTTGAACATATTTGCAGTCAGATCATGTACTTTTGATGTGTTCTAATAAACCCTACATCTTAGTGTAAGATTCTCATGTGCACCGCTACAAATGGGTCAAATACATTCATTCCACATTAAATTCCAACATCTCCCGGAAGGAATGCATTAATCATCCTTTCAATCTGATAGGCTACACCTTCTGTGACCTTAAATTCTCTGGAGCAAACTATCAGGGATAATTAATTGCCTGACAAAGCACGAAGGGATGTTATCAGATATGTAATGCCTTAAGAGAGGTAATTATGAGGTAATAAAAAAATACAGAAAATTCTCTTTTGATACACCTAATTCCCAGGAAGTTTTAAACAAAAAACACCGAAGGAAAATCATGGGAAACTTTATTGTAAAAAGATTTATTACCCTTTCACTCAATTTTATTACCTGTAATTTTTCACGTCAGTGGAACTGGAACAGAGAGATTCCGAGGCATCGTCTTCATCTCGATGGTCGGGTTGGACAGTCATGTCGATTAGTTTTGCCTGATCACTTAACGATATTGACAGAAATATTTTTTCACAATTGCCGTCAGTTTATGTTACACTCTCGTATTATAATCATTACTTAAATATTTGAACATGTGAGCTAAATAATATGAAATTAAAATACTACAGACATACTTATTAAAATAGCTATATTTCTACGATCGTTATAAAAACTATATTTTTGTAAGCCAATAAATGCTTAAAATTTGTAATTTTTTAACAAAAGGTAATTTAGCTTTAAAAAAAGTGCCATAATTTTTTCACTTCCCTCTGAATACTTATAATATCAAGTTGCCATGAAAACAGCATCCGCGTCATTCGTTGTCTTACAAATGTCAATAATATTTGAATACATCAAAAATGAAAAGAAATAATTCCGATTGCGAAGAAGAAAGCTCATTTCAATGCGCTCCAGAGGAAATGTAATACGTAACGATGCATGGTTTTATTATTTTTGAAAGTAAAAAGAACGAAATCTGAATATGAAATCTGAATAGAGCCACGATACCATGTCAGATATAGAAGAGTCAGCAAAACTGGCAATGAACGCACTGCTGCCTGTTAAATCGAAAGTCAATATCAAACAGCCTACATGTCCTTTGAAAACTGGAGCAATGAAAAAAGGATAAAGCATCTTTCTGAAAATATATCTAGCATATTTCCAGCAAAAATCCACAATTTTAAAATCGAGTTTTGGATCAAGTTTCTATCTAGACAAACCCGAATAAATCTGAGTAGTTTTCCTCGGGTATAACCCTGCTTAACTGTGCAGTTAATCTAAGAAATAAAGCTTAGTATTGTGTAATAAAAGAATTGGGCTACTAAAAGCCACGCACTAGTGCGAATAACTCTTTACTTTTTTCATTAGTGCTTTAGAGTGAAGATTTCAGTCATTAATAATACTAGTTGCCATTATATTTTATTTGTTACATATGAGTTTGTCGTAGTGACACTGACAATTCGACGATGACTTTAACATATCGCCTCGAATAACCTCAAAACCCTTAAAGCTTTGATAAAGAAAGGGCAATTTTTTTTAGTTCATAATACACGTCACCAGTGTCACCAATTCTACCCTGGATAAATGTATAGTGGTTCTCAAAGCTCACTACACTCACTATAAAAATTTTAACCAAATAGCAAAGTTTCTTCTAACAATAATAAAAAATATCCGGAAAAATGGTTTCTACTCTCATAAGAAAATTATTTTGCTGTTATTGCTGGTAGAAAGTATTCTGTCCCAGCTAAAATAATCCTAGCAAAGGTTTTGTTGGAAAACCAGTTCCACAATCGTGTATTTTTCGATTTTATATTTTATTATACTAATTTCTAATTCCCCCCGGTATAAATAAATCCTTTATCCCTTCGGTATACAAAATAATTGCATTTATACAGCATTTCTCTCTGTTAATGCTCAAGTAATTCAACCTTTAAACAAACTATAATTTGCACTATCAAATCTCTATCAAATTATATTCCCATTTGACACCTTAAACCAGCAGGTTAAAACATATATTTTTATTATACATCAAATAGCCTGGGTGCATGCCCATTTTCCTACAAATTCTCAGTATTTTACAAAGAACGAATAACAGTGAAGTCTCATACATTGCGTCCTCTGTCATGCCCACTGACCGTAGGCAGTTCTCTCTGACACGTTCCCTCTTCCCACACGATAAACGAAGCGTCAGCTAGATAACTCCTTTGTTTCAACAACCAATCAGGTCGACTCTCATGCGTGGGAGTTCGTCCCGGCTTCAAGCAGTGAGACAGACAACCTACGTTTTTGATAGCACTCACTTAGGTTCTTTTAACACGGCCAAAACTTTATGCCAAATCACATATGAGTTAAACTGTGACCTCAACAAGTTAATTCGCCACGATTAGAACGTGAAATCTCCACGTGATCATTGTGTTCACCGAAACCTCTTTATCAGATGACAAAACGACATTCCCGATCGTTTCCTTTGATTAATCAGTGGGACATCCCGCCGCGCCGTATGGAAATAAAAATTAGTAAAAAACCAAGAACCGAAGCAATAGCAAAAATTATATTGACTTGATGGAAGGAGAAATGTTGTAAATATACTTGAGAAAACTAACAAACAATGTTGTATCCTTTTTAATGACACTACAATATTAAGGTTACCTGTAAGACATATTTATTTAAGACATATTTATTTGCCAACAAGACATTTTGACAAGTGTTAATTCAGTGATATTGCGTTTTCCTACTGCCAATCATCATTTACTTATCAATACACTGGATATTTCTAAATCTTTTGATCGTGTTTGGCATGAGGGGCTTCTAAGTAAACTGCGATCCTATGGTATGCCCAGTCGATTCTGTGCATTGTTGTCTAGCTTTCTTAAGGACCGCTCTCTGCAAGTGGCGATTGACGGATTTCTCTCAGACACCTTCACCATCAATGCCGGTGTTCCTCAAGGGTCCATATTGTCTCCCACTCTCTTCTTACTCTACATTAACGACCTTCTAGTGAAAACTAAAAATCCGATATTTAGTTTTGCTGACGATAGCACACTTATCTCATCTTTCTCTTTGAATGCGCAAACATCGGCTGCCGACGCACATCTTCGCAGACAGCATGAAGTATCACGCCTCAACAAAGACCTGGAAAAAATTTTGGCTTGGGGTGACAGTAACCAAGTCGAATTTAACGCTAAAAAAACCCAGGCAGCAGTTTTCTCTAAAAAGGTTAACATTACAGAACCGGAAATAGTCATGGCCGGACACGCAATCCCACTGGCTTCATCTATTAATTTGCTGGGCGTAAATCTGGGAGCAAATATGTCTTGGCATAACCACGTTGTGGCAATCGCCAAGATAGCTTCTCAGAAGCTTGGTGTACTCTTCCGAACCAGAAAGTTGTACACACCTCAACAACTTTTGACACTATACAAAGCCCAGATTCGACCATCACTAGAATACTGCTCTCATGTCTGGAGCTCTGCACCCAAACATACTCTTCGGCTACTGGATTCCATCGAAAGGAGGGCTATTCGTCTGATCGGAGACCACGACCTGACGAAGAACCTCGACAGCCTAGAACATCGAAGACAGGTTGGAGATTTGACTCTCTTTTACAGATATTTTCATGGAAGGTGCTCGGCTGACCTTGCCCTCTTAATTCCGCCCAGAGCGACGAATAGCAGAAATACACGACGAACCACTGCCGCCCATCCATACGTGGTTAAGCTTAATACTCCTCGAACTTCATTATTGAAGAATTCTTTCATCTGGAGGACCACATCCTTGTGGAATGACCTTCCCGAGGTCGTTTTTCTCAACGAATATAACCTCCAACGATTCAAAACCAACGTGAATCGCTTTCTGCGCACACGCACCACTCCCAGAGTGCCCTAAAGGATTTTTCCTATAGTGCTTGTGTTTGATCATAAAAAAAAAAAAAAATAGTGTCTGACTAGGAATATGTCTTTAACCTAGTAAACTCAACATACTCAGGTAAAACTTATAATATCCCTTTCTTTATACATCATGTTTATTGTAGTAATGTGTAAAGGAGATGTGGGAGCTACCTTTGGCCAGTTCTTTACTAAACTTTCCTCTTTGGTAATCCGTTCTCTTATTCTGTAAATCTATGAAATATCTTCGTGCAATATTAAATGTCAACGTATTCCGGATGAAATCCATTAATCGTCTCCTTAATAGATCCGGTAGCATCGTCTGTGGTATTGCAGGCGTAAACTGTCCCTGAGATTATTAATTGTCTGACAAAGCACGCAGGTAATATTATGTGAAATATCTTGAATGCTTATCCATTCATTGAGACACCTACGAAAATGAGGAAGAATGCACGACTAACTTTGCTAAAAAGTGGCTTATATCACACGCGTGTTGAAAATTAATTTTTAAACACTGTATTTGAACAGAACATTTAGAAAATAAGAAACTTTCGATGCCAGTGGAGGGATTTGGGGTGTCGAGTAGAGTAAAAGTCACTAAATCAATACTGCACATTAAAAAAATTACAAATATTTGTCTTCGTTTTTAATTATAATTGGAACCCTTATCGGTTTTTTATGATAAATTTTAAAAATTAGTAACACGGAACATAATAACTGCTTGGGTAAACTGGAAATGGGACTAATACTTGAATAGTCTTTTAAGCAAATCCCATGTAAAACTTCCCAATTAGCGATAGCTAATTCCATCTACAGGGTGTCCGCTAATTAATGGTACTTGGAAAAACCACAGACTCCTTACATAAAAATATTAGGATTTAATTATACTTATTCCTATATCCGAAAGTTGATAGTAACTGAGATACAGGGTGTTAAAGTTAGAACTTCATTTTTGTTCTTCTCTAATATCTTTGAGAGAAACCAACGTTTTTTTACAAATTTTGGCAATTATGGTTTTTTTAGGACCAGAAATTGATTTTTTTGTGAAATTTTAATGTACAATGCTGTCTGTGGCATTTTTCGTAGATTTATTATGTCATAACTTTTCTGTGCCTTAGTATATTTAAGTTTTTAATGAAAATAATATTTTTCTCATATATATTTATTACCTAAAAAAGGTAAACTAACTTGAGGTCGCCCAGAGTTACTGTTTCGGAAATATTTGTATTTAAATTGTTTAGTGCCCAATTACTATTAATTTGCAAAAAAAATTTTCTTAAAGTAACCTATGAGAAAACAAATGAAATTGAGAGATGTATTTGCTATGAAACCTCCATGTTGTTATTCGTTTGTTTATTATTATAAGATAGCTATGTGAGTTATTTGTAATTTCGTTTAGAACGAAAGGTTTCGCCTAATGTGTCGTAAATATTTTTGAAGATCTTAAAATCAGGTTGTTGGATAGAGTTCCGAATATCGTCTTTGTGCGCCTCGTCCATTAAAATTTTCCTGCACGAATATACAGAACATATCCCGCATTTCTGTGTTTGAAAACAAATTGTTACTTAACTTACAATAGACTCAAAAATGAAACATTTTCTCACACAGCTATCTTACAATAATCAACAAACAAATAACAACATGGAGGTTTTATAGCAAATGCATCTCTAAATTTCATTTGTTTTCTCATAGAAAATAATTTTGTTTGCAAATTAATAATAATTGGACAAGGTGAACTAAACAATTTAAATGCAAATATCTCCGAAACGGTAACTTTGGGCGACCTGAACTTAGTATACTTTTTTTACATAACAAATATGAGAAATGGATCATTTTCATTAAAAACTTAAATACACTAAGGCACAAAAAAGTTATCACCTAATAAATGTGCTAAAAATGTCGCAAACAGCGCCCCCTAAAAAGCCATAATTCCCAAGGTTTGTGAAAAACCGTTGGTTTGTCTCGAAGCTATTAGAGAGGAACAAAAATGAAGTTTTAACTTTATCGCCCTGTATCTCAGTTAATATCAACTTTCGGATATACATACTTAGGTAAGTCCTATTTTTTTATGTAAGAAGTCTGTGGTTTTTTCATCTATGTACCATTAATTAGCGGACACCCTGTATATGAATATTGAGGTTAGGTTATGAGTTTTATTACTTTCTTGGATCGATGTATTTTTCAAAGTTAACATTAGTTTCGTTTTGTGTTTTAGGTATTAATCTAATTTAAAAATTAGAAACTATAAAGTTTTATACACAGTACCTACATAATAATTAGCGTAAGCAAATAGGAGGAAAGGTATTATTTTTATTTACAACCAGGTAATAAGTTAAAATGTTAAAATAATTTGGCATTGTATTTTGTTATTATGCGACAGGGTGTGTAAGAAAAAATATCCACATGGAAAAATGTTAGTGGATTACCAATTTTTTTTGTAAAAAATAAAAAAAAACAGATTACATGGACACCACTAGTGAATCGCTAGAATAATATGTGGTTTTATATCCTTTTAGCACATACCAAAGTTGAAAATAATATATAACGTACAAGGTGTCCCATTTTCAAAACTTTTATAGGGTATCTCCGCAATTGTTAGTGCTATCAAAAAAGTAATGTAGGTGATATGTGCTCTTTTTGTGTCAAACTTAAAATGGTAAAATCAAAATTTGAAAATTTTTGGTCGCTTAAGAGATACGGGGAAAAATCAAAAAATTGACAATTTGAAAATTACCATATATTCTCTTAGTTAAAAGAGATACATAAAAATGTTTTATACAGAAGATGCTTTATATTGATTGTTCAATAATCGGCCGTTTTCAGAAGTAAGTGAAAAAGTTATCGGACTCTTTTCTTTAAATGGAACACCCTGTATACTTTAATCTAAAAATATACTATTTTAAATTATCCTTTCAAATATATAACACACCATGGATGATATTGGTTTCCAAAACGATTTATTTAAACTTTATTACTTCAAAACGAAATAAAAGATTCAGATTAAGGTAAAAAATAACGGGAATCATCGCAAATGTTCGAAATATGCCCTTAAATGATTACCGACTTTCCGGATAGGGAACAAAATATACATTTTGCGCCATTTCTTCGTTTTTTTTCCACTTTCAATATAATCTGAAATCATATCAAAGTTTTCAAAATGTTGATAGGTCATTTTTGCAAACGAATATGCAAAAATAAAATTGACGTTAAATGTGAATAGGCAACATAGTTGTTTCAAGGATATTAGCTTCATGGTCTACTGTGGTTTAAAGTAATTAAGTTTAGGAAACCAATATCATCCATGGTGTGTTATATATTTGAAAAGAGAATAGTATCTTTTCAAATTAAAATATATAGGATGTTCTATTTAGAAAATGAGGTTAGGTCCGATAACTTTTTTACCTGACCCCGTATACTTATTTTCAAAACTGCAAATTATTCAACAATCAATATAAATAAACTTCTGTATGAACTATTTTTCTGTATCTCTTTTAACTAAGTAAATATAGGGTAATTTTGAAATTGTCGATTTTTTGATTTCCCCCGTATCTTTTAAACGAGCGAAAATTTTCAAATTTTGATTTTACCATTTTAAGTTTGACCCAAAAAGAGCACATGACACCTACATTACTTTTTTGATAGCACTAACAATTATTACGAAGATACCCTATAAAAGTGTCAAAAATTGGACTCGCTGTACTTTCGAAGATATTAAAAATTATATTTCAAAAAAGAATTCAATACCTATGATAATATGAAATATAGTTCTTAAAATTAATTTTACAAGAAAATTAGATGTTACATTATTTTACATCATTCCTAGAGGACTAAAAATCTTTCTCGGGGTTTGTTTTATTAAAATAAGTGCCTTTTAAAGGACACGAAATGGTCGTAAATATGCCACGAGGTTCTCACTGTCGTTAAAATTATGTCGCTTCGAATACAAATCCCACTTCAATTTCCTTATTTTAACTCAGCAAAGTGTTAAAATTGCAGCACGGTTAATACAGTCTCTAGAAGAAACTTAAGTCCTATTTTCATTGGTCTAACTGGCTGATCAATAACTAGCACAGACATTTTTGATAAATGTAACTTAAAACGCCCTGGTGATATATGTACGCCGTAGTATTAAATTATCAAATTTATGTAGATTATCAACATGCCGTAATGGTCTTTCTGGTAGTATACAATAATCAACGGCAATAAATTACGTGTTATGGCTTTGTAGGAGTAAATTAACGCAGACAAGTAATTGTATTGCTTGACAAAGTAAGCAAGTGATCTTGTAATGATATGACAAAATGCTTCTACTTATGGCATTAGGATACTAAACTACTCAAAAACAGGGTTGTTTCGTTTTAAACATTTTGTATAAAACAATTGTTTTAAACATGTTTTAAACAATCCTTTTGAGTTTAAAAGAATATTTTGTTAAAAATGTTTAAAACAGATAAATTAAACACACGTTGTTTTTTTTAGTAAATTGATTATTTAACAGGAGTATAATTAAATTTATGCAACAACTTGGTGTGAAAAATATTTATTGATAAATAGTAATAAAACTACTTACAGTAATGTCCATTCAGATTAACAAAATAATAAAAGTTAGGTCCCTAATGAACATCATGCACAAAACTTTGGTATGTTCAAAAAACTACAAATAAGTGTATAACCCGTAAGAAAAAAAAAGGAATAAGATAAAAATGTATATTCATCACTGAGCGGAAGTGACATCAGTTAGCGCCCCAAGTGGGTGCATTAGAATTTAGTTCTTTAAAAATTGTAACCAACTTAGCTGCTTTGACATGGCCTACTTTGACATGGCCTAGCTTATTGCGGAGTTTTGAATGAACTAAACCATAAGACGATAAAAGTCTTTCCACGTGGGCGGACGAAGCAATAGCTGTATGTAGCTGTTGGACAAGTTCCATTGCTCTTGTATTTAAATGTTTAATAGACCGCCACCATGCTAATGGTTTTACATCAAGTATCTGTTGAGAAAACATATATTGCATAAATGGTGCACACCTAGCCTGAAAATTAACAATCGTTGGCATTTCCTCTGAATGGTAGGTATCTACATATTCCATGATAATTTCTAATTGCCGTTGAGTTAGTCTATCTCTCCTAAAACGATGATCAAGCACGTTTGATAAAAATGAACTGGAGTTAGGTCCATCTTCAAACATTCTATAACCTTATTTACGTCACTCATTGAAAATTCCCCATTTGATTTTTTGTTTTCAAACATCTCCAATAGTTCGAGCCATACTTCTGTCGCTTCTCCTATCGTGCTAGTGTTTTTTTGAACTTTATCTAGAGCCACAGCAATGCATTTTAATTTTTTGTGATACTCCTGTGCATTAACTTTTAAATTAACGTCAATAACTAATTTTATGATGTCGTTCTCAATAAGTATTTTATTAGTACACATATCAAATATTATTGGCCAGTTTTTCAAATAACTCTCCAAGCAGTCTGATAAAGTGTTCTAGCGAATATCCTGACGTAATGCGAGAGCTGAGCCATCAGCTTCTTTAAATTTTGCGCTAGCGAAATGCACATTTCTAAAGTATTTAGAAACTTTCATTACGTTACTCTTGACTCCCAGCACTTCTAAATCGTGAGCAAGTAAGTTGAATATATGAGCTGAACAACCATAAGTTATTATATCCTTTCGGTCTAATTCAAGAAATAGGTTTTCCCTCATTTTAGTCATATTCGAAGCGTTGTCTGTTACTACACTGGTAACTTGATATTCATACTATTCTTCGCATTTTTGTATAGCTTTTCTAAGTAGTTGTAATAAATACTCTGATGTGTGGCTACGGACTCTGTTAGATTCACCGTTCACCGTTCACTTTCTATATCTGACACAATATGCCTATTGTAGGTTCATTATGGACGTTACTCCAACCGTCAAGGGCTAGACAAACTTTCTTCTGACACAAATTGTCTTTCATTGTTGTTTGTACTGAGTTATAAACCGTATCGAGCAAATTGTTGGGAACAATATTTCTGTTTGGTGGTGAATATCCAAGCCATAGCAAATTAATCAACAGTTTAAACTCACGATATTCTACTGCATGAAATGGTGTGTTCGTCGCATATAAATATCTGGCTATTTGGTATATCCATCTTTTTCTTGTCTGATTCGCTCGCTCGAATAATAAATCTCGACATGCTGCTACTTGATACTGAACCCGTAGAAGTAGACGATTTCGAGAGCACCACATCATTCATCATCTAACAAACTTGAGAATGTCATGATTCTCGGCAAAAATCCTAAATGTCGTAAAACTCTATGAATAGAAAACACTCTGAGGTATCCACTAGGAAAGGAGTTTAAGTTATCTTTTAAATTCTACTAAGAACATTGAAAACATGTTTTAAACTAGGTTTTTAATAAGGTTTTATTTGTTTAAAATATGACCTTTAAAAGCAAAAAAAATCATGTTTAAAACAAAAAAAAAACCGTTTAAAACCAAAAAAACACACTTGTTTTGTTTAAACTTAAAAAAATACATGATTTTTTGCAACCCTGCTTAAAAATGAATAGGAACAAAAATATTTTTGCATCTTTTTGAGGATAAATATTATACAGCAGAAATCAATAAGGGAGATCGCTTGTCAAGGGTTGGATAGAAATTTTGTCAAGTTTGATAAGACTCTAATTTATCATTAAAATGGGGTATGATTCTGTGTTATACAGGGTATTTTAGAAAGTATTTCAAATTTCAAAAAAATATGTAATACAAAATTCGGTAACACGATTTCTGACCTATTATAGGGTATTTTTAAGCTTGCCAGATTCTGCCGAAAGTTTTTTGGAATAATTATTTAAACATTTAAAACACGATAGTGCAAATAATATTTATTATTGATTAAAAGTAAACACAATTAATATCTAGTGGGAGTGACCGCGACTATGACTGAATACATGCTGACACCTCCAAGAGGCATACTTCTAATGAAGAAGTGTTCTTGGGAGAGTAGTTGCCACAAAATAAGAAGTAGCTGTGGCAACTGACCAATGTTTTCTGGCTGGGGCAAATGTTTATCCAGTTGGTACTGAAGCCTGATCAACACAAGTTAAATCGGGTTGAAGACTAGAGAACATGGTGCTAATGGGAAATGAATAACGCCAATTTTCATGAAAGTTGGCATCACGTTTCCGTGGGAACTGCCATTATTGAACACTTTAAGGCACCGCAGGTGTGAAATTGCATAGTTTAATTAAAAATTAATAGATTTAGTTGACTTTCAGAACTAATTTACTCTCCCAACAAGTCATTCTTCTATTTTAATAATAATACGAAGTCCCATGTTCAGTGGCGGCTCGTGACCTATTCACAATATCGTGTAATTATTTTTAAAATTTAATTTTTATGTAACCACCAAACAATTACTTTCTTAGGCGTTTTAAACGTAGTGTGTTCTGCGTTAAATTAATTTCGGGTTTAGGTCTTACCGCATTCTTCACTTCAATTTTTGCTCCAAAATCAAAGAGCTAAAGTTAATAAAACATATACATATACAAGTACACATGCAGGAACAAACAGACAAAGACAAAGGCGCATACCAAAATTGTGCGACTTTCTCATGTTAAATCGCCATGGCCCCGGTATCCCCCGTTGTCCCCCGGCACCTGATACTACACAGAGACTGCATTATGTCCCGCCTATTTATTCGCATATGCGAACATTTCTCGTCATAATCGTCATCAACCTCGACCGATGTGTCTGTCGAATCGAGAGCCTATAATATACAGTTTGGTTTGACGGTACGATAAAGTATTACGGAGGGTCGCACTTTATACGATAAATTATATTCAATGAATATAAATTTATATTTTTTTTATCGTTTTGGGGGTGCACGTGCGCATGTGCTCCTGTCGAAGAACCACTACTGCCCATGTTACATACTATACACCGTTAAGTTGAACATACATAGGAAATCTCATGTACTTTTTGAGGTGGCTAAATAAACAGTATGTTTTATAGAAAAATTTCATTATAACTTCTTGAAGAAGTCGATATGGCAAACCCTTGTGCCGTGTTTGAATACATTTTGCTGAGCCAATCCTAAGATATTCAATTAAACGTGATGGCGAAACAACGAAACTCTCATAGTTCAGGTAATACAGCAAGCACCAGCAAATTAAACTTTGACAATGACAAAATATAAATTAATACCAGTGAAAATATTTTCCTTATCAATTTTTGGCAATAGCGACATAGAAATTACTTGCTGGTGGTTGCTGTATTATCTGAACTATGAGAGTTTCGTGTTTTGCCATCACGTTTAGTTGAATAGCTTAGGATGTGCTCACCAAAATGTATTCAAACATTCCTATGTTTAACCCAACTACAGCTAGACAAGCGAGTCTATAGCTACGCGGTATCGATAACGGGAAAGCAATATCTTTTAAAACATGGCCGAGTCATGGGCGTGCTATTATTATCTTAATAATGTAATAATATATATTTTTCATGGCATGAATATATTTCACCAGTGCAATATATTAGGCCTTTCCATTAATATTTTTCGCTTATTTTGGCATTTTCACCAATAAAATCCATTTGATTTCAATATGCACTTCAAAGTTTCACGGGAAAACGGAGAGTTTATGTCACTTCTCAGCTGTTGTAGTAACTTTTTTAAGGTTGGAACCACTTTTAGTTCCAAATAAAACGTTTGTATTGTTCTCCTAACAATGCCAAAGTAGAAGCCTTCGATTTTTTCGACAGCACAGAGACGGGCCCTTTTTTGACAAGAGATGGCAATAATTGATGCGGGTTATTTTCTTTCCTTTCAATATCTGCTTTGTGAATGTTTTTTACTGTACCCACGCTTACTCCCGTGTACATTTCGACCCTTTCTAGCTTTCGCTTAAGTGGCAATTTAAATATATTAATTTGTGATTCACACACCCTGTACACATTGGCAATCATTTCACGGGTTTGACTATGGAGGGTTTTACGTATATTCATTCTTTATCACAGTTTTAAAACAAACCCTATCACTACGCAACTGGATGCAGCATATTGGACATTGCCGAGCGATCACGCTGGCACAATATGAGTGTCACCAGACGCGTGTCACCATCCTCTGTCTGGGATATGACCTATCAAATTAGCTATAGCCACCGGTTACCCATGGTTACCGTTGATATTGCACCATGGTGCCCTATTTTTAGATTAGAAGTACTTTAATACATATTTTATTTTTCATTAAATATTAAAATAAATAGAATGAAAAGAAAGTTTTAAGAACATTGAAACTATAATAGAATATTAGTTTCATATATACTTATGACAATTTACTTTAAAAGTTAAATTTAATTTTAGCGTTTACTTGGTAACATTTTATTAAATTAAAATTTAATATATGTGACAACATTGTTAACCCAAGAAATTTTCTTGCCCGCATTCCTTTTGTAGCTAGAGATAAAGTTGTCGACCTCTATGCATCACCCGATATATCAATTTTTCATAAATATATTTAATCGCGCTTAGGTGTCCTCTTCTTCAGATACTATCATTCTCATTTTCTAATGAATACATCAAGCTAAACCTCATTATTCAGTTATTTAAGCGCGTAACGTATCTACGTGTCACATAAAATATTAACTTTCCAAAATTAATCGTGTTTCCAGAATAGGTGGTAACCACAATGCGGTTTGAAATTCTCATCTGCTAAATATTTTAAGATTATTAATTGTGTGACAGAACGTGCAGGTGAATATGAATTAATCACCACTCTAATGGGTCATTCTTCTACATACCGCACACTTTTTAACCTTAATATTTTAGAATCGTCCGAAAATAGTTTTACAACTTATACAGGGTGTCCGTTAATTGATGGTACATGGAAAAACCACAGACTCCTTACGTAAAAATATTAGAATTTAATTATACTTACCTATATCCGAAAATTGATATTAACTACTGAGATACAGGGTGTTAAGTTAAAACTTGTTTGTTTTTCTCTAATAACTTTGAGAGAAACCAACGTTTTTTTACAAAATTTTACAATTATGGTTTTCTTAGGACGAGAAATTGATTTTTTTGTGAAAATTTAATGCACACTGTCTGCGGCATTTTTCGCACATTTATTAGGTCATAACTTTCTGTGTCTATGTGTGTTTAAGTTTTTAATGAATATAATACTTTTCTCATATTTATTACGTAAAAAAGGTATAAGTTTATATCGCCCAGAGTTACTGTTTTGGAGATATATGCATCTGAATTGTTTAGAACACCCTGCCTAATTACTATTAATTAGCAAACAAAATTATTTTCTTAAATTAAAATATGAGAAAGCAAATGCAATTTAGAGATACAATTGCTATAAATCCTGAATGTGTTGATTATTATAAGATAGCTGTGTAAGAAACTGTTTCATTTTTGAGTTTATTGTAAATTAAGTAACAATGCCGAGACAAAATTTGTTTTCAAACGCAGAAATGCGGGATATGTTGTGTGTATACGCGTGTAACCTGATTTTAAGATCTTCAAAACTATTTACGACCGATTAGGCGAAACAGGTACCTCGACAAAAATTTGGCTTGCAAATTAATACTAATTGGGCAGGGTGCACTAAACAATTTAAATGCAAATATCTCCGAAACGGTAACTCTGGGGGTCCTGAACTTATATAGTATACCTTTTTTACGTAAGAAAAAGGAGGAAAGTATTATTTTCATTAAAAACTTAAATACACTAAGGCACAAAAAGTTATGACCTAATAAATGTGCGAAAGAAGCCGCATACAGCGTCCCCTACATTGTACATTGAAAATTTACAAGTGAAAATTTAATCACAAAAAATTAATTTCTCGTCTAAGGAAACCATAATTGTCAAATTTGGTAAAAAAAACGTTGGTTTCTCTCAGAGTTATTAGAGAAAAACGAAAATAAAGTTTTAACTTTAACACCCTGTATCTCAGTTAATATCAACTTTCGGATATAGATAAGTATAATTAAAACCTAATATTTTTACGTTAGGAATCTGTTGTTTTTTCATGTACCATTAATTAGTGGACACCCGTATACATACAATTAGTATTACAAAATATTCACATATGAATTTTTGATAGTTTGCTGGATTTTCTCCAATATGATCGTACTAGAAATTTAATGTCTCCAGTTGTACTGTTAGCTTTCGAAGTATATTAAAAAAAATGTTATTGTGAACAAATGTAAACAATTTAATTGTTTAAGTAGTTTTAACATACTAGCCCCTCCACCTTAAATTAATTTAAAAACAAAATTGTTCTGTTCTTATCCTCTTATCTGCAATCCCATTTTACAAAAAAAGTCAGGTAGAGCGCGGGCGAACGAGCTCGGTGCGGCGCGAATCATTAATAGTTCCATACTTTCAGTCGTGCGAGAGCATAGTTCTCCCACGCTCCGACTCTTCACGCGCTTTGTGACTTGCAATCGAAAATATTTAATCTCTACCAATCTAATCGAGATGCCACTTTTTGGTAAAATGGATTTTGCAGATAAGAGGATAAAGATCAAAACGATATTTTTTAAAATTAATTTAAGGTTGGAGACGAGAATGTTGAAACTATTTAAACAATTAAATAGTTATTATTTTGCATTTGTTTACAATGACAATTTTTGTAATACACATCGGAAGCTAACATAACAAAGTATTAAATACAGAAAGACGCACATTGATACGATCAGTACAACTGGAGATATTACATTTCAAGTATGAGAAGATTGGAGAAAATCCAGCAAAATATCAATAAAATTCATGTGTGGATATTTTGGAAAATACATTTTTTTCAGCAAAATCCTGAAATGCATGTCAACTAATTGTATGTCAAAGTTAAAAAGTGTGCGGTTTGTAAAAGAATGATGCTAATATAGAATGGAATATATCCCATTTTTATTTGCTTCATGGCGCTTTATCCAAGCGAAATTTCCAGCGGTTTCAATTTGGACAGTATGCTAATGTTGATAGAGGCAACTCGGCCAAGATATTTTCAATACGGTGGCACTTCCAGTATATCGGAAATCATGTCAACTTGCTTATTTTAAATAGAACACCATATATATTATTACATTTTTTGATTTTAAGCAAGATTCTAGGCAGATTTCGTATATTAATTCATATACCTACGTCTAATATTTATAATCTTTTAAAGCAAATCATTTTCAATAAGAAATCCAACCAAAATTAAATAGACCTTCCATATAGGAAAAATGAATAATTAATTTAAGGTCTGAAAACGTAATTTTAAACATATAACCTAAATATATCAAGCATGCATACACTTAGGTATATGATTAGAAGATGACATGGGAAATCTACCTAGAATCTTGTGTAATGTAAAAAATGTAATAATATACAGGGTATAACTAAATAAGTGTAAAACATTTAAGGGGGTGATTCCTCATCGAAAAAAAGATAGGATCTTTCATATAAAGAAACTTCATTGGAGCATCCCTTGTTAAGATACAGCACCTTAAAGGGGGTACATAAAATGTGTTTAACAATTTTTTTCACAAGCACTAAAAAAGTTACAATATTGAAATTAACCTGACATTTTCTACTACCAAAAAGACACTTAGCCAGTAATTTATTTGGTTTTCCCCATGGTTGTAAGGGTGGAAAACGCAACCCCTAAAATTTATTTCCAATGTAAGTTTTTGTCTTATTATTTGTTTACCATCTAAAAATTTATTTCCGATAGCCTGTTTCATTCTAAACAAAAAATGTCTCTTGAATTTTTTGCCCAAAATAAACCAGTTCGCAGAAAAAAATTATTTTACGAACAAGATACATATCGCCATAAAACGCGCGAATACGTTCCTCAATGCGCCGACGTCTAGACGCATGCGTAATGTCTGAAGGTAGACATATTGAACATTTACTATGATTTCTAGATGTTGTATGTTTTGTTATTAACAAATTAGTTTTGTTTATTTATAAATTTTATGTACCCCCTCTAAAGGGCTGTATCTTAACAAGGGATGCTCCAATGAAGTTTCTTTATATGAAAGATCCTATCTTTTTTTCGATGAGGAATCACCCCCTTAAATGTTTTACACTTATTTAGTTACACCCTGTATAGGTGTCCGGGCTTTAAATATGCAAGTTCACACCGACTTCCGGTATAACCGGAAGTACCTCAATGCTGAAAATATTTTAGCCGAGTTGCCCCATCAACATTAATATAGTGCCCAATTTTCAAAATTTTCATATGTATAGTTTTTCATATATAGATAAAGACGGTTGCCAGTGGAACACCCTGTACATTATTATCAATAAAGATTATGGTAATTTTGATTTAAATATTTCTATTGTGCTGTGTAATATATTCTATTTTGTAAGTCTCTTAAATTTCCAGACGTATTTTCTTGAGGATATATAAACCGGTATATGTTCGTTTCTAAAATAAAATAAACTTTACCCTCTGGTAACATTGAGGTTCGGCTATATAAACCAGTCTCGGCGTCACCTTAAATACCAACTCTACCGGAATGAACACATTAATCATTTTTCCAGAATGTACCTTCTGCGGCTTGAAATTTAAGAGTAAGTTATTTGCAGGAAGGTTATTAATTGCATCATAAAACCTGCAGGTGAATTTAGATCACAAGGTGCGAAAATGGTGTTACAAAAGCTCAGGAGAATAAATTGAAATTATTGTTGACCCTACAGGAGACTGAGATTAGTGTCGGGAAACAATATTATTTCTTTAAATAGTAGTAATTATTTTATTTTAATTTTCTGGCTTATCATCACTCTGCAATTTGTACATTTAAAATATAATAACCAATCTCCATAACACCTTGTATGTAGGTAGTCATATTTTGGTCCATGACAAATATAATAACTTTCGGTTTCAATCATAGGCGTCCAGGGAATCAGCAGAGATTTCTGTTC
Source organism: Barypeithes pellucidus (assembly GCA_963991005.1). Classification (NCBI taxonomy): domain Eukaryota; kingdom Metazoa; phylum Arthropoda; class Insecta; order Coleoptera; family Curculionidae; genus Barypeithes; species Barypeithes pellucidus. Next base: position 65,123,895 of record OZ022557.1, read on the forward strand.
AAAACGATGTATGATCGCGACAATATGTAAAGAATTATGTCTCCCGTTTACTATTATACAGGGTGTTATAGAAATGACGTATTATATTTAAACCGGCAATATTTCTGAGATGAAAACAAATTGAAGAAAAATATCCAAAAATGGCGCTTTAATCTAATATGCCCTGTACATGACCTCATGTCAAACCAAAAATGACCACGTGGTGACCCTGTCAGGATGGTAAACAAATCAACATATGGCGCAAAACGTCACTGAATCTTGAACAGTGTTGTCATATCTTCAGGTTAAACTCTTTAGAAAGTCAATAACCGTTTGACAGATTGCAATTTGTTTATTTTTCAGGGTACATTATTATAAACGTTACGTTTTTAAATGGTTAGGTATGTTCTCATTTGTTCAATTCGAACGACACCCGTCGGATCTGGACAACTTAAAAGTTTATAAATGTCACTTACCCTTTAGAAAAAAAATGCAATTTTATTTAGCTTTTCGGACTTATTTAAAACCAACTTAATTTATAAAAAAACACCAAGTACCTAGGTAACTTGAACAAAAAAAAAACCAGCACAATAAAATCACATAACACATCTAAGTACCATTCAATCTGAATTAGTATTTTAAAGTGCTACTGTGTAAACAAAAATACGCCCTTATTGTCTGAGTGGTCTGGGAAATAATGTTTTTCACATAAAAATTTTTTTAAAATAAATAACACGTTGGTTCCGTCGATCGATATTGAACTGCTGGACTGGGGCACTGCCGTCGCGAAAAGAACGAATAACTTAATAATTTAAACTCGGGTTTATGTATTAACACACAAATCTGCTTGAAACTTGATAAAAACAGTAGGAAACCGATAACGCGTGTGAAAATCGGCCGGCTTCTTTAAACAGCTGATTATGGGTTGCCTGTTCTTTTTGCCGGCTGGGGTTAATATTTAAAAATACAGCGTTGCCACTTTCGATGTTTTATAAATAAATTAAGGAATTTTCTTCTATAATATTGCTTTCCTGTATAATTATAGTCTCGGAAATGGTAATCGCGCAATCTCAAGTTAGTTCTCTGAATGTGCACAAATAAAGCACCTTGGACGAGACCATTATTTCAAAGGGTAGTTCCAGTCAACATAATTGCTTCATTTTATCTTTATTAAGGGTTAATGGATCATAGAAATTAGCGTTTTTATTATTTCTATTGCGAAATAATTAAGTGATGTTTAGTGTTTGCGTGTAATCTGATAATAGGTGCATATCTTCAAAAAAACTAATTTGAAACTCGTGGATGTCTGTGTGTTTCTTTAAGTGATTTAGTGCAAATGTTCCGAGAGATTGGAAATAAGAGGCCGAATGGGGTTTAGTGGGTATAAGCTTATTATGCAGTTCCACATTATCATCAGGGTACATGATGAGCATAAAGCTTTTCCCATGGAAAAAAAAAACTGAAGATGTCTGTGCCCTGGATTACTTGCTAGTGCACTGGCACTTGGATTCACTTCTATTTGGATACTATGTAAACTAAATATTATTTTTATAAGAATCTAAAGTTTTACATTTTTTACACAGTTGGCAACATTGTTCCTGAACATCTGTTGATTACACAGCTTGGCAATGTAATATGATCATATATGAATGTGCCGAGTAGTGACCGGTGGGTTTAGGGGTGAATACACTTTTTAAACGTTCAATTTAAAAAAAAAATATGTAGCGCTTCTCTAAGACACCCTAGGAGTCACCCATTTAAATATAATACGTCATTTCCATAATACCCTGTATATCTATGGTATGTTTTTGTTATAGTGTAGTGTTTTCCTAGGTTCTCGGTCATATGGTGGAGTAAAGAAGTTTTATTTTGTTAACGTTCCGATTTTATTTATAATCATCTTCAGAACTAAAATATTAATAAAAAAGTTTTTCTTGTCAAAGACCCCTTTTGTCCCCAAAGTTGCTTAACTGTTAAAATTCTATTCTTGCCTTTTCCGTATAAATTTGATAGTGCCCGTATTGACCACCCATCTTCAATTGTGATTATTATTTGAACTCTTTCAAGTTCTGTTAAATGGCGAGGCATTTTGAGAAATCTGACAGTGACAGCATTGTCAATCTTAAACTTTTAAAGATGTCAAAATCAATGAAGACCGATTTATATTATAACAAATTTAGTGTCCCCATTTTCAATGAATACAACTGTACATGTTCATTTTCTGGTTTGCTCGGGTTTGTTCGTATTGTAACACTTACGGGCAATGTTTTTATTGCGAAAAGTTAACCTTAAAATAACAGGTTCACATATTTAGCTTCCTATTTAAATTTCTAAAATATGTACGTGTTACATTAAACTCCCTTAATTAACTCATTAATCATATTTCCTGAATAGGTTGCACTCGCTGTGGTTCCGAATTCTTAACTGTAAAATATGTGAGCAGTAATTTTGTAATTAATTACCCGACAAAGCATGCAGATGATATTATAAGATAAGCGGCAAGCCTTAGATGCTTCATTACCATTCTAACATCCTTATTTAAAATGACATTTGACTCTATCTGTAATTAATATTACACTGCGATGTTTACAGTAAAGGGGGAATGCGACAACTATGCATTATAGTATTGATGGGTTTTTATATATCATTTTAATATGTAGATAGCTATATTTTCAAGCCGATCCTGCACCCACTTATTACAGTTTAAAGATTTAGGGGTATACAAATAGGGATTAATCAGATTGCAGTAGAAGTGAACAGAATATCTTGAACCACACTATACAGGGTACACCAAGTAAAGTGGCCTATTAGAAGTATCTCGAGCGAACTAAATGAGATTTTATTTTGAAAATTTATCTGTAGCTATAAGAGATGGTTTTCTACGTGTATAAATTATTTTCGATGGTACGGTGTTGCCGGATCATACCGAACGTGGTTGCAACTTCGGAATTTTAAATTAATTATCATATACAGTGTGTCCACTGATTGACTATCGAAGAGGGAAAACTTTTTTATTTGTGGGTTTATGAAAAAAAGTTATTTTTCATAAAAACTCCTGCTTGTTCTCCAACGACCAAAAAGTATATTATTTTTTCAAATTTATATACCGGGTGTTCAGAATTTAGAAAAATATGAAAAAAGCTAAGAACAAAGTACCCTTATGTGTAAAGATAGGATAAAAACTAATTAGTAAAAGTTGTTGTGGTTGAGAACCTACGTCTCATTACCAAGTTTTGACTTATTAGCTAAATGTACAGAGACAGGCAAAAAATTCCAACTCATAAAATATGATTTGCTTTAAATTAACGCATTTTACAAATTAGTTAATCTTTAGAACGTATTTCTTTGTAAAAACTTTATAGTATACGTTGCGATGACAATGGACGTACATTTTACCGACAAGACGGCGTTGAAAACACATCGCGGAGCGACGTATTTACAAATGAACAAACAAATAAAAATGTTGTCAATGTCATATTGCTTAATTTATGACAGTGAAAAAAAATGCTAACGTTAGAACAAAAAGTATTTATTGTCCAATGTTATGGTTTAGGGGAAAATATCTCATACTCGTATGTCACAAGAATGTTTAACGAGAAATGGCCAAATATTACCGTTAACCGAATATCAGTTAAATCTATTGTTTCAAAATTTAGAAGAACAGGAAGCGTTTTAAATATTAAAAAGAAGAAGACTCCTATCAATGAAGAAGAAAATGTTGGGGCAACTCTTGCGCTGGATTCCGTTCGGCATTTTCCCAAAACATCGCTAAGGATTAGAGCATCCCATATTTCAAACATTAGTAAATCATATTTGCAAATAATTTTTAAAGCTAATAAAGTCAGGCCATATAAACCTAAATTTGTTCATACTCTAGAAGCAAATGATGATGCAAAAAGACTTGATTTTTGCTTATGGGTTGGTCAGAAATACTTACAAAATAGAAACTTTTTTCATAATATTATTTTTTCCGATGAAGCTACTTTCTCAACTAATGGAGTGGTTAGTTCCCAAAATGTACGTTACTGGTCAACTGAGAATCCCCATTTTCGAATTCATTGCAGAAGACAGTACTCCAAGAAAGTTAACGTTTGGTGTGCAGTTACGTACAACGGAATAATTGGACCGTACTTCTTTGAAGCAAATATGAATCAGCATAGTTATTTAGAAATGCTAAATTCAATTTTTTTTCATTATTTAAATAATATGCCACTTATTGACAGGCAAACTGCATATTTTCAACAAGATGGTCATCCTGCGCATTCCACTGTTATTGTGCGGGAATGGTTGAATCGACAATTTCCGGAGCGCTGGATTGGGAGATATGGACCAATCCCTTGGCCGCCAAGAAGTCCCGACCTTACAATAATGGATTTTTACTTATGGGGCTACCTTAACCAGAAAGTGTATGCATCTCATTTGGAACCTGATCTTGACAATTTAAAAATTAGAATTAGAGAAGCGATTCAGGCTATCCCTTTGCAAGAGATACGAAATGCATATAAAGCATTTATTAAGAAAGTCCAACGATGCGAGGAGGTTGGTGGAGAAACCTTTGAATAGTTTTTTTTTGCTGATAACCTGCCTTTTTTCACTTACATTTGTTATACTTGTTACAATTTTTTACTCTTCATTCGTTCTCTAATAAATTCGTTTAATTATGAATAGTGCACGGTTTTATTTTAAAACGTATTGATTTTTTAATAACATGGGTAGTTACTTAGCCGTTTTCGACAATTCCTCGTATAAAGATAAATATTATACAAAGAAATACGTTCTAAAGATTAACTAATTTGTAAAATGCGTTAATTTAAAGCAAATCATATTTTATGAGTTGGAATTTTTTGCCTGTCTCTGTACATTTAGCTAATAAGTCAAAACTTGGTAATGAGACGTAGGTTCTCAACCACAACAACTTTTACTAATTAGTTTTTATCCTATCTTTACACATAAGGGTACTTTGTTCTTAGCTTTTTTCATATTTTTCTAAATTCTGAACACCCGGTATATAAATTTGAAAAAATAATATACTTTTTGGTCGTTGGAGAACAAGCAGGAGTTTTTATGAAAAATAACTTTTCTTCATAAACCCACAAATAAAAAAGTTTTCCCTCTTCGATAGTCAATCAGTGGACACACTGTATATTATATATATTTTTTTTGGAATCTAGGTAAAAATCTAGAACAGTTTTCTATATAATATCATATACCTATCTTTATGAGTTTTTGAATTATAAATAATCTTGTGATTTTTTAACGCCGTATCGGGACCTGAAAAGAAAATCATATCTTTTTAGCGGTTACTGCTAGAAAGCTGAAATTTTGAAAATAGTTTCACAAGACCATCGAAATTTTATAATTTTGAACAGTATTTAATTAGTTTTATATAGGGCGTCTCCATAAAAATATGTCTGAGGGAGATGAATTATTGCAAAAATATTCCTTTTTAAATGGGTATTTAATATGTTTTGCTAATACAGGATCAAATTTGCTATCTAATGATATTACTATACCTATCTTCAATATTTTCGGACTGGAAATTTAAAAATTATCTTATAAAAATATACTTTTTGGTACTTGGCTGTGGAATGGATTCATAGAAACAAAATAATGAAAAATCCATCTGACGTTATGTCTGTGTTATTGTAATAAAAATGGGTAATTCACATTATTTGAGCTTAGATATTTTAAGTTTATATTATATTCATGGGGAGTGTGGTAGAATTTTATCTAGAACTTGCAGAAAATTTAATGAACTTCATCTTGATGCAGCTCCTATGACTCCCAAAAAGATTATTGGCCGAGGAGGTCCATGGAAATGGCCTCAAGGTCTCCGAATCTTACCCCCTAGATTAAAGGATTAAAGAAATAGTATACAAGACACAACAAGGGAAGATTTAGAAAATCGAATAAGAACAGCTCTGGGGTCTCTAGAAGGGGAACATATGAAAAAGGTGACCATTTAAAAAAAAAAGGAGATTTTTGCAATAATTCATCTCCCTCAGAAATATTGTTGTGAAGACGCCCTGTATAAAACTAGTTAAATTCTGTTCAGAATTATAAAATTTCGATGGTCTTGTGAAACTATTTTCGAAATTTCAGCTTCCTAGCTGTTCCGTTAAAAAGATATAATATTCTTTTCAGGTCCCGATACGGCGTTAAAAAATCACAAGATTATTTATAATTCGAAAACTCTTAAAGATAGGTATATGATATTATATAGAAAACTGTTCTAGATTTTTATCTAGATTCCAAAAAAAATATAATATATAGGGTAATTCATTTAAAATTCCGAAGTTGCAACCACTTTCAGTATGATCCGGCAATACCGCACTATCCAAAATATTTTATAAACGTAGAAAAGCATCACTTACAACAAGAGCCAAATTTTCAAAATAAAATCTCATTTAGTTCTCGAGATACTTCTAATAGGCCACTATACTTGGTGTACCCTGTATATTTTGAACTAAACTATAAGATCGTCATTATACAGATGAGGACTTTAAAATCCATTTGGCGGGGGTGAAGATTTTACTATCTGTTTCGAGAATCCAGTTTAATAATTTAATTAATTAAAGAATTAACCCTGAAAATGCACGAAATTTATACTCTGCATTAAACTTGCAAATGTTTAGCATTAATTTATTCAAAATTCATGTATTCTGTTCGGTCGGAATATGATAAACGGTTTAAGCGAAATACGCACCTTAAATTTTTCGAAGCATGAGAATCAAAAATAACTGATAAATATCTAGATAAATGATTGGCATAGCGGATTTTCGATTATACCGATATGACAATTTATTAATCGATATATTCTGAGCTGTCGTTTACTAAACTGTTTCCAATTCCTTGATGGAAAAAATACAGGAAAAATGCTCGGGCACGTCTGTCAATTTTTATTTTCAATTCTTTATTTTCTGGCAATAAATAGTACATTACGTATCAAGGGCCGACAAATTTTCAGTTTCTTCGAAGTAAAAGTTCCAGGAACGTACTAGGGGTATTTTGGTCTGGGCCACACCAGTAGCTTGGTTGAGTTATTCCGTTAATAAAAATCGATTTTTAACATTATTTTTCTAGCTGGACTGATCTCAGCGAATGAGAGTTAATTGGTTATTAACAGCATTCTGATTACTGATTTTGTTTCAGATTTCTGACGATGATCGAATGTCCTTGACCACGGCCATCTCGGATGAAGATGAAGCCGAGAGCGTTATGAACTCCCCTTACAAGGCCAAGCAAACAGGAACAGCTGCAGCTTCTTTCAATTGCACTGGAGCAGTCAGGAAAGCTGGGTAAGTCATTTTTGCTGTTATTTTCCGAGATACTCTAAGGGCAGGGTATTCTAAAGTGCATTTACACGAGACACAACATAACTTTATGGTAGCCCCTAAAATGCTCGCAATTTTAAGGGAACCGTAGTTGACATGTAGCCACTTTCACGTCTCGAATAGCACTGACAGTAAAGCCCCGCCGTTTGATGAGAGGGGCAATATCGATCACGCCTTATCCATGGTAGCGAACGAGCGAAAGTCGACGCCCGCGCAGTGCTTTGACATTGACGAATGTTCACTGCGTCGTCGCATGTGCGATGATTTTAAGGGATTAAAAAAAATGTATGTAGGCTTTCTCTAGGTAGGATACCCAAGGACTCATCTATTTTAATATAAAAAACCATATTCATAACACACTGTGTAAGGATATTTCCCACACATATGCCTACAAGTTAATTAACTTATCAAAGTTAATTACTACGCCAACCTACACATAAAGTTAATGGAAACTCGGCACAGAAAAGTTATTTTTACAGATCCGATCCGAAAATAGAATTTTTTTATGATTAAAGTGGAATTATTTATTTATTTTATTTTCTTTAAATATTAGGCTATAGATCCTTGACTTAGAGTGTCTTAACGTGGAATTGAGTTTCAAAATAATGATCTTCCTACAAGCAATAAAAATAATATTTTTTTACTAAAATCATATAATTATATTCGCCAATATAATCTCCATCAAGATCAACTCACTTGCGCCACCTATGCTATAACACTAAAAAACAGAAATAATTTTTTCTGGCTAATGCCTAGCTAATAAATAAATTAATATAGAAATTAATTCCAATGAATAATATCTTTAGCATAATCCTGAGAGTCACGCATTTACCATTAACAAGGCGCAGTTTAAAATAGTATATTAAAATACAAGTTTTATAAAGCAACATATTGTATCACCCCGCAAGCGGAAAGTATGTAAAAATATACAGACAGATCCATTTAAAATTATAGAAATTAGTATCTACTTCCGGTACCATCGGAAGTGTCACCATCTTGAAAACATGTTTGATGATATACATGCCGGTGTGAAATAATCCACATTTTTACAACACTTTAGTTAAACTTGGTCATTTTTTCAATTAAAGTACAATAATAGTAAGTTCAGTGTTCATACATTTAAAAATATTTAAATACTGGATAAATAAATTATTTTAACTGCATTAATTGTAATATTTAAAATATATATTTTTTTCTGTACTAGATTGATTAAAAATACTATACAGGGTGGTGCATCTGGTTAGGTGTTCCCATGTAAATTGCGAGGTCTAATATTCGCTCCTCTATTTATTTTAGCTCAAAAAGGTACTTTCACTTTTTAAAGTATACAATAAGAATAATGTCCTTGTTTAATTTAAAGTATATTTTACTAGTAGTTTAGGAGTTATCGAACAAAATGTATTTTTATAATTAAACCAGGAAATACGGACCTGGCGCATTTCAGTACACCAGCAAATAAATGATTTTATGTACAACCATGCATGTAAAAACGACATTTCATCTATCTTTGAAAGGTGGAAAGTTGGCGTTTTTTTACTCTTACTTTCCACCCAGGTGGAAAGTGAATTATTTTTTTGTAATTTTTAAAAAAATCGATATCTCAAAATAATATACGCACACACCAACATACAATTCATTACACAAGTTTAACGACAATGATTTTTATTTGTATCCTTATTTTGTCCATTTTGACATGTTCACATATAATATCAGTCACACTTGGAACTTGAATTGTGCATCGAAACAACGAAAGTCACAGCTAGTACCAACCACTTAGAAACACGTGCAAATGTGCCATTTAAAATGTATACGTTTCGAAAAAATATTTTCATTTTTGTTGCCAACAGTTTCCAATTTTGATCGGAAACAGAAACGATAGTTACGATAGATTTACCATAATGTGTCTAAAAATGCTACTTGGGAACACGTTGGGCATGGTTTAGAATCGAATACCATGTTTCAAAATTTTTACAAAAATTTTAGTGAATTTTACAATAGATTTCAGTAAATTTTATTAAAAAAATGTCATATGATTTACTAAATATATTTGTAATTTTTACTAAAAATGTAAGTTACAATTTTGCTATAATTTAAGGGTAGCTCTTAATGAAAATTATTCCAGTCACACCATTTACGGGTTCCATCCATAAATTATGGTGTGTTTCATTTTATTTTTATAGTAAATTGTACAAAGTTTTTCGTTCCGTGTACTTCTCACTTATGGGCAAGTGTGCCATCCTGCTGCAAACCTATGTTTATATCTTAAGAGCAAGAATATTGAGAATAGCTAATGTTGTTGGGTCAAAATTTTTTTACAGACAACTTTCAGTAAATCGGAATTTAAAAATAAATAATCTCAAAAACACTTGTTAATTTTTTAAATAGGTTTCTTATAGTATCTAATTAGAGGAATTATATATGTCCACGCAAAAGATCATTGTCAAAAAGATCTTGATCTATTTTTGTATAGCATCGATTTTTTAATAAGCTAACGCCCGTCACATGGCTAATTTTACTCTTCTGAATAATATAACGCCAATATTTGGAACTGAGGTATTTTAATCAGTCACTATAACCATTTTCCTATTATTTATAACAGCCCTATCTTATATTGGCTTAAAATTTCGGAATGTTCCTTATAGAATGTTAAAATACTAAGAAAATTAGTAATATTTTTAATCTACCTAGGTGTAAACGAAACTTGCACCTCAAAATATATTTTTCCTTAATGGCTTATAAATGGTTAATAAAAAAATATTGTATATATCTTCGGATAACAAACCGTCACATCAATATATCTCCAGTAACATTTTCATGCGTGACCGGTGTTACGGTGACCGGCGATACAAAAATGCAAAAATTCGTGGATAACAGCTAATACAAGCTATTTCTTAAATTTTGTTAGACTGAAATGAGTATCTGTACTCAAGAGAATGACTTCGTGTAGTATTTTTCCCTTAATTAAGACTGCTAGGTCTGAGTTAACTGTGGCCGGTGATACAACATAAAAACATATACGCCTGGTAAAAAGTAGGCAATGTTCTAGTTTATACCTAAATAAACATAATAAGGAATTTACCTAAACGGAGCACGCTTTACACAAATTCAAACACATACATACCGTTATATTTGTAAAACTATTAGGCCGACCTCCAATGGCGTTATTTATAAGCAATTTCTGCCGTTACCGGCGATACATGCAGCTTCGAGGACGCAACTTCTGGTTAATAATTGCGTTAGAGAAACTAAACTGTTGATCTTTGAACATTATTTTTTCAATACAAATTGTAGTAGGAGTGTAAATTATTTATATATAGATGTAACTTTAGTAAAATCACGTGAAATATAAAAGGGTAAAGTAAGATATTATTGACTGGGGACACGTGATCGGCGATACATTTTTAAATTCAAATTTGATTATTGCAGCTATAATCTAAAAAAAAAATTTTAATTGCTTTCTAATGCAGGAAGTAACATATATTTCGCAAATTATAATCGTATCTACAGGCAAATAGTTTATTTTAGTAAGTTATATGCTAAGGACTGAAAGTTGTCTGTAAAAATTGTTTAGTAATTTTTTTTTTGTAAGCTTCGAATTTAATTTTTTTCCAACTTTTATTGGGAAAATTATATTCCAAAAAATGCTCCTCTCGCTATATCATAACCCTACGAAACTTTTTAGAATTGGGGAGCTGAACAAGGCAGCTAATCTTTAGGGGTGGAAAAGTTCCTAATATTATTAAATACCGAATAAATTTGCAAAGAAGCAAGTACAAAGTTATATCTAGATTCAGTGGCAGTTCGCGGGACGGAGCTACGATGTCTTAGCCCCACTTCAGTTGAAGTTGTTTCTTTTAAATTATTTCAGTACGCGAAGCACTAAAAAAGTTTTCTTCGTAACAATGAAAGAAAAGCCTTTTAAAAGCCGATTTATTTCAATAATGCGGGCTTTCCCAACATTTAATAAAAACAAGGAATAAATTGCATTTTTGCATTGCACCGATACGTAAACACCATGTAAGTGTCTCCTACGTTAAGTAGCCACATTTCTGTACTTAAAATTTGAAGTTATGATTTATAACGTCAATTTTTAATTAAATTAAATATGATAAATATGAAGTCAGTTTTTGTGTCAAATAATTTCTTTCTCATGGAGTTTCTCAATGACGACCTGGACTTTTTCGATATCATTAAACAGCCGAAAGAACTTCTTTTTCTTTTGCCGTATAATTTTAAGATAAACTTTAATTTATTCTTTACTTAATAATTCCATACTTAAGCGATGTGTTGGGAAAGCGGGTATAAGCCACATAATATAATTGTCTGTGTATTGTGTTTTTGGCATTGGCAAAAACCAAATGGCCAGCAGGTGTTTCCTTAAATTTATGAATAAATTGAAATTAGATAATATACGAGATGATGCATCGTTGAGTTTAATATAGGAATTCCCATGTAATTTTTGAGGTGGCTGAATATTGGCTCCCCTGTACATTTTATAAGAAGCTGCATTATCACTACTTAAAGAGGGCGACAGTGTAAAGCCATGTGGCCAGTTTGAATACATTTTGGTAAGCCAATCCTAAACTATTCAATTAAATGTGAGGAAATACCAGCAAATAATTTCAATGATGCCATTGCCAAAAATTGACATAAAGCTGAACATAAGTAATAAGAAAAATATTTTATTTACAACCATCCAGGTAATAATGATATTTCATCTATATTTGAAAGGTGGAAAGTTTACGTTTTTTTACTTTTACTTTCCACCCGGGTGGAAAGTACATTATTTTTTTTTAATCCTTTGTTTTGCTTTTTAAAAATGCTAATAGCTTTGCATGTTTAGAAATGTTTACTTCTTCCCTAATTGATAGAGTGTTCCTCAGCATTGAATATTGTGACCAAATCGTTGATATCTTCTTTGTCTTGGCATTTTCACTGAAATAAGCTAGTAGCGCCGACTCAGAACCAAGATTTTGAACTTTGTTTCCTGTACACCATTTTTTGAAACAGTTACATGCCTTGTCATATCTCGGGCGGCTTTTAGTTGGCAGGAGAGCATCTTCTACTATTTTTGCTGCCTCTCGAATTTCTGGTGGAGTAGCAGCAAAATCAAATTGCTCATCTGATAACATTTTTCTGTTGTTAAAATAATATATTGTTTAGTGACATGGAAACCATATTCAAAAAATGATATTTACCATCTTGATGTGTATTATTACCTACGTTATTTTACCACCTGCGGTTATTTGAAATTTCTGTCTAATTTTTCAATGAAAAAGTCAAAATAACATTTATCTTTTATTAATAGTTTTAATTCAAAATAATAAGAAATGGATGTTAGATGTGGTTGTAAATCAAATAGTATACAAACCTCGGTGAAAACTTTCATTGCTCTCTCGAGATTTAGTTAACCTCGCCGCTTCGCGCCTCGGTTAACTACCGACTCTCTTAACAGGAATGAAACACCTTCCACCTCGGTACGTAATATACTAGTCCCTGACATTAATTTTCATTTTGTGAATGTCAAAATGTAATTTGCTAGTGTTGATGTATTACTTGAACTGTGAGAGTTTCGTGGTTTTGCCATTACGTTTATTTGAATAGCTTAGGATTGCCTCATCAAATTGTTTTTAAACTCGCACATGGATTTAACATCGACCTATTCAAGAAATTACAATGCAGTTTTTCTATAAAATGTACAGAGGAGTCAATATTCAGCCACCGCAAAAATTACATGGGATTTCCTATGTTCAACTTATCTATGCCCCGGTATGTATTTGAATCCGAACTAACCAACAGCCTTCGTCAAAACTGTCATCATGAGCCGCCGCTCGCCGATGACGCAGTGACCATATTGTAAAATCCCAATAGGAAAAACTCTTATTTGTTTACATACAGGGCGTCAATTTGAAAATTTCCCACCCTTAATATGTCATTTTCAGTAAATAATAATAAAAATCGAAAAGACACGTCAATTTTATTGTGAACGGGGACGCTTTTAAACGTTTGCAGTCTTCGTGGTTTAACCTCCTGAGAGGGGCAGATGTTACCCTCAAAACTTTAAATGGGAAACGGGGAGTTAAGTGGTCATTATTCTAACAGTGAGTTAATAATGCCATAATTTTTAGAGTAGTGCTTTCCAAGAATGATTAGGAGATTCGTAAGTAGTCACTTCGGCTGACAAAGCTGTAAATAGCTTTTCTTACTAGTGGTGTACAGGCATGGCCCCTTGACCATGCAGCAAAAAACAACGAAACGGATGCGCTAAAAGATATAAATTCAGATAACTTCTCTCGAACTGTCTTAAAGATAATATTGGAATTCGGACATTCTGGCATTATTTGTTTTCACGGCATGCATAAGCTTACAGTACTTCCATTTCGAGGCAAATTGTCGCTTCTCTTAGGGATACTGTTCCCCAGTATCGCCGTTATCTACGCCGGTACCGGGTGATACCCAATTCTTTACTAGGGACAAATTACACTGCGATTTCTTGGAAAGCACTATTCAGAAAATATTAAACTAGAGTATTATTGGTAAGAGACCTTTAAAATTATGTGCTACTGGACTCCCTCGTTCCAATTTATGATTTTATATTTATGAAGGATATATGATAATATCACTTACTGGAAGCGTTTTGTGAATGTCCAAATGTAATTTGGATCCAGACTGTAGGGGACAGAAGAGCATGGAAGGACATGGAAGAGGCCTACATTCAGGCTGATAAGAAGAAGAAGACTGGAAGCGAATAGGATGCTAACCCCACTTGAAACAGGTGATGGGTCTGCTAACAGGTAACTGTCACTTACGAAAATACCTTCAACTGAATCAATAACGGACCATTGAATGCCGAGTCTGCGGCGGATGAGGCTGCCTCCCACATAATATACCACTATGAAGTGCTGTCTCGCAGAAGACATAATAAGATCTTCGGGAACATACAACGTGGAGACAACCTCCCACATGACAGACTTGGTAGAAGCAGGAACAAGATCGGATGATCGGGGTACACAATAAGCCAGAAGGCTGCAGTGATTGAAGTTCGGGCCTCACAACAGACCCTCTCCTTTAACCAACCAATCAACCAACTAACTGAAAGCGAGATATTAAGGGTGGGAATCTTTCAAATTCGATTTAAATAAAATCACTGAAACATCGCCTGTCGAAGGAAAATACAAGTTTTCTTATCACATTCAATCTCTGTCAGCCTAAAAGATATCGGTTTTTCTCCCCCATGTGCTTTAGAATTGATAAAATTGCATAATTTATAAACAATGAAAAATTAACGCTCAGTAGCTTCATATATCTTGGGGCTCTCGTTTATAATGTGATATATTTTTCCCTTCCTAAATCGTCTGAGGTATTTTATGGCGATTATGACACCTCGGCTAAAAAAATGCGAGTCGCCAATGTCTGCTTTAAATTATGGATGAAAGTAATTCGAGCCAAATTAGCTTTTATATTTGCTATTCAAATTATTTAATACGGAGATCGGAGAAAGTTGGCTTTTGTCGAGTCTAATTTAAAAAGTGGTTATTATTTTCCAAAAGTTTTAACTTTTATATAAAACAAAGAAAATGATGGGTTCAAATGTTCTATCTGTACAGCATCCCTTACCATAGATGGTAGTGGTAGTGGTAGATGCCTACTGGTATCAATATCCACCCTTAGGAAAAGGCATTTTTTGCGACTCTCAAAAATAGAGATAATATTTTCATTTGATTTTGTCAGGTTTGCCATTTATTGTATACAGGATGTTCCTTTAATGACGTGCTAATATTTCAGCAGTTCATTTCAACATAGTATGTTCAGAATGACTTTACCCCCTTGTGCAAGGTGTCCTAAAAGGTATGGTCAATAAATAATGTCATAAACGCGATTTAACCATTAAGTACTGACGTACAAGTTCTAGGATGTAGTCACTGACATGTCGAGTTTGTGAGATGACGCCATAAATTGGGAATGTTTTTTAGCAAGATACTTAATTAAATTAAATTAAAAAATATGTTATATTTTTATTCATTATCGATGTTGTGAGTGATCCTGTGAACGAAATAAAATTTAAAAAACATTGTTTCGGAAATTACATTTTTATTAGGTATATCTAAAAAAACAAAAATAATAATATTATCAAACTTAGCGAAACTGAAACACAACTAATACCATTATATATATTAATCATCCGTTAAATGGCTACAAAGGCTCTACTCCAACAAATGAACTGCAAAAAAACATATGAAATTCTAAATAAAGAAGCTGTTACAATAGCGAAAAGTTCGAGTTTTCACAGATATTCGGCACACCGAAGACATATTTTCTTCACACACTGGAGACAACAACAACAACATTCTTGATTGTGCAAAGAATTTGGGTTTATTTCTTGATGCTGAATTAAGGTTTAAAGAACATCTTAAGAAAATATTTCAGCATACATTTCTTTCTTTAAAAATGTTATATAACAATAGACACGTGTTAAGTTTCAAACTAAGAAAGGATCTATGCGAGTCTCTCGTTCTGTCCAAATTCAATTATTGTGACTTCGTTTATGGTTTTTGCCTGGATGCTGAAAGTAGATCTCGAATGCAGAAAGTTCAGAATGCCTGTTTACGTTTTGTGTATGGTGTGCGAAAGTTTGATCATATTTCGCATTTATATAGGGTTATTAATTGGCTAAGGATGGATGAGCGTAGGATCCTTCATTTTTGCACATTCCTCATCAAAATAATGAATAACGCAAATTCCCCTCTCTCGATTCGTGAGCGTTTGCTTTTTCGTCATGACATTCATGATAGGGGGGTCAGGGGGAGGGGTAAGTTGACCATGCTTCATCATCAGAGTGCCATGTTCCAGCGTTCATTTTCTTTTAATGCTGTCAAATACTATAACTCGTTGCCCACTGAAATGTTGCTTTTGAATGCGGATTTATTTAGAGTAAAATACAAGAAATATCTTTTGCACATACAGAATCACTGAAATTTATATTTAATGCATTTTTCTTTTTTTTTTTTGTTTTCTTTTTGTTGTTGTGAATGTATTAGGATCAATTTAAATTTGGCTCTTTATCGTTGTTTGCTGTTATGTATTTTTATTTTTTTTTTTTAAATGTTGGTTATGAATTCTATTATTATCTAATTATTAATGACTAATAAGTATGTGTTATTTAATTTTTTTAGTAATTAGTTACGAACATGAAAATTTTTATTTAATTATTAATAATCAATAAAATCAACTTAGCTACTTAAAGTATGCGTATCTGACTGGTTCAGTTGAGTAGCTATCGTAGCTAGACTGCGCCAGGCTTTTATGCTGCCTCATATATTTATTTTTTCTTGCAGTTATTTTTTACTATTATATATTTTTTTTTGTTTTGTATCCTGCTATAATTTCTGATGTTATTTTGAAATAAAATACGTTTATTATTATTATTATTAAATTGGCTTATTGCATGAATAACAAAGATATTACGTCATTCTTCTTTTTCTGCTAGGACAAATGGAGCATATTTTTCGCTTTTCCAGAATCTGTTCAGGAGCAGGATCCAAAATAGGTTCCTCTTCAATGCCAAGATATAGTTACATTCGTACTGACGCGTAGTCTACTGGACGACGCTGCATTTTCTAAGTCGAAAAATTTCGGTTACAGTCGACCTAGGCTGCTCTTGCCTAGGCAGCATACTTGACTAACCTCTACTTGAGAGTACACTGACATAAAATTATTAAACGTAATAAATAACGGAAATATTCTGATTTTAAAATTACGAGTAGTCTCCTAGACGACACGTCAGTGCTTAAGGGTTAATATTCATTTTTTTTTAGTTCCCGCATAAATACTAATCAATATAGTATTTTATAAACATGTCTGGAACAAATCCGAACAAACCACTGTTAACGTTAACCCTCCATAAAAATAATATAAACGCGATTTCATATTAACTTCTTATGTTCCATCATAAATATTAATAAACATAGTATTTTATAAATCTGATTGGAACAAACTCTAATAAACCACTCTTAAAGTTGGCCCTCCATAAAGATAATGTCGTAAACGCGATTTAATGTTAACTTTTTATGTTCCATCATAAATATTAATAAATATAGTATTTTATAAACATGACTGGCACAAACTCGAACAAGCCAATGTTAAATCGCGCGATTTGATATTAACTTTTTGTGTTTCATATTAATAAATATAGTATTTCATAAACACACTTGATGATTTCCTGTCACCCCCATAAGCTCATAAAGCTCGTGATTTTTTCATCGGTCGTCAGTGATCGTGACAAAACCGAAGTGTAGGGGTGAAAACTGTTACGATGGTCAATGGTAAATTATACACAACACGCAGATCACCGAGGACCGATGAAAGATCACGAGGTGTATGGGAGTTTTAGGGGGAAGTGGGGGAATCCCAGTCAGGTGGGGAATTCCGTTCACTTGAAATTACAGTGTGAAATTACTACAGTGTAGATCTAGTCAGTTTGTTCAGCATCGTGCTACCATCTGATAATCACTGTTGCACTGGATATTTCTAAAGCCTTTGATCGTGTTTGGCATGATGGACTTCTAAGTAAACTGTGATCCTATGGTATCCCCAGTCGATTCTGTGCATGGTTGTCTAGCTTAAGGACCGCTCTCTGCAAGTGGCGATTGACGGATTTCTCTCAGACACCTTCACCATAGTGTTCCTCACGAGTCCATATTGTCTCCCACTCTCTTCTTACTCCACACTAACGACCTTCTAGTGGAAACGAAAACTCCGATATTTAGTTCCGCTGACGATAGCACACTTATCTCATCTTTCTCTTTGAATACACAAACATCGGCTGCCGACGTACATCTTCGCAGACAGCATGCATATCACGTCTCAACAAAGACGGGGAACAAATTGGCTTGGGGTGACAGTAACCAAGTCGAATTTAACGCTAAAAATCCCAGGCAGCAGTTTTCTCTGAATATGTCTTGGCATAACAACGTTGTGGCAATCGCCAAGATAGCTTCTCGGACACTTAGTGTACTCTTCCGAACCAGAAAGTTGTATACACCTTAACAACTTTTCACACAAAGCCCAGATTCGATCATCACTAGAGAGTATTGCTCTCATGTCTGGAGCTCTCCACCCAAACATACTCTTCGGCTACTGGATTCCATCGAAAGGAGGGCCATTCGTCTGATTGGAGACCACGAGCTGACGAAGAACCTCGACAACCTAGAATATCGAAGACAGGTTGGGGATTTGACTCTCTTTTACAGATGTTTTCATGGAAAGTGCTCGGCTGACCTTGCCTTCTTAATTCCGCCCAGAGCGGCAAATAGTAGAAATACACGACGTACCACTGACGGCTATCCATATGTGGTTAAGCTTAATACTCCTCGAACTTCATTATTTAAGAATTGGTTCATCTGGAGGACTTCATCCTTATGGAACGACCTTCCCGAGGTCGTTTTTCCAAACGAATATAGCCTCCAATGATTCAAACCCAACGTGAATCGCTTTTTGCGCACACGCACAACTCCCAGAGAGCCCTAAAGGATTTTTCCTATAGTGCTTGTGTTTGAAAAAAACGTCCAAAGTTAAATGCATGTGGTTTCGCTATGATCATCCCATTGTAATGGCTACAATTTAATCTCAACGTGTTTGCTCTCTTTTGGTATAACTTTCAATTGAATCGACACAAACATAAGTACAAAAATAATTATTTTTTTTGCACGTCCTTATATCGTACTTTCTCGGAAGGAATTGTTCTAATGATTTCTGCGTTTGTAGATATCTAAACCACGAAGTTTAATTTTAGGATTAGGTTTTTTATTGCGAGCTTTCGGGTTTGCCGGTCAAAACATTGGGACAATACCAGTCATGTTTTATTTGCGAAGAATACGGAAAATGGGGTGAACTTTGATATCGCTGTACGATGTGTGGCCATTGGATTCATTAATTATGCAGTGGGTGAGCCACTCCTGGAAACTATAAATGCGATATTTGTTTAAGATGGTAGGACTCTTACTATTCCCTACTTTTTCTATTTTTTTTTTTTTCAGTTTATTATCATTTAGATGAACTTAGTAAAAGGCTTAATGATATATTACGTTATTGTAAATGTATGTGCTTTATTTCTTTCTTATTTTCAAAAAAAAAATCCTAAAGTAATTTTTTGCTATATAAAAGACATTAAAAATTATCTGACTGGAATTACCCGCAGGGTGGGGGAATACTGGTCAATGACACCTCATTTCTCAGATCCTGACATCTCTTTTAAGGTCAATTATTTTAATGTGAATGATAAACCATGATCTAGTAGATGAGTCAGGCTTCAGCTACCTTATTGACTTTTATCAAAAGACTAATATTTTATCAATTATACATAATTTAGCTTAAGTGAATGCAATTCCCCCATTCTCCCCTACTATAATAAAATTACTTACCGCACTCGTACAGTAAATAACTACAGCACTATTGCGACATGCGTAAATAATTTCCATAATTGCTTAGGTAATCAAAACGGGAAAGCTTCTCCAAAATTAATTGCTTGCGCAATTTCGTCATTAATTTAGATTGTTCTCTGTCAGAATTGCTTGTTAAAATCCGTTATTAAAAAACCCATTATCATCACATCTCACCTCCGTTCCATCCAAAGTACGCACAAAATGTGGAAACGAAATAAAGGGGAATGTAGAGAAATAACAAGATTTTGATAGCGGGTATACGGATTTCGATCTTCTTATAAATATGTATTTTCCTTTACTAGTAAAGGTCGAGCGATCCAAATCGTGCATTCTTGCAATATTTCCGAAATTTGCACCAAGGTCTCGTGTTATCAGGATGTAAAGATAAATACCGGATTTATCGTCGCATGCTGACCTGATATCCTCGTTACCGTTTTGATGCATTGATTATTGAACATTTTGAAGGTAGGTGCTTCAGCGTCTCCACATTATAGCGCTGAAATGGTTATTAACCTCTTTACTTACTCGGTCGCGTTCATTCCCATTTTCTTGTTAACATTTTTAATATTTAAGACATAGAGAAGCATGGAGCAAAAAGGCGCAGTTAAGACTTAAGAAAGTATAAAAACAAGAATAGAGATATAAGTATAAAAATTAATCCGTACTTTTTCTAGGAGGAAATAAGTAGGCAACTGAGATATATTCAGTAAATATAACTATACCTGACCCTTGCATTTATATTTATTGATACATGATGATATTTTGAAGAGATTTTTTATATTTTTCCTTTATCTAACAAACCCATACTTTCTTCATAAGGAAATAAATAACGGTAATTGATATTTATTTAGAAAAGGGAAATATAAGGGCATGTAACTCTTGTATTTATAAAGTTTATTGTTATATCCGATGTTATTTTAAGGAGATTCTTTATAATTTGTCCTTAATCTAGAGATATATTTAAGAAAAGTAAATATAACTATACCTAACCCTTGCATTTATAAAGTTTATTGATATATCCATTATCAACTTACTTTTTTTAAATACGGTCCTATTTTTCTGTTATTGGAATTTGATAACTTTTTCTTCCAAATGCCACGATATAATATGACACATTGTGGTTTAATGGCGTTTCGAGAGTTTTTTGAAAGGAAATTTTAAGATACGGTCCTGTATTTCTCCTAATTTTATAAATAATATCTCATAAGTAAGCTCTAAATTTTTACTTATGTTGGACTAGTTTAATAAATAACAAATAATTTAATAATAAACCACAAATAAGTAAACAAAATACAGAAACGTTATTTCAAACTTCTGTTGATTCGGGATTTAAAAGAAAAGTAGGCGTTTGAAACAAAAAAATTAAGATGGTGACGCGTGAGTTATTTCACTTGACATTCCTATTGTGATCGTTTGAGAGCATTTTAAGAGGTTTTCTATTTTCCAGAAAATATGGAACATAGTTTAACAAATGCTGAAAAGTTTGATATTCTATCGCATGTTTTATTTTATCTCAAAAAACTGTTATGTGGCAGTTAGAAGATGTTATTTGTGCTTAGAGAATAACGGAATTCATTTTGAACACCTGATTATGTAGTTCCTTACTTTTTTCGTTGTTCGTTTTATTACTGTTTTGGAATTATTTTTGTTCACTTATTTGTGGGTCATTATTAAATTATTTGTTATTTATTGAACTAGTCCAATATAAGTACAAATTTAGAGTTTACTTATGATATATTATTTATAGAATTAGGAGAAATACAGGTCCGTATCCCAAAATATCCAGATGTTGTTCAAAAAACCTTCGGAACGTCATTAAACCACAATGTGTCATACATCGTTGCATTCGGAAGAAAAAAGCTCTCAAATTTCAATATCAGGAAAACAGGACCGTATTTAAATCGTCGGATTACAAAACAATTAACGCTGTTAGATAGAGCGGAAAAAGTGGCAATGCAAAAGTGCAATTTCTTTAGAATTCGATCTAAAAAAAAACCAAGGAAAACAATAAAACGATTTTTCAGAATTTCGGTTTTTCCGGATATCTCCGGAACTACTTGGAATATTAAAACTTTCTAAATGGCATATTATTAGGTACGTAAATGTGCAACTTTACCTTCATTTACCCGACTTCTTATCTCTTACGGTTTCCGAGATTCCTGTACTATGTAGGCATTTATAAAAAATAATGATTATAAAAAATTCGAAATGGGATTTTTACCAAAAGGCGGGGCAAAAGTCACAAACAGTGTTTCGCAAAAGAAATTTTTATTTACAACAGTCGCAAATAAATATTCTCACTTTCTCATAGGCAGTACCGCCATTTCATACATTTTACGTACTGGATCCAGCCTTCAGCTATATCACTATACTTTTCGTTACAAGTCAGACATTCAACATGAGTTCTTGTATCGTATTGCGTTTCTTATGCTTTCCTTCATTTGCATTTCACTTTTTATCATTTTTTCCACCTGCAGCTTTGCCTGATGTTAAAAAAATTATAGTTTTGCCCCACATAGCAGTATTATTAAGTACGCAGTATGCAATCCCAATACGGTCTAAATATCTGTATGCAACATGGGTTATACTAATAAATTATTCTTAACGTACGTCAACAATTAACCCTACAATAGCTTTATACTCTATCGGTAAAATTACATACAAAATTGTAAAAATGTAAATTACCTCGTGGCGGAAACAACGCGACTCCTCTATATCAATAAAACGCTGTTAAGCGGGGTAATGTATTAACCATTGACTTGCACAAAGAACCAAGCGATGGGGATTCTATCTGTCTCTTTATATCTTCTGTTTTAATTTTAGCAACTGATCGGTTTGGTTAGGAAAAACAAACAATGGACGGACGTGACTCAAAGCATTTTTATCCAATGTACGGCAAGCTTGGCACAGTCTTACCATACTGAGTTAAGAATTACTATTTTTTCCATAACAGTACTTAAATTTACCACACAAACACTGAAAAACAACCAATAATTTTATTTTACAACAACGACAAAATATGACAGTTGTTAATCTGGTAGAGTCAAACCTGAAGGCAGGTACGTAAGACGGCCGTTCCAATAAGAGGTTTATAAAAAGTACGTTCTGAACGCTCGAGTGCGACGTAATGTCGTCGTCTAATTAACAGAAAACGACAAAGAAAAATTATACTAATTTTCAAAGCTCCCCGATCGTTTTTCTGGGTTTGTTCGTGTTTGTTCGTTGTTTATAACCTACCTAAGAATGTGAATTGTTTATTATACAATGACCGTATCCTCCTTGATTTGAAATCCTTAGTATTAACGTAATATACAGGGTGACAATTTAAAAACTTGAAATGGCCATATATTAGAAACGAAAAACTGAAGAAAAAAACGCACAAAACAGTTTCTATAAAACGAAGGGGGAACAAAAACAAGCGTATTAGCCCACCCCTATCTGCAACCCCTTGGACAGGATGAGATAAACCCTTAAAATCTTAAATAGAAAGGGGGTCGATGCTTTCCAATGGTACCATAGAAAGGTACATTTCAGGAAATTCTTCTCTGTTTATTAAGGAAAACAATAAATGAAAAGACAATTTTGAAATTTTTTATTATTAGTTAATTAAATGTTCAAAATGATTGGTACCAATATCCTGGCATATTAAGAGATATCTCTTAAGAATTCTAAACAGTTTAAGTTTCGGTATTTCGTTTTGGTTTATTTGCTATTTTTTTTTTGTCGAAAAAAAAAATTTGTTTATAAATATTCGCATTTTATTATCACAGAATTTACCTTAAAGGTAACTTCTACTAGTATTATTATTTTAAGAACAGTTAACTTTCGGTTCAGTTTAAACGAAAAGCAGCACTTCTAACCTTTAACAATGGTGTACAGCACAGCTGAACGGGTAGAAATTATTTTCATTTATGGTTCCCAGGATCAATGTTTTTTAAGAACAGCTCAACGTTTTAACGAAAGGCATCCAGGTCAAAATGTAAGCCCGGAGTATGTTCGCCAACTAGTAGCCAAATTTAAAGAAACTGGTTCTGTCGCGAATATAAAGAGAAATCAACCGAGACTAGCCGACGAAGCAGCGCAAATTGAAATTCTGGGGCAGTTTGCAATGAATTCAACTTTATCAACTCGCCAAGCAGCTGTAGCAACTGGATTATCTCGTGAATCAATAAGAAAGGTACTTAAAATTCATAAGTTTTATCCGTATAAAGTGCACATACTGCAAGAACTTGGTGACGACGACCCTGATAGAAGAATACAGTTTTGTGAAATAATGACAGATAGAATTACGGCAGAACCTCGACTAGTTAAAAATATTTGCTTCAGTGATGAGTGTACCTTTTATTTAAATGGGCATATTAATAAGCAAAACTGTCGTTACTGGAATGACGAGAACCCCCAAGTATTTAGATAAGGGCATACCCAGTACCCCCAGAAAATTAATGTTTGGGCTGGTATATTGGGAGATGGTATTATCGGCCCAATATTTATACAAGGAAATTTAATTGGCGACAGGTATGCTGAAATGCTACAGAAGTCTATCGAACCACTAATAGTGCGAGAATTAGAAAATCAGAGGGATATACTCGGAAATTTATCTTTAGAAGAACGCTTATTACATTTCCAACAGGATGGAGCACCTCCGAATTATGTAGTTCCCGTTAGGCAGTGGTTGGATGATAATTATCCCAACCAGTGGATTGGAAGAAGAGGTCCTGTTGAATGGCCACCTAGATCCCCGGACCTAACACCTCTTGACTTCTTTTTGTGGGGTCACCTAAAATCTGTGGTTTTTAAAACGCAACCTGAGTCACTAGAGCAACTTCATCATAGAATAGTTCAGGAATGCCGTGCTATATCCAGAGAAACCTTTGCAAATGTACGTGAAGAATTTGAAAGTAGGCTTTATTATTGTCTTCAAAACAACGGAAATCATTTTGAACATTTAATTAACTAATAATAAAAAATTTCAAAATTGTCTTTTCATTTATTGTTTTCCTTAATAAACAGAGAAGAATTTCCTGAAATGTACCTTTCTATGGTACCATTGGAAAGCATTTTTCAAGAGCTTCAAAATGATGTATCACTCGACCCCCTTTCTATTTAAGATTTTAAGGGTCCAAAGGGTTGCACATAGGGGTGGGCTAATACGCTTGTATTTGTCCCCCCTTCGTTTTATAGGAACTGTTTTTTGCGTTTTTTCCTTCAGTTTTTCGTTTCTAATATATGGCCATTTCAAGTTTTTAAATTGTCACCTTGTATACTTAATCCGTGTTGCCAATTTTTACCCGAAAACTGAAATAAATTTACATTTGGGACTTTTGCTCCGCGCGTATATTTGCCCCACTCTACTCTAATGTTTTAGCATAAAATAAGTATAATTTAATAAAAATATTAAAGAGTTTATCAACATTTCCAGTTCATGATTTTAATCAAAACAGATTTTGTCGAAACTTTTTCGGACTAAGTTTATTAAAAGAAAAAATTTCCATGGATTAACTTTTGAATACTTTATTCGCAAATAATAGACTCTTGATCTCAAAAGAATCTGTTTTCAATTTAATATCCGAGGAACGAAAGCGAAAACTCATCTCCGTGAAAGTGCAAACTCATCTCGTAAATTTTCAACTTACTCACAATCTATTTTTGTCTGCCATACATTTTATATTGAATTATAAATTTGGGTGAAGTTGTAACTCCTTTATTTAACATTCATCGGCTGAACCGTCGTTTCATAAAGGTCAATAAAGATATTTTAGCAATTATTTTTCCGCGAACAAAGGAAAAGAAAGTCACCAGGGCTAACGGGGAAGAAGGCGTTTTCCGCTTTTTAAATAAATTAAGCTTATTTTCGATATCTTATAGATTTTTAACTCAGTGGCGTAGAAGAAATATTTATTGCATATTTAGAGCATTTATATTATGTAATGGCCGCATTACAGTCGGCAATTCTTTCTGTAACTGCAATAAACTTGAAGGAAGGCATGCGCATTAAGGAGCTAGCCATTTCCTTGAAACTAACATGGATCTGCTTTGTACACCCTGTTGTTACGAAAATAAATGCAACAAAAAGAGATTGAGATATCTTTATCTGTAGAATCCCCATCTATGTTTATCTTCTGTCTGTTTATGTCTTGGTTAGGAAAAACACATATCCGACGAGCCTCAAAAGTATATTTTTATCCAGTTTAAGGTAGACTTGGCACTATCTGACTATATTGAGTTAAGAATAACTATTTTTTCCGCAAATAATACTTAAATGCTTAAACTAATATTTGTATTTAACAATAACGACAAAATATGACAGTTGTTAATCCGGTAGTGTCAAACGTGAAAGAAGGTAAGTAGGACGGCCGTTTCAATAAGGGGTTTATAAAAAGTACGTTCCCAAGGCTCGAGGCGACGTAATCTTTGTCTATTTAACAGGAAATGACTACTTTTCAGAGCTCCCGATTATTTTTCTGGGAAGTTATGTACAACTTACCTAAGATTGTGAATTGTGCAGTTTACAAAGGTATTGTCGAGTCCTTAATAAGGTATGGCATAGTTGTGTGGGGTGGTCTTTACAATAATGCCCTAAAACCCTTAAATTTGGCACAAAATTATATTCTTAAGGTACTTTATAAGAAACATAAACGTTTTTCAACACAACTTCTTTACACGGGGGAAGTATTTAATGTTCGAGCTTTGTATGTCATTGAAGTGTGTTCTTTTGTATATAAAAATCATAAACTGAAAAATTACATTTTCCATCCGTATCATACTAGAGGCAAGGCTAATAGGAAAATTATCATACCAAATAGTAACACTAATGTTAATCTGAGGTTTGTCAATTGTTTGGCGCCAAAAATCTTTAATCTTCTACCATTATAAAAAATGTCACTAGAATTAGATTGTTTAAGATAAAATGTCGGAGATTTATTTTTGACAATATGGAAGTCTTTATGTCACTTTTTTCGATGCTAACAGGTTTCCTGTTGTCTGTTCGAACTAACCTAGGTCTTTTTTTGTATAGAGTTTGTTCTTGTTTTTTTTATATCATTCCTGTTTTCTAAACAGATGTTCAGTCATCTAGGTGCTTTTTTCCGGTTTCTCTCTCTTTCTCTTTATTAATGATGTCTTAAAATAATTTAAGTAATTTCTAGTTTAAGCTCCTTTGATTAAATTATATTATTGTAAACTTGACAATTGAATTTTGATATTTGTTGATAAAGAAAAGAAATAAAGTATTGTATTGTATTGTATTATTGTTTGTTCTTCAAAGACTGTGAACCAAAGTCGTATCATTTTTGATTTAAATAAAATCTTTGGAGCCAGCTAATTTGCAATATTCTTGCAAGACTTGCCAAAAAACGGTTCTGCTCGATTTTTGTTGCAGATTCTAATGCAAGTCTAGTGGAAAACGTAGTGGTTTTTACATTACCAACCAAAAATTAAAGGTACTAAATATTAACCTTAATATATGTCTCGTGTGTTTATTGTTGATCTTGTATCCGTCTTTATTTATATTCTTATTCAGTTTTTAGTTGTATTTTACTCGTTTAAGCGTCGTATTATTATAGTGTTACGGTACTTGTTTTTTGCTATGTTGGTAGCCCTCGCTGTTAAAACCGCAACTGAAATAGAATTGCCGACTGTAAAACGATTTGCATGACATATTGCTTGCAACTTTCATGCCAAAAATTAACTAGCACCAACAACATTGCAATAGTATTGCAGAATCAGTGCCGGATTAACCTGCTAAATACGCTGTAGCGTAGGGCGGGACTAGGCGGTGGGGCGACATGAACTGATGTGAAAAAAAATATTGTCTCTTTCGGGGCGGGGGTGGAACTGTCTTGAGCCCAAAAGCGGAATCAGTTCCTCCTATCTGACCTAATATAAATAATACGTCATCAGGGGCGCGGGGAAAAGATTTTCTCGCGACCATGGGTCCTGGTAGAATAACCAAAGAATGTCATTAGTCATGGGCCTAAGCAAATTTGAGGTATAAATAAATAAGTAGATTCAATAATAAAACATCTTGTTTTTTCAATGGAAATACACCTTTTCCCGTTCCCCAAATTAGCCAATCCGGAAAGAGAACACTCAGACATGATATACCAAGTAACCAAGGTACCAAGTAATGATATACAAGTAAGGTAACCTCAATGTATCGATAAGGTAGACGTGGGCAAGCAAGCCCATTTTAGCGTATAGGCGTCACTCGGTATAATCCGGCACTGTGCAGAATCTAATACGGCCTTAAGGAAACAGGGTTGAAAATAGCGATTATCTTACAAGGATAGCACCTGGTAAACATGCACAGGGACCACTAAGTACAGGGTCTCCACAACGTCCCACATAAAATTCATATTAGATAAAGGGGAACCACGCCAGTTTGATGGAAAAGAAAACCTGTAAGAAATGGGTATTATTATGTGCTAGTATAGGAAAGGTATATTACTACATATCGACAAGTGCATCTGTGTCTCCGACGTATCGGCAAGGGAAAAGCAATATATTTTAAAAACATAGTCTAGTCGTGGGCGTGCTCTATTAATTTTTTAAAATAATGTAATAAAGATAAGGTTTAAAAAATTTCTTTGTACAAAATGTAAATTTTTCAACATGGGAAAAACAGCTACATGATTAATTGATTAATGCTGATTTTTAAGTTTTGGTCGTATTAATTTAAATATATTGATTTGTAATTCCTCTTCACCTACCCTATAAACATTTGCAATCACTTCACGGATCTGCCTGTGAAGGTATTTACTCATTCATTATCACAAAGTTCAAAATTTTAAAATAACACCCTAAAACACGACATAATGGATACGTATTTATGAATCACAGTTTAACTCATACAATAACTATTTCCCTTTCTATCGCTACGCAACTGGGTGGGTATATCCATCAAATATCGGACATCACCGAACAAGCCCGATGGCCCATAGGGTGTTTCACAAGACGCATGCTCTCTGGGATATAACCAATCAAATTGATGCCAGCTACCATTATTGACAATGGAATATGTTGCCATATTTTTAGATTAAAAGTACTTTAATAAAAAACATATTTTATTTTGCATTTAAATATCAAAATAAATAGTTTGAAAAGAAGGTTCTAATAATATGGAATCAATAATAGAATATTGGTTTCTTGTATACCTATTACAATTTATTTTTAATGTGTAAATATAAATTTAGGTTTTTCTCGGTAAGAGATTATTAAATTAAAATTGAATCGCCATCTTGAAAAGAAAAATGAATAGGAAGCGAGGTTTTTTGATACATCATTTTAAAGGTCATATCGAGTATTTTACGATCCCAGAATATTGTGTTCTTATTCGTACCCAAAACAAAGTGGCGACTTTTAAAAAAATAATATTTATTATATTTTTTTTTTCTTTTTCTTTTTATTTTAGATTAGATTTAACAACTTTGTAGGAAGTCAATTTATCAGCTGGCTGAAACTCACTGCTTAATGCCAAGTTGTAAAATCTAAACTCAAATAGCAAAATAAAAAAATAGTTAATATATTTCTTTAAAATGCCGTCATTTTGTTTTGGATAAGGACATAATATTCTGGGATCGTAAAGTACTTTTAAAATGATGTATCGCAAGACCCCCACTTCCTATTCAATTTATTTTAACAAGATGTCGCCCATCCACCATTTTAAATTTGAGCGAAATTAGCGGCTCAAAAGTTATGAAGCCGTTTCCAGACTATTTAAACACACTATATAGAATATTATACTGGAAGTCTTAACTCTGTATCTTTTAAATTATTTTCTATCCATTCATTTGCTTCTTTTTCCGTCTCTTCGTCAAAATATTCTTTCCATCCACCAGCTTTCCCTTTTCGGATAAAAGTTTCCTCCTTATTTACTTGAATATCTTTCCTAAAATCCATATTTACCGATTTGTTTTTTCTAAAGTTGTCAATGTTCAGGTGGTTTGATAGTATTTCTATTTCTTCCTGAGTGCAAGATTTTCCCAAAAATAAAGCGACTTTATTTATCGTAGTTTTTAGGTCCTAAAATTGAAAAGAAGGTAAAGCCGATATAATATGTAAAGTATATTCCGAATTTTTCGAGTTTTTTATTTAAATAAATAAAGAATGGGTAGATCTGGAGTGCGATTTAGGATTTAAGATGGTTAAAAAAATGCGCCAAAAGTGAAAATGTTTGCCTTTATTAGTAATAGCCTTTTAATAATAAGGTCAAATGAAGTGGCATACCAGGGAACTTTGCAAATATACAGGGTGTAACAAATTCGAAGTTCATCATTGAGATTTCGGAAACGTTAAGAGATACGATATCGGTTAAATAAGGGCAAAGTTGCGTAATTATGAGCCCAATAATATGTGGCAAAAATAAATACAGAGGCTTTCATAATATTTCGAAAAATGTAAAATTTTCGGTGTTATTTTTACTGACTTTGACTCCTTAAATATTAGCATAATATTAAGAAACACCCTGTATAGACATGGCTTAAACGTTGTTATTATAGGAAAAGGAATGGATAGGCGATGCTATGATAATAGTGTTAATATTTCCCACGAAATATACATACCTTTATCATATCTTCATAAAACATAAATAAAACATTTTCTTCATCTTTCTTACTCCATCCCTCTTTCACATGTTCCCAATATGGACACCACATACCTAAAAATCTGTATTGTTAAGACACAACTATCCGCAAGACGGTTTATAACTTTTTTTGGTATTTTTATTATTTCAATGTCAAAATAAGTCTTGAAAAAATAAAAAATGTTATTCTTCTAATGCCACTACTATTACTATACTCGCCGGCAAAAAATTCCGCCACTCTGAAGTTTTGGTCAAGTTTCATATTTTATAATTTTTTTATTTTTTATGCGATTTTCATGATTTTCGTATCAGTTTGTAGATCCGTTTATTGTGTTTTTCCTTAATTATTTTATAAACTAACATTTTTCGATTAGGCTATATTATACAGGAGTGAATCAAACTATTGTTTTTTGTCGTAATTTCCAAACACCCTGTAGGAAAATTAAGGTGGATAATTTTATTTACATACTGTTTCTTGTCATCTTTGATGTATTCTAAATATTTCGTTTCTTGATTCATTCCATTATCTCATTTCAGCTGTGAGCTCCAAAATTTTAAATGAAACGATGTTATTTTTAGAAAATGTATGTCATGGGTATTTCTACCGAAGCACGCACCAATCTTGTATTGGTTGATCTCTAATCGCCCACCGTTACATTGTGGAAATCCTCCTAGAAGTTGTTGTTCCATTTGCTCCTTTGATTGGGAACCGATTTGCATTAATGGATGATAATGCTAGACCTCACTTGCACATGTAGTGAGCGAATATCTGGGTGAAGTTGGACAAGATTTGAATGGCCGGTATGTAGCCCGGATCTCAACCCAATCGAGCATCTTTTGTATCAACTTAAAAGGACCGTTCGTCGTTGTCCTGTACTCAATCATAAAACGTTGCAAGACTGGCGCTAACCGAAGAATATCAGGCTATCCGTCAAGAGAAGATAAGTAACATTATTCATTCGATGCCACGAAGACTGCAAGCTGTCATTGCTGCGAGAGGAGGAAATATACGATATTTAAATTGGTTTTGTTAGTTACCTTTATGATATACCTAGTGTTTGTTTTCCTTACTGAAAATATTATTCAAATCAGCGTTTCATTTAAAATTTTGCAGAAATGATATAATGGAATGAATCAAGAAGTGAAATGTTTAGAGTACATCAAAGATTACAAAAAACAGTATGTAAATAAAATTATCCACCTCAATTTTAATACAGGGTGATTTGAAATTACCACAAGAAACAACAGTTTAATTTACTCCTGTATAATATAGCCTAATCGAAAAATGTTACTTTATAAAATAATTTAGAAAAAACACAATAAACGAATCTACAAACTGATAAAATGAAATAAAATAATCATGAAAATCGCATAAAAAATAAAAAAGTTTGTGCCGCCGAGTGTATATTATTACTAAACCAATCAGAAAATCACAATAAATGATGGTATAATATCTTTCTTAATCTGGTGGAGTAATTGAAAGTATTATAAGAGTCCCGAGTATTTAGACAACTTACTTAAGCCTTTTCTAAATAAATTCCAGTATAGTAGAGCAGTCTCTGACTCTTCTATGGGGCTGAATAACCTCTGTAAATGATAATTGGATATAGCCACATCTTTTGGATTTCTTGCCACATAAACTATCTAAAAATTAAGAAAATCGTAGAAGGATTATCATTTTGCAATATAATTATTACATACAGTGTTAGTAAAGCTAGTAGTAACTAGTAGGTACGTAAACGTCAGCTAAACGTAGAACTTCTCAATCAGGTATAATACAAAAACTCAAAACTAATTGAGTGATGGTGGGTATAGGGTCAACATTTTTTTACAGGCAACTTTCAGTAAATCGGATTTTAAAAATAAATAATCTCAAAAACACCTGTTAATTTTTTAATAGGTTTCTTATAGTATCTAATTAGAGGAATATTATATATGTCCGCATAAAAGATCATCGTAACAAAGATTTTTGTCTATAGGATCGATTTTTTAATAATTTAACGCTCGTCACATGGCTAATTCTAATTCTGAATCATATAAACAAACCCAATGTTTGGGGTTATTTATAATAGCCTGTCTTATATTGGCTTAAATTTTGGAATGTTCCTTATAGAATGTTAAAATACTAAGAAAATTAATCATATTTTTAATCTACCTAATGTGTTATCAACACATCAAAATATATTTATCCTTAATGGTTTATAAATGGTTAATAAAAAAATATTATATATCGCTTCGGATACCGTCACATCAATTTATCTCCGGTAACACCGGCGATACAAAAATGCACAAATTTGTGGATAACAGATAATACAAGCTATTTATTAAACTTTCTTAGACTGATATGAGTATCTGCACTCAAGAGAATGACTTCATGTAGCATTTTTCCCTTAACTAATACTACTAGGTCTGAGTTAACCCTGTGACCGGCGATACAACATAAAAACATACGCCTGATAAAAAGTAGGCAATGTTCTAGTTTATACCTAAATAAGCATAATAAGGAACTTATCTAAACAAGAGCACGCTTTACACAAATTCAAGCACATATCGTCATATTAGTAAAACTATTAGGCCGACCTGTAGTGGCGTTATTTATAAGCAATTTCTGCCGTGACCGGTGATACATGCAGCTGCGGGGACGGAACTTCTGGTTAATAATTGTGTTAGAGAAACTAAACTGTTGATCTTTGAACATTATTTTTTCAATACAAATTGTAGTAGGAGTGTAAATTATTTATATATTAAAGTAACTTTAGTAAAATGACGTGAAATATAAAAGGGTAAAGTAAGAAATTATTGACTGGGGACACGTGACCGGCGATACATTTTTCAATTCAATTTTGAATACTGCAGCTATATTCTAAAAAAAAACTTTTAAAATTGCTTTCTAATGCAGGAAGTAACATATATTTCGCAAATTATAATCGTTTCTAAAGGTAAATAGTTTATTTTAGTAAGTTATATGCTAAGGACTGAAAGTTACCTAAAAAAAATTTTGACCCTATACCACTAACGAACACACCAGACAATTTTGTTTAACTTATTTTTTTAAAAAAAATAATAGACGAAGGTACCTTTTTGACGAATGAAGTCAGTTCTAACTGACAAAATGGCGGATGGGCGCCATTATGACAAAAAAATTAAATAAGAAGAGGGTCTTTCGATACATAATTTTGAAGGTCCTATTAAGTACTTTACGATGCCTGAATATTATTTCTCTATTCGTACCCAGAACAAAATGGCGGCGTTTTAAAAACTGCATAGTTATTAGTTTTTTATTATCCTTTATTTTTGTTACCGTGCTAGAAAAATAAATATAACTTGGCATAGTGTAGTGGAAATCAGAGAGCTACACTTTCTGGCATATTTCATGATGCTGAAATTCAAAATGGAGGGTAGGAGTCGTCTTGTTAAAAAAATTGAATAAGAAGTGGGGCCTTGCGATACATCATTTTAAAGGTCCTATCAAGTACTTTACGATCCCAGAATAGTGTGCCCCTATTCGTACCCAAAATAAATGGCGGCTTTTTAAACAATAATATTTACTATTTTTTTCTTTTGTTATCTAACTGTACAACTTGGAATAAAGCAGCTAAAACAGCTGAATAATACTTACTGCTTTATACCAAGTTGTAAGATCGACACTAAAATAACAAAAGAAAAAATATTAATTATTATTTTTTATAAAGACGCCATTTTATTTTAGGTGCGAAATAGGGACACAATATTCGGCAAGCGTAAAGTACTTGATAGGACCTTTAAAATGATGTATCACAAGGCCCCACTTTTACATTCAATTTTTTTTTACAAGATGGCGCCCATCCGCCATTTTAAATTTCAGCACCATGAAATATACAAGATAATATAACTCTCTGCTTCCTGCTACTCTATGCTAAGTCGTATTTATTTTTCTAAGCCGGTAAACGAAATAAAGGATAATAAGAAACCAATGACTATGAAGTTTTTAAAACGTCGCCATTTTGTTGTGGATACCAATATTCTGGCATCGTAACGTAATCGATAGGACCTTTAAAATGATGTATCGCAAGATCCCTTTTCCTATTTAATTTTCTTTACAAAGATGTCGCGGATCCGCCATTTTGACATTTAGAACTGTGATTTTTTCGTCAAAAGGTAGTTTACCTTCCCCTATTGGCCACAACCAAATCACAAGACCCCTGTTCCTATTTCATATTCTTTATCAAGCTGTTGCGGATCCGCCATTTTGACAGTTATAACTGTCATTCTTGCGTCTAAAGGTAGTTTACCTTCCCCTAGTAAAAAAAATGAGCGGGTAAAAAGCATGGGGGGGGGGGAGAACCGCACTATAATTATAAAAATACCTAATTAATCGTTTGGCATTATTCAATCGTTCGGTAAACGGAACCGGTGAACAAGCCGCTAGTATTAAGTCTGGCGTATTGCGTATGTATAATAAAATAGGTTCAATTATGATTGAAAATATATGATCATTTTTGAAGTCGGTCAGTGACTGATTCGATCGCCTTTAAATGATTGATTTACACACTACTACTTAGAAACGTTCAAATGGCCACAATTTAAAAACAAAATTAATACATGTTACGCTACATAGCACTGTGTTTGTTAGTGTTTTAAAAAATATCCGTCCAATACAGAGGGGATTATACAAAAAAAACGAAACGTAACAGTTCCGAACTGGTATGGTTACTTTTCAGACAGGCAACCCGTGGGTGCCAGGGGAGCAATTAAAAATACATTTTAACTGCTCCTAAGTATAATTAGAAATAAACAAAACCACATTGGTTTTAAAAACGCTACTCTACTTCGCAACCAATTAGAAAATACATAATATTTTAGAGAAATTTCAATTAATCGATACGGTCTGAGGGGCCTGCCCTAGGAACGACCCTATTTCCAGACTTACCTTACATCCGACCCTCGTTAAATTGGGTGATAATAAAGCGAATGGAAAGTGAGTTTTTATAAATCTTTTTCCCGTTAAATCAGTCAGCTTTTTCCAATCGGGCTCGGTTTGTGTCCCATTGTCTTGTGCTGCATCGCTGAAAGTGGCCGACGGTCGTCGTTGGTTCCCAAATCTTACAATACTCCTTCTAAAAGGGAAATTTTATAGTTCACTAAAAGATATTTTTTTCACTAAACGGAATGTTTTATTAGCCAGTTTCCGCAAACTGGTTTATCAATATTTCAAACGCAAAAATCTCAGCACATCCTTTCTTCTAAGGGCGAACACGCTTCCTCTCGGCGAACTTTAAATTTTATTTCCTCAGGAATCGATGAAAATATTCCCAAAAAAATGTCTATTGAAAAACTTTTATGTTACCGCTAGGAATCGAACACAGAACATATCGGCACCATAATTACATAAGGTCGTATGTGGAATTTTTTATGTTTTGAGATATTAACATATTCGTATCGAAAATGTGTCTCTTTTACAATACAACAGAAGGTTATAACTGATTTTTAACGGAAATATCTAAGAATTTCAAATATTCAAAAGACGTATGTGTCAAAATGTTTTTTACAATAACAACTAACTAATAGTTAAATATTACGGAAGTAGTCCATCTCACAGTGCAGTGCCAGTGGAGTGAAATAATTATAGAAAGGAAATAAAACTCTCAGTTTTAATCAGATATCAATAAAACATGAATAAACTGGAAGGTAATAACCTTCATCATAAGCGGTTACAGCTAATAAAAATAACATAGACATTATAATATAATGTCTTAGGGTCATTCCCAAATTTTCTCTTTTGTCTTAATAACTTTTCTTTCTTCTATTCTGCACCATTATCTCATGAATAGCTGGTTGCTTGATGTCTCAGGTTTCACAACCATTTTTGGTTTTATTTAGCTTTAACTGCTGATGAAGGTTATTACCTTCGAAATATGTCCAGTTTATTGATATTTAACAGACTGAGAGTTTTATTTTCTTTAAATAATTAAATATGTAGATAATAATAGTACATTATACACCTAGGGACTTAAGTGGTATTTTAAATCCCGAGACAAAAAGTTTATAATTTGTCAAGGGATTTAAAAACACTTTGGTCCTGAGGTGTATATACTATTTTATGTACTTTAGGATAGGTAAAACGTTTAAAAAAATTAAATGCCATCATCGAAGCGGCTGATGTTACCATATCAACGACCAAATGACAAGTTATGACAAGTAACTAAGTAAAACAAAAGTCACTCGATAAATATTAGTCAATCACGCTACATCGACTGAAAGACGTTTATCGCGATGGAACAAATCGAAAAGGCAGCTCAAGAGGCTGTAGGCCAATTATTACCAAGAAAATCTGGAGAACAATATAAAAAACAGTTATCTGAGTTTATCAAATGGTGCAAACAACGGAACGTAGAAGAATTTACAGAAGAAAAGGTACTATTAGCATATTTCTTAGAAAAGTCAAAAAAGCTTAAAGCATCGTCACTGTGGAGTGTATATTCGATGATAAAGACCACAATTGCAATAGAAGTTATTTTTTATAGTTTAATATATTTCTAAACACGTTACACTTTTGTTGCATCCATGTCATGTTATATTTTCTAATAAAATTATTGAAAATAAATTTCGAAATTTATATTTTTTGCAAAGAAATTTACTTTAAATCCCTAGGGATAAAGTACCACTTTTTTCCCTGAAGGATATTTTAAATCCCTAAAGTACATAAAAGAAATAACTTACTCTAAAAATGGAAATCGGTCATTCAAATGTTGTTCTGAGGCTTCTTTATAGTTAAGATCATTGCATAGTAACCATACCATCTCCTGTGTCAACGTTGTCCCTAAAAAATGTGTAATATATATAGTGTGTCCCAGGATAAGCGATCTTTTACGTGTAAATGATAAGACATATATCGTTGTTAGACACTGGCCCAGAAGTATCGGCATTCCATTCTAGTTAACAAAATAGTTATTTATGTACCAAGGGCGTTGAGTACACTATAATGCTCGGAATGACAAAGCGACTAGCCCGAGGGATAGTTCTTGCCTAATGGGCATTATAGTCTATGAACGCCTGTGGTTTATACAATACTTTATTTTTCATCTATTTAAAATATAAATAGTTAAATTTTAGTGAGCTTTGTCATAGAATAAGTTTGATGGTTGCTAAGAGTTGTTTATTTTAAGCGCCTTTTGCGCTTTATAAATGAAAATATGGAAATTCCACAAAATATTTTAGAAAATGCTGAAAAGGCAAGGAAATCTTATTACCGGCAAAGTCTAAAGTCCTGTACGACAAGGAGCATAAAAAAATTTCTAGAATGGAAAATAAAAAACCAAATTACGGTGATTACTGAAACAGTAATGATGGCTTTCTTTCTGGAAGTGGTATATAACCTTTTTGCTCATTGGTAATAACAATTTTTATTTATTTTTACTTTATTTTACTCGGAAAAATATACCCCAAATAGCCTTTGGACAAATTTTTTCCAGGTGAATTCTGAACTTATAGTAAAGGAAAACATTAATAGTTCAAAATATTGTCAATTAATAGCATTTTTAAAAGTTAATTCAAAGAGATATCTTCCTAAAAAGTCAAAAGTTTTGGAAGGTGAACAAGTTTTAACTTTTATCAAAAATGTCTCGGCAGTAAACCAATAATATATATGGAAATATTTGGCTGGATGCTGAAAAGCAGGAGGTCATTGGAATTTCGAACGGAACATCAAAAATGCGCCGAATGATACCTTCCTGCTGCATAAAGTGGTACTCGTTATGGGAGTTTTTGGCGGTCTTAGACGGGATGAGATGGTAAAAATGACCATTGATGATATTGAGGATAAGACCCTGTTATGTTTGTCAATGTACCAGAAACTAAAACTGCTACGCCAAAAAGTTTTACTATTATAGGAGACCAAACAGATGCCTTAAAATTAGTTAGACAGTACCTTGCATTAAGGCCAAAGGGAATTAAGGAACGCAGATTTTTCCTTACATACCGAAATAGTAAATGCATAGCTATGCCAGTGGGTAAAAATACACTAGGACGTGTTCCTTCAATCATAGCAAAATTTCTTAATTTAGAAAACGCCTAGGAATATATAGGACATTGCCTACGTCCAACCTCGTCCACACTTCTGATCGAGGGTAGTACTTCCCTTGCAACACGGAAAGTGGAAAAGTAGTAGCGTAGCGGTGGGTTATATAGAGGAAAGTAGCGCGTGGAAAAAGCGAATAGCAAAAATTATAGCTAGCTCTGTTACCGAAAAAGAAAATATGTTAATTAATGTTGAAATGGAGCAGGAATCTGCATGGACATCAAGAAACTCAGCATGGTCCAGCTTCTTTCTCAGGAAAATTCAAAAATTGTACATTTAACATAGGAAAAACAGAATAATATGTAAAAATCACTATAAAAATAAATACAGAAATAATTTCTTTAATAATAATTACAGGGCATTATGAAAATCACCTGGGATTATGAACTGTATCGCCCGCTGATATTTAATATGCTATTATGATGATGTTTCTGGCAACTATTTCTAAAGTATTATAAGTAAATAATCAATAGATGAAAAATAAAGAGATTTAATGTAGTGATTATTAGATAAGGACCATAATTGACATATTTTATTAATTTATTTTTCTTTCTATTTTTTTATTGGAAACATATTTACTCTATCTACACCTAATTTTTACCTGATCTGGGAAGAGTAATTATAACTACGTCATCTTTTCTAAATTCAAAATTATAGTAAATTTCTGCTTCTTTTGCATATTTAGTGGGAAGGAACCATTTTTGTTGTCCAACTTGTACGAACTCTCCCGGGCGGCGACCTCCTTAAATTATATTAAGTATAGAAAAAAGTTATTGGAAATGAATGTTATTTTTTATAGCTTAGATATCATGTGCTCAACTTCAATTTTTTAAATACGAAACTGATTTGATATTTTATTTTTTACCCCAAATGTATCACGCAATTCTATTTACCTGAGTTTCGATATAATTAAAACATCATCAGGATAATTTTGAGAATTTAAAAGAAATTCATTTAAATCGGTTTACGGAAAAAATAATTTTATCATACCTACATTATGAACATATTTAATCCCGGCGAGTATATATACAGATAATCAGGAATTTTTCTTAAAATAAATAATCAGGTTACCTGGAAAATGTGCCGTAATTAAGGCATCTATTTCAGGATCTGTATTTCTAATCTCATGAGGAAATAGATCATCAGCTTCTCTATGAACGGACATGTTTTATAGGTAAAAACTAAAAGAAAAAAATTATAAACTAGTACCTTTTCTTCTGAGTGCAGCTGTCGTTATTAAAGCGTAGCCAGTATATTAGTCGATTTCTTTCTTTTAGGAAACATATCTGTGCGAAAAATCGGCTTTGAAATATTACAATTACTATTTTTAAAGTGGTGAGACACTTAAAATACAATCATATAAAAAATTAAATACTCGTTTCTCAGAAACTGTTGAAAATAAGTGATAATTATATATTTTTGAAATCGATCCGATCAGTAATTGGTCTGATCGGAATTGGTGATTTTCATCTAAAAATACAGTGAAACCTCTCTTAGGAGGACTAAATGTGTCTGCCTAATAGAGGTGTCTGTCCATGGGAAATTTGTTATTAGGTAATATGTAAATGCAAAATTATTACTATGTATATGTATGTACAAAAAAACATAACATAACAAAAATACACTAGTTTTAGTTAGGATGTAGTACTAAAAAAATCTAATAACGTAGTTTGACGTATTTGCGTTAATACTTGCATCTAGAAAATGTAAATCCAAGCCTGATAACAATTCCATTGCTGTAGAGTTACCTCTACTCTTTGCATACTCTTATAATTCCTTTACCATACTAATGGCTTGTTGATAATTGATGACATTTGTTTGATTACTGCATTCAACTTCTTCATCAGAGTCGTCAGATAGTGATGTGGTTTCAGTTTGGACTACATAATCGGTAGGAATGGGGTCACTATCATCTTCTAATAGCACGTTGCTATCAATGTTAATGAACTCGCCCTAATCATGTTATCAAATTACAAACATCCACAACACCAATATTCTCTTTCAGACTCAAAACGCGACATTTTTGTGCCATTGTTTACGATTTTAACCTTACAACTCCAAATAAACTGCTGCCGGGGAATCACCCATACTTTCATTCGGCGAAGTCCTTTCGCGCTGCCACGCATACGCGATTGGTTGCCGGTCTGTATTCAGAGAGTTTTGCACCGTACTTATTCGTCTCCCAAATACCTTAAAAAAATTTTTTGTCCGTTTAAAGGACGGTTTTCGCACTCTTTGTATGAAAACAGCCTGTCCGCGACCGCCCAAAGGAGAGTCCGCCCAAGAGAGGTTGATTTTCATGGAATTACATATACCTAGTTCCGGACTATGAAAAAATACCTATTAATAGAGATGTCCGCTTATTAGAGGTGTCCGTTAGGAGAGGTTTCACTGTATTTTCAAGATGGCACCGTATCTGTCAGACAAAATTATTTTTGATATGAAATTTGAATTCGGTACGAAAAATTATATTGAATTATGCTATTGTTTTTACTGTGGCCTTTAGTAAAGTTGCTAATCCGGTGAAATAATGTCCCTGTACTGTTTCGAATACAGTTGTACTCATCATCAGCAAGAAAAGTATGCGCCACACTTAATAGACCGTTTACAGATGATTATATAAAATCCATCTAAAGAATGTAGAGCTTCAAAACAATGAGCGGCGAGTCACGATCACGTGTTCACTAGTTTATTGGCTATATACCCTAATCTAAGCCGCGCCGCACATCTGGGCAGTACAGGAGGAGCATTTAGACAGGTTTCAACGCTACAGATGTAAAATTCGATTATTTTCTTATTCGCGACTCAAATTTTAATTAATTTTTGCATACTTGCATATCGTTTATATTCCTATTTTTATAAAAATGCGTAAAAGTTATATAATCAACAGTTTGTACGTTTTCAAAAATTTAATAAAGTTCGGGTCGACCCTTAATGCAACTCTGCATAAGCATTCTGACTTTCATAGATCACGTGACATTGTTTTGACGTCCTCCATTCTTTAGATGTGTTTACTATAGTATTTGAGGACATGTCAGAAACATTCCAGTTTAAGGTTTTAACTTGATAAAATAAAATCATTGACAGAAAATCGAGAGGAGAATTTAGGAGTGTCATTTTCTTTTTCTTTTGTGGAACGATTAATTAAAAAGTTCTTAAATTGGTTGTAATATATTCAACTTATTAATAAGTTCTAATTCTCCTACAACGCGACGCTTGTATTTAACGGATATCTCCCTCGATTAAGCTGTTTACCAAAAAGAGTAACATTTTCAATAAAAAGTTAACTTTATTTTTTAAATATTGACGGGGAGGGGGAATATAAAAGTAATTAAAACCGCGCTGCAGACGAAAACGTTTTTTAATAATACACGAAAACTTTACACATATTTAATGAGAACCAAGTATAAATTTGCTGCTGGAATAATGATTAATTTATAAAATGCAAGCAAAAAATAAGAGTAAAAGTAATAAATTTGTCTCTTGGGTATAAAAGAAGTTGCTGCTTATTGTTGCTTGCGAAGGGCGTGCGGGCGTTTAAATATCAACCTCCTGGTAAAGGACGATAAAATTAAATGAAATGTAAAATAAATAAAATAGGTCACACAGAACATTTTGTTTTGTTATTATTTAATACCACCTGGTGCGACTGGCCAACAAGCAGATCTGCCAAAGCCAAAAAAAAGGAAAAAAATACCACTGGCACACTGGCTGCCTGGCCTATCGCATTAATAAATTTCTATAGGTATATTGCCTCGTTTCCCCAACATACCCCGTTATTATTAGGATTAATTATATCTATAAATAAAAAAAAGGTAAGTATATCACCAATATTACACTTACCTCAAGAATGTAAACAACGTACGTACGTAACAGAAACTGAGATCACTTAGTTTTTGACATTGATACGCTTTTAAATGAGACTATTCTTCATAAATAATTAAGCGACATACAAATAAAGCTTAATTAAACAATTAAAACAAATATTAACATTTAACAATCAAGTTAACTTTTTTTTTTAATTGCTCAGGTATATGATAACATTGATTGTTTTGAAAAAAGTTATGTAACAATAGATAAACCAATACCGAGATCGTAGATAGAGACCTATGGTTGGAGCTTGACTAAGATGACAATAGTGCTTCTCTCCCGTAATGCGAGATTATGTTAAGCCCAGCGTCCTTTCTACACGGAACGAGAAACTTAGTTAAATTTACTATAACTAGGGGGGCATAGCCCCCCTAGGCGCTCCGCGCGGGGCTCCGCGGACCCTCTTTTTGCGACAGATTCGCCTATATGTGTTTTGTTATTACCTAGATTTGTCAGCCGATTTGCGTGGATGCATCGAGAAGTTTGGATGCAGGTTGATGCTTTAATTGGTTGGCCACACTCCTGCGGACTGTGATGGGGGTACATAGCACCCAAATTCGTTAATTATAACATATGTGACCGTTTCACATTTTAAGGTACCAGCTATAACCGATTGCGAACAATCCGTTCACTATTTTACGTATCGAATAGGAAAAAATATGTAAAAAATTACAGCTGTCAAAAATAAACAAAATTTTCGGATTCCTTGCATTCGAATTACATAAAAACGATACCAAACTTGCGAAATTCCGTTGACCTTGTACATACTACTGACTTAGGAAACGTCAATTTGACAGCTGTCAAAAAATAGATAAAAATTTCGGATTCCTCATACTCAAATTATATCGAATCGACACCAAACTTTTGAAATTCTGTTAACCTTGCACTTATTCTTTACTAAGGAATCCTAAATTTGACAGCTGTCAAAAAATATATAAAATTTTCGAATTACTTATTCCCCGAATTATATTAATCCCCAAGTATTTTCATTTTTAATTTTTTTTTTATTTCTAAATAATTCAATGCAAATGCCTTATAAATTTGAAGAAATCGATATATTTCGATTTTATTCGAAAAGTATTATCTCTACGGTAAAATTGTATATATCGTAAAGATGCACTTTGATAAGGTCTACAAGAAAGTAGTCTATAAAATTTTCTGTATCTACTATAGTTGTTGAGTTATTGAGCAAATCATGATTTCTATATTCTTGCAAATATCTCAAAAACGATTACATTTGAGAAAAAAAGTTTCGAACAAACAAAATATACTATCAAATTTTCTATCAGAAAGGAAATATACAAATTTTTCCTATTGGTTTAGATTACGGAGATATTTAAGAAAAACTGAAAAATATCAAGAAATTTTGAAATTCTTAAAAATTCAAAAAAAATTATTAAATATTCTTACATTTTATATAATATTTGATGTATACTGATAGAATAAATATATTATGTTTAGAAGGAAACCATTAATGAGTTACAAAATGCGACAGATTCTCACTAGGCGCTAAACGCGCAGGGGCCTCCGGCATCCACCTACATGCGTTTTTGTTATTAACTAGCCGCTCCGCGGCAGGGCTCCGCCGTTCACCTGTATGCGACAGATTCGCCTACGTGTGTTTTTGTTATTATTACATAGAATTGACCACCGATTTGGGTGGATGCACCGAGAAGCTTGAATGCAGGTTGATGCTTTAATTGGTTTGCCACACTCCTGCGGACTGTGATGGGGGTACATAGCACCCAAATTTGTTAATTATAACATATGTGACCGTTTCACATTTTAAGGTACCAGCTATAACCGATTGCGAACAATCCGTTCACTATTTTACGTATCGAATAGAAAAAAATATGTAAAAAATGACAGCTGTCAAAAAATAAATAACATTTTCGGATTCCTTGCATTCGAATTACATAAAAACGATACCAAACTTGCGAAATTCCGTTGACCTTGTACCTATTACTGACTTAAGAAACGTCAATTTGACAGCTGTCAAAAAATAGATAAAAATTTCGGATTCCTCATACTCAAATTATATAGAAACGATACCA
Organism: Barypeithes pellucidus; assembly: GCA_963991005.1. Taxonomy (NCBI): domain Eukaryota; kingdom Metazoa; phylum Arthropoda; class Insecta; order Coleoptera; family Curculionidae; genus Barypeithes; species Barypeithes pellucidus. The sequence goes on from OZ022557.1 coordinate 65,168,207, forward strand.
AACTTGTTAAAACATGTCAACAAAAAAATGTTAAAAATGACAGCTGTCAAAAAATAAATACATTTTTCGGATAACTTATACTCAAATTATATAGAATCGATACAAAATTTTTGAAATTTTGTTAACCTTGCACTTATTCTTTACTAAAGAATCACCAATTTGACAGCTGTAAAAAAATTTATTTAATTTTCGGACTCCTTGCATTTGAATTACATAGAAACGATACTAAACTTGCGATATTTTGTTCACCTTGCACATATTACTAACCTAAGAAACGTCAATTTGACAGCTGTCAAAAAATATATAAAATTTTCGAATTCCTCATACTCAAATTATATAGAAGCGATACCAAACTCGTGAATTTTTGTTAACATTGCAACTATTACCAACGTAATATACGTCAATTTGACAGCTGTCAAAATTTTTTAAAAATTTTCGGATTGCCTGCATTCGAGTTATACGAAATCGACACCAACTTTGCGAAATTATGTTACCATTACGCCTATGATCGACAGTTAACAGAAATCAAAGAATTGTTAAAAATGACAGCTGTCAAAATATGAATTAAATTTTCGGATTCCTTGCCCTCGAATTATACGAAAATGACACCAACTTTGTGAAATTCTATTAATCTTGCACTTTTTACTAACCAAGGAAACGTCAATTTGACAGGTGTCAAAAAATAAATAAAATTTTTTAAATTCCTTTAATATTACTAACATAATGTGCTACTTGATTTTTCTTCAAATTGACAATTTACTAAATTATTCCTATTTTTCCACAAAATGCGAAACGACCCTATTAAAAATTTGCTAAACATCCCATGTATTTTCACCAATTACGGTAAAAGCCACGCCTTTCATGCATATCGAGCCGAATTTAGAAATTTTGCTGTCACCGTTACGAATTTTATTAATTTTCTCCAAGATCGAACATCTTTATGGTAACTTTATATATATCAAAATGTTCGGAAAAGATGACGGAATCAGATAAAAATAGAAAGAAATCTCCAAAAGGAAAGCTATGGAAGATATAGCAGAGTAAACTGAACTTTTGAAAAAAAATTTTTTGACAAAATTTATAAAATATTTTTTTTATCCGCCAAAGGATATTTTTGGATCACGCAGTCATTGTTGAACGTAAAGGTAATTTATTCCTTTAAATGATAGGCTAAAGAACGATTGAAAAAGTTCCATACACTAGCGTACAGATGGGTTTTAGTAAGAGGATGTCAAAATTAGTGCTTATTGCTTAATCGATTGTAGTTATTTTTGTATAAGAAATTAAGAAACTAAATTATGGTTTATAATCCTGTTTTGATGTGCTCTTTCTGATGACATATATAACATTTCGATCAAATATTATTTTACCCCATAAAAAGCAAAAAAAAAATTTGACGAAATCATCAAGTTCAGTTTTTCGCAAATTTCTCCATTTTATAGGCCTTTTAGCATGATATGATGTATTGTGAAATATTAGTATTTGAGATGACCTATCCACCGGTTCTGACCCGGAGCAAATCTATGCGACCCAAGTCGAATAATTAATTATCGAAAATGACCCTGCATTTCCATGCTTTCCAACTTTAAAAAAATCAAAAAATTGACTTCCCGACATTTTATTAAAAAAATCTCGCGACGAGTTTTTCTAAATAAGTTTCTTTATAACATACTAGAATATAAACTGAATCGCTTAAGTTTTACGAGACCGGCAAGTCGTAGAAAAAAATATTTAATTTTTTGTACATTTTCGGCTTATTTCGTTTAATAACTTATGAACGGAACACCCTGTATAATGACGTACATCGGCTAAGGATACGCCATATATACCAAAGTATACCCCAAAAGTTTCATTGCTCCAACGTGAGCCGTTTAGAAGAAATCGAATAACTGGTTTCAAGATGCACCCTGTTTCGGCTCTCCCATAAGAGCAATGTAAATATGTCGTTGCAGACCATTTTGGAAATCGGGAAAATGGTAGGAAATTTTCCATTTTGGGCAACGATAGGGGTCATTATCGAAAGCCGAAATCCCATAGAATCTTTTCCATACCATTTCCATCCTCAAATCGGTCAATTAACTTCAGCATCTCGCTAAGAAAATGGCTATTTTTGGCCTATTTCGACCGAATTTGACAGCCAAAATATTCAGTAAAATTTCGTCCGTCCGTCCGTTAAAATCCGAGTAAAGTTCAAGTCCAGTCGGGAGATTTGCAAAAATTGGCCTTCCGAGCTCGGTAAATTGTCGTTTTTCTCCCGATTGGAAGGAAATTTCGAAAATTTTGAAAAATAATAATGTGTTCAGAAAAGATGGACGATGAAAATACGCTTATAGAGAACTCTCCGAAATGATATTTGTAGGAGGTATTCGTTACTAAACACGACTTTTAGTGAAAAATGGGTGAAAATGATTATATTTAATTTCTTTTAACCCTTTAGATCGTAATTCGAAACGCGCTCTTGGTGTGAATCTTAAAGTACCATCATTCCGCGTGACGAAAAAGTAAAAAAATATGGAAAATGTTAAATAGGAAAGGGTATAGACGAAATTTAGTGTAGCGGTGACAAAAACACAATTTCTAAATTTTTAAAATTCAATCGTTAACAGTAATTTCGGTATTTAAATCGAAGAAACGAAAATATACGTATCGAATGTGATTTACCTCGAACTTTCCGGTAAAGTAAACTAAATTTCGATCAAAAGCCGTTTTTACCTCGAAAAAAATCAAAAACCGTCCATTTTTACCCCGAAATATCAACTTGTTCAGTATTTTCAAATTTTTCCCATCTTCTAATAACTTTAGGTATAGATAGATGTATTGATGGCACCTAGTTTTTGAGATGGGAAATCGAAAATTTGAAACCGCGCGACCCTCGCACCCACCCAGTTCGAGCTATTAGGTACCAAAAATGACCATTTTTTGTCAAATTTCGACTTTCAAAAATTCTATTAAATTACTTCTAATCGTCGTACGATATCCAGTTTCAATAGGGTTCTGTAGCGACCGGTCCACTCCACACTCCAAAAATTTAAATCGAAAAAATTGAGTTTTGCGACTTGAAATGGATTTCAACGGGAATCGCGGAAAAGTCGACTTTGACGCTTAATAACTTCGAAACGGCACACCCTGTATATTTTAAATTTTGAGACAACACGCGCGCACTATCCAAAATTAAAACCAAAAAGTTTCGTCCCTTCGACTCTGACAGTTTTTTCTCCAGAAATTCGCAACCTCGAAAATGTCGAAAAACACGGCAACGGACGAACTCAAGGTCACTGGAAGGCTGTAATACATAGCGACCGGGACGGGCGCTATGTAACTAGGGGGGCATAGCCCCCCTAGGCGCTCCGCGCGGGGCTCCGCGGACCCTCTGTATGCGACAGATTCGCCTATATGTGTTTTGTTATTACCTAGATTTGTCAACCGATTTGCGTGGATGCATCGAGAAGTTTGGATGCAGGTTGATGCTTTAATTGGTTGGCCACACTCCTGCGGACTGTGATGGGGGTACATAGCACCCCAATTCGTTAATTATAACATATGTGACCGTTTCACATTTTAGGGTACCAGCTATAACCGATTGCGAACAATCCGTTCACTATTTTACGTATCGAATAGAAAAAAATATGTCAAAAAAGACAGCTGTCAAAAATAAACAAAATTTTCGGATTCCTTGCATTCGAATTACATAAAAACGATACCAAACTTGCGAAATTCCGTTGACCTTGTACATACTACTGACTTAGGAAACGTCAATTTGACAGCTGTCAAAAAATAGATAAAAATTTCGGATTCCTCATACTCAAATTATATCGAATCGACACCAAACTTTTGAAATTCTGTTAACCTTGCACTTATTCTTTACTAAGGAATCCTAAATTTGACAGCTGTCAAAAAATCTATAAAATTTTCGAATTAGGTATTCCCCAAATTATATTAATTCCCAAGTATTTTCATTTTTAATTTTTTTTAATTTCTAAATAATCATGCATATGCCTTAAAAATTTGAAGAAATCGATATATTTCGATTTTATTCGAAAAGTATTATCTCTACGGTAAAATTGTATATATCGTAAAGATGCACTTTGATAAGGTCTACAAGAAAGTAGTCTATAAAATTTTCTGTATCTACTATAGTTGTTGAGTTATTGAGCAAATCATGATTTCTATATTCTTGCAAATATCTCAAAAACGATTACATTTGAGAAAAAAAGTTTCGAACAAACAAAATATACTATTAAATTCTCTATCAGAAAGGAAATATACAAATTTTTCCTATTGGTTTAGATTACGGAGATATTTAAGAAAAACTGAAAAATATCAAGAAATTTTGAAATTCTTAAAAATTCAAAAAAAAAATTATTAAATATTCTTACATTTTATATAATATTTGATGTATACTGATAGAATAAATATATTATGTTTAGAAGGAAACCATTAATGAGTTACAAAATGCGACAGATTCTCACTAGGCGCTAAACGCGCAGGGGCCTCCGGCATCCACCTACATGCGTTTTTGTTATTAACTAGCCGCTTCGCGGCAGGGCTCCGCCGTTCACCTGTATGCGACAGATTCGCCTACGTGTGTTTTTGTTATTATTACATAGAATTGACCACCGATTTGGGTGGATGCACCGAGAAGCTTGAATGTAGGTTGATGCATTAATTCGTTGGCCACACTCCTGCGGACTGTGATGGGGGTACATAGCACCCAAATTTGTTAATTATAACATATGTGACCGTTTCACATTTTAAGGTACCAGCTATAACCGATTGCGAACAATCCGTTCACTATTTTACGTATCGAATAGAAAAAAATATGTAAAAAATTACAGCTGTCAAAAAATAAATAACATTTTCGGATTCCTTGCATTCGAATTACATAAAAACGATACCAAACTTGCGAAATTCCGTTGACCTTGTACCTATTACTGACTTAAGAAACGTCAATTTGACAGCTGTCAAAAAATAGATAAAAATGTCGGATTCCTCATACTCAAATTATATAGAAACGATACCAAACTTGTGAAAATATATTATCAAAAAATGTCAAAAATGACAGCTGTCAAAAAGTAAATAAATTTTTCGGATAACTTATACTCAAATTATATTGAATCGATACAAAATTTTTGAAATTTTGTTAACCTTGCACTTATTTTTTACTAAAGAATCATCAATTTGACAGCTGTCAATAAATAAATTCAATTTTCGGATTCCTTGCATTTGAATTACATAGAGACGATACTAAACCTGTGATATTTTGTTAACCTTGCACATATTACTAACCTAAGAAATGTCCATTTGACAGCTGTCAAAAAATATATAAAATTTTCGAATTCCTCATACTTAAATTATATAGAAGCGATACCAAACTCGTGAATTTTTGTTAACTTTGTAACTATTACCAACGTAATATACGTCAATTTGACAGCTGTCAAGAAATTTAAAAAATTTTCGGATTGCCTGCATTCGAGTTATACGAAATCGACATCAACTTTGCGAAATTATGTTACCATTACGCCTATGATCGACAGTTAACCGAAATCAAAGAATTGTTAAAAATGACAGCTGTCAAAATATGAATTAAATTTTCGGATTCCTTGCCCTCGAATTATACGAAAACGACACCAACTTTGTGAAATTCTATTAATCTTGCACTTTTTACTAACCAAGGAAACGTCAATTTGACAGGTGTCAAAAAATAAATAAAATTTTTTAAATTCCTTTAATATTACTAACATAATGTGCTACTTGATTTTTCTTCAAATTGACAATTTACTAAATTATTCCTATTTTTCCACAAAATGCGAAACGACCCTATTAAAAATTTGCTAAACATCCCATGTATTTTCACCAATTACGGTAAAAGCCACGCCTTTCATGCATTTCCAGCGAAATTTAGAAATTTTGCTGTCACCGTTACGAATTTTATTAATTTTCTCCAAGATCGAACATCTTTATGGTAACTTTATATATATCAAAATGTTCGGAAAAGATGACGGAATCAGATAAACCTAGAAAGAAATCTCCAAAAGGAAAGCTATGGAAGATATAGCAGAGTAAACTGAACTTTTGAAAAAAAAAATTTTGAGAAAATTTATAAAATATTTTTTTTATCCGCCAAAGGATATTTTTGGGTCACGCAGTCGATGTGGAACGTAAAGGTAATTTATTCCTTTAAACGATAAGCTAAAGAACGATTGAAAAAGTTACATACACTAGCGTACAGATGGGTTTTAGTAAGAGGATGTCAAAATTAGTGCTTATTGCTTAAACGATTGTAGTTATTTTTGTATAAGAAATTAAGAAACTAAATTATGGTTAATAATCGTGTTCTGATATGCTCTTTCTGATGACATATATAACATTTCGATCAAATATTATTTTACCCCATAAAAAGCAAAAAAAAATTTTGACGAAATCATCAAGTTCAGTCTCTCGCAAATTTCTCCATTTTATAGGTCTTTTAGCATGATATGATGTATTGTGAAATATTAGTATTTGAGATGACCTATCCACCGGTTCGAACCCGGTGCCAATCTATAAGACAGAAATCGAATAATTCATTATCGAAAATGACCCTGCATTTTCATGCTTTCCAACTTTAAAAAAATCAAAAAATTGACTTCCCGACATTTTATCAAAAAAATCTCGCGACGACTTTTTCTAAATAAGTTTCTTGATAACATACTAGAATATAAATTGAATCGCTTAAGTTTTACGAGACCGGCAAGCCGTAGAAAAAAATATTTAATTTTTTGCACATTTTCTGCATATTTCGTTTAATAACTTATGAACGGAACACCCTGTATAATGTCGTACATCGGCTAAGGATACGCCATATATACCAAAGTATACCCCAAAAGTTTCATTGCTCCAACGTGAGCCGTTTAGAAGAAATCGAATAACTGGTTTCAAGATGCACCCTGTTTCGGCTCTCCCATAAGAGCAATGTAAATATGTCGTTGCAGACCATTTTGGAAATCGGGAAAATGGTAGGAAATTTTCCATTTTGGGCAACGATAGGGGTCATTATCGAAAGCCGAAATCCCATAGAATCTTTTCCATACCATTTCCATCCTCAAATCGGTCAATTAACGTCAGCATCTCGCTAAGAAAATGGCTATTTTTGGCCTATTTCGACCGAATTTGACAGCCAAAATATTTAGTAAAATTTCGTCCGTCCGTCCGTTAAAATCCGAGTAAAGTTCAAGTCCAGTCGGCAGATTTGCAAAAATTGGCCGTCCGAGCTCGGTAAATTGTCGTTTTTCTCCCGATTGAAAGGAAATTTCGAAAATTTTGAAAAATAATAATGTGGTGAGAAATGATGGACGATGCAAATGCGCTTATAGAGAACTCTCCGAAATGATATTTGTAGGAGTTATTCGTGACTAAACAGAACTTTTAGTGAAAAATGGTTGAAAATGGATATACTTAATTTTTTTTAACCCTTTAGATCGTAATTCGAAGCGCGCTCTTGGTATGAATCTTCAAGTACCATCATTCCGCGTGACGAAACAGCAAAAAAATATGGAAAATGTTAAATAGGAAAGGGTATAGACGAAATTAAGTGTAGCGGTGACAAAAGTACAATTTCCAAATTTTTAAAATTCAATCGTTAATAGTATTTTCGGTTTTTAAATCGAAGAAACGAAATTATACGTATCGAATGTGATTTACCTCGAACTTTCCGGTAAAGTAAACTAAATTTCGATCAAAAGCCGTTTTTACCTCGAAAAAAATAAAAAACCGTCCATTTTTACCCCGAAATATCAACTTGTTCAGTATTTTCAAATTTTTCCCATCTTCTAATAACTTTAGGTATAGATAGATGTATTGATGGCACCTAGTTTTTGAGATGGGAAATCGAAAATTTAAAACCGCATGACCCTCGGACCCACCCAGTTCGAGCTATTCGGTACCCAAAATGACCCTTTTTTGCCAAATTTCGACTTTCAAAAATTCTTTTAAATTACTTCTAATCGTCGTACGTTGCCCAGTTTCAATAGGGTTCTGTAGCGACCGGTCCACTCCACACTCCGAAAATTTAAATCGAAAAAATTGAGTTTTGCGACTTGAAATGTGTTTCAACGGGAATCGCCGAAAAGTCGACTTTGACGCTTAATAACTTCGAAACTGTTCACCCTGTATATTTTAAATTTTGAGACAACACGCGCGAACTATCCGAAATTAAAACCAAAAAGTTTCGTCGTTTCAACTCTCACAGTTTTCTCGCAAAAAATTCGCAACCTCAAAAATGTCAAAAGATACGACGACGACAACGGACGAACTCAAGGTCACACGTAAGCCGTAATACATAGCATCCGAAGGGTGCTATGTAACTAGGGGGCATAGCCCCCTAGGCGCTCCGCGCGTGGCTCCGCGGACCCTCTTTTTGCGACAGATTCGCCTATAGTGTTTTGTTATTACCTAGATTTGTCAACCGATTTGCGTGGATACACCGAGAAGTTTGAATGCAGGTTGATGCTTTAATTGGTTGGCCACACTCCTGCGGACTGTGTTGGGGGTACATAGCACCCAAATTCGTTCATTATAACATATGTTACCGTTTCACATTTTAAGGGACCAGCTATAACCGATTGCGAACAATCCGTTCACTATTTTACGTATCGAATAGAAAAAAATATTTAAAAAATGACAGCTGTCAAAAATAAACAAAATTTTCGGATTCCTTGCATTCGAATTACATAAAAACGATACCAAACTTGCGAAATTCCGTTGACCTTGTACATACTACTGACTTAGGAAACGTCAATTTGACAGCTGTCAAAAAATAGATAAAAATTTCGGATTCCTCATACTCAAATTATATCGAATCGACACCAAACTTTTGAAATTCTGTTAACCTTGCACTTATTCTTTACTAAGGAATCCTCAATTTGACAGCTGTCAAAAAATCTATAAAATTTTCGAATTAGGTATTCCCCAAATTATATTAATTCCCAAGTAATTTCATTTTTAATTTTTTTTTAATTTCTAAATAATTCATGCAAATGCCTTAAAAATTTGAAGAAATCGATATATTTCGATTTTATTCGAAAAGTATTATCTCTACGGTAAAATTGTATATATCCTAAAGATGCACTTTGATAAGGTCTACAAGAAAGTAATCTATAAAATTTTCTGTATCTACTATAGTTGTTGAGTTATTGAGCAAATCATGATTTCTATATTCTTGCAAATATCTCAAAAACGATTACATTTGAGAAAAAAAGTTTCGAACAAACAAAATATACTATTAAATTCTCTATCAGAAAGGAAATATACAAATTTTTCCTATTGATTTAGATTACGGAGATATTTAAGAAAAACTGAAAAATATCAAGAAATTTTGAAATTCTTAAAAATTCAAAAAAAAAAATTATTAAATATTCTTACATTTTATATAATATTTGATGTATACTGATAGAATAAATATATTATGTTTAAAAGGAAACCATTAATGAGTTACAAAATGCGACAGATTCTCACTAGGCGCTAACCGCGCAGGGGCCTCCGGCATCCACCTACATGCGTTTTTGTTATTACCTAGCCGCTCCGCGGCAGTGCTCCGCCGTTCACCTGTATGCGACAGATTCGCCTACGTGTGTTTTTTTGTTATTATTACCTAAATTTGACCACCGATTAGGGTGGATGCACCGAGAAGCTTGAATGCAGGTTGTTGATTTAATTGGTTGGCCACACTCCTGCGGACTGTGATGGGGGTACATAGCACCCAAATTTGTTAATTATAACATATGTGACCGTTTCACATTTTAAGGTACCAGCTATAACCGATTGCGAACAATCCGTTCACTATTTTACGTATCGAATAGAAAAAAATATGTAAAAAATTACAGCTGTCAAAAAATAAATAACATTTTCGGATTCCTTGCATTCGAATTACATAAAAACGATACCAAACTTGCGAAATTCCGTTGACCTTGTACCTATTACTGACTTAAGAAATGTCAATTTGACAGCTGTCAAAAAATAGATAAAAATTTCGGATTCCTCATACTCAAATTATATAGAAACGATACCAAACTTGTGAAAATATATTAACAAAAAAATGTCAAAAATGACAGCTGTCAAAAAATAAATACATTTTTCGGATAATTTATACTCAAATTATATAGAATCGATACAAAATTTTTGAAATTTTGTTAACCTTGCACTTATTCTTTACTAAAGAATCACCAATTTGACAGCTGTCAAAAAATAAATTTAATTCTCGGACTCCTTGCATTTGAATTACATAGAGTCGATACTAAACTTGCGATATTTTGTTCACCTTGCACATATTACTAACCTAAGAAACGTCAATTTGACAGCTGTCAAAAAATATATAAAATTTTCGAATTCCTCATACTCAAATTATATAGAAGCGATACCAAACTCGTGAATTTTTGTTAACATTGCAACTATTACCAACGTAATATACGTCAATTTGACAGCTGTCAAAATATTAATAAAATTTTCGGATTGCCTGTATTCGAATTATACGAAATCGACACCAACTTTGCGAAATTATGTTACCATTACGCCTATGATCGACAATTAACCGAAATCAAAGAATTGTTTAAAATGACAGCTGTCAAAATATGAATTAAATTTTCGGATTCCTTGCCCTCGAATTATACGAAAACGACACCAACTTTGTGAAATTCTATTAATCTTGCACTTTTTACTAACCAAGGAAACGTCAATTTGACAGGTATCAAAAAATTTAAAATATTTTTTAAATCCTTTTACCAATATTAACATAACGTACTAGTTGAATTTTCTTCAAATTGCCAAATTATCAAATTAAGCCTATTTTTCCAGACGGTGTGCATGATTTATTCAAATCTGATGAATTTAAACACTTGCCCTTGTCTAATTTTCACTAAATAGTGTAAAAGCCACGCCTTTCATACATTTCGAGCGAAAGTTAGAAATTTTGCTGTCGCCGTTACGAATTTTCTAATTTTTCTCCAAGTTCGAACATCTTTATGATAACTTTATATACATCAAAATGTTCGGAAAAGATGAGGGAATCAGATAAACCTAGAAAGAAATCTCCAAAAGGAAAGTTATCGAAGATATAGCAGAGTAAACTGAACTTTTGAAAAAAAAAATTTTGACAAAATTTATAAAATATTTTTTTTATCCGCCAAAGGATATTTTTGGGTCACGCAGTCGATGTGGAACGTAAAGGTAATTTATTCCTTTAAATGATAGGCTAAAGAACGATTGAAAAAGTTACATACACTAGCGTACAGATGGGTTTTAGTAAGAGGATGTCAAAATTAGTGCTTATTGCTTAATCGATTGTAGTTATTTTTGTATAAGAAATTAAGAAACTAAATTATGGTTTATAATCCTGTTTTGATGTGCACTTTCTGATGACATATATAACATTTCGATCAAATATTATTTTACCCCATAAAAAGGAAGAAAAAATTTTGACGAAATCATCAAGTTCAGTTTTTCGCAAATTTCTCCATTTTATAGGCCTTTTAGCATGATATGATGTATTGTGAAATATTAGTATTTGAGATGACCTATCTACCGGTTCAAACCCGGTGCCAATCTATAAGACAGAAATCGAATAATTCATTATCGAAAATGACCCTGCATTTTAATGCTTCCCAACTTTAAAAAAATCAAAAAATTGACTTCCCGACATTTTATTGAAAAAATCTCGCGACGAGTTTTTCTAATTAAGTTTCTTGATAACATACTAGAATATAAACTGAATCGCTTAAGTTTTACGAGACCGGCAAGTCGTAGAAAGAAATATTTAATTTTTTGCACATTTTCTGACTATTTCGTTTAATAACTTATTAACGGGACACCCTGTATAATGTCGTACATCGGCTAAGTATACGCCATATATACCAAAGTATACCCCAAAAGTTTCATTGCTCCAACGTGAGCCGTTTAGAAGAAATCGAATAACTGGTTTCAAGATGCACCCTGTTTCGGCGCTCCCATAAGAGCAATGTAAATATGTCGTTGCAGACCATTTTGGAAATCGGGAAAATGGTAGGAAATTTTCCATTTTGGGCAACGGTAGGGGTCATTATCGAAAGCCGAAATCCCATAGAATCTTTTCCATACCATTTCCATCCTCAAATCGGTCAATTAACTTCAGGATTTCGCTAAGAAAATGGCTATTTTTGGCCTATTTCGACCGAATTTGACAGCCAAAATATTTAGTAAAATTTCATCCGTCCGTCCGTTAAAATCCGAGTAAAGTTCAAGTCCAGTCGGCAGATTTGCAAAAATTGGCCGTCCCAGCTCGGTAAATTGTCGTTTTTCTCCCGATTGGAAGGAAATTTCGAAAATTTTGAAAAATAATAATGTGGTGAGAAATGATGGACGATGAAAATACGCTTATAGAGAACTCTCCGAAATAATATTTGTAGGAGTTATTCGTGACTAAACACGACTTTTAGTGAAAAATGGGTGAAAATGGTTATATTTAATTTCGTTTAACCCTTTAGATCGTCATTCGAAGCGCGCTCTTGGTATGAATCTTCAAGTACCATCATTCCGCGTGACGAAAAAGCAATAAAATATGAAAAATGTTAAATACGAGAGCGTATAGAAGAATTTAAGTGTGGTGGTGACAAAAACACAATTTCAAAATTTTTAAAATTCAATCGTTAATAGTATTTTCGGTATTTAAATCGAAGAAACGAAAATATACGTATCGAATGTGATTTACCTCGAACTTTCCGGTAAAGGAAACTAAATTTCGATCAAAAGCCGTTTTTACCTCGAAAAAAATGAAAAACCGTCCATTTTTACCCTGAAATTTCAACTTGTTCAGTATTTTCAAATTTCTCCCATCTTCTAATAACTTTAGGTATAGATAGATGTACTGATGGCACCTAGTTTTTGAGATGGGAAATCGAAAATTTTAAGCCGCGTGTCGCTAGGACCCACCCAGTTCGAGCTATTAGGTGCCAAAAATGACCCTGTTTTGTCAAATTTCGACTTTCAAAAATTCTTTTAAATTACTTCTAATCGTCGTACGTTACCCAGTTTCAATAGGGTTCTGTAGCGACCGGTCCACTCCACGTTCCGAAAATTTAAATCGAAAAAATTGAGTTTTGCGACTTGAAATGGATTTCAACGGGAATCGCGGAAAAGTCGACTTTGACGCTTAATAACTTCGAAACGGCACACCCTGTATACTCGAAAATTTGAGACAATACGCGCGCACTATCCAAAAGTAAAACCAAAAAGTTTCGTCGCTTCGACTCTGACAGTTTTTTCTCCAGAAATTCGCAACTTCGAAAATGTCGAAATAGTCGGCAACGGACGAACTCAAGGTCACCCACTGGACGTAATACATAGCGTCCGAAGGGCGCTATGTAACTAGGGGGGCATAGCCCCCCTAGGCGCTCCGCGCGGGGCTCCGCGGACCCTCTGTATGCGACAGATTCGCCTATATGTGTTTTGTTATTACCTAGATTTATCAACCGATTTGCGTGGATGCATCGATAAGCTTGAATGCAGATTGATGCTTTAATTGGTTGGCCACACTCCTGCGGACTGTGATGGGGGTACATAGCACCCAAATTTGTTAATTATAACATATGTTACCGCTTCACATTTTAAGGGACCAGCTATAACCGATTGCGAACAATCCGTTCACTATATTACGTATCGAATAGAAAAAATATGTCAAAAATGACAGCTGCCAAAAAATAAACAACATTTTCGGATTCCTTGCATTCGAATTACACAGAAACGATACCAAACTTACAAAATTCCGTTAACCTTATACCTATTATTGACCTAAGAAACGTCAATTTGACAGCTGTCAAAAAATAGATAAAAATTTCGTATACCTCATTCTCAAATTATATCGAATCGATAGCAAACTTTTGAAATTCTGTTAACCTTGCATTTATTCTTTACTAAGGAATCCTCAATTTGACAGCTGTCAAAAAATATATAAAATTTTCGAATTAGGTATTCCCCAAATTATATTAATTCCCAAGTATTTTCATTTTTAATTTTTTTTTAATTTCTAAATAATTCATGCAAATGCCTTAAAAATTTGAAGAAATCGATATATTTCGATTTTATTCAAAAAGTATTATCTCTACGGTAAAATTGTATATATCGTAAAGATGCACTTTGATAAGGTCTACAAGAAAGTAGTCTATAAAATTTTCTGTATCTACTATAGTTGTTGAGTTATTGAGCAAATCATGATTTCTATATTCTTGCAAATATCTCAAAAACGATTACATTTGAGAAAAAAAGTTTCGAACAAACAAAATATACTATTAAATTCTCTATCAGAAAGGAAATATACAAATTTTTCCTATTGGTTTAGGTTACGGAGATATTTAAGAAAAACTGAAAAATATCAAGAAATTTTGAAATTCTTAAAAATTCAAAAAAAAAATTATTAAATATTCTTACATTTCATATAATATTTGATGTATACTGATAGAATAAATATATTATGTTTAGAAGGAAACCATTAATGAGTTACAAAATGCGACAGATTCTCACTAGGCGCTAACCGCGCAGGGGCCTCCGGCATCCACCTACATGCGTTTTTGTTATTACCTAGCCGCTCCGCGGCAGGGCTCCGCCGTTCACCTATATGCGACAGATTCGCCTACGTGTGTTTTTTTGTTATTATTACCTAAATTTGACCACCGATTAGGGTGGATACACCGAGAAGTTTGGATGCAGGTTGATGCTTCAATTGGTTGGCCACACTCCTGCGGACTGTGATGGGGTTACATAGCACCCAAATTTGTTAATTATAACATATGTGACCGTTTCACATTTTAAGGTACCAGCTATAACCGATTGCGAACAATCCGTTCACTATATTACGTATCGAATAGAAAAAAATATGTAAAAAATTACAGCTGTCAAAAAATAAACAAAATTTTCGGATTCCTTGCATTCGAATTACATAAAAACGATACCAAACTTGCGAAATTCCGTTGACCTTGTACATACTACTGACTTAGGAAACGTCAATTTGACAGCTGTCAAAAAATAGATAAAAATTTCGGATTCCTCATACTCAAATTATATCGAATCGACACCAAACTTTTCAATTTCTGTTAACCTTGCACTTATTCTGTACTAATGAATCCTCAATTTGACAGCTGTCAAAAAATATATAAAATTTTCGAATTAGGTATTCCCCAAATTATATTAATTCCCAAGTATTTTCATTTTTAATTTTTTTTTAATTTCTAAATAATTCAATGCAAATGCCTTAAAAATTTGAAGAAATCGATATATTTCGATTTTATTCGAAAAGTATTATCTCTACGACAAAAATTGTATATATCGTAAAGATGCACTTTGATAAGGTCTACAAGAAAGTAGTCTATAAAATTTTCTGTATCTACTATAGTTGTTGAGATATTGAGCAAATCATGATTTCTATATTTTTGCAAATATCTCAAAAACGATTACATTTGAGAAAAAAAGTTTCGAACAAACAAAATATACTATTAAATTCTCTATCAGAAAGGAAATATACAAATTTTTCCTATTGGTTTAGATTACGGAGATATTTAAGAAAAACTGAAAAATATCAAGAAATCTTGAAATTCTTAAAATTCAAAAAAAAAATTATTAAATATTCTTACATTTTATATAATATTTGATGTATACTGATAGAATAAATATATTATGTTTAGAAGGAAACCATTAATGAGTTACAAAATGCGACAGATTCTCACTAGGCGCTAAACGCGCAGGGGCCTCCGGCATCCACCTACATGCGTTTTTGTTATTAACTAGCCGCTCCGCGGCAGGGCTCCGCCGTTCACCTGTATGCGACAGATTCGCCTACGTGTGTTTTTGTTATTATTACATAGAATTGACCACCGATTTGGGTGGATGCACCGAGAAGCTTGAATGCAGGTTGATGCTTTAATTGGTTTGCCACACTCCTGCGGACTGTGATGGGGGTACATAGCACCCAAATTCGTTAATTATAACATATGTGACCGTTTCACATTTTAAGGTACCAACTATAACCGATTGCGAACAATCCGTTCACTATTTTACGTATCGAATAGAAAAAAATATGTCAAAAATTACAGCTGTCAAAAAATAAATAACATTTTCGGATTCCTTGCATTCGAATTACATAAAAACGATACCAAACTTGCGAAATTCCGTTGACCTTGTACCTATTACTGACTTAAGAAACGTCAATTTGATAGCTGTCAAAAAATAGATAAAAATTTCGGATTCCTCATACTCAAATTATATAGAAACGATACCAAACTTGTGAAAATATGTTAACAAAAAAATGTCAAAAATGACAGCTGTCAAAAAATAAATACATTTTTCGGATAATTTATACTCAAATTATATAGAATCGA
Organism: Barypeithes pellucidus; assembly: GCA_963991005.1. NCBI lineage: Eukaryota > Metazoa > Arthropoda > Insecta > Coleoptera > Curculionidae > Barypeithes > Barypeithes pellucidus. Next base: position 65,184,580 of record OZ022557.1, read on the forward strand.
TACAAAATTCTTGAAATTTTGTTAACCTTGCACTTATTCTTTACTAAAGAATCACCAATTTGACAGCTGTCAAAAAATTTATTTAATTTTCGGACTCCTTGCATTTGAATTACATAGAGACGATACTAAACTTGCGATATTTTGTTCACCTTGCACATATTACTAACCTAAGAAACGTCAATTTGACAGCTGTCAAAAAATGTATAAAATTTTAGAATTCCTCATACTCAAATTATATAGATGCGATACCAAACTCGTGAATTTTTGTTAACTTTGGAACTATTACCAACGTAATATACGTCAATTTGACAGCTGTCAAAAAATTAATAAAATTTTCGGATTGCCTGCATTCGAGTTATACGAAATCGACACCAACTTTACGAAATTATGTTATCATTACGCCTATGATCGACAGTTAACCGAAATCAAAGAATTGTTAAAATGACAGCTGTCAAAATATGAATTAAATTTTCGGATTCCTTGCCCTCGAATTATACGAAAACGACACCAACTTTGTGAAATTCTATTAATCTTGCAATTTTTACTAACAAAGAAAACGTCAATTTGACAGGTGTCAAAAAATAAATAAAATTTTTTAAATTCCTTTAATATTACTAACATAATGTGCTACTTGATTTTTCTTCAAATTGACAATTTACTAAATTATTCCTATTTTTCCACAAAATGCGAAACGACCCTATTAAAAATTTGCTAAACATCCCATGTATTTTCACGAATTACGGTAAAAGCCACGCCTTTCATACATTTCGAGCGAAAGTTAGAAATTTTGCTGTCACCGTTACGAATTTTCTTAATTTTCTCCAAGTTCGAACATCTTTATGATAACTTTATATACATCAAAATGTTCGGAAAAGATGAGGGAATCAGATAAACCTAGAAAGAAATCTCTAAACGAAAAGTTATAGAAGATATAGCAGAGTAAACTGAACTTTTGAAAAAAAAAATTTTGAGAAAATTTATAAAATATTTTTTTTATCCGCCAAAGGATATTTTTGGGTCACGCAGTCGATGTGGAACGTAAAGGTAATTTATTCCTTTAAACGATAGGCTAAAGAATCGTTGAAAAAGTTACATACACTGGCGTACAGATGGGTTTTAGTAAGAGGATGTCAAAATTAGTGCTTATTGCTTAAACGATTGTAGTTATTTTTGTATAAGAAATTAAGAAACTAAATTATGGTTTATAATCGTGTTCTGATGTGCTCTTTCCGATGACATATATAACATTTCGATGAAATATTATTTTACCCCATAAAAAGGAAAAAAAAATTTTGACGAAATCATCAAGTTCAGTTTTTCGCAAATTTCTCCATTTTATAGGTCTTTTAGCATGATATGATGTATTGTGAAATATTAGTATTTGAGATGACCTATCCACCGGTTCGAACCCGGTGCCAATCTATAAGACAGAAATCGAATAATTAATTATCGAAAATGACCCTGCATTTTCATGCTTTCCAACTTTAAAAAAATCAAAAAATTGACTTCCCGAAATTTTATTGAAAAAATCTCGCGACGACTTTTTCTAAATAAGTTTCTTGATAACATACTAGAATATAAACTGAATCGCTTAAGTTTTACGAGACCGGCAAGCCGTAGAAAAAAATATTTAATTTTTTGCACATTTTCTGCTTATTTCGTCTAATAACTTACGAACGGAACACCCTGTATAATGTCGTACATCGGCAAAGGATACGCCATATATACCAAAGTATACCCCAAAAGTTTCATTGCTCCAACGTGAGCCGTTTAGAAGAAATCGAATAACTGGTTTCAAGATGCACCCGGTTTCGGCTCTCCCATAAGAGCAATGTAAATTGGTCGTTGCAGACCATTTTGGAAATCGGGAAAATGGTAGGAAATTTTCCATTTTGGGCAAAGATAGGGGTCATTATCGAAAGCCGAAATCCCATAGAATCTTTTCCATACCATTTCCATTCTCAAATCGGTCAATTAACGTCAGCATCTCGCTAAGAAAATGGCTATTTTTGGCCTATTTCGACCGAATTTTGACAGCCAAAATATTCAGTAAAATTTCATCCGTCCGTCCGTTAAAATCCGAGTAAAGTTCAAGTCCAGTCGGCAGATTTGCAAAAATTGGCCGTCCCAGCTCGGTAAATTGTCGTTTTTCTCCCGATTGGAAGGAAATTTCGAAAATTTTGAAAAATAATAATGTTTAGAGAAAGGATGGACGAAGCAACTACGCCTATAAAGAAATGTCCAAAGTGATATCTGTAGGAGTTATTCGTGCCTAAACAAAACTTTTAGTGAAAAATGGGTGAAAATGGTTATATTTAATTTCTTTTAACCCTTTAGATCGTAATTCGAAACGTGCTCTTGGTATGAATCTTAAAGTACCATCATTCCGCGTGACGAAAAAGCAAAAAAATATGGAAAATGTTAAATAGGAAAGCGTATAGACGAAATTCAGTGTAGCGGTGACAAAAAAAAATTTTCCAAATTTCTAAAATTCAATCGTTAACAGTAATTTCGGTATTTAAATCGAAGAAACGAAAATATACGTATCGAATGTGATTTACCTCGAACTTTCCGGTAAAGTAAACTAAATTTCGATCAAAAGCCGTTTTTACCTCGAAAAAAATCAAAAACCGTCCATTTTTACCCCGAAATATCAACTTGTTCAGTATTTTCAATTTTTTCCCAACTTCTAATAACTTTAGGTATAGATAGATGTATTGATGGCACCTAGTTTTTGAGATGGGAAATCGAAAATTTAAAACCGCATGACCCTCGGACTCACCCAGTTCGAGCTATTAGGTACCGAAAATGACCCTTTTTTGTCAAATTTCGACTTTCAATAATTCTTTTAAATTACTTCTAATCGTCGTACGATACCCAAAAACAATAGGGTTCTGTAGCGTCCGGTCCACTCCACGTTCCGAAAATTTAAATCGAAAAAATTGCGATTTGCGACCTGAAACGTAGCACAACTGAAATCGCCGAAAAGTCGACTTTGACGCTTAATAACTTCGAAACGGAACACCCTGTATACTCGAAAATTTGAGACAACACGCGCGCACTATCCAAAAGTAAAACCAGAAAGTTTCGTCGTTTCGACTCTGACCGTTTTTTCTCCAAAAATACGAAACCTCGAAAATGTCAAAAAGGACAACGGACGAACTCAAGGTCACGTACTGGACGTAATACATAGCGTCCGAAGGGCGCTATGTAACTAGGGGGGCATAGCCCCCCTAGGCGCTACCCGCGCAGGGGCCTCCGGCATCCACCTACATGTTTTTTTTGTTATTAGCTAGCCGCTCCGCGGCGGGGCTCCGCCGTTCACCTGCATACGACAGATTCCCACTAGGCGCTACCTGCGCAGGGGCCTCCGGCATCCACCTATATGCGTTTTTATTATTACCTAGCCGCTCCGCGGCAGGGCTCCGCCATTCACTTGTATGCGACAGATTCGGCTACATGTGTTTTTGTTATTATTACCTAGATTTGTCAACCGATTTGTGTGGATGCATCGAGCCGTTTGAATGCAGGTTGATGCTTTAATTGGTCGGCCACACTCCTACGGACTGTGATGGGGGTACATAGCACCCGAATTCGTACATTATAACATATGTGACCGTTTCGCATTTTAAGGAACCAGCTATAACCGATTGCGAAAAATCCGTTCACTATATTACGTATCGAATAGAGAAAAATATGTCAATAATGACAGCTCTCAAAAAATAAACAACATTTTCGGATTCCTTGCATTCGAATTACATAAAAACGATACCAAACTTGTGAAATTCCGTTGACCTTGTACCTATTACTGACTTAAGAAACGTCAATTTGACAGCTGTCAAAAAATTGATAAAAATTTCTGATTCCTCATACTCAAATTATATAGACACGATACCAAACTTATTAAAACATGTCAACAAAAAAATGTCAAAAATGACAGCTGTCAAAAAATAAATATATTTTTCGGATAACTTATACTCAAATTATATAGAATCGATACAAAATTTTTGAAATTTTGTTAACCTTGCACTTATTCTTTACTAAAGAATCACCAATTTGACAGCTGTCAAAAAATAAATTTAATTTTCGGACTCCTTGCATTTGAATTACATAGAGACGATACTAAACTTGCGTTATTTTGTTCACCTTGCACATATTACTAACCTAAGAAACGTCAATTTGACAGCTGTCAATAATTATATAACATTTTCGAATTCCTCATACTCAAATTATATAGAGGCGATACCAAACTCGTGAATTTTTGTTAACATTGCAACTATTACCAACGTAATATACGTCAATTTGACAGCTGTCAAAAAATTAATAAATTTTTTGGATTGCCTGCATTCGAGTTATACGAAATCGACACCAACTTTGCGAAATTCTGTTACGATTACGCCTATGATCGACAGTTAACCGAAATCAAAGAATTGTTAAAAATGACAGCTGTCAAAATATGAATTAAATTTTCGGATTCCTTGCCCTCGAATTATACGAAAACGACACCAACTTTGTGAAATTCTATTAATCTTGCACTTTTTACTAACCAAGGAGACGTCAATTTGACAGGTGTCAAAAAATTTAAAATATTTTTTAAATCCTTTTAGCAATATTAACATAACGTACTAGTTGAATTTTCTTCAAATTGCCAAATTATCAAATTAAGCCTTTTTTTCCAGACGGCGTGCATGATTTATTCAAATCTGATGAATTTAAACACTTGCCCTTGTCTAATTTTTACTAAATACGGCAAATGCCACGCCTTTGATGCATTTCGAGCGAAAGTTGGAAATTTTGCTGTCACCGTTACGAATTTTCTTAATTTTCTCCAAGATCGAACCTGTTTCTGCTAACTTTATATATATCAAAATGTTCGGAAAAGATGAGGGAATCAGATAAACCTAGAAAGAAATCTCCAAAAGGAAAGTTATAGAAGATATAGCAGAATAAACTTGACTTTTAATAAAAAAAATTTCGAAAAAATTTATAAAATATTTTTTTTATCCGCCAAAGGATATTTTTGGGTAACGCAGTCGATGTGGAACGTAAAGGTAATTTATTCCTTTAAACGATAGGCTAAAGAACGATCGAAAAAGTTACATACACTAGCGTACAGATGGGTTTTAGTAAGAGGATGTCATAATTAGTGATTATTGCTTAATCGATTGTAGTTATTTTTGTATAAGAAATTAAGAAACTAAATTATGGTTTATAATCGTGCTCTGATGTGCTCTTTCTGATGACATATATAACATTTCGATGAAATATTATTTTACCCCTTAAAAAGGAAAAAGAAATTTTTACGAAATCATCAAGTTCAGTCTCTCGCAAATTTCTCCATTTTATAGGTCTTTTAGCATGATATGATGTATTGTGAAATATTAGTATTTGAGATGACCTATCCACCGGTTCGAATCCGGTGCCAATCTATAAGACAGAAATCGAATAATTCATTTTCGAAAATGACCCTGCATTTTAATGTTTTCCAACTTTAAAAAAATCAAAAAATTGACTTCCCGACATTTTATTGAAAAAATCTCGCGACGAGTTTTTCTAAATAAGTTTCTTGATAACATACTAAAATATAAACTGAATCGTTTAAGTTTTACGAGACCAGCAAGTCGTAGAAAGAAATATTTAATTTTTTGCACATTTTCTGACTATTTCGTTTAATAACTTATTAACGGGACACCCTGTATAATGTCGTACATCGGCTAACTATACGCCATATATACCAAAGTATACCCCAAAAGTTTCATTGCTCCAACGTGAGCCGTTTAGAAGAAATCGAAAAACTGGTTTCAAGATGCACCCTGTTTCGGCGCTCCCATAAGAGCAATGTAAATATGTCGTTGCAGACCATTTTGGAAATCGGGAAAATGGTAGGAAATTTTCGATTTTGGGCAACGATAGGGGTCATTATCGAAAGCCGAAATCCCATAGAATCTTTTCCATACCATTTCCATTCTCAAATCGGTCAATTAACTTCAGGATCTCGCTAAGAAAAAGGCTATTTTGGCCCATTTCGGCCGAATTTTGACAGTCAACAAATTGGGTTAATTTTATTCCAAGGCATGCTGATTAAAATCGACGAAGTGTGCAGATTTGCAAGAATTGGCCGTCCCAGCTCGGAAAAACGTCGTTTTTCTCCCGATTGAAAGGAAATTTCAAAAATTTTGAAAAATAATAATGTTGAGAGAAAAGATGGACGGAAAAAATACGCCTATAAAGAACTCTCCGAGATGATATTTGTAGGAGTTATTCGTGACTAAACAGAACTTTTAGTGAAAAATGGTTGAAAATGGATATACTCAATTTTTTTTAACCCTTTAGATCGTAATTCGAAACGCGCTCTTGGTATGAATCTTAAAGTACCATCATTCCGCTTGACGAAAAAGCAAAAAAATATGGAAAATGTTAAATAGGAAAGCGTATAGACGAAATTAAGTGTAGCGGTGACAAAAAAAACCAGTTCCAAATTTCTAAAATTCAATCGTTAATAGTAATTTCGGTATTTAAATCGAAGAAACGAAAATATACGTTTCTAATGTGGTCTACCTAGATCTTTCAGGTAACGTAAACTAAAATTCGATCAAAAACCGTTTTTACCTCGAAAAAAATTAAAATCCGTCCATTTTTACCCCGAAATATCAACTTGTTCAGTATTTTCAAAATTTTCCCATTTTCTAATAACTTTAGGTATAGATAGATGTATTGATGGCACCTAGTTTTTGAGATGGGAAATCGAGAATTTAAAACCGCGAGACGCTCGGACGCACCCAGTTCGAGCTATTAGGTACCAAAAATGACCCTTTTTTGTCAAATTTCGACTTTCAAAAATTCTTTTAAATTACTTCTAATCATCGTACGATACCCAATTTCAATAGGGTTCTGTAGCGACCGGTCCTCTCCACACTCCGAAAATTTAAATCGAAAAAATTGAGTTTTGCGACTTGAAATGTGTTTCAACGGGAATCGCCGAAAAGTCGACTTTGACGCTTAATAACTTCGAAACGGTTCACCCTGTATATTTTAAATTTTGAGACAACACGCGCGCACTATCCGAAATTAAAACCAAAAAGTTTCATCGTTTCAACTCTGATAGTTTTCTCGCAAAAAATTCGCAACCTCAAAAATGTCAAAAGATACGACGACGACAACGGACGAACTCAAGGTCACTGGAAGGCCGTAATACATAGCGTCCGAAGGGCGCTATGTAACTAGGGGGCATAGCCCCCTAGGCGCTCCGCGCGGGGCTCCGCGGACCCTCTTTTTGCGACAGATTCGCCTATATGTGTTTTGTTATTACCTAGATTTATCAACCGATTTGCGTGGATACACCGAGAAGTTTGAATGCAGGTTGATGCTTTAATTGGTTGGCCACACTCCTGCGGACTGTGTTGGGGGTACATAGCACCCAAATTCGTTCATTATAACATATGTTACCGTTTCACATTTTAAGGGACCAGCTATAACCGATTGCGAACAATCCGTTCACTATTTTACGTATCGAATAGAAAAAAATATTTAAAAAATGACAGCTGTCAAAAATAAACAAAATTTTCGGATTCCTTGCATTCGAATTACATAGAAACGATACCAAACTTGCGAAATTCCGTTGACCTTGTACATACTACTGACTTAGGAAACGTCAATTTGACAGCTGTCAAAAAATCTATAAAATTTTCGAATTAGGTATTCCCCAAATTATATTAATTCCCAAGTATTTTCATTTTTAATTTTTTTTTAATATTCAAAATAATTCATGCAAATGCCTTAAAAATTTGAAGAAATCGATATATTTCGATTTTATTCGAAAAGTATTATCTCTACGGTAAAATTGTATATATCGTAAAGATGCACTTTGATAAGGTCTACAAGAAAGTAGTCTATAAAATTTTCTGTATCTACTAAGTTGTTGAGTTATTGAGCAAATCATGATTTCTATATTCTTGCAAATATCTCAAAAACGATTACATTTGAGAAAAAAAGTTTCGAACAAACAAAATATACTATCAAATTCTCTATCAGAAAGGAAATATACAAATTTTTCCTATTGGTTTAGATTACGGAGATATTTAAGAAAAACTGAAAAATATCAAGAAATTTTGAAATTCTTAAAAATTCAAAAAAAATTATTAAATATTCTTACATTTTATATAATATTTGATGTATACTGATAGAATAAATATATTATGTTTAGAAGGAAACCATTAATGAGTTACAAAATGCGACAGATTCTCACTAGGCGCTAAACGCGCAGGGGCCTCCGGCATCCACCTACATGCGGTTTTGTTATTAACTAGCCGCTCCGCGGCAGGGCTCCGCCGTTCACCTGTATGCGACAGATTCGCCTACGTGTGTTTTTGTTATTATTACATAGAATTGACCACCGATTTGGGTGGATGCACCGAGAAGCTTGAATGCAGGTTGATGCATTAATTCGTTGGCCACACTCCTGCGGACTGTGATGGGGGTACATAGCACCCAAATTTGTTAATTATAACATATGTGACCGTTTCACATTTTAAGGTACCAGCTATAACCGATTGCGAACAATCCGTTCACTATTTTACGTATCGAATAGAAAAAAATATGTAAAAAATTACAGCTGTCAAAAAATAAATAACATTTTCGGATTCCTTGCATTCGAATTACATAAAAACGATACCAAACTTGCGAAATTCCGTTGACCTTGTACCTATTACTGACTTAAGAAACGTCAATTTGACAGCTGTCAAAAAATAGATAAAAATTTCGGATTCCTCATACTCAAATTATATAGAAACGATACCAAACTTGTTAAAACATGTCAACAAAAAAATGTTAAAAATAACAGCTGTCAAAAAATAAATACATTTTTCGGATAACTTATACTCAAATTACATAGAATCGATACAAAATTTTTGAAATTTTGTTAACCTTGCACTTATTCTTTACTAAAGAATCACCAATTTGACAGCTGTAAAAAAATTTATTTAATTTTCGGACTCCTTGCATTTGAATTACATAGAAACGATACTAAACTTGCGATATTTTGTTCACCTTGCACATATTACTAACCTAAGAAACGTCAATTTGACAGCTGTCAAAAAATATATAAAATTTTCGAATTCCTCATACTCAAATTATATAGAAGCGATACCAAACTCGTGAATTTTTGTTAACATTGCAACTATTACCAACGTAATATACGTCAATTTGACAGCTGTCAAAATTTTTTAAAAATTTTCGGATTGCCTGCATTCGAGTTATACGAAATCGACACCAACTTTGCGAAATTATGTTACCATTACGCCTATGATCGACAGTTAACAGAAATCAAAAAATTGTTAAAAATGACAGCTGTCAAAATATGAATTAAATTTTCGGATTCCTTGCCCTCGAATTATACGAAAATGACACCAACTTTGTGAAATTCTATTAATCTTGCACTTTTTACTAACCAAGGAAACGTCAATTTGACAGGTGTCAAAAAATTTAAAATATTTTTTAAATCCTTTTAGCAATATTAACATAACGTACTAGTTGAATTTTCTTCAAATTGCCAAATTATCAAATTAAGCCTATTTTTCCAGACGGCGTGCATGATTTATTCAAATCTGATGAATTTAAACACTTGCCCTTGTCTAATTTTTACTAAATACGGCAAATGCCACGCCTTTGATGCATTTCGAGCGAAAGTTGGAAATTTTGCTGTCACCGTTACGAATTTTCTTAATTTTCTCCAAGATCGAACCTGTTTCTGCTAACTTTATATATATCAAAATGTTCGGAAAAGATGAGGGAATCAGATAAACCTAGAAAGAAATCTCCAAAAGGAAAGTTATAGAAGATATAGCAGAATAAACTTGACTTTTAATAAAAAAAATTTCGAAAAAATTTATAAAATATTTTTTTTATCCGCCAAAGGATATTTTTGGGTAACGCAGTCGATGTGGAACGTAAAGGTAATTTATTCCTTTAAACGATAGGCTAAAGAACGATCGAAAAAGTTACATACACTAGCGTACAGATGGGTTTTAGTAAGAGGATGTCATAATTAGTGATTATTGCTTAATCGATTGTAGTTATTTTTGTATAAGAAATTAAGAAACTAAATTATGGTTTATAATCGTGCTCTGATGTGCTCTTTCTGATGACATATATAACATTTCGATGAAATATTATTTTACCCCTTAAAAAGGAAAAAGAAATTTTTACGAAATCATCAAGTTCAGTCTCTCGCAAATTTCTCCATTTTATAGGTCTTTTAGCATGATATGATGTATTGTGAAATATTAGTATTTGAGATGACCTATCCACCGGTTCGAATCCGGTGCCAATCTATAAGACAGAAATCGAATAATTCATTTTCGAAAATGACCCTGCATTTTAATGTTTTCCAACTTTAAAAAAATCAAAAAATTGACTTCCCGACATTTTATTGAAAAAATCTCGCGACGAGTTTTTCTAAATAAGTTTCTTGATAACATACTAAAATATAAACTGAATCGTTTAAGTTTTACGAGACCGGCAAGTCGTAGAAAGAAATATTTAATTTTTTGCACATTTTCTGACTATTTCGTTTAATAACTTATTAACGGGACACCCTGTATAATGTCGTACATCGGCTAAGTATACGCCATATATACCAAAGTATACCCCAAAAGTTTCATTGCTCCAACGTGAGCCGTTTAGAAGAAATCGAAAAACTGGTTTCAAGATGCACCCTGTTTCGGCGCTCCCATAAGAGCAATGTAAATATGTCGTTGCAGACCATTTTGGAAATCGGGAAAATGGTAGGAAATTTTCGATTTTGGGCAACGATAGGGGTCATTATCGAAAGCCGAAATCCCATAGAATCTTTTCCATACCATTTCCATTCTCAAATCGGTCAATTAACTTCAGGATCTCGCTAAGAAAAAGGCTATTTTGGCCCATTTCGGTCGAATTTTGACAGTCAACAAATTGGGTTAATTTTATTCCAAGGCATGCTGATTAAAATCGACGAAGTGTGCAGATTTGCAAGAATTGGCCGTCCCAGCTCGGAAAAACGTCGTTTTTCTCCCGATTGAAAGGAAATTTCAAAAATTTTGAAAAATAATAATGTTGAGAGAAAAGATGGACGGAAAGAATACGCCTATAAAGAACTCTCCGAGATGATATTTGTAGGAGTTATTCGTGACTAAACAGAACTTTTAGTGAAAAATGGTTGAAAATGGATATACTCAATTTTTTTTAACCCTTTAGATCGTAATTCGAAACGCGCTCTTGGTATGAATCTTAAAGTACCATCATTCCGCTTGACGAAAAAGCAAAAAAATATGGAAAATGTTAAATAGGAAAGCGTATAGACGAAATTAAGTGTAGCGGTGACAAATTTTTGCATTTCCAAAAAACTAAAAGTCATTCGTTTATAGTAATTTCGGTATTTAAATCGAAGAAACGAAAATATACGTATCGGATGTGGTTTACCTCGAACTTTCCGGTAAAGTAAACTAAATTTCGATCAAAAGCCGTTTTTACCTCGAAAAAAATTAAAATCCGTCCATTTTTACCCCGAAATATCAACTTGTTCAGTATTTTCAAATTTTTCCCATTTTCTAATAACTTTAGGTATAGATAGATGTATTGATGGCACCTAGTTTTTGAGATGGGAAATCGAAAACTTAAAACCGCGTGACCCTCGGACCCACCCAGTTCGAGCTATTAGGTACCAAAAATGACCCTGTTTTGACAAATTTCGACTTTCAAAAATTCTTTTAAATTACTTCTAATTGTCGTACGATACCCAAAAACAATAGGGTTCTGTAGCGCCCGGTCTACACCACACTCTGAAAATTTAAATCGAAAAAATTGCGATTTGCGAACTGAAACGTAGCACAACTGAAATCGCCGAAAAGTCGACTTTGACGATTAATAACTTCGAAACGGCACACCCTGTATACCTGAATATTTGAGACAACACGCGCGTACTATCCAAAAGTAAAACCAAAAAGTTTCGTCGTTTCGACTCTGACAGATTTCTCGCAAAAAAATCGAGACCTCGAAAATGTCGAAACGGACGACGACAACGGACGAACTCAAGGTCACGTACTGGCCGTAATACATAGCATCCGAAGGGTGCTATGTAACTAGGGGGGCATAGCCCCCCTAGGCGCTCCGCGCGGGGCTCCGCGGACCCTCTATATGCGACAGATTCGCCTATATGTGTTTTGTTATTACCTAGATATGACCGCCGATTTGGGTGGATGCACCGAGAAGCTTGAATGCAGGTTGATGCTTTAATTGGTTGGCCACACTCCTGCGGACTGTGATTGGGGTACATAGCACCCAAATTCGTTCATTATAACATATGTTACCGTTTCACATTTTAAGGGACCAGCTATAACCGATTGCGAACAATCCGTTCACTATATTACGTATCGAATAGAGAAAAATATGTCAAGAATGACAGCTCTCAAAAAATAAACAACATTTTCGGATTCCTTGCATTCGAATTACATAAAAACGATACCAAACTTGTGAAATTCCGTTGACGTTGTACCTATTACTGACTTAAGAAACGTCAATTTGACAGCTGTCAAAAAATAGATAAAAATTTCGGATTCCTCATACTCAAATTATATAGAAACGATACCAAACTTGTTAAAACATGTCAACAAAAAAATGTCAGAAATGACAGCTGTCAAAAAATAAATACATTTTTCGGATAACTTATACTCAAATTATATAGAATCGATACAAAATTTTTGAAATTTTGTTAATCTTGCACTTATTTTTTACTAAAGAATCATCAATTTGACAGCTGTCAAAAAATAAATTTAATTTTCGGACTCCCTGCATTTGAATTACATAGAGACGATACTAAACTTGCGTTATTTTGTTCACCTTGCACATATTACTAACCTAAGAAACGTCAATTTGACAGCTGTCAAAAAATATATAAAATTTTCGAATTCCTCATACTCAAATTATATAGAGGCGATACCAAACTCGTGAATTTTTGTTAACATTGCAACTATTAGCAACGTAATATACGTCAATTTGACAGCTGTCAAAAAATTAATAAATTTTTTGGATTGCCTGCATTCGAGTTATACGAAATCGACACCAACTTTGCGAAATTCTGTTACGATTACGCCTATGATCGACAGTTAACCGAAATCAAAGAATTGTTAAAAATGACAGCTGTCAAAATATGAATTAAATTTTCGGATTCCTTGCCCTCGAATTATACGAAAACGACACCAACTTTGTGAAATTCTATTAATCTTGCACTTTATACTAACCAAGGAAACGTCAATTTGACAGCTGTCAAAAAATTTAAAATATTTTAAAAAACCTTTTAGCAATATTAACATAACGTACTAGTTGAATTTTCTTCAAATTGCCAAATTATCAAATTAAGCCAATTTTTCCAGACGGCGTGCATGATTTATTCAAATCTGATGAATTTAAACACTTGCCCTTGTCTAATTTTCACTAAATACTGTAAAAGCCACGCCATTTATGCATTTCGAGCGAAAGTTAGAAATTTTGCTGTCACCGTTACGAATTTTCTTAATTTTCTCCAAGTTCGAACATCTTTATGATAACTTTATATACATCAAAATGTTCGGAAAGGATGAGGGAATCAGATAAACCTAGAAAGAAATCTCCAAAAGGAAAGCTATGGAAGATATAGCAGAGTAAACTGAACTTTTGAAAAAAAATTTTTTGACAAAATTTATAAAATATTTTTTTTATCCGCCAAAGGATATTTTTGGATCACGCAGTCGATATTGAACGTAAAGGTAATTTATTCCTTTAAATGATAGGCTAAAGAACGATTGAAAAAGTTACATACACTAGCGTACAGATGGGTTTTAGTAAGAGGATGTCAAAATTAGTGCTTATTGCTTAATCGATTGTAGTTATTTTTGTATAAGAAATTAAGAAACTAAATTATGGTTTATAATCCTGTTTTGATGTGCTCTTTCTGATGACATATATAACATTTCGATCAACTATTATTTTACCCCATAAAAAGCAAAAAAAAAATTTGACGAAATCATCAAGTTCAGTTTTTCGCAAATTTCTCCATTTTATAGGCCCTTTAGCATGATATGATGTATTGTGAAATATTAGTATTTGAGATGACCTATCCACCGGTTCTAACCCGGAGCAAATCTATGCGACCCAAGTCGAATAATTAATTATCGAAAATGACCCTGCATTTCCATGCTTTCCAACTTTAAAAAAATCAAAAAATTGACTTCCCGACATTTTATTGAAAAAAACTCGCGACGACTTTTTCTAAATAAGTTTCTTGATAACATACTAGAATATAAACTGAATCGCTTAAGTTTTACGAGACCGGCAAGTCGTAGAAAAAAATATTTAATTTTTTGCACATTTTCTGCTTATTTCGTTTAATAACTTATGAACGGAACACCCTGTATAATGTCGTACATCGGCTAAAGATACGCCATATATACTAAAATATACCCCAAAAGTTTCATTGCTCCAACGTGAGCCGTTTAGAAGAAATGAAATAAATTGTGTCAAGATGCACCATTTTTGCATGCTCCCATAAGCCCAATGTAAATAGGTCGTTGCAGACCATTTTGGAAATCGGGAAAATGGTAGGAAATTTTCCATTTTGGGCAACGATAGGGGTCATTATCGAAAGCCGAAATCCCATAGAATCTTTTCCATACCATTTCCATTCTCAAATCGGTCAATTAACGTCAGCATCTCGCTAAGAAAATGGCTATTTTTGGCCTATTTCGACCGAATTTTGACAGCCAAAATATTTAGTAAAATTTCGTCCGTCCGTCCGTTAAAATCCGAGTAAAGTTCAAGTCCAGCTTGCAAATTTGCAAAAATTGGCCGTCCCGGCTCGGTAAATTGTCGTTTTCCTCCCGATTGGAAGGAAATTTCGAAAATTTTGAAAAATAATAATGTGGTGAGAAATGATGGACGATGCAAATGCGCATATAGAGAACTCTCCGAAATGATATTTGTAGAAGTTATTCGTGACTAAACAGAACTTTTAGTGAAAAATGGTTGAAAATGGATATACTTAATTTTTTTTAACCCTTTAGATCGTAATTCGAAACGCGCTCTTGGTATGAATCTGAAAGTGCCATCATTCCGCTTGACGAAAAAGCAAAAAAATATGGAAAATGTTAAATAGGAAAGCGTATAGACGAAATTAAGTGTAGCGGTGACAAAAGTACAATTTCCAAATTTTTAAAATTCAATCGTTAATAGTATTTTCGGTTTTTAAATCGAAGAAACGAAATTATACGTATCGAATGTGATTTACCTCGAACTTTCCGGTAAAGTAAACTAAATTTCGATCAAAAGCCGTTTTTACCTCGAAAAAAATCAAAAACCGTCCATTTTTACCCCGAAATATCAACTTGTTCAGTATTTTCAAATTTTTCCCATCTTCTAATAACTTTAGGTATAGATAGATGTATTGATGGCACCTAGTTTTTGAGATGGGAAATCGAAAATTTAAAACCGCATGACCCTCGGACCCACCCAGTTCGAGCTATTCGGTACCCCAAATGACCCTGTTTTGTCAAATTTCGACTTTCAAAAATTCTTTTAAATTACTTCTAATCATCGTACGTTGCCCAGTTTCAATAGGGTTCTGTAGCGACCGGTCCACTCCACGTTCCGAAAATTTAAATCGAAAAAATTGAGTTTTGCGACTTGAAATGGATTTCAACGGGAATCGCGGAAAAGTCGACTTTGACGCTTAATAACTTCGAAACGGCACACCCTGTATACTCGAAAATTTGAGACAATACGCGCGCACTATCCAAAAGTAAAACCAAAAAGTTTCGTCGTTTCGACTCTGACAGTTTTTTCTCCAAAAATACGCAACCTCGAAAATGTCGAAATAGTCGGCAACGGACGAACTCAAGGTCACGTACTGGACGTAATACATAGCGTCCGAAGGGCGCTATGTAACTAGGGGGCATAGCCCCCTAGGCGCTCCGCGCGGGGCTCCGCGGACCCTCTGTATGCGACAGATTCGCCTATATGTGTTTTTTATTACCTAGATTTGTCAACCGATTTGGGTGGATGCATCGAGAAGTTTGAATGCAGGTTGATGCTTTAATTCGTTTGCCACACTCCTGCGGACTGTGATGGGGGTACATAGCACCCAAATTCGTACATTATAACATATGTTACCATTTTACATTTTAAGGGACCAGCTATAACCGATTGCAAACAAACCGTTCACTATATTACGTATCGAATAGAAAAAAATATGTCAAAAATGACAGCTGTCAAAAAATAAACAACATTTTCGGATTCCTTGCATTCGAATTACATAGAAACGATACCAAACTTACAAAATTCCGTTAACCTTATACCTATTATTGACCTAAGAAACGTCAATTTGACAGCTGTCAAAAAATAGATAAAAATTTCGTATACCTCATTCTCAAATTATATCGAATCGATAGCAAACTTTTGAAATTCTGTTAACCTTGCACTTATTCTTTACTAAGGAATCCTCAATTTGACAGCTGTCAAAAAATATATTAAATTTTCGAATTAGGTATTCCCCAAATTATATTAATTCCCAAGTATTTTCATTTTTAATTTTTTTTTAATTTCTAAATAATTCATGCAATGCCTTAAAAATTTGAAGAAATCGATATATTTCGATTTTATTCAAAAAGTATTATCTCTACGGTAAAATTGTATATATCGTAAAGATGCACTTTGATAAGGTCTACAAGAAAGTAATCTATAAAATTTTCTGCATCTACTATAGTTGTTGAGTTATTCAGGAAATCATGATTTCTATATTCTTGCAAATATCTCAAAAACGATTACATTTGAGAAAAAAAGTTTCGAACAAACAAAATATACTATTAAATTCTCTATCAGAAAGGAAATATACAAATTTTTCCTATTGGTTTAGGTTACGGAGATATTTAAGAAAAACTGAAAAATATCAAGAAATTTTGAAATTCTTAAAAATTCAAAAAAAAAATTATTAAATATTCTTATATTTCATATAATATTTGATGTATACTGATAGAATAAATATATTATGTTTAGAAGGAAACCATTAATGAGTTACAAAATGCGACAGATTCTCACTAGGCGCTAACCGCGCAGGGGCCTCCGGCATCCACCTACATGCGTTTTTGTTATTACCTAGCCGCTCCGCGGCAGGGCTCCGCCGTTCACCTGTATGCGACAGATTCGCCTACGTGTGTTTTTTTGTTATTATTACCGAAATTTGACCACCGATTAGGGTGGATGCACCGAGAAGCTTGAATGCAGGTTGTTGCTTTAATTGGTTGGCCACACTCCTGCGGACTGTGATGGGGGTACATAGCACCCAAATTCGTTAATTATAACATATGTGACCGTTTCACATTTTAAGGTACCAGCTAAAACCGATTGCGAACAATCCGTTCACTATTTTACGTATCGAATAGAAAAAAATTACAGCTGTCAAAAATAAATAACATTTTCGGATTGCTTGCATTCGAGTTACATAAAAACGATACCAAACTTGCGAAATTCCGTCGACCTTGTACCTATTACTGACTTAAGAGACGTCAATTTGACAGCTGTCAAAAAATAGATAAAAATTTCGGATTCCTCATACTCAAATTATATAGAAATGATACCAAACTTGTTAAAATATGTTAACAAAAAAATGTCAAAAATGACAGCTGTCAAAAAATAAATACATTTTTCCGATAACTTATACTCAAATTATATAGAATCGATAAAAAATTTTTGAAATTTTGTTAACCTTGCACTTATTCTTTACTAAAGAATCACCAATTTGACAGCTGTCAAAAAATAAATTTAATTTTCGGACTCCTTGCATTTGAATTACATAGAGTCGATACTAAACTTGCGATATTTTGTTCACCTTGCACATATTACTAACCTAAGAAACGTCAATTTGACAGCTGTCAAAAAATATATAAAATTTTCGAATTCCTCATACTCAAATTATATAGAAGCGATACCAAACTCGTGAATTTTTGTTAACATTGCAACTATTACCAAGGTAATATACGTCAATTTGACAGCTGTCAAAAAATTTTAAAAAATTTCGGATTGCCTGTATTCGAATTATACGAAATCGACACCAACTTTGCGAAATTATGTTACCATTACGCCTATGATCGACAGTTAACCGAAATCAAAGAATTGTTAAAAATTACAGCTGTCAAAATATGAATTAAATTTTCGGATTCCTTGCCCTCGAATTATACGAAAACGACACCAACTTTGTGAAATTCTATTAATCTTGCACTTTTTACTAACCAAGGAAACGTCAATTTGACAGGTGTCAAAAAATAAATAAAATTTTTTAAATTCCTTTAATATTACTAACATAATGTGCTACTTGATTTTTCTTCAAATTGACAATTTACTAAATTATTCCTATTTTTCCACAAAATGCGAAACGACCCTATTAAAAATTTGCTAAACGTCCCATGTATTTTCACCAATTACGGTAAAAGCCACGCCTTTCATGCATTTCCAGCGAAATTTAGAAATTTTGCTGTCACCGTTACGAATTTTATTAATTTTCTCCAAGATCGAACATCTTTATGATAACTTTATATATATCAAAATGTTCGGAAAAGATGACGGAATCAGATAAACCTAGAAAGAAATCTCCAAAAGGAAAGTTGTCGGAGATATAGCAGAGTAAACTGAACTTTTGAAAAAAAAAATTTTGAGAAAATTTATAAAATATTTTTTTTATCCGCCAAAGGATATTTTTGGGTCACGCAGTCGATGTGGAACGTAAAGGTAATTTATTCCTTTAAACGATAGGCTAAAGAACGATCGAAAAAGTTACATACACTAGCGTACAGATGGGTTTTAGTAAGAGGATGTCAAAATTAGTGCTTATTGCTTAATCGATTGTAGTTATTTTTGTATAAGAAATTAAGAAACTAAATTATGGTTTATAATCGTGTTTTGATGTGCTCTTTCTGATGACATATATAACATTTCGATGAAATATTATTTTACCCCATAAAAAGGAAAAAAAAATTTTGACGAAATCATCAAGTTCAGTTTCACGCAAATTTCTCCATTTTATAGGTCTTTTAGCATGATATGACGTATTGTGAAATATTAGTATTTGAGATGACCTATCCACCGGTTCAAACCCGGAGCCAATCTATGCTACTCAAGTCGATTAATTCATTATCGAAAATGACCCTGCATTTTAATGCTTCCCAACTTTAAAAAAATCAAAAAATTGACTTCCCGACATTTTATTGAAAAAATCTCGCGACGAGTTTTTCTAAATAAGTTTCTTGATAACATACTAGAATATAAACTGAATCGCTTAAGTTTTACGAGACCGGCAAGTCGTAGAAAAAAATATTTAATTTTTTCACATTTTCTGATTATTTCATTTAATAACTTATGAACGGAACACCCTGTATAATGTCGTACGTCGGCTAAAGATACGCCATATATACCAAAGTATACCCAAAAAGTTGCATTGCTCCAACGTGAGCCGTTTAGAAGAAATGAAATAAATTGTGTCAAGATGCACCATTTTTGCATGCTCCCATAAGCCCAATGTAAATTGGTCGTTGCAGACCATTTTGGAAATCGGGAAAATGGTAGGAAATTTTCCATTTTGGGCAACGATAGGGGTCATTATCGAAAGCCGAAATCCCATAGAATCTTTTCCATACCATTTCCATGCTCAAATCGGTCAATTATCTGCAGCATCTTGCTAAGAAAATGGCTATTTTTGGCCTATTTCGACCGAATTTTGACAGTCAACAAATTGGGTTAATTTTATTCCAAGGCATGCTGAATAAAATCGACGAAGTGTGCAGATTTGCAAAAATTGGCCGTCCCAGCTCGGAAAAACGTCGTTTTTCTCCCGATTGAAAGGAAATTTCGAAAATTTTGAAAAATAATAATGTGGTGAGAAATGATGGACGATGCAAATGCGCTTATAGAGAACTCTCCGAAATGATATTTGTAGGAGTTATTCGTGACTAAACAGAACTTTTAGTGAAAAATGGTTGAAAATGGATATACTTAATTTTTTTTAACCCTTTAGATCGTAATTCGAAACGCGCTCTTGGTATGAATCTGAAAGTGCCATCATTCCGCTTGACGAAAAAGCAAAAAAATATGGAAAATGTTAAATAGGAAAGCGTATAGACGAAATTAAGTGTAGCGGTGACAAAAGTACAATTTCCAAATTTTTAAAATTCAATCGTTAATAGTATTTTCGGTTTTTAAATCGAAGAAACGAAATTATACGTATCGAATGTGATTTACCTCGAACTTTCCGGTAACGTAAACTAAAATTCGATCAAAAGCCGTTTTTACCTTGAAAAAAATGAAAAACCGTCCATTTTTACACCGAAATATCAACTTGTTCAGTATTTTCAATTTTTTCCCATTTTCTAATAACTTTAGGTATAGATAGATGTATTGATGGCACCTAGTTTTTGAGATGGGAAATCGAAAATTTGAAACTGCGTGACCCTCGGACCCACCCAGTTCGAGCTATTAGGTACCAAAAATGACCATTTTTTGTCAAATTTCGACTTTCAAAAATTCTTTTAAATTACTTCTAATCGTCGTACGTTACCCAGTTTCAATAGGGTTCTGTAGCGACCGGTCCACTCCACGTTCCGAAAATTTAAATCGAAAAAATTGAGTTTTGCGACTTGAAATGTGTTTCAACGGGAATCGCCGAAAAGTCGACTTTGACGCTTAATAACTTCGAAACGGTTCACCCTGTATATTTTAAATTTTGAGACAATACGCGCGCACTATCCAAAATTAAAACCAAAAAGTTTCGTCGTTTCGACTCTGATAGTTTTTTCTCCAGAAATTCGCAACCTCGAAAATGTCGAAAAAGACGACAACGGACGAACTCAAGGTCACCCACTGGACGTAATACATAGCGACCGGGACGGGCGCTATGTAACTAGGGGGCATAGCCCCCTAGGCGCTCCGCGCGGGGCTCCGCGGACCCTCTTTTTGCGACAGATTCGCCTATATGTGTTTTGTTATTACCTAGATTTATCAACCGATTTGCGTGGATACACCGAGAAGTTTGAATGCAGGTTGATGCTTTAATTGGTTGGCCACACTCCTGCGGACTGTGTTGGGGGTACATAGCACCCAAATTCGTTCATTATAACATATGTTACCGTTTCACATTTTAAGGGACCAGCTATAACCGATTGCGAACAATCCGTTCACTATTTTACGTATCGAATAGAAAAAAATATTTAAAAAATGACAGCTGTCAAAAATAAACAAAATTTTCGGATTCCTTGCATTCGAATTACATAGAAACGATACCAAACTTGCGAAATTCCGTTGACCTTGTACATACTACTGACTTAGGAAACGTCAATTTGACAGCTGTCAAAAAATAGATAAAAATTTCGGATTCCTCATACTCAAATTATATCGAATCGACACCAAACTTTTGAAATTCTGTTAACCTTGCACCTATTCTTTACTAAGGAATCCTCAATTTGACAGCTGTCAAAAAATCTATAAAATTTTCGAATTAGGTATTCCCCAAATTATATTAATTCCCAAGTATTTTCATTTTTAATTTTTTTTTAATTTCTAAATAATTCATGCAAATGCCTTAAAAATTTGAAGAAATCGATATATTTCGATTTTATTCGAAAAGTATTATCTCTACGGTAAAATTGTATATATCCTAAAGATGCACTTTGATAAGGTCTACAAGAAAGTAGTCTATAAAATTTTCTGTATCTACTATAGTTGTTGAGTTATTGAGGAAATCATGATTTCTATATTCTTGCAAATATCTCAAAAACGATTATATTTGAGAAAAAAAGTTTCGAACAAACAAAATATACTATTAAATTCTCTATCAAAAAGGAAATATACAAATTTTTCCTATTGGTTTAGGTTACGGAGATATTTAAGAAAAACTGAAAAATATCAAGAAATTTTGAAATTCTTAAAAATTCAAAAAAAAAATTAATAAATATTCTTACATTTCATATAATATTTGATGTATACTGATAGAATAAATATATTATGTTTAGAAGGAAACCATTAATGAGTTGCAAAATGCGACAGATTCTCACTAGGCGCTAACCGCGCAGGGGCCTCCGGCATCCACCTACATGCGTTTTTGTTATTACCTAGCCGCTCCGCGGCAGGGCTCCGCCGTTCACCTGTATGCGACAGATTCGCCTACGTGTGTTTTTCTGTTATTATTACCTAAATTTGACCACGGATTAGGGTGGATGCACCGAGAAGCTTGAATGCAGGTTGTTGCTTTAATTGGTTGGCCACACTCCTGCGGACTGTGATGGGGGTACATAGCACCCAAATTTGTTAATTATAACATATGTGACCGTTTCACATTTTAAGATACCAGCTATAACCGATTGCGAACAATCCGTTCACTATTTTACGTATCGAATAGAAAAAAATATGTAAAAAATTACAGCTGTCAAAAAATAAACAAAATTTTCGGATTCCTTGCATTCGAATTACATAAAAACGATACCAAACTTGCGAAATTTAGTTGACCTTGTACCTATTACTGACTTAAGAAACGTCAATTTGACAGCTGTCAAAAAATAGATAAAAATTTCGGATTCCTCATACTCAAATTATATGGAAGCGATACCAAACTCGTGAATTTTTGTTAACTTTGGAACTATTACCAACGTAATATACGTCAATTTGACAGCTGTAAAAAAATTTAAAAAATTTTCGGATTGCCTGCATTCGAGTTATACGAAATCGACACAAACTTTACGAAATTATGTTATCATTACGCCTATGATCGACAGTTAACCGAAATCAAAGAATTGTTAAAATGACAGCTGTCAAAATATGAATTAAATTTTCGGATTCCTTGCCCTCGAATTATACGAAAACGACACCAACTTTGTGAAATTCTATTAATCTTGCAATTTTTACTAACAAAGAAAACGTCAATTTGACAGGTGTCAAAAAATAAATAAAATTTTTTAAATTCCTTTAATATTACTAACATAATGTGCTACTTGATTTTTCTTCAAATTGACAATTTACTAAATTATTCCTATTTTTCCACAAAATGCGAAACGACCCTATTAAAAATTTGCTAAACATCCCATGTATTTTCACCAATTACGGTAAAAGCCACGCCTTTCATGCATATCGAGCCAAATTTAGAAATTTTGCTGTCACCGTTACGAATTTTATTAATTTTCTCCAAGATCGAACATCTTTATGGTAACTTTATATATATCAAAATGTTCGGAAAAGATGACGGAATCAGATAAAAATAGAAAGAAATCTCCAAAAGGAAAGCTATGGAAGATATAGCAGAGTAAACTGAACTTTTGAAAAAAAAATTTTTGACAAAATTTATAAAATATTTTTTTTATCCGCCAAAGGATATTTTTGGATCACGCAGTCGATGTTGAACGTAAAGGTAATTTATTCCTTTAAATGATAGGCTAAAGAACGATTGAAAAAGTTACATACACTAGCGTACAGATGGGTTTTAGTAAGAGGATGTCAAAATTAGTGCTTATTGCTTAATCGATTGTAGTTATTTTTGTATAAGAAATTAAGAAACTAAATTATGGTTTATAATCCTGTTTTGATGTGCTCTTTCTGATGACATATATAACATTTCGATCAAATATTATTTTACCCCATAAAAAGCAAAAAAAAAATTTGACGAAATCATCAAGTTCAGTTTTTCGCAAATTTCTCCATTTTATAGGTCTTTTAGCATGATATGATGTATTGTGAAATATTAGTATTTGAGATGACCTATCCACCGGTTCTAACCCGGAGCAAATCTATGCGACCCAAGTCGAATAATTAATTATCGAAAATGACCCTGCATTTCCATGCTTTCCAACTTTAAAAAAATCAAAAAATTGACTTCCCGACATTTTATTAAAAAAATCTCGCGACGACTTTTTCTAAATAAGTTTCTTGATAACATACTAGAATATAAACTGAATCGCTTAAGTTTTACGAGACCGGCAAGTCGTCGAAGAAAATATCAAATTTTTTGCACATTTTCTGATTATTTCTTTTAATAACTTATGAACGGAACACCCTGTATAATAACGTACATCGGCAAAAGATACGCCATATATACTAAAATATACCCCAAAAGTTTCATTGCTCCAACGTGAGCCGTTTAGAAGAAATGAAATAAATTGTGTCAAGATGCACCGTTTTTGCAAGCTCCCATAAGCCCAATGTAAATTGGTCGTTGCAGACCATTTTGGAAATCGGGAAAATGGTAGGAAATTTTCCATTTTGGGCAACGATAGGGGTCATTATCGAAAGCCGAAATCCCATAGAATCTTTTCCATACCATTTCCATCCTCAAATCGGTCAATTAACGTCAGCATCTCGCTAAGAAAATGGCTATTTTTGGCCTATTTCGACCGAATTTTGACAGCCAAAATATTTAGTAAAATTTCGTCCGTCCGTCCGTTAAAATCCGAGTAAAGTTCAAGTCCAGTCGGCAGATTTGCAAAAATTGGCCGTCCGAGCTCGGTAAATTGTCGTTTTTCTCCCGATTGGAAGGAAATTTCGAAAATTTTGAAAAATAATAATGTGGTGAGAAATGATGGACGATGAAAATACGCTTATAGAGAAATCTCCGAAATAATATTTGTAGGAGTTATTCGTGACTAAACACGACTTTTAGTGAAAAATGGGTGAAAATGGTTATATTTAATTTCGTTTAACCCTTTAGATCGTCATTCGAAGCGCGCTCTTGGTATGAATCTTCAAGTACCATCATTCCGCTTGACGAAAATGTAAAAAAATATGAAAAATGTTAAATACGAGAGCGTATAGAAGAATTTAAGTGTGGTGGTGACAAAAACACAATTTCCAAATTTCTAAAATTCAATCGTTAATAGTATTTTCGGTATTTAAATCGAAGAAACGAAAATATACGTATCGGATGTGGTTTACCTGGAACTTTCCGGTAAAGTAAACTAAATTTCGATCAAAAGCCGTTTTTACCTCGAAAAAAATCAAAAACAGTCCATTTTTACCCCGAAATATCAACTTGATCAGTATTTTCAAATTTTTTCCATCTTCTAATAACTTTAGGTATAGATAGATGTATTGATGGCACCTAGTTTTTGAGATGGGAAATCGAAAATTTGAAACCGCGTGTCGCTAGGACGCACCCAGTTCGAGCTATTAGGTACCAAAAATTACCATTTTTTGCCAAATTTCGACTTTGAAAAATTCTTTTAAATTACTTCTAATCGTCGTACGTTACCCAGTTTCAATAGGGTTCTGTAGCGACCGGTCCACTCCACGTTCCGAAAATTTAAATCGAAAAAATTGAGTTTTGCGACTTGAAATGGATTTCAACGGGAATCGCGGAAATTTCGACTTTGACGCTTAATAACTTCGAAACGGTTCACCCTGTATATTTTAAATTTTGAGACAACACGCGCGCACTATCCAAAAGTAAAACCAAAAAGTTTCGTCGCTTCGACTCTGATAGTTTTTTCTCCAAAAATACGCAACCTCGAAAATGTCGAAAAAGACGGCAACATCCGAACTCAAGGTCACTGGAAGGATGTAATACATAGCATCCGAAGGGTGCTATGTAACTAGGGGGGCATAGCCCCCCTAGGCGCTCCGCGCGGGGCTCCGCGGACCCTCTATATGCGACAGATTCGCCTATATGTGTTTTGTTATTACCTAGATTTATCAACCGATTTGCGTGGATGCATCGAGAAGTTTGAATGCAGATTGATGCTTTAATTGGTTGGCCACACTCCTGCGGACTGTGATGGGGGTACATAGCACCCAAATTCGTTCATTATAACATATGTTACCGCTTCACATTTTAAGGGACCAGCTATAACCGATTGCGAACAATCCGTTCACTATATTACGTATCGAATAGAAAAAAATATGTCAAAAATGACAGCTGTCAAAAAATAAACAACATTTTCGGATTCCTTGCATTCGAATTACACAGACACGATACCAAACTTACAAAATTCCGTTAACCTTATACCTATTATTGACCTAAGAAACGTCAATTTGACAGCTGTCAAAAAATAGATAAAAATTTCGGATACCTCATTCTCAAATTATATCGAATCGACACCAAACTTTTGAAATTCTGTTAACCTTGCATTTATTCTTTACTAAGGAATCCTCAATTTGACAGCTGTCAAAAAATATATAAAATTTTCGAATTAGGTATTCCCCAAATTATATTAATTCCCAAGTATTTTCATTTTTAATTTTTTTTTAATTTCTAAATAATTCATGCAAATGCCTTAAAAATTTGAAGAAATCGATATATTTCGATTTTATTCAAAAAGTATTATCTCTACGGTAAAATTGTATATATCGTAAAGATGCACTTTGATAAGGTCTACAAGAAAGTAGTCTATAAAATTTTCTGTATCTACTATAGTTGTTGAGTTATTGAGCAAATCATGATTTCTATATTCTTGCAAATATCTCAAAAACGATTACATTTGAGAAAAAAAGTTTCGAACAAACAAAATATACTATTAAATTCTCTATCAGAAAGGAAATATACAAATTTTTCCTATTGGTTTAGATTACGGAGATATTTAAGAAAAACTGAAAAATATCAAGAAATTTTGAAATTCTTAAAAATTCAAAAAAAAAATTATTAAATATTCTTACATTTTATATAATATTTGATGTATACTGATAGAATAAATATATTATGTTTAGAAGGAAAGCATTAATGAGTTACAATATGCGACAGATTCTCACTAGGCGCTAACCGCGCAGGGGCCTCCGGCATCCACCTACATGCGTTTTTGTTATTAACTAGCCGCTTCGCGGCAGGGCTCCGCCGTTCACCTGTATGCGACAGATTCGCCTACGTGTGTTTTTGTTATTATTACATAGAATTGACCACCGATTTGGGTGGATGCACCGAGAAGCTTGAATGTAGGTTGATGCATTAATTCGTTGGCCACACTCCTGCGGACTGTGATGGGGGTACATAGCACCCAAATTTGTTAATTATAACATATGTGACCGTTTCACATTTTCAGGTACCAGCTATAACCGATTGCGAACAATCCGTTCACTATTTTACGTATCGAATAGAAAAAAATATGTAAAAAATTACAGCTGTCAAAAAATAAATAACATTTTCGGATTCCTTTCATTCGAATTACATAAAAACGATACCAAACTTGCGAAATTCCGTTGACCTTGTACCTATTACTGACTTAAGAAACGTCAATTTGACAGCTGTCAAAAAATAGATAAAAATGTCGGATTCCTCATACTCAAATTATATAGAAACGATACCAAACTTGTGAAAATATATTAACAAAAAAATGTCAAAAATGACAGCTGTCAAAAAGTAAATAAATTTTTCGGATAACTTATACTCAAATTATATTGAATCGATACAAAATTTTTGAAATTTTGTTAACCTTGCACTTATTCTTTACTAAAGAATCACCAATTTGACAGCTGTCAATAAATAAATTCAATTTTCGGACTCCTTGCATTTGAATTACATAGAGTCGATACTAAACTTGCGATATTTTGTTCACCTTGCACATATTACTAACCTAAGAAACGTCAATTTGACAGCTGTCAAAAAATGTGTAAAATTTTCGAATTCCTCATACTCAAATTATATAGAAGCGATACCAAACTCGTGAATTTTTGTTAACATTGCAACTATTACCAACGTAATATACGTCAATTTGACAGCTGTCAAAAAATTAATAAAATTTTCGGATTGCCTGCATTCGAGTTATACGAAATCGACACCAACTTTACGAAATTATGTTACCATTACGCCTATGATCGACAGTTAACCGAAATCAAAGAATTGTTAAAATGACAGCTGTCAAAATATGAATTAAATTTTCGGATTCCTTGCCCTCGAGTTATACGAAAACGACACCAACTTTGTGAAATTCTATTAATCTTGCACTTTTTACTAACCAAGGAAACGTCAATTTGACAGGTGTCAAAAAATAAATAAATTTTTTTAAATTCCTTTAATATTACTAACATAATGTGCTACTTGATTTTTCTTCAAATTGACAATTTACTAAATTATTCCTATTTTTCCACAAAATGCGAAACGACCCTATTAAAAATTTGCTAAACATCCCATGTATTTTCACCAATTACGGTAAAAGCCACGCCTTTCATGCATATCGAGCCGAATTTAGAAATTTTGCTGTCACCGTTACGAATTTTATTAATTTTCTCCAAGATCGAACATCTTTATGATAACTTTATATATACCAAAATGTTCGGAAAAGATGACGGAATCAGATAAAAATAGAAAGAAATCTCCAAAAGGAAAGCTATGGAAGATATAGCAGAGTAAACTGAACTTTTGGAAAAAAAATTTTTGACAAAATTTATAAAATATTTTTTTTATCCGCCAAAGGATATTTTTGGATCACGCAGTCGATGTTGAACGTAAAGGTAATTTATTCCTTTAAATGATAGGCTAAAGAACGATTGAAAAAGTTACATACACTAGCGTACAGATGGGTTTTAGTAAGAGGATGTCAAAATTAGTGCTTATTGCTTAATCGATTGTAGTTATTTTTGTATAAGAAATTAAGAAACTAAATTATGGTTTATAATCCTGTTTTGATGTGCTCTTTCTGATGACATATATAACATTTCGATCAAATATTATTTTACCCCATAAAAAGCAAAAAAAAAATTTGACGAAATCATCAAGTTCAGTTTTTCGCAAATTTCTCCATTTTATAGACCTTTTAGCATGATATGATGTATTGTGAAATATTAGTATTTGAGGTGACCTATCCACCGGTTCTAACCCGGAGCAAATCTATGCGACCCAAGTCGAATAATTAATTATCGAAAATGACCCTGCATTTCCATGCTTTCCAACTTTAAAAAAATCAAAAAATTGACTTCCCGACATTTTATTGAAAAAATCTCGCGACGAGTTTTTCTAAATAAGTTTCTTGATAACATACTAGAATATAAACTGAATCGCTTAAGTTTTACGAGACCGGCAAGTCGTAGAAAAAAATATTTAATTTTTTGCACATTTTCTGCTTATTTCGTTTAATAACTTATGAACGGAACACCCTGTATAATGTCGTACATCGGCTAAAGATACGCCATATATACCAAAGTATACCCCAAAAGTTTCATTGCTCCAACGTGAGCCGTTTAGAAGAAATCGAATAACTGGTTTCAAGATGCACCCTGTTTCGGCTCTCCCATAAGAGCAATGTAAATATGTCGTTGTAGACCCTTTTGGAAATCGGGAAAATGGTAGGAAATTTTCCATTTTGGGCAACGGTAGGGCTCATTATCGAAAGCCGAAATCCCATAGAATCTTTTCCATACCATTTCCATCCTCAAATCGGTCAATTAACGTCAGCATCTCGCTAAGAAAATGGCTATTTTTGGCCTATTTCGACCGAATTTTGACAGCCAAAATATTTAGTAAAATTTCATCCGTCCGTCCGTTAAAATCCGAGTAAAGTTCAAGTCCAGTCGGCAGATTTGCAAAAATTGGCCGTCCCAGCTCGGTAAATTGTCGTTTTTCTCCCGATTGGAAGGAAATTTCGAAAATTTTGAAAAATAATAATGTGGTGAGAAATGATGGACGATGAAAATACGCTTATAGAGAACTCTCCGAAATGTTATTTGTAGGAGTTATTCGTGACTAAACAAAACTTTTAGTGAAAAATGGGTGAAAATGGATATACTTAATTTTTTTTAACCCTTTAGATCGTAATTCGAAACGCGCTCTTGGTATGAATCTGAAAGTGCCATCATTCCGCTTGACGAAAAAGCAAAAAAATATGGAAAATGTTAAATAGGAAAGCGTATAGACGAAATTAAGTGTAGCGGTGACAAAAAAATAATTTCCAAATTTCTAAATTTCAATCGTTAATAGTATTTTCGGTTTTTAAATCGAAGAAACGAAATTATACGTATCGGATGTGATTTACCTCGAACTTTCCGGTAAAGGAAACTAAATTTCGATCAAAAGCCGTTTTTACCTTGAAAAAAATCAAAAACCGTCCATTTTTACCCCGAAATATCAACTTGTTCAGTATTTTCAATTTTTTTCCATCTTCTAATAACTTTAGGTATAGATAGATGTATTGATGGCATCTAGTTTTTGAGATGGGAGATCGAATATTTAAAACCGCGTGACCCTCGGACGCACCCAGTTCGAGCTGTTAGGTACCAAAAATGACCATTTTTTGTCAAATTTCGACTTTCAAAAATTCTTTTAAAATACTTCTAATCGTCGTACGTTACCCAGTTTCAATAGGGTTCTGTAGCGACCGGTCCACTCCACGTTCCGAAAATTTAAATCGAAAAAAATGAGTTTTGCGACTTGAAATGTGTTTCAACGGGAATCGCCGAAAAGTCGACTTTGACGCTTAATAGCTTCGAAACGGCACACCCTGTATACTCGAAAATTTGAGACAACACGCGCGCACTATCCAAAAGTAAAACCAAAAAGTTTCATCGCTTCGACTCTGACAGTTTTTTCTCAAAAAATACGAAACCTCTAAAATGTCGAAAAAGACGACAACGGACGAACTCAAGGTCACCCACTGGACGTAATACATAGCGTCCGAAGGGCGCTATGTAACTAGGGGGGCATAGCCCCCCTAGGCGCTCCGCGCGGGGCTCCGCGGACCCTCTATATTCGACAGATTCGCCTATATGTGTTTTTTATTACCTAGATTTCTCAACCGATTTGCGTGGATGCATCGAGAAGTTTGAATGCAGGTTGATGCTTTAATTGGTTGGCCACACTCCTGCGGACTGTGGTGGGGGTACATAGCACCCAAATTCGTTAATTATAACATATGTGACCGTTTCACATTTTAAGGTACCAGCTATAACCGATTGCGAACAATCCGTTCACTATTTTACGTATCGAATAGAAAAAAATATGTCAAAAATGACAGCTGTCAAAAAATAAACAACATTTTCGGATTCCTTGCATTCGAATTACACAGAAACGATACCAAACTTACAAAATTCCGTTAACCTTATACCTATTATTGACCTAAGAAACGTCAATTTGACAGCTGTCAAAAAATAGTAAAAAATTTCGGATACCTCATTCTCAAATTATATCGAATCGACACCAAACTTTTGAAATTCTGTTAACCTTGCATTTATTCTTTACTAAGGAATCCTCAATTTGACAGCTGTCAAAAAATATATAAAAGTTTCGAATTAGGTATTCCCCAAATTATATTAATTCCCAAGTATTTTCATTTTTAATTTTTTTTTAATTTCTAAATAATTCATGCAAATGCCTTAAAAATTTGAAGAAATCGATGTATTTCGATTTTATTCAAAAAGTATTATCTCTACGGTAAAATTGTATATACCGTAAAGATGCACTTTGATAAGGTCTACAAGAAAGTAGTCTATAAAATTTTCTGTATCTACTATAGTTGTTGAGTTATTGAGGAAATCATGATTTCTATATTCTTGCAAATATCTCAAAAACGATTACATTTGAGAAAAAAGTTTCGAACAAACAAAATATACTATTAAATTCTCTATCAGAAAGGAAATATACAAATTTTTCCTATTGGTTTAGGTTACGGAGATATTTAAGAAAAACTGAAAAATATCAAGAAATTTTGAAATTCTTAAAAATTCAAAAAAAATATTATTAAATATTCTTACATTTCATATAATATTTGATGTATACTGATAGAATAAATATATTATGTTTAGAAGGAAACCATTAATGAGTTGCAAAATGCGACAGATTCTCACTAGGCGCTAACCGCGCAGGGGCCTCCGGCATCCACCTACATGCGTTTTTGTTATTACCTAGCCGCTCCGCGGCAGGGCTCCGCCGTTCACCTGTATGCGACAGATTCGCCTACGTGTGTTTTTCTGTTATTATTACCTAAATTTGACCACCGATTAGGGTGGATGCACCGAGAAGCTTGAATGCAGGTTGTTGCTTTAATTGGTTGGCCACACTCCTGCGGACTGTGATGGGGGTACATAGCACCCAAATTTGTTAATTATAACCGTAATGTGACCGTTTCACATTTTAAGGTACCAGCTATAACCGTTTGCGAACAATCCGTTCACTATTTTACGTATCGAATAGAAAAAAATATGTCAAAAATTACAGCTGTCAAAAAATAAATAACATTTTCTGATTCCTTGCATTCGAATTACATAAAAACGATACCAAACTTGCGAAATTCCGTTGACGTTGTACCTATTACTGACTTAAGAAACGTCAATTTGATAGCTGTCAAAAAATAGATAAAAATTTCGGATTCCTCATACTCAAATTATATAGAAACGATACCAAACTTGTGAAAATGTTAACAAAAAAATGTCAAAAATGACAGCTGTCAAAAAATAAATACATTTTTCGGATAACTTATACTCAAATTATATAGAATCGATACAAAATTTTTGAAATTTTGTTAACCTTGCACTTATTCTTTACTAAAGAATCACCAATTTGACAGCTGTCAAAAAATAAATTTAATTTTCGGGCTCCTTGCATTTGAATTACATAGAGTCGATACTAAACTTGCGATATTTTGTTCACCTTGCACATATTACTAACCTAAGAAACGTCAATTTGACAGCTGTCAAAAAATGTATAAAATTTTCGAATTCCTCATACTCAAATTATATAGATGCGATACCAAACTCGTGAATTTTTGTTAACATTGCAACTATTACCAACGTAATATACGTCAATTTGACAGCTGTCAAAAAATTTAAAAAATTTTCGGATTGCCTGCATTCGAGTTATACGAAATCGACACCAACTTTGCGAAATTCTGTTACGATTACGCCTATGATCGACAGTTAACCGAAATCAAAGAATTGTTAAAAATGACAGCTGTCAAAATATGAATTAAATTTTCGGATTCCTTGCCCTCGAATTATACGAAAACGACACCAACTTTGTGAAATTCTATTAATCTTGCACTTTATACTAACCAAGGAAACGTCAATTTGACAGGTGTCAAAAAATTTAAAATATTTTTTAAATCCTTTTAGCAATATTAACATAACTTACTAGTTGAATTTTCTTCAAATTGCCAATTTATCAAATTAAGCCTATTTTTCCAGACGGTGTGCATGATTTATTCAAATCTGATGAATTTAAACACTTGCCCTTGTCTAATTTTCACTAAATACTGTAAAAGCCACGCCTTTGATGCATTTCGAGCGAAAGTTGGAAATTTTGCTGTCACCGTTACGAATTTTCTTAATTTTCTCCAAGTTCGAACATCTTTATGATAACTTTATATATATCAAAATGTTCGGAAAAGATGAGGGAATCAGATAAACCTAGAAAGAAATCTCCAGCAGGAAAGTTATAGAAGATATAGCAGAATAAACTTGACTTTTAATAAAAAAAATTTCGAAAAAATTTATAAAATATTTTTTTTATCCGCCAAAGGATATTTTGGGGTCACGCAGTCGATGTGGAACGTAAAGGTAATTTATTCCTTTAAACGATAGGCTAAAGAACGATTGAAAAAGTTACATACACTAGCGTACAGATGGATTTTAGTAAGAGGATGTCATAATTAGTTATTATTACTTAATCGATTGTAGTTATTTTTGTATAATAAATTAAGAAACTAAATTATGGTTTATAATCGTGTTTTGATGTGCTCTTTCTGATGACATATATAACATTTCGATGAAATATTATTTTACCCCTTAAAAAGGAAAAAGAAATTTTTACGAAATCATCAAGTTCAGTCTCTCGCAAATTTCTCCATTTTATAGGTCTTTTAGCATCATATGATGTATTGTGAAATATTAGTATTTGAGATGACCTATCCACCGGTTCGAACCCGGTGCCAATCTATAAGACAGAAATCGAATAATTCATTATCGAAAATGACCCTGCATTTTCATGTTTTCCAACTTTAAAAAAATCAAAAAATTGACTTCCCGACATTTTATTGAAAAAATCTCGCGACGAGTTTTTCTAAATAAGTTTCTTGATAACATACTAAAATATAAACTGAATCGGTTAAGTTTTACGAGACCGGCAAGTCGTAGAAAGAAATATTTAATTTTTTGCACATTTTCTGACTATTTCGTTTAATAACTTATTAACGGGACACCCTGTATAATGTCGTACATCGGCTAAGTATACGCCATATATACCAAAGTATACACCAAAAGTTTCATTGCTCCAACGTGAGCCGTTTAGAAGAAATCGAATAACTGGTTTCAAGATGCACCCTGTTTCGGCGCTCCCATAAGAGCAATGTAAATATGTCGTTGCAGACCATTTTGGAAATCGGGAAAATGGTAGGAAATTTTCGATTTTGGGCAACGATAGGGGTCATTATCGAAAGCCGAAATCCCATAGAATCTTTTCCATACCATTTCCATTCTCAAATCGGTCAATTAACTTCAGGATCTCGCTAAGAAAAAGTGTATTTTTTCCCATTTCGGCCGAATTTTGACAGTCAACAAATTGGGTTAATTTTATTCCAAGGCATGCTGATTAAAATCGACGAAGTGTGCAGATTTGCAAAAATTGGCCGTCCCAGCTCGGAAAAACGTCGTTTTTCTCCCGATTGAAAGGAAATTTCAAAAATTTTGAAAAATAATAATGTTGAGAGAAAAGATGGACGGAAAGAATACGCCTATAAAGAACTCTCCGAGATGATATTTGTAGGAGTTATTCGTGACTAAACAGAACTTTTAGTGAAAAATGGTTGAAAATGGTTATATTTAATTTTTTTTAACCCTTTAGATCGTAATTCCAAACGCGCTCTTGGTATGAATCTTGAAGTACCATCATTCCGCGTGACGAAAAAGCAAAAAAATATGGAAAATGTTAAATAGGAAAGCGTATAGACGAAATTTAGTGTAGCGGTGACAAAAAAATCATTTCCAAATTTCTAAAATTCAATCGTTAATAGTAATTTCGGTATTTAAATCGAAGAAACGAAAATATACGTATCGAATGTGATTTACCTCGAACTTTCCGGTAAAGTAAACTAAATTTCGATCAAAAGCCGTTTTTACCTCGAAAAAAATCAAAAACCGTCCATTTTTACCCCGAAATATCAACTTGTTCAGTATTTTCAAATTTTTCCCATCTTCTAATAACTTTAGGTATAGATAGATGTATAGATGGCACCTAGTTTTTGAGATGGGAAATCGAAAATTTGAAACCGCGTGACCCTCGGACCCACCCAGTTCGAGCTATTAGGTACCCGAAATGACCCTTTTTTGCCAAATTTCGACTTTCAGAAATTCTTTTAAATTACTTCTAATCGTCGTACGATACCCAAAAACAATAGGGTTCTGTAGCGCCCGGTCCACTCCACACTCTGAAAATTTAAATCGAAAAAATTGCGATTTGCGACCTGAAACGTAGCACAACTGAAATCGTCGAAAAGTCGACTTTGACGCTTAATAACTTCGAAACGGCACACCCTGTATACTCGAAAATTTGAGACAATACGCGCGCACTATCCAAAAGTAAAACCAAAAAGTTTCGTCGTTTCGACTCTGACAGATTTCTCGCAAAAAAATCGAGACCTCGAAAATGTCAAAGGTGACGACGACAACAGACGAACTCAAGGTCACGTACTGGACGTAATACATAGCATCCGAAGGGTGCTATGTAACTAGGGGGGCATAGCCCCCCTAGGCGCTCCGCGCGGGGCTCCGCGGACCCTCTTTTTGCGACAGATTCGCCTATATGTGTTTTGTTATTACCTAGATTTATCAACCGATTTGCGTGGATACACCGAGAAGTTTGAATGCAGGTTGATGCTTTAATTGGTTGGCCACACTCCTGCGGACTGTGTTGGGGGTACATAGCACCCAAATTCGTTCATTATAACATATGTTACCGTTTCACATTTTAAGGGACCAGCTATAACCGATTGCGAACAATCCGTTCACTATTTTACGTATCGAATAGAAAAAAATATTTAAAAAATGACAGCTGTCAAAAATAAACAAAATTTTCGGATTCCTTGCATTCGAATTACATAGAAACGATACCAAACTTGCGAAATTCCGTTGACCTTGTACATACTACTGACTTAGGAAACGTCAATTTGACAGCTGTCAAAAAATAGATAAAAATTTCGGATTCCTCATACTCAAATTATATCGAATCGACACCAAACTTTTGAAATTCTGTTAACCTTGCACTTATTCTTTACTAAGGAATCCTCAATTTGACAGCTGTCAAAAAATCTATAAAATTTTCGAATTAGGTATTCCCCAAATTATGTCAATTCCCAAGTATTTTCATTTTTAATTTTTTTTTAATTTC
This sequence comes from Barypeithes pellucidus, assembly GCA_963991005.1. Taxonomy (NCBI): domain Eukaryota; kingdom Metazoa; phylum Arthropoda; class Insecta; order Coleoptera; family Curculionidae; genus Barypeithes; species Barypeithes pellucidus. The sequence continues at coordinate 65,220,902 of OZ022557.1, forward strand.
TAAATAATTCATGCAAATGCCTTAAAAATTTGAAGAAATCGATATATTTCGATTTTATTCGAAAAGTATTATCTCTACGGTAAAATTGTATATATCCTAAAGATGCACTTTGATAAGGTCTACAAGAAAGTAGTCTATAAAATTTTCTGTATCTACTATAGTTGTTGAGTTATTGAGCAAATCATGATTTCTATATTCTTGCAAATATCTCAAAAACGATTACATTTGAGAAAAAAAGTTTCGAACAAACAAAATATACTATTAAATTCTCTATCAGAAAGGAAATATACAAATTTTTCCTATTGGTTTAGATTACGGAGATATTTAAGAAAAACTGAAAAATATCAAGAAATTTTGAAATTCTTAAAATTCAAAAAAAAAATTATTAAATATTCTTACATTTTATATAATATTTGATGTATACTGATCGAATAAATATATTATGTTTAGAAGGAAACCATTAATGAGTTACAAAATGCGACAGATTCTCACTAGGCGCTAAACGCGCAGGGGCCTCCGGCATCCACCTGCATGCGTTTTTGTTATTAACTAGCCGCTCCGCGGCAGGGCTCCGCCGTTCACCTGTATGCGACAGATTCGCCTACGTGTGTTTTTGTTATTATTACATAGAATTGACCACCGATTTGGGTGGATGCACCGAGAATCTTGAATGTAGGTTGATGCATTAATTCGTTGGCCACACTCCTGCGGACTGTGATGGGGGTACATAGCACCCAAATTTGTTAATTATAACCGTAATGTGACCGTTTCACATTTTAAGGTACCAGCTATAACCGTTTGCGAACAATCCGTTCACTATTTTACGTATCGAATAGAAAAAAATATGTCAAAAATTACAGCTGTCAAAAAATAAATAACATTTTCGGATTCCTTGCATTCGAATTACATAAAAACGATACCAAACTTGCGAAATTCCGTTGACGTTGTACCTATTACTGACTTAAGAAACGTCAATTTGATAGCTGTCAAAAAATAGATAAAAATTTCGGATTCCTCATACTCAAATTATATAGAAACGATACCAAACTTGTGAAAATATGTTAACAAAAAAATGTCAATTTATACTCAAATTATATAGAATCGATACAAAATTTTTGAAATTTTGTTAACCTTGCACTTATACTAAAGAATCACCAATTTGACAGCTGTCAAAAAATAAATTTAATTTTCGGACTCCTTGCATTTGAATTACATAGAGTCGATACTAAACTTGCGATATTTTGTTCACCTTGCACATATTACTAACCTAAGAAACGTCAATTTGACAGCTGTCAAAAAATGTATAAAATTTTCGAATTCCTCATACTCAAATTATATAGAAGCGATACCAAACTCGTGAATTTTTGTTAACTTTGGAACTATTACCAACGTAATATACGTCAATTTGACAGCTGTCAAAAAATTAATAAAATTTTCGGATTGCCTGCATTCGAGTTATACGAAATCGACACCAACTTTACGAAATTATGTTATCATTACGCCTATGATCGACAGTTAACCGAAATCAAAGAATTGTTAAAATGACAGCTGTCAAAATATGAATTAAATTTTCGGATTCCTTGCCCTCGAATTATACGAAAACGACACCAACTTTGTGAAATTCTATTAATCTTGCAATTTTTACTAACAAAGAAAACGTCAATTTGACAGGTGTCAAAAAATAAATAAAATTTTTTAAATTTCTTTAATATTACTAACATAATGTGCTACTTGATTTTTCTTCAAATTGACAATTTACTAAATTATTCCTATTTTTCCACAAAATGCGAAACGACCCTATTAAAAATTTGCTAAACATCCCATGTATTTTCACGAATTACGGTAAAAGCCACGCCTTTCATACATTTCGAGCGAAAGTTAGAAATTTTGCTGTCACCGTTACGAATTTTCTTAATTTTCTCCAAGTTCGAACATCTTTATGATAACTTTATATACATCAAAATGTTCGGAAAAGATGAGGGAATCAGATAAACCTAGAAAGAAATCTCTAAACGAAAAGTTATAGAAGATATAGCAGAGTAAACTGAACTTTTGAAAAAAAAATTTTCGAAAAAATTTATAAAATATTTTTTTTATCCGCCAAAGGATATTTTTGGATCACGCAGTCGATGTGGAACGTAAAGGTAATTTATTCCTTTAAATGATAGGCTAAAGAATCGTTGAAAAAGTTACATACACTAGCGTACAGCCGGCTTTCAGTAAGAGGATGTCAAAATTTGTCATTATTGCTTAATTGATTGTAGTTATTTTTGTATAAGAAATTAAGAAACTAAATTATGGTTTATAATCGTGTTCTGATGTGCTCTTTCCGATGACATATATAACATTTCGATGAAATATTATTTTACCCCATAAAAAGGAAAAAAAAATTTTGACGAAATCATCAAGTTCAGTTTTTCGCAAATTTCTCCATTTTATAGGTCTTTTAGCATGATATGATGTATTGTGAAATATTAGTATTTGAGATGATCTATCCACCGGTTCAAACCCGGTGCCAATCTATAAGACAGAAATCGAATAATTCATTATCGAAAATTTTAATGCTTCCCAACTTTAAAAAAATCAAAAAATTGACTTCCCGACATTTTATTGAAAAAATCTCGCGACGAGTTTTTCTAAATAAGTTTCTTGATAACATACTAGAATATAAACTGAATCGCTTAAGTTTTACGAGACCGGCAAGTCGTAGAAAAAAATATTTAATTTTTTGCACATTTTCTGCTTATTTCGTTTAATAACTTACGAACGGAACACCCTGTATAATGACGTACATCGGCTAAGGATACGCCATATATACCAAAGTATACCCCAAAAGTTTCATTGCTCCAACGTGAGCCGTTTAGAAGAAATCGAATAACTGGTTTCAAGATGCACCCGGTTTCGGCTCTCCCATAAGAGCAATGTAAATTGGTCGTTGCAGACCATTTTGGAAATCGGGAAAATGGTAGGAAATTTTCCATTTTGGGCAACGATAGGGGTCATTATCGAAAGCCGAAATCCCATAGAATCTTTTCCATACCATTTCCATCCTCAAATCGGTCAATTAACTTCAGCATCTCGCTAAGAAAATGGCTATTTTTGGCCTATTTCGACCGAATTTGACAGCCAAAATATTCAGTAAAATTTCGTCCGTCCGTCCGTTAAAATCCGAGTAAAGTTCAAGTCCAGTCGGCAGATTTGCAAAAATTGGCCGTCCCAGCTCGGTAAATTGTCGTTTTTCTCCCGATTGGAAGGAAATTTCGAAAATTTTGAAAAATAATAATGTGGTGAGAAATGATGGACGATGAAAATACGCTTATAGAGAACTCTCCGAAATAATATTTGTAGGAGTTATTCGTTACTAAACACGACTTTTAGTGAAAAATGGGTGAAAATGATTATATTTAATTTCGTTTAACCCTTTAGATCGTCATTCGAAGCGCGCTCTTGGTATGAATCTTCAAGTACCATCATTCCGCGTGACGAAAAAGCAATAAAATATGGAAAATGTTAAATACGAGAGCGTATAGAAGAATTTAAGTGTGGTGGTGACAAAAACACAATTTCAAAATTTTTAAAATTCAATCGTTAATAGTATTTTCGGTATTTAAATCGAAGAAACGAAAATATACGTATCGAATGTGATTTACCTCGAACTTTCCGGTAAAGTAAACTAAATTTCGATCAAAAGCCGTTTTTACCTTGAAAAAAATGAAAAACCGTCCATTTTTACCCTGAAATTTCAACTTGTTCAGTATTTTCAAATTTTTCCCATCTTCTAATAACTTTAGGTATAGATAGATGTATTGATGGCACCTAGTTTTTGAGATGGGAAATCGAAAATTTGAAACCGCGTGTCGCTAGGACCCACCCAGTTCGAGCTATTAGGTACCAAAAATGACCCTGTTTTGTCAAATTTCGACTTTCAAAAATTTTTTAAAATTACTTCCAATCGTCGTACGTTACCCAGTTTCAATAGGGTTCTGTAGCGACCGGTCCACTCCACGTTCCGAAAATTTAAATCGAAAAAATTGAGTTTTGCGACTTGAAATGGATTTCAACGGGAATCGCGGAAAAGTCGACTTTGACGGTTAATAGCTTCGAAACGGCACACCCTGTATACTCGAAAATTTGAGACAATACGCGCGCACTATCCAAAAGTAAAACCAGAAAGTTTCGTCGCTTCGACTCTGACAGTTTTTTCTCCAAAAATACGCAACCTCGAAAATGTCGAAATAGTCGGCAACGGACGAACTCAAGGTCACCCACTGGACGTAATACATAGCGACCGGGACGGGCGCTATGTAACTAGGGGGCATAGCCCCCTAGGCGCTCCGCGCGGGGCTCCGCGGACCCTCTTTTTGCGACAGATTCGCCTATATGTGTTTTGTTATTACCTAGATTTATCAACCGATTTGCGTGGATACACCGAGAAGCTTGAATGCAGGTTGATGCTTTAATTGGTTGGCCACACTCCTGCGGACTGTGATGGGGGTACATAGCACCCAAATTTGTTAATTATAACATATGTGACCGTTTCACATTTTAAGGGACCAGCTATAACCGATTGCGAACAATCCGTTCACTATTTTACGTATCGAATAGAAAAAAATATGTCAAAAAGACAGCTGTCAAAAAATGAACAACATTTTCGGATTCCTTGCATTCGAATTACATAGAAACGATACCAAACTTACAAAATTCCGTTAACCTTATACCTATTATTGACCTAAGAAACGTCAATTTGTCAGCTGTCAAAAAATAGATAAAAATTTCGGATACCTCATTCTCAAATTATATCGAATCGACACCAAACTTTTGAAATTCTGTTAACCTTGCACTTATTCTGTACTAAGGAATCCTCAATTTGACAGCTGTCAAAAAATATATAAAATTTTCGAATTACTTATTCCCCAAATTACATTAATCCCCAAGTATTTTCATTTTTAATTTTTTTTTTAATTTCTAAATAATTTAATGCAAATGCCTTAAAAATTTGAAGAAATCGATATATTTCGATTTTATTCGAAAAGTATTATCTCTACGGTAAAATTGTATATATCGTAAAGATGCAATTTGATAAGGTCTACAAGAAAGTAGTCTATAAAATTTTCTGTATCTACTATAGTTGTTGAGTTATTGAGCAAATCATGATTTCTATATTCTTGCAAATATCTCAAAAACGATTACATTTGAGAAAAAAAGTTTCGAACAAACAAAATATACTATTAAATTCTCTATCAGAAAGGAAATATACAAATTTTTCCTATTGGTTTAGGTTACGGAGATATTTAAGAAAAACTGAAAAATATCAAGAAATTTTGAAATTCTTAAAAATTCAAAAAAAAAATTATTAAATATTCTTACATTTCATATAATATTTGATGTATACTGATAGAATAAATATATTATGTTTAGAAGGAAACCATTAATGAGTTACAAAATGCGTCAGATTCTCACTAGGCGCTAACCGCGCAGGGGCCTCCGGCATCCACCTACATGCGTCTTTGTTATTACCTAGCCGCTCCGCGGCAGGGCTCCGCCGTTCACCTGTATGCGACAGATTCGCCTACGTGTGTTTTTTTGTTATTATTACCTAAATTTGACCACCGATTAGGGTGGATGCACCGAGAAGCTTGAATGCAGGTTGTTGCTTTAATTGGTTGGCCACACTCCTGCGGACTGTGATGGGGGTACATAGCACCCAAATTTGTTAATTATAACATATGTGACCGTTTCACATTTTAAGGTACCAGCTATAACCGATTGCTAACAATCCGTTCACTATTTTACGTATCGAATAGAAAAAAATATGTAAAAAATTACAGCTGTCAAAAAATAAACAAAATTTTCGGATTCCTTGCATTCGAATTACATAAAAACGATACCAAACTTGCGAAATTCCGTTGACGTTGTACCTATTACTGACTTAAGAAACGTCAATTTGACAGCTGTCAAAAAATAGATAAAAATTTCGGATTCCTCATACTCAAATTATATAGAAACGATACCAAACTTGTGAAAATATGTTAACAAAAAAATGTCAAAAATGACAGCTGTCAAAAAATAAATACATTTTTCGGATAATTTATACTCAAATTATATAGAATCGATACAAAATTTTTGAAATTTTGTTAACCTTGCACTTATTCTTTACTAAAGAATCACCAATTTGACAGCTGTCAAAAAATTAATTTAATTTTCGGACTCCTTGCATTTGAATTACATAGAGTCGATACTAAACTTGCGATATTTTGTTCACCTTGCACATATTACTAACCTAAGAAACGTCAATTTGACAGCTGTCAAAAAATGTATAAAATTTTCGAATTCCTCATACTCAAATTATATAGAAGCGATACCAAACTCGTGAATTTTTGTTAACATTGCAACTATTACCAACGTAATATACGTCAATTTGACAGCTGTCAAAAAATTAATAAAATTTTCGGATTGCCTGCATTCGAGTTATACGAAATCGACACCAACTTTGCGAAATTATGTTATCATTACGCCTATGATCGACAGTTAACCGAAATCAAAGAATTATTAAAATGACAGCTGTCAAAATATGAATTAAATTTTCTGATTCCTTGCCCTCGAATTATACGAAAACGACACCAACTTTGTGAAATTCTATTAATCTTGCAATTTTTACTAACAAAGAAAACGTCAATTTGACAGGTGTCAAAAAATAAATAAAATTTTTTAAATTCCTTTAATATTACTAACATAATGTGCTACTTGATTTTTCTTCAAATTGACAATTTACTAAATTATTCCTATTTTTCCACAAAATGCGAAACGACCCTATTAAAAATTTGCTAAACATCCCATGTATTTTCACGAATTACGGTAAAAGCCACGCCTTTCATACATTTCGAGCGAAAGTTAGAAATTTTGCTGTCACCGTTACGAATTTTATTAATTTTCTCCAAGTTCGAACATCTTTATGATAACTTTATATACATCAAAATGTTCGGAAAAGATGAGGGAATCAGATAAACCTAGAAAGAAATCTCCAAAGGGAAAGCTATGGAAGATATAGCAGAGTAAACTGAACTTTTGAAAAAAAAAATTTTGAGAAAATTTATAAAATATTTTTTTTATCCGCCAAAGGATATTTTTGGGTCACGCAGTCGATGTGGAACGTAAAGGTAATTTATTCCTTTAAATGATAGGCTAAAGAACGATTGAAAAAGTTACATACACTAGCGTACAGATGGGTTTTAGTAAGAGGATGTCAAAATTAGTGCTTATTGCTTAATCGATTGTAGTTATTTTTGTATAAGAAATTAAGAAACTAAATTATGGTTTACAATCGTATTTTGATGTGCTCTTTCTGATGACATATATAACATTTCGATCAAATATTATTTTACCCCATAAAAAGCAAAAAAAAATTTTGACGAAATCATCAAGTTCAGTTTTTCGCAAATTTCTCCATTTTATAGGCCTTTGAGCATGATATGATGTATTGTGAAATATTAGTATTTCAGATGACCTATCCACCGGTTCGAACCCGGAGCAAATCTATGCGACCCAAGTCGAATAATTAATTATCGAAAATGACCCTGCATTTCCATGCTTTCCAACTTTAAAAAAATCAAAAAATTGACTTCCCGACATTTTATTGAAAAAATCTCGCGACGACTTTTTCTAAATAAGTTTCTTGATAACATACTAGAATATAAACTGAATCGCTTAAGTTTTACGAGACCGGCAAGTCGTAGAAAAAAATATTTAATTTTTTGCACATTTTCTGCTTATTTCGTTTAATAACTTATGAACGGAACACCCTGTATAATGTCGTACATCGGCTAAGGATACGCCATATATACCAAAGTATACCCCAAAAGTTTCATTGCTCCAACGTGAGCCGTTTAGAAGAAATCGAATAACTGGTTTCAAGATGCACCCTGTTTCGGCTCTCCCATAAGAGCAATGTAAATATGTCGTTGCAGACCGTTTTGGAAATCGGGAAAATGGTAGGAAATTTTCCATTTTGGGCAACGATAGGGGTCATTATCGAAAGCCGAAATCCCATAGAATCTTTTCCATACCATTTCCATCCTCAAATCGGTCAATTAACGTCAGCATCTCGCTAAGAAAATGGCTATTTTTGGCCTATTTCGACCGAATTTTGACAGCCAAAATATTTAGTAAAATTTCGTCCGTCCGTCCGTTAAAATCCGAGTAAAGTTCAAGTCCAGTCGGCAGATTTGCAAAAATTGGCCGTCCGAGCTCGGTAAATTGTCGTTTTTCTCCCGATTGGAAGGAAATTTCGAAAATTTTGAAAAATAATAATGTGGTGAGAAATGATGGACGATGAAAATACGCTTATAGAGAACTCTCCGAAATGATATTTGTAGGAGTTATTCGTGACTAAACAAAACTTTTAGTGAAAAATGGTTGAAAATGGATATACTTAATTTTTTTTAACCCTTTAGATCGTAATTCGAAACGCGCTCTTGGTATGAATCTTAAAGTACCATCATTCCGCTTGACGAAAAAGCAAAAAAATATGGAAAATGTTAAATAGGAAAGCGTATAGACGAAATTAAGTGTAGCGGTGACAAAAAAAACCAGTTCCAAATTTCTAAAATTCAATCGTTAATAGTAATTTCGGTATTTAACTCGAAGAAATCAAATTATACGTTTCCAATGTGGTCTACCTAGATCTTTCAGGTAACGTAAACTAAAATTCGATCAAAAGCCGTTTTTACCTCGAAAAAAATCAAAAACCGTCCATTTTTACCCCGAAATATCAACTTGTTCAGTATTTTCAATTTTTTCCCATCTTCTAATAACTTTAGGTATAGATAGATGTATTGATGGCACCTAGTTTTTGAGATGGGAAATCGAAAATTTTAAACCGCATGACCCTCGGACGCACCCAGTTCGAGCTATTAGGTACCCAAAATGACCCTTTTTTGCCAAATTTCGACTTTGAAAAATTCTTTTAAATTACTTCTAATCGTCGTACGTTACCCAGTTTCAATAGGGTTCTGTAGCGACCGGTCCACTCCACACTCTGAAAATTTAAATCGAAAAAATTGAGTTTTGCGACTTGAAATGTGTCCCAACGGGAATCGCCGAAAAGTCGACTTTGACGCTTAATAACTTTGAAACGGTTCACCCTGTATATTTTAAATTTTGAGACAACACGCGCGCACTATCCAAAATTAAAACCAGAAAGTTTCGTCGTTTCGACTCTGATAGTTTTCTCGCAAAAAATTCGCAACCTCAAAAATGTCAAAAGATACGACGACGACGACGACAACGGACGAACTCAAGGTCACTCTCAAGATGTAATACATAGCGACCGGGACGGGCGCTATGTAACTAGGGGGGCATAGCCCCCCTAGGCGCTCCGCGCGGGGCTCCGCGGACCCTCTGTATGCGACAGATTCGCCTATATGTGTTTTGTTATTACCTAGATTTATCAACCGATTTGCGTGGATGCATCGATAAGCTTGAATGCAGATTGATGCTTTAATTGGTTGGCCACACTCCTGCGGACTGTGATGGGGGTACATAGCACCCAAATTCGTTCATTATAACATATGTTACCGTTTCACATTTTAAGGGACCAGCTATAACCGATTGCGAACAATCCGTTCACTTTTTACGTATCGAATAGAAAAAAATATTTAAAAAATGACAGCTGTCAAAAATAAACAAAATTTTCGGATTCCTTGCATTCGAATTACATAGAAACGATACCAAACTTGCGAAATTCCGTTGACCTTGTACATACTACTGACTTAGGAAACGTCAATTTGACAGCTGTCAAAAAATAGATAAAAATTTCGGATTCCTCATACTCAAATTATATGGAATCGACACCAAACTTTTGAAATTCTGTTAACCTTGCACTTATTCTGTACTAATGAATCCTCAATTTGACAGCTGTCAAAAAATATATAAAATTTTCGAATTAGGTATTCCCCAAATTATATTAATTCCCAAGTATTTTCATTTTTAATTTTTTTTTAATTTCTAAATAATTCAATGCAAATGCCTTAAAAATTTGAAGAAATCGATATATTTCGATTTTATTCGAAAAGTATTATCTCTACGACAAAAATTGTATATATCGTAAAGATGCACTTTGATAAGGTCTACAAGAAAGTAGTCTATAAAATTTTCTGTATCTACTATAGTTGTTGAGATATTGAGCAAATCATGATTTCTATATTCTTGCAAATATCTCAAAAACGATTACATTTGAGAAAAAAAGTTTCGAACAAACAAAATATACTATTAAATTCTCTATCAGAAAGGAAATATACAAATTTTTCCTATTGGTTTAGATTACGGAGATATTTAAGAAAAACTGAAAAATATCAAGAAATTTTGAAATTCTTAAAAATTCAAAAAAAAATTATTAAATATTCTTACATTTTATATAATATTTGATGTATACTGATAGAATAAATATATTATGTTTAGAAGGAAACCATTAATGAGTTACAAAATGCGACAGATTCTCACTAGGCGCTAAACGCGCAGGGGCCTCCGGCATCCACCTACATGCGTTTTTGTTATTACCTAGCCGCTCCGCGGCAGGGCTCCGCCGTTCACCTGTATGCGACAGATTCGCCTACGTGTGTTTTTTTGTTATTATTACATA